>OX276394.1:30876318-31476318 GCA_946251805.1 Cybosia mesomella | reverse complement strand
CGATGGAGTGATGTATCTGCTTACAGTTCAACTACCAAAAGCTATTGGGCCCAGTGGGACAGCTTAGTTCTGGTAGAAGATGTCCTGTATAGGAAATGGGAGTCTAACGATGGTAAGGAAGTAACCATGCAAGTAGTGGTACCACGAAGCAAGGTGGCCCCACTCTTACGGCACATCCACGATGGTGTTTCTGGCGGGCATCTCGGAGTCAAGAAAACCCTGGTTAAAGTGCGACAGCGGTTTTACTGGCTTCGTTGTCGGGAAGATGTCGAGGATTGGTGCCGTAAATGCACTGCATGTGCTTCGGTTAAAGGACCGCCGACAAGAAGCAAAGGAAAATTGAAGCTGTACAACGTTGGAGCACCGTGGGAACGTATCGCCATTGATGTTGCTGGACCTTTTCCAACGACTGATGAGGGTAACAAATACATCATAGTAGTGCAAGACTACTTCACTAAGTGGCCGGAAGTATTTGCGACACCCAACCAGGAAGCAGTCACTGTAGCCAAGAAACTAGTTCAGGAAGTGGTCAGTCGATATGGCGCACCTATGGAGATCCACTCCGACCAAGGAAGGAACTTCGAGTCTGCTCTGTTTCAAGAAATGTGCAAACTCCTCGGTATAAACAAGACCCGTACGACTCCAGCGCACCCACAGTCAGACGGAATGGTCGAGAGGTTTAACCAGACGTTGGAAAATCACTTGGCTAAAGTTGTCGACGAACACCAAAAAGATTGGGACCAGTACATCCCACTGTTCCTGATGTCCTATCGATCTGCGGTGCATGACAGTACGGGACACACTCCAGCTAAAGTAAATTTTGGTCGAGAGATAAGGCTACCAGTGGATGCAATAACCGGCACGCCACCCGAAAGTCCTAAGCCCGTAACGGACTACGTGAGTGAACTTCAAAACCGGCTGGACGAGGTGCACAGAATGGTACGGGAAAACAATTTGAAGACAGGTATAAGGATGAAAACCCGGTACGATAGAAATGCAAACACCAACGGTTTTGAAGAAGGAACACTGGTATGGTTTCACAACCCGCTACGCAGAAAAGGGAAATCTCCAAAACTTCAAGCTCGCTGGGAAGGACCCTATACGGTTGTCACAAGAATCAATGACATCACCTACCGCATTAAGAAGGGCCTTAGGGGAAAACCAAAGGTAGTCCATGTGGATAGGTTGACGCGATATCATGGAACAAATTATGCTCGGGACGAGCATGATTAAGAGGGGGGTAATGTTACAACGATCGTCGATATCTCGGAAACTACTGATCGAATCTTCTAGAAATTAAAACGCATTGTTAATGTCGAAGTACTCTATCGATCCGTTTAGAAAAATCCAGAAAAGTCAATACAAAATCACACGCCCTTTTGTCTACCTATACCAACTTTACCTACAAATCGCGATAAAAAGGGCATTCACCTCTATCGTCGGCACGACTGTGTAGGTACTTATTTTCTCGAACGCCCCAGTAAATACCTACTATTCTCGAACGCTCTAGTATATTCTACCCCGCTTATTAAGAGCTATAAAAGGACGCCCGGCTATCGACACGAATCAGTTAATTTTCGAAAGCGAAAGTGAACACATCTTACCGAAGTGAACCAAGAGAGTTATACCTGCGACTTAAGCAACGATTGTGGACTACTGTGAACTGCTGAGCGACTGGAACTGTTGAAGAGTACTGTGTGTGCTAGTTATTTAGTTGTCTAGTTTGTGGTGAGCGAATAAACCTCTTTGTTGTGTAAACGGCATTTAATTTGTACCCCGCGCACGTAACATTATATTGAAATTTAATAAAATATGTTTTTTACGGTACATTTTATTAGGATGACAACAATTCGTACACTATTTTAAAATAATATTGTCAAAATGCCTATTGAATTTATTACACAAGATACAAAACATTGTATAAATGGCATTATTGTGGCCCAGAATTTGCTTATTTTGATGCAGTGCTTTATTATGTGAATTAAATATAATTTGCAACATCATTGCGTTCAAATAAAGGAGGGCTCGTGGCGGCTGGGTTACCGGGTAGATTACAACATTGCAAGGTTAAGTAATATTAGCCAGGTTAATTTTAGGATTGGACACCACATTGAGACCCCTCCCGTGACTCGGAGAGCACGTTAAGCTATCGATCCCGATTGCCATACGAACATCTGTTTCATTCGTTACAGGTTGTTGGAGTCATAAAAAGTCCGACAATCTGCTCTAGCAACAGAACTTCGATATCATCAGTCCCTACTGGTGGAGGTCAGATGCCAGTCGCTTAACGGTAAATATCGAACTTGGGCCGTTTCATACTTAGACTGAAAGTCGACCTGAACTGTTGGGAAAAGGTTCGGAAGAGGAGGATTATGCGCAAATTATGATTTTGTTTTACCCAGTAGGTCTACCATAAATTGGTACCATGAAATGCAATAATGTAAAACCTACCGAAAGAAATCCGAAGTAACTACATGTATCGTAAATGCAACGCCTTTCATTCGTGCTTCGTAGTAGTAAGTGGAGAGTAGTACAGGAAAAGCATGGTTCGACTACCGAGCACCACATCAGATCCTTTAGAAATATCTGTGTATGGCTCAGTAAACTAAGAGGGGCCTTATAGTACGCGAATCTTAACAGGATAGTTTAACCTTTACTGTCGTACTCCCGGGTTTTATAGACGCCGGTGATGAGTACCTATTGGCAATATTTCAGTCAGTGAAACTTGGATACCTGTTTTCAGATCATGTTGTGCGGAATAAAATGGTAGGTACAATATATGACCACTTTGTGTGCTTGAGATCATTATATTAGGTAAACGGTAAAGGAGGGTGCTTGGTTGGGGACCTCCACGCGGTGCACCCTAGGCAACGGAGACGGCAGCGCCTCTCTCCTAGGGTGGGAGAGACGCTGCCGCCTACGGCCAACTCCGACCGAGGCGAGGACGGCAATGTTGAGGGCTGTTCGGAAGCTTTCCACGTGTCCCTCTGATTAGCAGATGGCACAGTGGAGAGCAAGAAAGGGGGCCATCTCGAAACGGAGATGGCCCGGGGTCAGTCGGGGTGCGAGGGATATGCTCTATGGGTAACCTTACACCCCGGCGTCTTAAGACCCGAGACGGCGTGCGGTTTTAGTCGGTTCAAGCCCGACATAACCACCCCCGCTGGAGACCCCCCGCTTTCCAGCGGGGGCGGTATCCGAAGGGATTTCCGCACGAAAAAAAAAAAAAAAAAAGGTAAACGGTAAAGGAAATGAAGCGAAATGACGCCTCTGGTTCTCTTCCAACTGTACTAAATGCAGTATATGTTTCCAAAGTGCTGCAAGTTTGTTGTACTTTATACCTTAAGCCCAAATAAATAAAAAAGTACTCGAGTAGTACATTATCATGAAACAAAATACATCCTATACTTATATTGTCAGCCGTACCTTTTTTTTTTCGTGCGGAAATCCCTTCGGATACCCCCCCGCCGGCCAGCGGGGGCGGTTATGTCGGGCTTGAACCGACTACGCACGCCGTCTCGGGTCTTCAGACGCCGATATTTCATCAGTATCAGTTATTCTCGCATTAGCTACCTGGAATTGTAGTATAGCAACAAAAAAAAAACAATAATAGCAGAATAACATTACTCTTAAAATTTTAGAATATAATTTAATGAACTTAACTAAATGTGCAATAAACTCATTAAATTAAGTTCTAAAATTTTAGCACTGAGTTTATTAAATAGTATTATTTGGGTACAGATAAAATATTTTCAAAATCGTTTTAGAAGTTTAACTACTATGCGTTGCACATTTTAGTAGTAGAGGAAGGTTTAAGCCATGTTCCTTTATTGTGTATTGCTTGCATAGCCCGCGGTTAGGATAAAAATTATCCTTGTTCGGACTTAGAATTTTTCGGCGTCTAAACTTCAAAGAAAGTACAATGTGTCTACGGGTCGTCATAGTATATCACATCTGCTTTATAACTTCAAATTTTACTGAAAACATAAATAAAACCATGAACCTAAAGGCCTTATTTCAGTAAGGTTCTAGGCAAATATTACAAAAAAAAACGACGATACAGCGTGAAAAAGAAAGGCGCCTTAACAAATTTCGATCAGTGAAAATCTACATTTTCTTTAGAGAATCAATGAAAGAAATCATAAAATCTATTCTTACAGAATACTGTGAATTAGGTTCTTTTTCTCGTGTGCATGCAGAAGGGGTCACTCTAGATATTTATTAACTAAATGAACTTTATACTACAATAATATAGAAATACCCTCCTCGGTTTCGCCCTTGGCGTATTTCGAACCCCCGTTGCACCTCTTCAACCCATATATGCCCGTAATTTATTAGTTTTCATATGATATACGGGAATCTGCCGGATATTTTGACATTTATAATTACTGCTCCACTCCCTTGGGTAGTAGCGTGAAAGCCCATGAGACTCACAAATAATGTGACTTTCTATTGGTAAAAGAATTTTCAAAATCGTTTCAGTAGATCCAGAGATTACCCTCTAGAATCACAAACTCACAAAGTTTTCCTCTTTTTTTTATACCACTTAGGTGGCAGACTAGCTCACGGCCCAGCTGATGTGAAGCGGTGCTCGACTCGTGCATCGACTAAAACCGCACGGTGTCCTGCCCAAGTGACCATTGCCGGGCACGCCGGGTAAGCCCTCGAAAGGCGCTGCTGACCCTGTAAAAACCTTTTAATACTCTTCTTCAGTAGCCTATTAGTAGGTATATATTATACTGCCAGTGGGGAGGCCGTTTGACCAGACGGGTGATCAGCCCTTCTATGTGGGGCCATTTCACCCATTTCCCCTATAACGACTGTCATACATATTCGTATGGTAACCGGGACCGACATCTTAACGTGCTCTCCGAGGCACGACCAGACCAATGCAAATACTCATGTTCATGCATACAAATACTTGCACTGAGCGGGGATCGAACCCGCGCCTCCTGCGTAGCGGCTGCTTTCAATACCGCCACACCACGGAGGCTGTTAGTAGGTATAGATAACAATGACATAATACTGAGAATAGTTTCAAAACTATAATCACTAACTATGTCTTGATACTGCATTATTAACTGAAGTGTCTAGTTCAATGTCTGGAATTTTGATTGCTTATGAAGTTTGTACACATTGTTATTAGTTATGAGATGGACTTTGGAAGAGCGGACGTGAATCAGCGGCACACGTGACGTGGTTCCACATATTCAAGCTGTATATAAAATACCTTTGTAGTCACATACAGAGTTAGTTAGTGCTTACCCGGGGTGCCTGGCAAGGGACACTTGGGCAGGACACCGTGCAGTTTTAATCGGTTCATGTCCGACATAGCCACACCGCAGGCCGGCGGGGGGTATCCGAAGGCGTCGGTAGCTTACTGGTTAAGGAGTCGACCTTACGATCGAGAGGTCCCGGGTTCGAATCCTGGCCATTACACTACCGACGTGAACCGACTCCTAACACAAGCAATTTAGCTTAGCTGGAGGGGTTAGGGGGAATATTAGTAATTTCGGTTACTAATATTCTTTTTAAAAAAAAAAAAAATCCGCAGGTAAAAAAAAAAATACTGAATTATTATTAAAGTTCTTTTTACAAACTATTTATACTGTTGATTGATGGCACTGGGTGGAACTTGCTACACATATTGAAATAAATGTATCACTTGTACTTTGCCACTATAATATTTAACAAACGAGGCTCAAGCGCAGGCTTTCCTCTTGGGAGTCTTGGGATTAGATGGTGACATGACAGTTACTACCGTAGAAGTCAAAATAAGACGGGATTGGGCCCCAAAGTGCAAGGTTTGGATGCAACCGACACTAAAGTTGCGATATTGATGTTCATTGTGAGCAATTATTGACTTGAATCAGCATCAATATTTGACACAATAAACATCAGTCTGATCATCATACTAATACGTCTTTACCTATGAAATTGCCGAAATTTTCTTACAAATTCATGAGTTGGTTATTCCTGTAATTTAATAGCTATTTCCATTATTTATATTTTGTTTGAAAGTTGATTTCAAGATTTTACAACTCTGTATTAAATTTTCTTTTTATTGGCCGCTTGATAAATTAATTCGATCTTCAAAAACAGTACTTCCTAAATGCTATCCATTGTGATGATAAATTTCGTATTACTTAACAGCTGTCACTTTTCAAAAATGTAATAAAAGTTGCTGTTTGTTAGCTTAATGTTGTCTCATTCATACACAAAAAAACATAAAATTTGGATTTGTCATTCCTAAAAAAATGCAAAAATGTTAGTACTGAAAGTTGGGTTTCCTCCAATTTCTTCAAGAAAAACGGCAATTTCATATGTAACGACCTAATATTATCAAATACGTATCTAAATCTGCAACCACTTGAAGCTGTAAAAAAATCATTTACATAACAACATCATTACATAATCATTAACATAATTTCAACGCCATTAAACTATATCTATCTAATACCTTTAAAGGAGCAATTTTATTGTTTTTCTATGTGGGTTCACATAGACTCATAAATAACGTTAAAAATAGTTTTATTTCAACGAGCAATTGTTGTATATATATATATACATATTTATCTGTCTTTTAGATTTAGTTTTCTTTACAGTTATTTATAAGTATTTGTACATAGTCATTTTAAGTTATTGTTGTGATGTGCTACCCTTGGAGAGGAATACACATACATGGCGCAGAGCCGTTGTAGCACTTGCGGCCATTACTTATAACCTGTCACTTATAATCACGGAAACGGCTCCAACAATTTTCATGAAATTTAGTATACAGGGGGTTTCGGGGTTCATGACTCGATCTAGCTAGGTTACATAATTAGAAAACGTGAAAAAAAACTACCAAGCTCACCAAATATTGGTCTTTTAAGCAGCAGTATTTAGATATACTATTAAATTCGTCCCTCAATTTAGTTTTGTATGGAACCCTCAGGACTCGCACTTGAGTAATAACAGCAAAAAACCTAATTGAGGTATGTACTCTCTGCAATACTTTCAAGCACAAAAAGCTTTCGTGGCCCCCACATCACATTGAGTTAATGCAATTGCTTGCAAACTTATCACGATATCTTGAACGTACTTGCTTTTATGTTGTTGAGACAAAAAGATTTATCTGGTGAGCCTAGAGTATTCGCCCGGCTTCAAGCTTAAACAACATTGAGCTGCTTTGTGACACAGCTCGAACAATAGCTCGAGAAAAAACTGATTAAAGAAATTGCCAAGATGTCTTCGAAATAAGTTCTCAATAAGTTATCTCTTTCGAAGCTTGTGGAGTTTACGTAGGTATGTATACGTAAACTCCACAAGCTTCGAAAGAGATAACTTACGTGATGTTTTGAATAAATCGGTATCGGAACCTTTTGTATACCAGTGGGTTCTGACCAAGATCCATCATCCTCACAGCGTAAGTTCCGGTTGCATCCAAAGGTCTGCCCGGAGCCCGTTGTCTGCTCTCTTCCTTTTTCTCTTGGTTGAGCTTATTTGGACTTTATTGGGAGCAACTGCCGTCTGACCCCCAACCCCGAAAGGAACGCCTGCGCCAGAGGCTCGTCCGTGAATCAGCAAGTGAGGTTGGTTTGGGTCCCAAAGATTTTGGTGGGTTCACATAGACTCAGAACCTTGTAAAAAAACTTTAATACAGGTTTACTACCCTTGCGGTGCGGTACCACATCTATGTAACACAAGCTAGTGCAAGTCAAGCTGAACTTCTATGGAACTACCGAACCTGCATTGCGCAATGAAATTTCCCGCGCTGGTTTTAAATTTTTTTTTATACAACATCCCAATATCGACCGTTGGGCCGCATCACTGCCTGATCAGAGACTTCTCTCTTTGTGTCGGAGAAAAATAAAATACCATTTTTCTGCAGTTTTGTTATTTCTGCAAATTTTAAAGGAACGTATCATAATGGAATCTCAACGATTCATTGGTGAAAATACAATTAAATAAAAGAAAACATTAAATATAAACATTTATGTTGTTTTTATAAAATCTAAATTATTTATGGAAACAAAGAGTCAAAGGAGTCCTTAAAGTACTCAAATGACTAACGCATTCTATAAATTACAAGTTGTCATTAAACTGATCCATTTGCGACTCCTTGACTATTCATCAGGCTTCACATCACGATATAAAACGTCCCTTGTTACAGCTTCGATACCCAACTCATTATAATAAAGAACGTCTTAGAGCTCATGTACGGTACCCGGCTTTTATTTTGGCTGGGTTGTCAGTGGTATATTAATACCCACATTTAGTTTACTAACCGTACACCAACCATACTACCAGAGAGTGACTCATGACCATCCGACTATGAATAATAGCTGAGTAAATTTCAATTTCCTGCACTCAGAAGTTTAAGAGTAAGATACATCTCATTATTGTTACCAACTTTAGTTCTGTTTATTCTATTTATCCCTCACTTTCCGTCTGCCTTTGTAATAAAGAAAATCTTGTAAAAGTTTCCAAAATGTAATTAATGTCATAATCAGATAATTAAGTGTTATAATTAAAAACATGTCACTACAAGCCACATTTTCAGAAAAGATAGAAGATTATTAAATATCTTTGAGAGAATTAACGTCAAACAAATTTATGACTCGGGAATGCCGTAACTGTATCTATATATACGATTAATAGTAATTTAAGCGTAGTAGATGTGTTACGTGTTCCTTCCAGCAAAAGAGACGGTAGATGGAAAAGAAAGGATGACTGATAAAAACTTTGAAAAGTATCCACAAAAACTGCTTCGTGATATTTTGGAACCGTGCACACACAGGGATAACCTACTCCTGGGGAAATTTTTAAATACCCCTTATACTCACTGTGCTATGGCTGGAATTATATTCAGTTGAAATAATGGTACCTTCTGAGTCGAGTTCGTATATTCGTGGTAGAAAAAGTATAATTGCACTGCTATATTCCCACGCCTGTATTTCTTTGAATTTTCTAATGTAAACTACCAAACGTTGTAGTAGACGGGGTCCCTAAAATTAGACTTCTGTTCTTTGTCTGTTATGTGTGATGCGACAAAATTTCAAAATATAGTATTTAGTTTCCTTTGAAGAGCTGCATTACGGCAATAATGAATAAAGTGAGGTTACAGACAGGAGGTTTTTGTTGAATTGATGAGAATCATGACTTTGTGGAAAATATTTTTACGAGAATTAATAATGTGTTTTATGCGAGTCATTGAGGATATGGGGCTTGTAATATCCTTCTTTAGTGATTTGGTTGGACGCGGATTGGCTTTATTGAGTTTCACTTATTTCTATATACTAGCAGTTGACTGCGGTTTCACCTGCACTTATTTCTAAAATTGTTGTGTCTCTTGCGTTTGTCA
Source organism: Cybosia mesomella (assembly GCA_946251805.1). Taxonomy (NCBI): domain Eukaryota; kingdom Metazoa; phylum Arthropoda; class Insecta; order Lepidoptera; family Erebidae; genus Cybosia; species Cybosia mesomella. Next base: position 31,466,972 of record OX276394.1, on the reverse strand, counting down.
TCGTTACGAGATAAAATGAAACTAATATGAATTTCTTCCAATCATTTTTTATACTTCTCGTTTGAAGCTGATAATGGTTAGAATTATTTCAGAACCCTGTAAAAATACGTTGCACTGCACCCGAAAAAAGTGTAATACATAACATCACTCACACACACACAGAAACATACATCGGCTAAAAATGACTAAGTTTTCTAAGGTTGACCAAAGCTAAATAGATTTTGTCCAAATGTGTGAATAGATTATGAAAACATTTTCAGACGAATATTAATTACCACATAAATAGTGATGGAAATCGAATCAGGAGCCAAACCTGAATAAAAAAAAAAAACTACTTTCAGGTGTTGCTTTGCACTTGTTCTATTAAGAGAGTATATTATTATACAACATATAGCTTATACAGGCTGTTTAGGTAAATACGGTAAACACTGGTGAATATAGTCTACCTCTCTATTTGCTTACAGATATTATTTCTTGTGTAATGTTGTCTTGCTACTCTCGTCTTCCCACTTTTGGCTATTAACGAGTGACCAAAAATACAATTATCTCATTACAAATTAATATTAAGTATACTAGTATTTGTTAAACAAATATACTATTTATTATATTAATAACAATAATAATAATTCATTTATTCCAGACATGGTCCATATGTGTTAGTAACAATGATCTTACAACTATGTTAGTTCTTCATTACAAACAAAAAATAAAAATAAATAAACATAAACAAATCAGCACATCACATAGTAAATCGCGGGGATGCGCTAGCATGCAGTCGCATCCACCTTTGTAGGACTGGAAGTTCCCACCTCTCGGACAATACCCTCAGGATGCAATTAGTGCTGCCCAGCAGTCGAGTAAACATTGAAGCGCTCCGCTTTCTTATGATCGCATAAAAATCATCGCAATGTGCTTCCGCGAACATAGCTGAGGCGCTACAAAACCTGGGCAGATTCAACAGTATCCTGAAGGCATTGTTAGTCCACAGGCTGCACGTGTAGAAGGACTGACAATATGCTTTGAAAAGAGTAACCTTGACTGGTGTAGTACAACGTGCGAACCTGCGCGCCAACATATTACACCGGGCAGACAGCGCCCTACGCTCCCTCTCTATATCAAGATCATCTGATAAATCATCGGCGACCCAATGGCCAAGGTACTTTAATTTATGTACCCTATTTAAGGAGGTACCGCAAAGAGTTACTGGAGGAAGGAGCATTTGGTTCCGGCTTTAAAGATCATGAACTCACTCTTCTTGGTATTATACCTCAGCCCATGAGACGCCGCATATGACTCACAGATATCTATCAGCTTACGTAATGCACCAATCGATGGGCTCAGCAACACCATGTCATCAGCGTAGCTTATGTTATTTATGCACACACCATCAATAGAACAACCAATGTTAGTGCTACTGAGCTCACCGATCAGCCCATTCATATACAGGTTAAAGAGACGAGGCGAGGATATACCACCTTGCCTCACGCCGCACTCCAACCCGTACATGTCTGACCGCGCATCCGACCATGTTACCCTATTTTGCTGCCGACTGTACCAATATTTAAACAGATATACAATCTCACGTGGTAACTTCGTATCACATATTAGCTTTTGCCACAGCCTGTCATAATTTACAAGGTCAAAAGCTTTTGACAGATCTAAATAACAAGCGTATATAGGTGTATTTCTAGTTGTATAGTACTGTGCAGTCTGCTTGAGACAGAGTACAGCACTCTCAGTTGATAATCCGGGCCTAAACCCAAATTGAGCATCATGTAATTGCAGGTGCTGTCCCAACTGCCGGTCAAGCAGACAGTCCAGCACTTTACCAATATCAGTCGCAAGTGAAATTGGCCTATAATTAGACATATTCGACAAGTCGCCAGTCTTATCCTTTACGATAGGCACAACTTCCGTGCACATTAAATCATCCGGCAAGAAACCATGACTAAGACACAGGTTAAACAGTAACGCAAGTACCCTTGGTAGATGTACGCCGGCATACTGCAAGTGCTCGATGCTAAGACTATCGTGACCCGGGGATTTGCCTCTTACCATGTTCTTTATAATGAAAACAGCCTCCTTAGCAGAGAACCTGATGTTAATATCCCCGGGACGACCGTCCGCCGCGAGCACCTGCGAAGACAACCCAAGAGGTGATTTAACACTGAAGTGATGCTGAAAGGCACAAGCTATATCATGTGGATCGTGTACACCACCCACACTCACCGGAGAGCTCGACTTAGGGTTCAACTTACGCGTGTTTTTCCAAAAATTAGCAAAGTTTTTATCCGAATGATGTTTCGCTATAATATCCATCTTAATTTGAATTTCATTGTTTTGGCACTGCTACAATTTAGATTTAAATATACTTCTAGTCTCACACATATTTTCATATATATATCCCGATCTAGGCTTGCCGTAGGTCACCCATGTCTGAAACTAAAATCTTGCCCCCCCGTGTGCGCCACTAACATACCTATTCCACCCAATTACATATTTATGCTTCCGTACCACTACTTTGCAGCTCAACTTGGCAGCTTCAGTAAGAATATCGACAATCTCGCTATACATTTTAGTTAACAGTATTTTATGGTACTCATTATTACACATTTCATTATAGTCTAAGATCCCGCTATACAACGACCTTCACCGAGATGCTTATTTAACGAGACGTATTTTTTATGTTATTAAATATGCCAATAAATATATCCTATATGGGTTGCCTAACAAATTTCAGTCCAGACTATTTTTAATTAATAATTTAAAATATATATTTTTTTAACATTGCACCGGTGTGATTATTAAATAAATTTGATACCAATCGAAAGTTTGAAGCCCATAGAATATGCAAACGTTAGGTTGCCTATTTTTTTCCGGTCACAACCACGGGTTGCCAGGTGTAAACAGGTAAATCTATACTAGCATTTTGCAACGGTCTGATTATTGAATCAAACTTAGATAAAATGAAAGATTATTTCATAAGGAACACGGTGGTATAGGGTTGCCTGCGAAAAATCAGTCCCGAATTACGGTTGTCGAATTTTAAATAATAAAATATCGCTGCGAGTGAATGTGTGTGAGAGAGAGGTCCCAGACCAACCATCCCATGCGGTAGAAAAGGACGCAGCGTAGCAGCTGTTTAAAGTCCGCCCATTTAAAGAAAGAGAGTGCGCATGCTATTTGTGCTTGGAAATGAAAAGGATAGCGATAGACTCGTATATGCTGTGCATTATTTTGGAGTAGTTAATTATTAATATACAGAAATAGTTATTTAATTTTTTATTTTTTATTCAATTAATTATTTATCTATGTTTATTGTTTATGTGACACTAAAGTATATACACATCTTTAGTAAAAAAGACAGTTAGAGTAAAACATATATATTACTTATCTGGCAAATTTTATCTTTATTATTGGGAGCCGAAATAAAAAACAACAATTAAAAGAATACTTCTGTTTATTGAAAAAAATTGGACCGCTTATTTTTCGATTGATACAGTGCGTAACAAGGCAGATGGTAGGCGATAGTTTGATGTTGAAGTTTGGAGAGAATCTCCGAATCGCTTAAATTTTCGGCGATATTTTTGATCTGTAGTGGTACTTTGTCACCTTTAGGGAAAGTAAGATTAACCAGCTTCTTTCCACATCTTTTTTGGCTGTGGTCACAAAAAAGACAAATAATTGTGCTTGATGTCGATGCTGTTGATGTCGTTGCTGTTGATGTCGATGCTGTTGATGTCGTTGCTGTTGATGTCGATGCTGTTGATGTTGACTGCTCCTAAAAGAATTTAAATCATTCTTTGAGTAAAAATGGAAGATAACAAATATAAATGAAAATACAAGTTCAATTAATAGATTTTCATGTCACTTTTTTAAAAAAGCTTAAAAAAATAATAATTTTTTATTACCTTGTCAAAGCCCCCAGAAGTTTGAGGCAGGTCTTCAACATTACTCGTTTCATCCTCAGCAACTGTAGCACAGGAATCGACACTAGGATTCAACTGTTGTGGTTCTTCTTCAGTAGTAGATACATCGGTATGCTCCTAAAAAAAAACAATTTTTGCGATTAAATGAAAATGTTTGATTATAAATTTTAAAATTTTTTTGATAAGAATAGTTGATTTAAAACATCCTCATTTAATTATTCCAAAAAAAAAAGGAAATCAGAACATTTTCTTGTTCAATTTTCAACTACCGTTTTTTAAGTAAATTACAAAAAAAATATGTGTGTCGAAAATTAACAAAACCATAAGTGAGTTTTACTAGCAATTACTTCAACATGACAAAAATATAGAAGATTATTAGCTTAGATAATTTTAAAGATTCAATTATTATGTACTTACTGTATATTCAGCGATAAATTTAAGAAATTCTTCGTTATATTTTTTATTCAAAACAGTCACTTTTTTGTAGCACGTGGTATGATAACCTACAAATTGGAGTGACGCACTGGGTAGCTCAACAAAATTGTATTTAAATATTTTTTTTACGAAAAGCTAACTTTAATGCACAGTTTTCAAAAGTTTCATCATCAAAAACAATTATTCCGTCATCCGAATCACACAAAAAACACTTTTTGGCCATTTTTTCCAACAATAAATAGCAGCACGTTTTTTCACTTGTATCTATAGCGACAATCTACTCCAAAATAATGCACAGCATATACGAGTCTATCGCTATCCTTTTCATTTCCAAGCACAAATAGCATGCGCACTCTCCTTCTTTAAATGGGCGGACTTTAAACAGCTGCTACGCTGCGTCCTTTTCTACCGCATGGGATGGTTGGTCTGGGACCTCTCTCTCACACACATTCACTCGCAGCGATATTTTATTATTTAAAATTCGACAACCGTAATTCGGGACTGATTTTTCGCAGGCAACCCTATACCACCGTGTTCCTTATGAAATAATCTTTCATTTTATCTAAGTTTGATTCAATAATCAGACCGTTGCAAAATGCTAGTATAGATTTACCTGTTTACACCTGGCAACCCGGGGTGTAATACCTGACTTCGAAAAGTGTAACACCGAATACCACGACCCCGTAAGTTTGCTAATACGAATCACTTAACAACGAATGCACGCCACCACGAAAAACGTAGCACCGAATGCACGCCACCACGAAAAACTTAGCACCGAAGTCATGCGATCTCGAATAACAGAAACCCTAATTCACTAATACGAATCACTTAACAACGAATGCACGCCACCACGAAAAACGTATCACGGAGGTCATGCGATCTCGAAAACAGAACCTCTAAGGAGAAAACGTCAAAAAAATTAAAAAAAAAATATTGTCATTCCTATTTTTTTTTTTTTTTTTTTAACGTGCGGAAATCCCTTCGGATACCCCCCCGCCGGCCAGCGGGGGTGGTTATGTCGTGTCTCGACTAAAACCGCACGGTGTCCTCCCCAAGTGTCCGTTGCCGGGCACCCCGGGTAAGCCCTCGAAAGGATAACCCCAGGGTTGCCGGCGGACTTTGGCCGCCACCGCGGCCTCGCCTGGTGGGGTCGGGTTTTATCCCGCTTCGGTGAGTTGGCAGGCGTATGTAGGGCACACACGACACGCCTCCGCCACGGCCTGCTTCTGTAAGGACGGCGAGTCGGCCAACTGCCGTCCTCAGGCCCCGATCATGGAGGTCGGTAGTCCCGAGCGTAGATGAGTCTGCGGCGTCCTCGCCGCAGACTGCGAAACTCGGGGGGCAGGGTTCTCTCCCGCTCCCTCTCCGCCGTCTCTTTCGCGCGCATTACCTGCTCGCAGAAAGAGGCGGCGGCGTGCCACTTGCTCCCGTCGGAGACCACGGCCCTCACCATGGTCTCCAACGAGAGAACGTCCACGCCCAGGACCGCAACGAGATCCCGGCGTTGACTCGCCCACGCAGGGCACTCCACCAACGTGTGGAGCGCCGTGTCTTCGCCAGGATCCTCGCAGTGCTGGCACTGCGGCGTTGTCTCCCGGTGGATGCGCCACAGATACTTACCGAAACACCCGTGTCCGGTAACCATCTGGCACATCCGGTAGGAGAGGTCCCCATGGTCCCTCTCCAACCACTCCTTCATGATCGGTCTCACCGCCGCAATGGTGGATTCCCCCCACCTTGGGTGCTCAAGTCGCACCCTCCATGTCTCCATGAGTTCCTGTCGGAGCAGGGACCGCTGAGCCCTGATTTCTCGGGGCTCTGGCCTATGGCCCCGCTCTAGCGCCTCCTTGCGCCACTGGTACAGCAGTGCAAGGGCTCTCGCTTCCAGGTCCCATGGAGGGGTCCCGGCTAGGAGACATGCCGCCTCGACGGAGATCGTGCGATACCCCCTGATGACTCTGACGGCCATCGATTTTAACGGGCTGTTTAATACAGCCACGTTGCGGGCCGCCAGAGTCTCCGCCCATACTGGGGCCCCGTACAGGGCCATGCTTCGCACGATCCCCAGGTACAGTCTCCTAGTGGGGGCGTTGGGTCCCTTGACGTTGGGCATCAGCCGCGATAGCGCGGCCGCAGCCCCCCTCAGTTTCGGGACCAGACTTCGGAGATGAGGTCCGAAGTCCCATCGGCTATCGAGTACGAGCCCAAGGTACTTCATCGTGGGCTCGATGCCGAATTGTCATTCCTATGTCTTTAAATTATGTATTATCGAAAAAAAATTAAAAGATAAGGAGCTATTATTTTATGTATTTTTTTGTCTTTTCGAAGGGTACATGAGAAAAAATATTACTAATTGTTGCTTGTCATTCGTCCTGAGAATACTTATTGCGGAAATTTGTAGTCAGTGATGATGGCGCCTTTGCAATTTCTAATGTTGATTGCTCCTCTGGAGTAGCTGGCGTCAACGTCAGAGTCTGACCAACCGGCCATTTTCAGGGCCAGCTGACCCCATTGCACGAGGGGGTCGGGGTATGGCAGGCCTACAAGGTCCGTGGGGGGGGGGGGGGTGGTCGCCCTGGTATCTCTCTGCTGTTATCAGAGGGGACACTGCGAATGGCCCAGGGTCAGTCGGAGTGCGAGGGAAAAAAAATCGGGTCCTTCCTTTGAACTGGTGAAGTAACACAAGGCGTGAGGGAAGGAAGCCGACCCAAAAAAGGATTTATCATGAGAGGTAAATCCTTAAAGGGTGTTTCTAACTTGCCATTGATGTACTTCAATAGTTGATTTGTATTTACTTTTGTAAAACTGAGAGCGAATCTATAGGATATATCCTATAAAGGAGGTACTTCAGTGATCTGTGGATATATCTATCTAATATATTTTCCATTCCTCGAAATATTCATTTAGTTGTTTGTCAAATGAATAAATAAATTTTTAGCAAAAAAAAATGGTCTTTTATTTTGTTTTTATCGTATAACAAATACACGACATATTAGTAGTATGTATACACGACATAATAGTATTAGTGAATTAGGGTTTCTGTTATTCGAGATCGCATGACCTCCGTGCTACGTTTTTCGTGGTGGCGTGCATTCGTTGTTAAGTGATTCGTATTAGTGAATTAGGGTTTCTGTTATTCGAGATCGCATGACTTCGGTGCTAAGTTTTTCGTGGTGGCGTGCATTCGGTGCTACGTTTTTCGTGGTGGCGTGCATTCGTTGTTAAGTGATTCGTATTAGCAAACTTACGGGGTCGTGGTATTCGGTGTTACACTTTTCGAAGTCAGGTATTACACCCGCCCGTGGGGTGACCGGAAAAAAATAGGCAACCTAACGTTTGCATATTCTATGGGCTTCAAACTTTCGATTGGTATCAAATTTATTTAATAATCACACCGGTGCAATGTTTAAAAAAAAAAATTTTTTTAATTATTCATTAAAAATACTCTGGACTGAAATTTGTTAGGCAACCCATATAGGATATATTTATTGGCATATTTAATAACATAAAAATACGTCTCATTAAATAAGCATCTCGGTGAAGGTCGTTGTATAGCGGGATCCTATACTATTATTACATTTTATTACCTAATACATTATATTGTATTAGGTAATAAAATCAAACTTACATTTTTTATTTAAATTAAATATTATAAATCTTAAGGCTTTGACGACCGGCCGAGGAGAGTTCTCCGCACTCGTCGTTGCCCGGACTTGAACCACTGAAGATGGTGACCACAGTGATCCGCGAAACGTCTGGAACTCAAGTTTCCTATGGACCACGGCCAAACAGCCCGGAAGCAGTATATTCTACAATTTAAATATTATTAATACATTTTTGTTCCTAATAATGACTACACAATATGAATGTAAGAGAAGGTGTGACGGGATGAGTCGGTTTTATTACTAAGATGTGCCATTTCATATAAAAAATTGGAAACATTCGTTTTTTTCGCTCATACATACATAAGGCGGAGGTAAGTAAAGCTAGAAAATCTTATAAATGATATAATCATACTTTAAAAGAGTTGCAAAGCAAGCTTGTATGGGATGAGAGTGCATTCAAATGTTCCCAAATACTAACTGTAGGTACTACCTTTTAATCCCGTGGAGAATCAGGGATATTTGTAAATAAAAGCCGCCTCCATTGATTTTCAAACGGAGCAGTTTGCTTATCCCACTCTTTGAGAAGTTAATTGAAAACCAATAGACGTACAGCCATCGAAAAAAGTAGCTAAACACTTACAAAAGGAAGAAAATTATATACAGGTAATATATGCTTGGTATATAATATTATATTCCAATATTCAACATGATAGCGTTGGTGCGTTATACATTATTTATCTTAAGACTTTCACATTTAGTTATTATATAGGATAATAGGTAAGATATATGATATGCAAGTATTTATAATAAACCCTTTTATATGTATGTTTTTCTGCATTCTAGAACACATAGTACAAGCTTTGCTTAGTTTTCGTCTAGATAGCGCTGTGTTAATCCTAAAATATGTATTCATTGTTATTATTATACATCGACAATTTTACGTAGATCGACTACCTATTGACGTTATTGTATTGCTGGCAGCAAAACTGTAATTATTTGTTGTCAGTCCGGTGGTACAAAAATGAGTACACGGGAACGTGTAAGAAGAATACGCTAAAAAACGCTAGTAGCATTCCTCGGTAATGTATTTTTACACAATGTATTAAAATATTCACTCAGTTATATGCATATTTATGGTAATAAATCGATTTTAGTTGAAAATTAGACGTAACTTTGTGATTGTTTTCTATCGATAAAATATTACAATTTTATGTTTTCACTCAATTCAGTCCCTTTTAAATATAGTGTAATATCTATATATACAAAAAACAGAACAATTGAGGCATATTTTCGAGTATAAAAATCAAATCTAAGATCGGCAATTTTTCTTTATACCCCCTCTTAATTAAAGTGCATGCAAGGCGTGTGAAGTTTATCTAAACTTAAACTTTTCTAAACCTGTAATATTGCTAATTGATACTAATAGAACTCCTTGCACTCAATCGACTCATATTACTTTATCCCCGAACTTGAGCGAACATTATATGATTTACATCTACATTTCAGTTACTGTTCAAATAATTAACGGGATAATTATTTTACATGTTTATTTACGAAATATCGGAAACTCGATTTAACAAATAAATATGAATAATATTTCGTTGATTATTATAACAGTAAATTAAGCAAATATTGTTCATATTTTGATTTTTGGTGAGAAATACTGTTATTATTAATATTAGGTCGTTACATATAAAATTGCCGTTTTTCTTGAAGAAATTGGAGGACACCCCATTTTCAGTACTAACATTTTTGCATTTTTTTTAGGAATGACAAATCCAAATTTATGATTATTGTTGTGTATGAATGAGACCACATTAAGCTAACAAACAGCAACTTTAATTACATTTTTGAAAAGTGACAGCTGTTAAGTAATACGAAATTTATCATCAAAATGGATAGCATTTAGGAAGTACTGTTTTTGAAGATAGAATTAATTTATCAAGCGGCCAATAAAAAGAAAATTTAATACAGAGTTGTAAAATCTTGTAATCAACTTTCAAACAAAATATAAATAATGGAAATAGCTATTAAATTACAGGAATAACGAACTCATGAATTTGGAAGAAAATTTCGGCAATTTCATAGGTAAAACCCTATTATCAATCATAGACTCATACTGCCAGATCACATATATTGGTTGATGTCATGATTTAACCTGAGTTTTTGGTGAAGTAGCAGTAGTGAGTAGAGTACGTATATTATTTATTTATTTCAGAAATTTTAAAAGAACAATATTACTTTGTGTGTTTCTTTGCCAATTTAATTATAAGAAAGTACTTTTATTCTAAAAAATATAGGTACCCATAACAAACATTTACACTAATATACAACAAATAACATCGTTTTTATAACACAGTACGGGACACACTTAGCACATAAAAAACACTGTAATTATTCATTCGAAAATTGTGGATATTGCAAAACTTCGAGATTACTTTTCTGCACTGTAATGTGATTTTTACAAATGAAATTGAGAAAAACTTCTATAAAGTTTCCCTATGGTCGTTTAAATCTAGCCTTTTATTTCCTCATTCTGGGTTGTAAATTAAAAACAATCCCAGAGTTGAAAAATGTCCATATCAGTACATTCCTGCATCCGTACATGTCGCATTTCTTCTAAAGGAATCAATGATCAGCAAAATCAAATGGACTCAACATATCAAAGGAAAACGCTGATCGTGTCGGTGATGCGTGACCAGGCCCTTGAACAAAAGCAATCGTGTGATTTCATTTATTTAACGTTTAAGTTATTTTTTCGTATCTAAAGGTTAGTAATAGAATAGTGTTTGTGTTGGGTTTTAAAGTAAACGTACATGTATTTCTTCATTTCTTGGAATTATAGTTCTTCATGTACACATACATGTCCTTATGCCTTTTTCCCAGCAGAGACTACAGCCCGCCATCAGCTTTTGCCCTTACACACTTCACGAGCTTCCTCTACGGTCATTAAACTTTTCATGTAAGTTCTGTAATGAATGAAAAGATAATTAGCACTTTGTTTGTGCCCACTCTAATAAAAGGAATGGACAATTATTCTCCATTTCGAAGATTCTCGAAAAATTAAGAATTAGTATAATAAGCCAGGTGATGTTTTTTTATAACGAAGAATATAAAAGGTAAAAAGTGGAACTCAGCGACTCAATGAAGTTGGTTTATTGTAATAGGCTTATAATAAGCCTGTAGGAGGATGCAATTTGCCTAAGAAATATGGAAATAAGCTAAGAGGAAATAAGCAGTTTTTTTTTTTACAAGGCTGTATTTAAAAGACTATAGGGAAACTTCATAGAAAATTGATTCTCAATTTCATTTGTAAAAATCACTTTACAGTGCAACAAAATAACCTCAAAGTTTGCAATATCCACAATTTTCAAATGAATATTTACTGAATGTTTTGTGTGCTAAGTATCCCCTGCTAGGTTATAAGAACATGTTATTTGTTGTATGTGAGTGTAAATGATTTGTCTGTTTTTATGGCTACCTATATTTTTTATATTTAAGTACTTACTAATAATATAACTAGCTGTTACCCGCGGCTTCACCGGCGTACAGTTCTGATGCCGTGGGAATATCGGGATAAAAAGTAGCCCATGATACTCAGGGATAATATAGTATTCTAATTGGGGAAGATTAGCAAACAAGCACAAACGTAAATTTACTTTTTAAAATTACTGACTTAACCAATAATATGCTAAATCTACTCACTACTGTTACTTCACCAGAAACTCTGGTAAAATCATGACATGCGGTAAAATAAATAAATAAATATTCTACGACATTCTACACAGCGCTTTCTAGACCCAAGGTAAGCATAGATTAACTAGCTTGTGTCATGGGTTCCAGAATGCGGATAAACATACTTATAAACTTTTTGTTGTAAATACATACGTATTATACATAGAAACACCCAGAACAATGCAAATAGACATATTCATGCATACAAATAGTTACACTGAGCGGGAATCGAACCCGCGCCCCCTGTCGTAGCAGTCGAATGCACTATCGCACGCCACAGAGGCCGTCTAAAACCTATGTATATGATCTGGCAGTATGAGCCTATGACTGGTATTAATAATAACTTTATTTCTCACCAAAAATAATGTTTGCTTAATTTAATATTAATGAACAGAATATTTACCATATTTACTAAAAAAAAGAAAATAAAAAAATACAATATATCGAGTTCCATAAATTTCGCAAATCAAACATGCAAAATAATTATTGCTTTTATTATAATAGTAATTGTTTGAGCAGCAGTGATGACGATTGGGCGTAGAAATAAAACTTGATTGTTGGCTGGATTGACTTGTATTAGTAATTTCCGTTACATGGATTTGCGCTTAATGATCGTTAGATGGAATTACAAAGCAGATTTTGATGACAGTGTTGTTATAACAAAAAAGTGAATTTAAAAAGAAACTATCAAATGCAAAAGTTGTCAACCTACAAAAATATAAAATTATATTTAATCGACTATCTAAACATGCCCCCGGCCTTGAAAGCACCAGCTTTCAATGGTGAATAGCGCTTTGTTTGAAAACTGGCCATAGAGGGCTTCCTGCATCACTCTTCTAGTAAAGGGCAGATTTTGGTGAAGGCGCGTCTCACAACGCCCGAGGCTGTGCGGATGTCAGCGACTCTGGTTACGCCATCCTTCCCGGGAACAACATTGACGACTCGTCCCAGTTGCCATTTCAGTGGTGGCTGATGATCGTCCTTGATGACAACGAGCATGTCGCGTTGCAGGCTGGTGCAGTCCTTCTTCCATTTGGTTCGAGTCTGAAGTTCGGACACATATTCTTTAGCCCAGCGTGACCAAAAGTGTTGGCGAATCTGCTCCACTCGCTGGTAGCGTGAAAGTCGGCTGGCAGGCGTCTCGGTGAAGTCCGTGGAAATCGGTGCAGTTAGCGGACGGCCGACCAAGAAGTGGGCCGGAGTTAGAGGAGTAAAATCGTGAGGGTCTGTGGACAGAGGACTTAGAGGACGGGAATTCAGGACGGCTTCAACTTGTGTTAACACCGTGCCGAATTCTTCGTATGTTAGGTGCGCATTTCCAATGACACGACGCAAGTGGTACTTACATGACTTTACCCCCGCTTCCCACAACCCACCAAAATGAGGCGCATAGGGTGGTATGAATGTAAATTTGATATTTTGACTAGTCGCGTAATCTAGTATTTGGGGTGAACATTTTGATAAAAACTTTGAAAAATCATTCATGAGGCCTACAAAATTTTTCCCGTTGTCGGAAAAGATTTCACAGGGTTTCCCACGTCTGGAAATAAATCGTTTCAAGGCTAATAAATATGCATCTGTGGAAAGATCGCTTACGAGTTCTAAATGAATGGCTCGAGTTGTGAAGCAGACAAATAAGCAAATGTAGCCTTTAATAACCCTAGAACCTCTACCTTTCCGGTTTAAAATGAGCACTGGACCGGCGTAGTCCACCCCGCATCGCCAGAAAGGATAGCTAGGAGTGATGCGCGCTGCGGGTAAATTTCCCATTATAGGAGTGGGTGTTCTGCCTCTCAATCGAGTACAACTCACACAATCATGTACTACATTTCGTGCAAGATTCCTACCACCTACAGGCCACCATGTCTCGCGCAAATTATACAGCAGCGCCTGTGGGCCAGCATGTAGCAATTGTTTATGTTCATGGCGGAATAACAATTTAGAAAAATAATGTCGTGATGAAATTAAAATAGGGTATTTTTTGTCGTATGTAAATGAAGTTGAGTTCTTAAGACGGCCACCGACGCGCATAATATTGTTGTCGTCTAAAAACAAATGTAATTTGGCTAGATTGTGTTTGTTTCCTAGACTGCCAGTACTCTTTAATGACGTGAACTCATCTGGAAAAGATTCTAGTTGAGACAGTCTAGCTAGCGTTATGTCAGCCTCCCTCAACTCTTCCACAGTGAGAACGCCAGATCGCGGCAAGGACTTGTTGCGTGTATTGAAAATGAAGCGACGTACATATGCGACAGCACGTCTCATGCGACTGAATTGAGAGAACCTGACAAATGGAAATAATGTAGAATCAGATATCTGCCTGACAAGAAACGAATGTGAAACGCTTGATTTGGTTTCAGGCAGATTCTCACGTTTAATGTAAGGCGCTAAAGAAACGTCAGCACAATTGAAGGTTGGTTCACGAAGGAACGCTGGGCCTTCCTACCATAAAGAAGAATGTGAAAGGTCCTTCAGTCCGACACCACGCGAAACCATATCGGCTGGATTCTCCTTCCCGCTTACGTGACGCCAAGGCAGTGCCTTCGTCAACTCCTGTATCTCAGCCGTTCTGTTTTGTACAAACGGCTTTAACGAGTTAGGAGGCATATGTAGCCATCCCAGGACAATTGTGGAGTCTGTCCAAAACATAACGCTATCAAAAGTAAGACGTAATGCCTTAGTCACTCTGTCATATAATCGAGCGCCAAGTAAGGCTCCGCATAATTCTAGCCTAGGAATACTTACTGGCTTTAAAGGCGCGACCTTTCCCTTAGAACACAACAATCTCACCATTGCGGTTGAACCTTGAGTTGTTGTGCGGACATAAACGCAAGCGCCATAGGCTGTTTGCGATGCATCAGAAAAAATATGTAATTCTACACGCATAGGACATATATCAATAACGTGTCGCGGTATGTGAATAGTGTTAAGCGCAGATAAGCCGCATACAAATTTTTTCCAAGCTCGCCGTACATCGCAAGGGACTTCGTCATCCCATTCTAATTGTAACAACCATAACCTTTGTAATAGAACCTTAGCGATGATTATGGTAGGGCTAAGTAACCCCAAAGGGTCAAATATTTGAGAAACGTGTGATAAAATAGTGCGTTTTGTGACCGTAGAATGATCACATTTAAATTGTGTATTAAAATAAAATTCATCGGATGAGTTATGCCAACCGAGACCTAATGTTTTTGAATGAACATTATCACCTAATGTTAACTCCTTTGAATCGCAAAATGAAATTAATTTATCGCATTTAAAATTAAAAATCCATTTTCTTAATATAAAACAACCAGACTTTAAAGTTTCAGCAGTTCTTTCGCACAATTCTATCAACTCATCTTTATTATCCGAACCCGTTATTAAATCGTCAACGTAGAAGTCGTTACTAATTATTTCTTTAACCTTTGGATCCGTGGCGTCATATCCAAGTTGTTTGAGACATCTGACACTCAAGAACGGTGCTGAGGCGGTTCCGTACGTCACGGTGTTCAGACGATAAACGCCGATAGGTTCAGATGGGTCGTCACGCCAAACGATTAGCTGTAGGTTACGTTGTGATTCGTTGACTAGGCACTGACGGTACATTTTCTCAATGTCAGCGCATGCAGTGTATCTGTGCTGTCTGAAGCGTAATAAAATGTCAACTAAATCACTCTGCAACGGTGGTCCCACAAGCTGAAGGTCGTTCAGTGACTTGCCACTGCTAGAAGCTGCGCTGGCGTCGAACACAACACGGAGTTTGGTCGTAGTACTATGTTCGCGGAACACACCGTGATGTGGCATAAAATAATACGGTTTATCGTATGAATCTATGCGTGACATGTGGCCTAGACGTAAATATTCGTGAATAAAGTCGGTGTATAATTTTTTATAACTTGCGTTGGCTTTTATCCGTGCCTCAAGTGCCATGAAGCGACGTTGCGCCTGAGGATAAGTTTCGCCTAAATCAGTAGGGGATTCCTTAAACGGTAAACTAACACAGAATCGCCCGTCACTATTGCGCGTCGTAGTTTGGACGAAATGATTCTCGCATGCACGCTCGTCGTCGGTACTCGTATCATCAATCCTCGGCAGCTCCTCTAATTCCCAAAACCGCCGTAATTGAGCGTCGATCGAGTGGCTAAAATTGCAATGTGTGTAGTTACTACTAGGCATGTTGACATTAATAGGTCCGGATATAATCCATCCTAATTTTGTATTTTGTAAAAAGGGTCCATTACGTAACCTTATTTTACCTTCGCATAATAATTCCCAGAATATGTCGGCACCTAATAAAATGTCTATATGCCGAGATTCGCAATATTCTGGATCGGCCAGCTGTATGTGATTAGGAATACTAAACCGTGCGCTTTGTTTACATACGGCTGGTAACGTTGATGTAATGTTAGGTAGCACAAAACATCGAATACAAGTTGAATAATTACTAGTTTTTGATTTGATTTCAATGTCACACATCTGCGTTGCGTGCGTTATTGAATTACCTACTCCGTGAATTTCGAACGTGGACTGTAATAACTTAATATTTAAAATGTCACATAAACTTTTAGAAACAAAACAATGCTGACTACCGCTGTCAAGCAGCGCACGCGCTATGTGATATTTATTCTGTTTGTCAACTATCTCAACCATGGCAGTAGACAACATAACAGGCCGTACATACATAGACGGGTCGCGAATAAAATTATGTATGTGTGCACTGTTTACCTGAAAGTAAGAAATGTTCACTGAGCTGGAGTCCGCGGGGAGCGCAAGGGCCGCGGGGGACGCCTGGCCAGCGCCGGTGATGCATTCCTTATTGTTTTCGTTAACGTGCAATGCGACACTAGACAACGTGTGATTGTCGCTGCTAGTTGAAGCATCATTATGAATAAGCGTATTATGTTTTTTATTACATTTGCGGCATGGTCCAAACCTACAAGTATCCAAGAAGTGTCCTGAGCGTAAACAATTTTCACATAGTTTGTTAGCGGCTATAAACTGCAATTTAGTGTCAAGATTAGAATTAATAAACTTATAACATGAGTATAAAGGATGACGTCCATCGTTACACATTAAACATGGTTTCTTAAACACAGTTTGACGGTTATGTGGCGTATTATTGGTGGATACATTGCATTGTGATTTGTTGTTATGGAGTGGTGTGTTATGTGACCTTTTATTATCTTTAGAAGTGTGATCGTGATTAGTATTGCTGTGTGAACGAGATGACAATGTATCCAACATATCCGCTCTGCTTTTAAGAAAATGAATTAGGTCATTTAGAGACGGTTTAATCTTATCATCATACTTATGTGAAATGGTTTTGAACCGCTCCCACTCCAGTTCAGTAGCTTCATCTAGTTTAGTAGTAATTATATAAATAACTAATGTGTCCCAGGTGTCAGTAGACTCACCTAGCATTTTTAAAGCACGTAAGTTTTTTATAACGGAATCTACAAGCTTTCTGACAAGTGGGGGCGAACCCTTTGATAACTTTTGAATGTTAAATAGGGCTTTGACATGGTTATGCACTAAAAGTCCACTGTTGTTGTATCGATTGAGAAGCAGTTCCCAGGCTACAGAATAGTTCATTTCTGAGAACTCTAATGCGTCAATGATCAACTCTGCGCTTCCTTTATGGGAAGATTTAAGGTAGTGGAATTTTTGAACATTACTTATTTCCTTAGAGTTATGAACTAAGGATAGAAAGGTATCTCTGTACTCGATCCAGTGCTCATAAGAACCGTCAAAGGTAGGTAAAGCTATAGTGGGTAATTTGATTGACTTTAAATTTCCACAAGACACATTTGACTCATTACTAGTTCCTGCGGGCTCGAGTAAGTATTCAGCCTGAGCTAGTGCACCGTAATATGCGTCTTCAAATAACTCGCGTTGAGTTAATTGAAGTTCTAAGTCACAGTCTCTAACAGTTTTTTCAATCATCGTTTGTAACTCGCAAAATTCGGTGAACAAGCTCGCGGCTCCTTTCAAGCGTAATTTTAAATCAATTCGCGTTTGTGGATTTAACTTTTCTACTCGAATGTTAGCGATATAGTTTGACAGTTTCGTTAACCTGCCCTTGATAATTCCACGAGATTTTACTAGGTCACGTAATGTCTCCGTGTCTTGGTCATTATTTCCTATTAGTCGATACGGAGATGCATCGCGACTTTTGGCCATTTTGGAAGTTGCGGGAAGCGAAAGAAAGTACTCACGGTTGACTTGATTAGTGATTTCTGCTGAAGCTAGCTGCGGCCCAGCCGGTACACAAACCAAGCACGCGGTTAGAACTACACACCAAACACACTGGAAAGTAAAATAAAGTACGGTGTCACACAAATGAAGCGAATTAGGGTGGTTAGGAAGGGTGGCCGGCCGTACCAAATTAGCGTATTCCTTTCCAATGATGATGATCTTCACTGCTTATCGACGATGCTGCGATGTCCGCCGGTTCGCTCGTGATGCGAATATTCGGTTCGAAGGTCCAAATTTGTGTTTGAGCAGCAGTGATGACGATTGGGCGTAGAAATAAAACTTGATTGTTGGCTGGATTGACTTGTATTAGTAATTTCCGTTACATGGATTTGCGCTTAATGATCGTTAGATGGAATTACAAAGCAGATTTTGATGACAGTGTTGTTATAACAAAAAAGTGAATTTAAAAAGAAACTATCAAATGCAAAAGTTGTCAACCTACAAAAATATAAAATTATATTTAATCGACTATCTAAACAGTAATTGAAATGATTGAAGTGCGGGGATAAGGCACTATGAGTCGGTTGGGAGTAAGGAATTCTATTAGTATTAATTAACAATATTATAGGTTTAGAAAAGTGCAAACATTTTACCGAAATAACTAGTATTATTGTTAACTTTTCCAGGTAAATTTAGTTATGTGTGTTAGGAGTGGGTTCACGCCAGTACCTAGTATAAGTTCGAAATCAGCGACCTCTCGATCGGAAGTCTTACGCCTTATTCACTAAGCTACTACCGCTAGTAAAGTTAGTTGGTTATTCAAATCCATGTAGAATTTGACGGCCTCTGTGGCGTAGCGGTAGTGCCTTCGACTGCTACGACAGGGGGCGTGGGTTCGATTCCCGCTGTGCAAATATTTGTATGCATGAATATGTCTATTTGCATTGGTCTGGGTGTTTCTATATCATATGTATGTATTTACAACAAAAAAAAAGTATATAAGTATGTTTATCCGCATTCTGGAACCCATAACACAAGCTAGTTAAACTATGCTTACTTTGGGTCTAGAAAGCGCTGTGTAGAATGTCGTAGAATATTTATTTATTTATTTATCTATTATTTATTAATTACACACTTTATAATTTAATAACCGGTATAAAGTGCCAATAAAAAAATGATATTTTGTATTAAATTTGAATGTGTGAGAATAAAACAACACAGGATAACTAAAGACATCAATGAACGTCAGACTTCCTAGATTTAATCTATGGCCGTTGAATCTGCTTTACTATTGAGCTCGGATGAGTGAGACTCAAATGACTATGAGATATATATTTTCTACTAAGTCGGTGTCGGCCGTCAAGCTGAGTGCCACCATTGTTAACATGGTACGTGTATGTAATGGTGACCCTCTTTCCTGAGGCTTCATTCAGCTTACCATCAGGCGAGGTGAAGTCAAATTGACGTGTCCTAAATATAAAAAAAAAAGTATTTATTTACAAAAAAAAAGTATTTTAGTATATCTATCCGTTTTCTAGAACCGGTATGACAAGCTCTGCTTAGTTTGGGCCTTGGTGGCGCTGTGTAATATGTGCTAAAATATTTATTTATTTATTAAACTTACATAGACACCTTTATTTCAGAAAACATAGGATGTTTTCAAATTCATGATGGATATCGTTAAATGCCATTGAATAAATGTTTTTATGTTTCTTTATTTATTTTTTTGCTTTTAGGTTTACTAAACTGGGCTGTTGGTACATTCTAAAGTAAAACGTTTTACCGGTATAAAACGAAATTGAACTCAGGAGTTCAGTTTCGTTTTTTACCGGTAATACTGCATGATTCACTCTTTGATAAACCACTATGATTTTTGGTGATAATCATGATGAGGTATATATTCAGATATTACAACAAAATAGCAAAAAAAACCGGCCAAGTGATACTCGCACACCGAGGGTTCCGTACAAACATGTAGGTAGGTATATAAGTATGATATAACTAAAAATTTACGGTTTTCGCAATTTTTACTTTAACTGTACTATAAGACGTTACTTCGTACCAAATTTCAAGATTCTAAGTTCACGGGAAGTACCCTGTAGGTTTTGATTCCCGTGCGAGTTTCAAAAATTTGCGGCAAATTGCGGCATAAAGGGCTGTATCTTTTGATTGCTTTGGCTTAGAAGTTTGATTTTTTCACAGCTCCAACGGACAGTAGACCTGAGTATTAGATATAAATTTCAGTTTGATACCTCCACGCATTCCTGAGAAAAACGGTCTTGACAGACGGACGGACGGACAACGAAGTGATCCTATAAGGGTTACGTTTTTTCCTTTTGAGCTACGGAACCCTAAAAATGTTCAAAATGTCTAAATAATAATAGCAAACATATTGTAACGAGAACAGTGCTGACTGTACGTTCAATAGATTTTCAACCCATTGTTCCGCTAGCATCTTCGTAAATGTTGTAAAGGCCAGCAAGTTGTAACTTAATGCACAGCTAGTGACAAAACTAGCTTAACACATTACAATTAACAGGTAACCTTACCTCTAAAATCTGTCATAAAATAATAAACAAAACGCATAATATTAACTATATTCTGTAAGAATTATATAAATACTTAAGCATGAATGATTATGGATGTATACAGATTTTAAACAAACGACTCCGACTTTTTAACAAGGTTGTTTTAGAAAGTTAGTGTTCAGCAATATTTGTGCTGACTGTTATAGTAGTTATACGGATTACTGATTTAATAAGGCACTCGACTGTGCACTCAACAATATAAAGGTAGGTATAAAGTATGACACGATCAAAGAGGTTAAGAAATTATGATAAAGGCAGGCTATTAAGCAGTTTTACAGATGGGGTACTTGAACCAAAAACGTCTGTAAGGACCCAGGCTGTTATATATATTTGAATTTTTTATTAGCATTTTTCACGCTTCATCGTGTTAGTAACAGCTAAATGAAATGATAATTGCATAAAAATGCATCACATTTTTACGTGCGGAAATCCCTTCGGATACCCCCCCGCTGGCCAGCGGGGGTGGTTATGTCGTGTCTCGACTAAAACCGCACGGTGTCCTCCCCAAGTGTCCGTTGCCGGCCACCCCGGTACCTAAAAAAATGAATACAATAAATAAATATCGATGTGAGGTCGCTGGTTTCATGTAGGTGTACTAACACGATGGAGCTTGAATAATGCTTACAAAGAAATGAAAAAAAAGCATTTAAATAAAAAAAAAAAATCTTGTTAACTATCGCCTGTCTTCGTTTTCGGGAGCGTTAACTTAAGAACCGGTAGGTAGTAGGAAGTAGGATAGTTTCGGATTTGGCTACCCACGACCATTTGAAAATTGACCCTGTACCTATATCTAAAATACCATGTGAGGTCTGAATATTTTTCTCTACAACAATTTTTTTTTGTTATTCTATAGTCAGGTGCTAGACTACAAATTGTTAGCAGGTTCACTGTGACAGTAATGAGCTTCCGGGAGCGTGTCTGAGGCAAAGGAAACTGCTCGAACGCTGTATGCCATACTGCAACTTGTTGACACTAAAGTAATAAAAGTGTTGTTCAATTTTCTTTTTATTATAATTCTATTTTAACATAAAATCTAAAGCTTCTATTTTTAAAAACACAAATGCCGCTTCGGGCTGTCTTCCAAATTTAAAATTCCATTTTAAAATACAAAGTTTAGGCCTTGTTTCATCATCATCTTAGCGTTGTTCGCAGTTGCATCCAAGGCGTTTACCTCGATGCCCGGGAGTTCCGCTGGGTCATTTTTTTATTCTACTATTATGGGCGCTATTTCCGTCTGACCCCAAACTCCGAGAGCCTGCGTCGGAGCCTCGTCTGTTAATCGGCAATTGTACCAGCTAGCAGGTGAAGCCAACCGGCTTGGATCAAATTATAAAGGAAAAATAAAAGAAGTTAATTTGTTTACAGTTCATCGTACACTGGTCCAAATCACGAGTTAAATATGTCAAATGAAAGTTATTTTTTTCACTAAACTAATCTTTCAGAAATACTTGTAATGGTATAAATATTTAACGACATGCTTAATTTAAAAATGTATACTATAAATTATAAACACACTGACTAGCGAGATTCGGAAATTACGTCGTATATACTTAAGGATAGGTTACACAGTGCGAGCAGCTGATATGACAGTAGACAGCTACTGTGCATGTGTACTCGTATGACAGTAGCTCGACTCGCCTCGCTCGGTCACACTATGCGAACTGCTGGCGTCGCAGGAAGACAGCTACTGCACCAGTGTACTCGCATAGTTCGTCTGTATCATGTCTCGTGCAATGTTGTCGCAAAATACACGTTTAATCACAGTGCATACCACTATAAAAGCAGTTACGAAAATACTTTGTGTTGAAATTGAAAGAGCTATACAAAAAAAGAAGAAGAAGAGAAGTGTTTGGGTCAGGACTTGGCTGCAAGGAAAAGGGGCAACGAATTCAATATTTAAAGAGCTATATGATGAAGATCCCCGAGAATATAAAGCGGTTATGAGATTGACAACTGAACAAGTGGAAATACTTTTAAATTTGATTGCTCCAAAAATTCCACGTGATGATACACTAATGAGGGATGCGATACCTGCGAGGGTGAAGTTGGAAATAACCCTAGTATACCTTTCTTCTGGGATATCGTATAGACTGTTGTCGGTATTTTTCAGAGTTTCAAAAGCATCCATCATTAAAATAATACCAGAAGTGTGTGCTGCTATCAATGAAAGTCTAAAAGATTATATCAAAGTAAGTATTTTTTTTTATTCATAATCAAATTCACAATGGTTTTGTAAAGTTTTTGTACATATTAAACGTGAACTTTACATATTAATACTTAATAACTACAGTACTACATAGCTTAGTTCGTTATTTTTTAATATTAGAGATTGATATTGCTGCAGCAAGTACATCATTAGATTGGGGTATAGATTCAAATTGATCCAGCAGTGGCGCAGAGAATGCAGATGTTGTAGGTTCAACAGGTTGATAAGCTTCAGTAGCGACCTCTACAAGCTGGTAGGCTACAGGCTGTGGTGATAGCGTACATTCATTATGGAGTATAGATTGTGAAGATTGTTCCACTTGCATAGAGAGTGCAGACATTTCATAATTTACTGTAGGCTGTGGTGATGGCGTACATTCGGAACTGTAATTAGAAGGTGTGTACACAATTCTACCACAGAGGGCTCTCTTACGGTATCTAGAGAGTATCGCCTGTATTTCATCTGTCGCATCAATTCTATCAATCGAAGATAACTGTTTCAGCTGCAGTGCTACATGTCTTCCAATAACATCACATTCATCTTCTAATTCTCTTGTAATCGGGGCAGACACGTTTACTAAACTACTATTTAGTTCTTTGAGTTCATTTACGGCTGCTTGAATGTCAGACCGTTCTGATGATAATTTCGTCTTTAACTTTAGAGTTTTTGGTGGCTTTACCACTTTTATATGAGCAGCTTTGTTGCTATTGTCACTAGCATCAAGGTCCACGTTATTCGTGGCCTCCTCGCTTCCTGACGCTGATGCGACGTTGCTTCCTGACGTTGATGGATGATATGGTTCCTGAAATTAACATTACTCTTTTATTTTTCAGATACCGAATGTGGAAGAATGGCAAGATATCCAAATAGGATTCGCTTCGAGGTGGAATTTCCCTAATTGTTGTGGCTCTATCGATGGGAAGCATATAACAATTCAAGCACCACCAAATTGTGGCAGTGAATATTATAACTACAAAGGAACAAATAGTATAGTGCTCATTGCTGTTGTGGATCACGATTATACTTTCAGATATGTAGATATAGGCTCATATGGTCGTAACGCAGATGGTGGGGTATTCCAAAACTGCTCTTTGTATCCTTATCTAGAAAACAATTTATTGTTGCCTGAAAATGGTATTCTAGTTGGAGATGATGCCTTCCCTTTAAAACCGTATTTACTAAAGCCCTACAAAAATAAATTGACTACCGCAGAAAAGATTTTTAATTATAGGTTGAGCAGAGCAAGAAGGATTGTGGAGAATGAGTTCGGCATTCTAGCATCTCGTTTTCGTGTTTTGGGAAAGCCAATTCAAGTTACAGAGGAAACTACGATAAAGATCGTCTTATGTGCTTGTACATTACACAACTGGTTACGTACTACTGCATCAAATACTTATACACCACCAGGAACTACAGATTATGAAGACATCATAAACTTTCAAATCATTCAGGGCCAGTGGAGGTCCGAAATTAATGAATTACCGAGTATTCGTCGCTCGAGAATTAATAATAGATCGAAATTAATAGCAGAGAAAATGCGTGATAAATATAAAAATTATTTCAATGACGACGGAGCAGTTGCATGGCAAAATTATATGATTAGGTAATTATAATTACCTAGTAGTAATTAGAATATAAAAGGGAAGAGAAAAATAAAGGATAGTAAATTTTGTGGACCCTGACTGGTTTGGAATGTGCCTTGTGCCTTTGTAATTATAATTTGTAATAAAATACTTACCAAATTACTTGATGTTTCCTTTTCTTTAAGATTAATTATTTTCATAATATAATCCATAGAATTGAACCATTTGATAGATGGTTTATAGATCGCCTAGTGCCAGATCCACTTTTTTTGCTCTTTTCAATTTTCAATAACTCCTGGTTATACGTTGAGCGTAAATTTTTGATTTTTTTTGTAACTTCATTCATGTTTTGTAAATTGCATTCCAAGCGGATGTGTTCTAACGACGCTTTACGCAAATCTCTGTTCTTGTAATTAGGATCCAAACAATTCCATAAGTTCGTTTGATTCTTGTATAGCTCCTATACAAACTTTATATTTTGATCGGATGTCCACCTTTCCGCCATTTTGATGTCAACGCAAGAAACCTACAAAAACACTGCACCGGCGGCGTGGGCCCGAGCGTACGAGCTACTGTCATTTCGCGAAATCATGCGAGTTGACGACCGAGCGACGTGCGAGTGGCGTGGTGGGGGAAGGCCAGTTGCGAGTAAAAACAAAAAATGTTGAAGTAACTCGCTTGCGAGCAACTGTCCCACTCGCACATAACAGTTACTCGTATGATGCGGTCACACAGTGCGAGCTATTGCACCTCAGTAACTGACACGGTCAGCTCGCATGCTAGCTCGCACCGTGTAACCTAGGCTTTATATATACGACGTAATTTCCACTTGATATCTTGAGCGTACCAGTCGATCACCACCTTTTTCAGTGAAATTCTATTAGTTGTACAGAATTAATTCCTTGCGATTACATCGTATTAAAAGTTAAGAGTTTATTTATTAGTTGTTAGATTCTTTAAAAAAAGTGGTTAAATGTATTACGGTTCTTCCTTGTTTAGAAGTTTAGTGTAAAGATGTTCACCGGTTATTTTTGTGTTATGTTTGAGTAACGTAAGCTGTTATTGTCATTTATTTTAATGAAATATTGATAAAAATACTAAAACAATGGGAGGACAATTGAAAGGGCGGTAAGCGCAGCGCTCCAGCAATATAATATGAATTTAATTCTCATAGGTATATATAACATGACAGGTTAGTCGAAATTATACTGATTTTAACGAACCTGTTCCCTTTCTGGAGACTTCACCGTACAATTAATTGTTGTTCTATTTCTTCAGTTTCATGTAGATATGTCTAAATTGTATGCATAGGTAGATAAGAGTCTAAATGGAAAAAGAAAACCCACCATCCGATATTCAGTTCATTATACTCAATTCAACACCTTAAAAAGAAAATATACAATAAGTATAAACTTCTTCTAAAATAACGCTTATGATGACTAAGAGAGTTTTCACCAGTTGATGAGTTCCCGCTTGTCATGAATAAGCTGTGATGTAAACTAAAATGTGTAGCAGAATTCAGCCAAAATATTGGGGGAGATGTTAACTTTGGTCACTGCAGATGGTGCAGTAATGCAATTTATGGGAGAATTAATTTTAACATAGCCGGTGACACGTTAACTATCTTCGCAACATATACTTAAGTAAGGGAAAGTTATTTATGGATGCTGTACTCGCCTGTTATGCATTTGTGTTTACTTCAATATCATAGGATCTTTATATCGCCGGTCTTCTCGTAACTACAATTTATACAAATAAATATAATTGAAGTATCTGTTTTTTAATATTAAAATAATAGGTTTTTAATAAATGCATAGAAAAGTATGTACGAATACTTATAACAAGAAAAAAATATTTTCAAAATTGTTGTCTCTCTTTCTGTCTGTTTGTTACGGGTAGTATCCGATGTGGCTAGGACGATTTGACTGTTTTTTTAGTCTAGATAACAACTGATTTAATCTCCGGCGAGTTCGATGGAGATATTCATACATAAAATGCACGTATATTTTACGTTTACCAAATTTCGTTCAGCACTTTTGAACTTATTATTGCCCTCTGTGCTGGAGATTTTAAAGTTCAATGTCTTAAAAGACTTAAACCCGATGGTACATCTTTTTTTTTATAAGCTGGATATTTAGAATTGTTTAATAGCAGTATCTACCTAATCACCATCAGAGTGAGGCTTTCATAAAGCAGTGTTAAAAACTCTTTCCTATTCTCACTAATTCGAACAGCAAGACCGATATTCTTAGCAATCCATGGATTCTCCGTGCGGGTGCCGGGTACATCGCGTTGCTGAGTTGGAAACTCGGGACAGTGCCTGGGACTTGCGATCCAAGTGTAGGTTTAGAAGGAGCCCCTTTTGTTGATGTACATCAATACTCACCTTCACTACCCAAGTTCCCCTCCCTGCCTAACCAAATTTGATACGAACCTACTAGTGTCGCTTTAGACATTCGTCCTAGTAATGAGCTTATTGTAGCTCTCGATAGGCCTAGATATTTAAGTAGGTTATAGAGAGATTTTGCTGGTATACCTCTCGCTCCCACTTCCACTGCACACAAATTAACCACGTAACCGTTTTTGATTAATTCGTTTGTGAGATCATAGTATTTATTTTTTCTTTATTGTGTG
This sequence comes from Cybosia mesomella, assembly GCA_946251805.1. Lineage (NCBI taxonomy): Eukaryota > Metazoa > Arthropoda > Insecta > Lepidoptera > Erebidae > Cybosia > Cybosia mesomella. The sequence goes on along the minus strand of OX276394.1, from coordinate 31,440,077 downwards.
GTCCTTCGGTATATTTGTTTCCCACGGTACAGTAAGTTCCACAAGAACCACATGTTTTAACCTCTTAGAATATAGGAATATGTCAGGTCTAGATGACGAAACCCCAACATCCTCCGGAATTTTATAGTGCTTTTCATACGTGTCGATTAGGAGAGTCCAATCTGGGGCAGTATCTAAGATTGAATAAGGTTTGTTCCTGAATGTTATGGATGAACCTTCAGACACAAAGTTGATATGACGTCTGTTAGTAGTGAATCCTTTTTGGGCTCTAGCTACTGCCAGACTCATTGCTTCACGTATGATGATAAGCACCTTATCGTGGCGGCGTGAGTAATGGCCTCTATTGAGAAGCACCCTACATCCTACGAATATGTGTCTAGCCGTCCTTATTGCCTCACCACAAGTATAACATTGTTTTTCTGTGGCCCACCTTACCAGATTACTCTGGTCTGGGACGGTCATCTGAAAGGCGTTAAGATAGAATTTTAACAGGGCCGGCGACCAGTCATAGATCAAGGTGCGCCACTTTAAGGCCATCGGTATGCAGAACTCTCCCATTGTCAACCATTCATTTTGGATTTCCAAATTCATCGCGTGCACTCGATATTTATCATTTTCGTCTTGTTTTAGAAAGGACTTAAGTATATCCTAGTCCCTTTCTGGCTCTCGTACTCCCAACCCCACTCTGTTCGACTGGGCCCCTATCATAAATCGTTTATGAAATAGGAGTCTAGATTCAAGCTCGGACGCGTTATTATCTTTCGGGAGTGCCCTGATTGTGACATCTTGGGATTTACCTAAGATGTGGGCTTTGGTAACTCTAAGGTGTTTATAGAGCTCCGATGGTTTCTTAAGTTTCATCACAAAATTATTTTGATCCCTAAATAGAGCAGAGGAATCAGCAGAGTGCGCTAGTCCAAGCCACGATTTTAGCGATTTTATGACAGTTGCGTCTATTTTGCCAGTAAGGTTTTACCGAATTCATACACCAGAAAAGGCCAAGTCAGACGTGATGTTAAGTAGTTGTCATATATCCAAGCTTTTTTGATATTGTATAATGGTAACTGATCTATCTTATTTAGGTCATTTATAAACGTATCGACAACTTCATCTAAGGATGGTGTGCGTCCTTTATAGTCTATCTTTCTCCCAAGAAATTTCTTCGGCATATAACCGTAGATATCTGTAGCAATTTTTGGTGTAGCAGTGTAGCTCTCATGGTGATCTGATACTGAATAATTTGTTAAATTCATTACGTTAACTTTACGCATTGAGGAGATAACGACCTTCATCATACTTTACAATTAGCAAAGAAATTAAATGAAGAAATATAAACAAAAGAGCACGAACGCCTCGGTAGTCACAGTAGTATATCCAGCTTTTATTTTTACTGGTTTGTTCCGCATTCGCTTGACAAAAATAAAAACTCCTTCGCCCCTTGTTTTATTCCTTTTTCGCCTCGAAAACATTATGCAATTAAAAACTAAAAGTTGTAGTATATTTCCTTTCGCACGGTGCGTGATATGCCAGGAACCTAGCCCCCTTCTTTCTTTTTATGTTTTCCATTGCCCCCTCTGCAGATGACAACGCGCGAGTGACACCTCTGATCAAAGCCGAAAGGGCTTTGGCTATCAGCAGCGCATCACGTAGTCTGCGTTACAGGAAATCAGAACCGTATTTACTCAATGATAGCTAACGTAGGTGCCTTGTGAGTCCCTACTCAAATATTTAAGTATTAGAAATGTGTACAGGCAACAACGAAAGTAACTGAACATATTACGATTTATCGTAGCGCTGATTCCAAGAATCGTAGTAATATTATAAATGTAACATTTTGTAAGCTTCTTTGTACTTAATCACGCTAGAATGGTGAGATCGATTAAGCTGAAAATTAGATATTTTTATCCTAGTGATAGGCTCCTGTGAAAAAAAAATCAATTTTAGGGGTTATGTGAGTATTTTAGTAATTTTGTTATTTTTTTAAATGTATATTCCTAAGTTAGCAACAACAAAAAAGTGATCTAATAATAAACCGTTACCGTGTTGAACACTTCCGACTCCAGAGGTCATCTAAACAGAAAATGTGGCAGGAAAAAGAAGAGCAAATAGTGGAATGAAGGTAAATACCTCAATACTGTCACACAGCGTGCGAAATGCACCATACTGCTACTTAAGGTCGATATGTTAAATTTAAGAACTCTAGTATATACATAAATTGCTCTGTGTTAGGTAAGGATGCACGTTGGTAGTGTGATGGCTAGAGTTCAAACTCGAGACCACTTCGTAAATTGTGCTAATTTGTCAATCTTCAGCAACTTTGCCTGCTGATTGTACGTCAATGCGTCAAAAAGTGAGATAAACTAATTAAATACATTGTTTTCTATTCTAAAACATGTCTTGTATTTGTACAGTGTATTTACACAGTATCTGTACCCATCCCATCGCATTTAAATTCTCTTAGGCTATGAATAAGTTCAAGTTGTGATGGGTTCTATTTCACGATAGTAACCACCTAATACACAGAACAATTTAAGGAACGTAGACAAAATTATAAAATTCAAATTTCCACACCGTTTAGTAATATAGACATCAATGTCTACGCCGATAAAACATAAATAAGTAAATAAATACTCTAGGGTAGGCCGCGGTGGCGGCCTAAGTCCACCGGCAACCCTGGGGTTATCCTTTCGAGGGCTTACCCGGGGAGCCTGGCAACGGACACTTGGGGAGGACACCGTGCGGTTTTAGTCGAGACACGACATAACCACCCCCGCTGGCCGGCAGGGGGGGGGTTTTCCGAAGGGATTTCCGCACGTAAAAAAAAAAGGGTATTTTATACAGCACGGTATAGTCCCAGAGTAAGTATAACTTGTAATATGGGTTCTTATTTACCTGTTTCTATAAAAAGTTTGAAGTATTCCAGAAATTACAAAGCAAAGACAATTTATTTAATTTTGTTCCTTACTTTTGGGTGAAGTTAGTTAAAGAAGAAATTACCGCGCGAAGACGATTTATTTATTCTGTACATTGCTTACAAGCATGACTACCAGCTTCAGCTAGTGCAAATTGCAACTTTGTGTTATTAGTTTCCAACTGCGCCCTAACTCCATATTTCGTTTACACACCTAGCGGGTTATACAAATAGTTGAAGCTTAGTAACTAACTTCCGTTTCCTTTGAGAACTAGAGGTTGTTTCACTCGATTGACGATTGATACGTGTACTTCTTTAAACCTTTAAGTTTTCTAAAATACAAAAAGGTTATCTAAAACACTACAGTGAATTTTCTTACAGAAAAATATAATGGCATTTTGTAGAACCCGGAAATCAAAACTGCTCCTGACCTTATGACAAACTCTGTAGAACTAAAAACGAGGAGTTTACCAAAATTTAATTTCAGCGCACTATGTATTTGGGTAACCAGGGCCTATAGACAAAGTCACATTCTACTAGTGGAATCGCTTCGAAGCGAACCTTCAAATGTTCAATATGTATAGGAGTGACATTATTTGTTACACGTGACATGTCGACAAATGTTGTCTCTCCCATACATTTCGGTTTTTTGAAGGTTCGCTTCGTTGCGATTCCACTAGTAGAATGTGACTTTGTCTACAGGCCCAGGAGTCAGAAGATACGATACGCTTTCAGCCTCTTTGCATTTGTATGACAAACTTCGTGTATTTCCATTATGTATGTCTTATAGTATTACTTAAAGTATATCTAATATTTACGGCTACAATGACCTTTATGCTGTAAAAAATAACGATAAGTTCGGTGGTTTAATTTTAAAAATAGGTTTCACTTGGACTTATTAAATGAACAATAAAACACAACGACGGGATTAGATCAAAAAACATTTGGCAATATTGCGAAAACATGTAAATTTAATATATGTACATGTTTTTCTGAACCGAATATGTTCTTCTTATTTATCCAATTTGGATATATTTCAGTATTAATCCGCCTGGAATGCTGTTCCCGTGCCCGCTTCCCAAGAACCTATTCTAGGGATAAAAAGTAAAAGTTCTATGCGATGTTCCAGACTAATCTCTGTTTTCTATCTCTGTTCTACATTTCAGCCAGATTATTACTCAAAAACGCTCTAACGGCTAACCGGAGTTAGCTGTTAGAGCGTGATTGAGTAACAAATATCCAAAAATCTATACATATTCACAAACTTTCACATTTATAATATTAGTAGGATAGTGGGTTAGTATGATAGTGGGATAGGATACTAGGATAGGATTACCACGAATCACTACTGTCAGTTTATAGAAACTTAAAGTATTTCTATTTGTGTATATGTGCATTTAAAAATGAATAAGTTCATACACAAAGTCACGCCTTTTCCCATTGGGGTGGGCAGAGACAACGATTTTCCACGTGCTACGATCCTGGTTACGCCTTCGTTTATTTTACTATCATAATTGTTTTCATACATGCACGCTGGTTGAATGGTACTCTTGACCTGGCTTTATCTCTTATTAGGAACTCACGTTTAGTTTAAAATTAAATATTTGTACAGTTCTAAAATAATATTTCCTCATTTACTCGTAAAAGCTATAAAGTTAAATGAAAGCACTGAGCAAATTAACAGAATGACTTAATTACTTAAGTTTAACGGATTAAACAATTTTAATGATCATTTCCAAAAATAGTAGCAGACAGTAGACTACAAAATATTAGTATCAGACACCAATATTGACTTTATCAACAGTGTTTAGGGTTGTCATCACAAATAATTTCAAATTATTAATTTGCCTAAACAAGATGGCATAGTATTATTATACATAAAAAGACCTAGACCAGAATTCAAATATGTAGATATATTAATGCATACAAATACTTGCACTGACCGGAGATCAACCCTGCAAATGCTCTACCGCTAGGCTACAGTTATGTAAAAAGCGTTAATATAATATTACGTAGAAAAATATACCATTCATTGAACACAAAATTCGGTAGAATTTAAAAATTTGTTAACTGAAACTGCGGCCAGAAAGTCTGAAAATGTAACTGGATTTAAAAATAATATTTGTTCGCTAGGAACACATTTAATAGATTGTTTTTTTCAAAACTAGCTGCCATCCTAATTGTGACAATTAATTACACATCTTTGACGAAGGTTCGTGTACATCAAACATTTACGAGTTGTTACAAATAAAATTTCGTCAACCCTATGCCAAGTGTTTCATGTTGGGTCAGGAACAACTGGTCAATCAATTTATTTTATAAGGATTAACTATACGGGAGAGATAATGATTATTTGAATTGTTTTTTAATGAATATAAGGCAGCTTATAATTAATAAAGGAGCACTTTATGGGCATTTTGGCAATGTAAGATGGTGCCTTTTTTATTTTTTACGTGCAGAAACTACCTCGGGACCTACCTCATCGGAGCTAATTAACGGTGAGATGGGTATGTTGGACTAAAACAGCACGGTTTCTCTCGCATCAGCCAAGTGGTACTGGATATCTGGTGTGCCTAGAAAGGAAATCCTAGAGACCCCGACCGGATGTTAGATGATGCCTACACGTTTGTGTTATTTTTATTAATTCTTGATTTAAATATTAGGTCCAAATCTTGAGATTTTCTCTTTTTATTATAAGCCCGCATACATCTTTACACCCATTACGAACTTCACGCGTGGTTTTGGCTGGATCTATTCTAGTTTTATCAAAATTCAGCTTACCGTCTTGCAGAGAGATTCAGTATTTATTTAAGTATACTTTAAAAATACTTATTTGAACATTGTACGGTTATAATATTCTGTACTCAGCGTATGCAGTATGCAGAAGTTAGAAGTACCAGAACACAATTGAATTTTCTAATTTTTTAACTTTCGCGTTCCATGATATATACAATAATTTAACTGCTGCGGCTGACTCAGTCCGCCTGAGACCACGGCCAGTGTAACCTGGTCGAAACGTTCAGCAATCCAAAGGTCCTATACATGATCGCGTTAATCCCCGTTAAATTATTGTATATACAATTGAATTTAGTCACTTAGTTGTTTATCAGAAGTTGATAAGTTGTCATAAGAACTTTTAAAATTAAGATTCTCTATTTAAAACTAGTTCTCATTTTAATAATGTACTATTAATAAGTTCTCGGGCTGGCTTGAAGTAATTCTTGGAAAAGAAATGACCTGATTAATTGTCTGTCGTAGTTGGATTAGGAGTGGGTGTGAGGTGACACATTACCCTCATTCCTGCTACTGTGAAATACCCCCATATTTCAGTAACGAGTTCGGTAAACAGTGTGAGGATAATGATAACGTCAGGTATTTAGTGTGCCCATGTGTAGTAGAGGAAATAAATATTCTAAATTGTGGAAGTAATATGTAACTAAAACTACACTCCTAAATTAAATTAAACAAACTAAATTAAAATTATCCTTCCGGCTATTCAGAGCGTTCACCAAGGTTGTCAAAAATAATCGTGATGGTGGTCTGTGTCGCAGGCTTTCCTCTTGGGGTACACCAATGGGGACCTACCACTGATACCACAGATTACTAAATACTGATACCTGCAACACAGTTTTTACTAGCGTAGTTGTGAAGGAATCCTATAATGTAGTGAAAGTAATTTATGTCAATAAAGAATATTATAATTATTATAATATTAAAAGTAATAAGCAGACCTCAGGCTCTGGAGTGCAAACTTTGGACGCAACTAAGAAATCGCTATGATGATGATGACTACTAATAAAAAAGTAAAGTGACATTGAAATTCCAAGAAGTATTTTGGCATAATAAGACGTGATAATGCTTTTAAGTAAGGTGATTACAAAAATGTTGACAAAACTGTCTGTTGTATTTCTTATAGTCGTTATCCTTCTGTGCCTACGTTAAAATTAATCAGAGTGTATTTTTAGCGAGGGCCTAAAGTTACGTGCGCTGGTGTAAGAATAATTGAGTTATGGTTTAAATTTAGAAACTTCTGTACCAAAATAAAACTGCGATAACTTCGAATCACAGGGAAAATATGATTAATATGTCATATGCCACATCTGAGATTCATAAATATTTTATTATTTAATATTATTGGAAGTGCCGGAAACAGTGACAATGGTCGCTGAAAAGTTTTACTTAAAACTATGTTGTTGTTATTGTACAATTTAATGTAGTATACTGCATAAAAGTTATTTAGATGTAATGTAATATTTAAGTGTGTGTTTTGTCAATGAAACGACTTCTGAAGATTTCATGGCATTTTTGTACAGAGTCGCTGTCGGGCTAGACCTTCTGGGGTAGTATTTTCTAAATAGACTCAGATTCATTAAATAAACCTTTCATTTGTGAACAATTATAAGCAGGAGTTATACCGATTCAGGTATATTTCTATTATTATAATATAATACATACTGGGTGTTACTATGTATAATATGTATGTATTTACAAAAAAAAAGTATATAAGTATGTTTATCCGCATTCTGGAACCCATAACACAAGCTAGTTACACTATGCTTACTTTGGGTCTAGAAAGCGCTGTGTAGAATGTCGTAGAATATTTATTTTTATTTATTTTTTTCGTGCTGAAATCCCCTCGGATACCCCCCCACCGGCTGCCTGACCCTGGGCCATCTCCGGTTTCCAGATGGCCATGGAACCACGGTGTCCCCATCTTGCCCAGGAAAGGCGGCCTCACCTGCCACCCCCAGGCCTGCGCTCATGGAGGACAGGGGTCGTTGAGCAGGATCGATACCGTTGTAGTGTTTTTAATCTGCGTTCCGAATTGCCGGTCCATAGTCAACATAAAAATGCCGAATTATACCAACTGAAGCGCTGCGATTGAAGCTATTCTATTTACGGTGAACAGTATCATTAAACGGCTCGCTCTAACGACATAACAGCCTATTGTCTTATGAACCCTATGAAATTTTAGGTTCAATAGATATCCTTTGTTTACAAACTTTTGTATAATATTAACAATTCAAAACATTTCTAAAGATACTCTGAATGATTTTAACAATTCTCTATTATTATTTACCATATAACATTATTTGGAAAGACTTTGTTCATACTTCAAATATGTAATCCACAAAACTTTTGAAGTATGTTTAGTATAAAAATCTCAATTTAGTTCATAGTTCTGAATGAAGTAGTAGTGAATAAAGCAAGTCAATTTATGAGAACTTTGTATTAGAATAAAGTTATTTTATCAACAAAACTGTTGGTTATAAGTTTGACCGTATGTTTGCGTATGATAATGGGGTCGTGGGGTCGATCCCCAGGCTGGACAGTCAATCCTCAGATGAGTCGTGTCTGGAAATAAGTCTGTTAGACGATAATATTGCCTCCTTTTAGGAGGTATCAAAAATGGAACCAATATATGCTAATAAAATAACACCCATGCCTATCTCTTTGGGGAGATATAGGCGTGAGTATGTATAAATAATGAAAAACCGGCCAAGCGCGAGTCGGACTCGCCCATGAATGGTTCCGTAGCAGCAAGTATAATTTTTATATTTGAGTTAATTGAATGAAAGGTAAATAGTGGTTTACGATTTCTGATATATTTAAAAAAAACTACTTACTAGATCTCGTTCAAACCAATTTTCGGTGGAAGTTCACTACGTTTAGGTAATGTACATCATACATATTTTTTTAGTTTTTACATTCTCTTATTTTAGAAGTTACAAAGGACACATTTTACCACTTTGGAAGTGTCTCGCGCGTAAACTATTCATTTTAGAAAAAAAATATATTAGAAACCTCAATATCATTTTTGAAGACCTATCCATAGATATATAGACAAGTATGAGTTTGATTAAAAAAAATGAATTTTAGTTCTAAGTATGGGGAACCCACAAAATTTATTGGTTTTTTTCTATTTTTGTGTGAAAATCTTAATGCGGTTCACAGAATACATCTACTTACCAAGTTTCAATAGCATAGTTTCGAAAAGAAGAGGCTGTGACATACGGACGGACAGACAGACAGACATGACGAATCTATAAGAGTTCCGTTTTTTTGCCATTTGGCTATGGAACCCTAAAAACCAATCAAATTGGTCTTTCTTCCTTCGAGTGCCAATCCCAGTAGCATTCTTGCACTTTAGAATCTGGGATCCGCTCTCCGCTTTGACTTTTACGAAAACGACTGCCGCCTATCCCACCAATCCTGAGGGAAATGACCGGTAATCAGCAGGTGAAGTGCAGATTCTCGGGCCTCAAAGATCTTGGAGGTGCATCATACACCCAACAACAATCAAATTGATGATGGTTTGAAACACGGTTCATAAGTCTCTTGTTATCGTTTTGTTAGGTTTTCACACAAAAATAGAAACAAGTTGAATTCCTGAGACGAGCTCAGCCGAATACAAGGGATTTTCGATTTAGCGTTTTTTTTATTGCGATTTCTTCGTTATCTTGCAATGGTTCACCCCAGAACGAATCTATTACCGAAAACAGCAACTCGATAGCTCATCTCCTTCATACCCAAAATCGTGACAGAAAATTGGCAACGACGACGTCGACGACGTCGACGACGACAACTCGATAGCAATAGGGCTTTTCTAAAGAAAATCCCTAAAAAAGCAATAGATATTGGGGGTTTCCCCATACTTAGAACTGAAACTCAAAATATTTTTTCTTCATACCCATACATGTTACTGTCTATGGAAAGGTCTTCAAAAATGATATTGAGGTTTCTAATATCATTTTTTTCTAAACTGAATAGTTTGCGCGAGAGACACTTCCAAAGTTGTAAAATGTGTGACCCCTGTAACTTCTCAAATAAGAGAATGATAAAACTAAAAAATATATATGATGAGATCCGATTCTCAGCACTCCATGGATTCACCGTGCGGTCGCCGGGTCCATAGCGTGGTACAGAGAGGAACACCATGACGGCGACTGGGACTTGCGACCCAGGTGTAGGTTTAGGGTGGCCACCTTGTGATGCATCAGCGCTCACCTCCACCGTCAGTAGTGTTCCCCCCCCTACCTATCCAAATTTGGTAAGATCCTAACAATGCCGCTTTTGATATACGTTTTAATAAAGAGCTTACTGAAGCTCTTGGCAATCCGAGGTCTTTAAGTAAGTTGTACAGGGATTTAGCTGGAATTCCCCTTGCTCCTACTTCTACGGCATAGAGTTTAACCACGTAGCCGTTTTTGGTTAACTCGTTAGTCAAATCAAAGTATTTGTTTGTCTTTATAGCGTGGTCTTTAGGTATATTAGTTTCCCACGGTACTGTGAGTTCTACAAGCACTGCACGCTTATGCGATCGTGAAAAAAGGAATATGTCGGGTCTGGATGATGAGGCACAGACATCCTCCGGTATCCTATAGTGCTTCTCATACGTGTCTACGAGTATTGTCCAGTCAACGGCAGCTATCAAAATTGAATAAGGCTTTTGAAGTGATTTCTTTGAGCAGCCTTCCTTTACAAACGCAATGTCATTTCTTTGGTTTGTGGTTAATCCTTTTTTCGCTCTAGCTACCGCCAAACTTACAGCCTCACGTATGATTTCTAACACCTTATCATGACGGCGCGAGTAATGACCCCGGTCTAATAGCGTTTTACAACCCACTAGTAGGTGCCTAGCCGTACCAGTTGCTTGACCACATGAGTTACATGTTTTATCTGTGGCTTTTCCCCATCTGACCAGATTGCTTTGGTCGGGGAGGGTCAACTGGAATGCATTCAGGTAAAATTTAAGTAAGGCCGGTGACCAGTCGTATATTATGGTACGCCATTTTAAGGCTATGGGAATACAAAATTCACCTAGAGTCAACCATTCGTTTTGCATTTCTAGGTTCATTGCGTGCACCTTATAGGTGTTGTTTTCGTCTGCTTGAAGAAAAGATTTTGTTATTTCTTTATCTGTTTGTCTCTGAATATTACCTAGACCTACTCTACCGGTCTGCGAGCCTATCATGAATCTTTTATGGAACTGGAGGCGTGATTCGAGCTCCGATGCATTTTTATCTTTTGGAAGGACTTTTACTATTTCGTCTTTAGATTCCGATAAGACGTGCATTTTAGTTACTCTTAGGTGTTTATAGAGTTCTGATGGCTTCTTAAGCGTCATTCCAAAATTATTCGCGGATCTATATAGTGCCGACGGGTCGGCCGACTGAGCTAGCCCTAGCCACGACTTCAGTGTCTTCGTGACACTCGCATCTAGTTTTTTGAGGAGGCTCTGGTTTATATCATATATAAGAAACGGCCAGTTAAGACGCGAGGTTAAATAATTGTCATAGATCCAAGCTTTTTTAACATTACTTATTGGTTGTTGGTCTACCTTTTTTAAATCGATAATGAAACTATCAATTAATTCGTCCAAAGCTGGAGTGCAACCTCTGTTGTCAATCTTTCTTCCGAGGAATTTAAAACGCACGGTTTCAGATATAGTTGAAACGTTTTCCCCGCCTATACTAAGCCTATACTAAGCCAATTTTCGGTGGAAGTTTACCACGTAAACTTCCACCGAAAATTGGTTTGAATTGGTTTGAACGAGATCTAGTAAGTAGTTTTTTTAATACGTCATAAATTACTTGGTGCTACGGATCCCTTCATGGGCAAGTCCGACTCGCACTGCCGAGTTTTTAAATTTATTTAATTCATTGGTAAAAATAACAATGATCTGATCTGCCGTCCTCAAACCAAAAAGCGGCTAATTGAAAAAGCAAATTTCGAGCTAGAGCTGAAGAATGAGAGAATATTCTGAAACCTATGCTAGTATTTTCTATAAATTTGCAATTATAAATAAATAAATATTCTAGGACATATTACACAGCGCCATCTAGACTCAAACTAAGCAGAGCTTGTCATATGGGCTCTAGAAAGCGGATAAGCATACTTAGATATAGTTTTTTTTGTAAATAAATACATATTATACATAGAAACACCCAGACCAATGCAAATATACATATTTGCAATGAGCGGGAATGGGACCCGCGACCTCTGACTTAGCAGTCGAATGCTCTACCGCTACGCCACAGAGGTTGTTATAATGTGTAATTATAATGTAATTTAACAATTTATGGATATATTTTTGAACATTTACGAGAATAAAGTTGCTATTGAAATATACCAGGAATTCCGTGCAGGGTGCCACTGAAATAAATTGAGCTGAGCGAGCAACTCTTACTTGTAAATAAGACAGTTTACTACAGTCGCGCGCTTAGCTAAAACCGCGCGCTCGTGAAACTGTTTCTCGGTGATTATTCCTCAATGGTACATCAGACACGAACCATCTCGCTTCAAAACACTCCTACTCCACACTATCATCGTGGTAAATTTGGTCAAGATCGGTCAAGCAGGAGAAAAGAAGTACAACGACAAAGAAGTGGCTATCCCGCGTATAAGAACTTCGCTTCGCTCAGCTCAATAAATATTTGTTCAAACTTAAAAAGTGATAATTGATCAAAAGTCAATTAGCCGCCTATTAGCCTGAGGAGCCAGTCATATAAAATACCTCTTTAACAAGACCGTTGAGCATCACTGTTTCTTTTTTTGTAAATAAATCTCATTTTATTATTTATTGGAAAGGGTTGGCCTAAACTTCAGACGTGATGTATGGACGCTACTCCTTCATGTGTGAAAGTTTCGAGGGTAGTTCACGTTTCGGGTTATTACGCGATCGTGGGCTTTTTGCAATGTTTTCCTGGTATCCCCATTACAGGCTGTACACGTAGAGGAAAATGTGTTAAAAATATGTGTAATAGTGGAGCCAGTAAAGTTTTACTGTGGACGTGAAACTAAGACCAGTTAGATGTTGAAATAAATCTTTGTATAAACTGACTAATTGATGCCCACGGCTCCGCAAGCGAGGAGGTCGGTTATAATTTTTTGATCATACCTCTGGTTCTACTTAACCAATTGCAATCAAACATACGGTAGATTTTACGTTTGACTGCATCAAAATCCGTCCAGTAGTTTTTGCTTCCATCGCGAACAAACATACAAACAAACAATAATTCCAAAAAAATATTTTTGTGTTCAGAATCGTTCATTTAACATAACCGAAGTTTTTTTTCAAATATCTCTAACAATTTTATAATAGTACTAGCTGTTGCCCGCGGCTCTGCCCGAGTGGTATTTCGATCCTGTTCGCGCTTCTCATGATTCCAGGGATAAAAAAATGTCTATGTCCTATTTCAAACTATAATCTATCCCTGTACCAAATTTCAGCCAGATAGATCCGTTCAGTCGTTCTGGCGTGATTGAGTAACAAACATCTATCCATACATCCATCCAAACTTTCACATTTATGATATTAGTGGGATAGTGGGATAGATACAGAGTTGTGTACAGAGAAAAACATTATTTGACTATCTTAAATTAATAGTACAGTCAGCGTTAAAAGTAGATTATGATTGCCCAAATTTCAAAATAAAAATATTTATGAAAATTATTAATTACATTTCATTTTTTTTAAATATTATGAAAGAGCCCACTAAGTAGCAGTTAGTACTAAACAGCATTTCGATTGACAAATATTTATGACTTGGCTCAAAACCTAATATTTAAATCTGAAAATAATCACCTACTTTTTGCGCTGACTATACTGCACTATCATCGAGTGTCATGGGTTTGATCTTCATATGGGACAGTTACGCATGTGAATTTTTAATCTGGGTGTGTAGGTAATTTAAATATTCAATATTTTTTTAAACTTTTATAAGACTGTAATTTTATAAAAAAACTAGCTGTGCCCGCGACTTCGTCCGCGTGGATTTCGATTTTTATGGTTTTGGTTCTTTTGCGCGGAACCCTAATTTTTTGTTTAAAATAAAGTACTTACCTTATGTTACGCCTTGTAACATTACCTATCTGCCATTGAAAATCCCGTCAAAATCGGTCCAGTCATTTTAGAGATTAGCCGGAACAAACAGACAGACAAAAATTGTAAAAAATGTTATTTTGGTGTATGTACCGTATATGTATATATGTAGTAAAAAACGGTTCATATTACAAACAGACACTCCAAGTTTATTTATATGTATAGATGTATAGATGACATTAAATACTTTGGAACGTTTTAAACGTTTAAGTTGCTCAGTGGTTAAGGAGTCAGCCTTACAATCCTGAGGTCCCAGGTTCGAATTTTGGCCATGATACTACCGATGTGAACCCGCTCCTAACACAAGCAATTTAGCCTAGCTGGAGGTGTTAATACTAGTAGGAGATACTAGTATGGTAATTTCGGTTACTAGTATAATATTCTTGTATTCTTTTAAAAAGAAGCATTTAACATAAAATTTTTGAAAAAATAAGTCGCCTTAAGACGTATATGATAAATCGGTGAATTTCGAATATCTGGGACGTGTCTAGGTGGCTCAGTTGGTCAGAGCATTCCCCCTGTAAGGGACTGGTCGCGGGTTCAAGTCCCGTCCTAGATGTTCTCTGATCATTTTCATTCCAGTGGAGATCCCGGTGGCATCTTATCGCTTGTATTTTGGTACCCGGACTCCACTCCCCTACGGTTTCACCTCCTGATGTGGCTTCGGCCCCGAAGATCTTCCCATAAATCTAAATTTAAACAACTTTTATCTGAAATATTAACTCAACCACAAACTGCGTTTAAAACTATACGTGGATCGCTAAAATATCTTTTTTTATAAAAAAATAGAACCGACTTCAAAAACCAAGAAGAGATAAATTAAATTAATAGAAACTCGCGTATACCTTTTTTTTTTTTTTTTAATCGTGCGGAAATCCCTTCGGATACCCCCCCGCCGGCCAGCGGGGGCGGTTATGTCGGGCTTGCACCGACTAAAACCGCACGCCGTCTCGGGTCTTCAGACGCCGGGGTGTAAGGTTACCCATAGAGCATATCCCTCGCACCCCGGCTGACCCTGGGCCATCTCACCACTAACAGCATCGCTCATCCTGTCTCCTCTGAAAGCAGAGGAGTACGGAGAGCGATGTGTTCCCGCAACGTTGGGTATTGGCCGACGATCAATGCCAACCCTATGAAGGGGTGAAGGGGAAGCCATTGACCGCCGCCCAGGGTGTACCGGCCGCTCCGATTCCGTTCCCCCCGGACTGCAGCGGGATCGGAATCGGAGCGACACTCGAGGAGGTTACCCAACACACACCCCAAAGTCGCGTATACCTAATCATGAACAAGCATACCTCCTTTTTTTAAGTTCGTTAAAACCATCTCCAGAACGTAAAAAGTACTTTTTTAAGAATCGCATCAACATCGGTTCAACCAAACGCGAGTTAATTGTGTACAAACACACATATAAACATATAGGTCAAATAGTGAACCTCCTTTTGAAGTCGGTAAAAAATTAGAACGGTGATAAGCAAAACAAAAAATGCATTACTGTATAACTTTTCTCATTCGGTTACAACGAAGTTAAAGTTAAAATGGATACCATTATATAGGGATTTCATTGCTTTGTTGCGTTCAAGGTTAATATTATATATTAAGACTGATATAGTTTTAATGATATTTTTGCCTCTTTCTATTATGCCATTATACCTGATGTCTTTCCAGCTCATTTTCGAATAAGTTACAATCAGTTTTATAGCTTGGTTTGTTGATGATGTAATGGTATTTTATAAAACTCTAATTATGATTATGATAGTTCAGTAATTTCTTTGTATATTTTCTATTAACATAACATAACATATACTCACGCCTATATCCCCGAAGGGGTAGGCAGAGGTGCTACACTAGCACCCACATTTCGCCAGTTTATGTTTAGGTCCCAATGTAATAGGTGGCGAGCCTATTGCCATTAACCGGGCACTTATAAACCTGCGATAAATACACACATAACTTCGAAAAGCATCGAAAAGTCATTGGTGTGTGCCATGGTAAAACCTGGGATCGAACCCCAGACCTCGTCTCGGCAGTCCATTACCCATATCACTAGGCTACCGCCGCTTTTCTATAAAGGCGAGGGTATTTGACGACTTTAGGTATTTCTGGCATAGTAAAGTAGCCACTTTACGCCACAACGAAGCGCTTGCGGTCCGCGTCCAGTGTTTTGCGTCAAAAAAAGGTCAACACAAATAATGACGCAACTGTATTTACATAGAAGATCTTCTAGTTGCACTTTAGATAAAGGGAATAAAGCTTATAATAATTATAATATTGTAATATAACTATCAGAAAGTCGCTCCCGTAAAAGCTTATATGAACCAAACTATGAAAAAGAGCAAAAGAAGAGTGGATCCCGAGTGCCAAGCTGCAAGATCTTGATTCATATACCCATATGGCCTCCTACACCTATACGCACCCATACACTAATGGCCCCCGTACATCCATGGGACCCCAAACATATATGTTACCCATGGGGCCCATACGCCCGTGGGGCCCCATTCACTTGTGGGACCTCATACACATACATCACTCATGGGGGCTAAAAACGGAACCTTTATAGATTCATCATGTCTGTCTGTCTGTCCGTCCGTATGTCACTGCCACTTTTTTCCGAAACTATAAGAACTATGCTGTTGAAACCTGGTAAGTAGATATATTCTGTGAACCGTATTAAGATTTTCATACAAAAATAGAAAAAAAAATATATATATTTAGAGGGTTCCCCATACTTAGAACTGAAACTCAAAAATATTGTTTTCGTCAAACTCATACATGTGAGGTATTTATATATATAGGTATATATATAGGTCTTCAAAAATGATATTGAGGTGTTTAGTTTTTTTTTTCTAAACTGTATAGTTTGCGCAAGAGACACTTCCAAAGTGGTAAAATGTGTCTCCCCTCCCTCTAACTTCCAAAATAAGAGAATGATAAAAGTAAAAAAAAATATATGATGTACATTACCATGTAAATCTCCACCGAAAATTGGTTTGAACGAGATCTAGTAAGTAGTTTTTTTAATATACTACATAAATCGTGAACCGCAATTTACCTTTCATTCAATCAACTCATATATAAAAATTTTACTTGCTGCTACGTAACCTTCATGGGCGAGTCCGACTCGCACTTGGCCGGTTTTTTTCTTTTAATTTGATAGATAAGATACTCACCTTACGGAGTCCTACGCGTGTCAACATGTACATGCCTGGTTTAAAAAAATAGTTCAGAATCAGGTAACAGTTAAATATATCAATTACAATGTTGAAAAAAAGTATCGTATTCAATTAATTCGAGTCACACTCAGTTTATGTGTCAAACTTGTTTACATACTACAAATACGTACTAATCTTATTCAAGGAACCGTGTCTATATTATAACTTCGTGGTATACAAACATGACCTTAATACGTCTCACAAAGGGGTGCAAATGTGATGATACAATTAAGCTATATTAACGCAGTGAATTAGAAAGCTTTGTTGGCTATACGTGAGTGACACCTCTAGCGATGCAAGCGATTATCGTCACTGATAACTGCTTACAATTTAGCAGGTTGAGTGCTCTTTTGCTACCTTCGTAGTATGAAAAATAGCACTAGGGGATGTAAACATCACGTAAGGGCTTCATAACTTAAACAGTAAGCAAGAACAGCAAATATACGGGAAGATACAGTACATAATGAGTCTGCATGGTGTCTGCACACTACACCTTATGGCAAAGTGCCCGGTTGATAGTAATCCTTATTACAGGGGAACCGATATAGCTGGCAATATGTAGCCTCTGCCTATAGGTTCAGAGCTATACGGGCATGAGTATATCAACCCATCCTAATATAGTACTATAATAATGTTAAGGTTCGATGTTTGGATTCTTGTTATTCGATAATCATAATTTTAAAAATCCCGATGTGTCTAAGAACACTCGACTTATTCACTTTTCAAGAAAAAAGCCAAAATTAAAGTCGGTTCATCCCTTTGAGACCTATGATGCCACCCAAAAGTTGGCTAGCACGAAATGTCTATGGCATAAAGTCCGCCTTTGTAAAATGACGTATACTATTAGTGTGCAGAAAGTATCAATAAATAAATAACATAACATAACATAAACTCACGCCTATGTCCCCGAAGAGGGGTAGGCAGAGGTGCTAGCACCCACATTTCGCCAGTTTATGTTTAGGTCCCAATGTAATAGGTGGCGAGCCTATTGCCATTAACCGGGCACTTATAAACATGCGATAAATACACACATAACTTAGAAAAGCATCGAAAGTCATTGGTGTGTGCCATGGTAAAACCTGGGATCGAACCCGAGACCTCGTCTCAGCAGTCCATTACCCATACCACTAGGCTACCGCGGCTATAATAATATATAATATAATAAATAAATAGCATACATATAAAGTATTTAGATCTATTCCTATTATTACCTTATCCATTACCTTACTAATTACTAATTATACATTCGATGTTTCTCAAGTAGGTACGGTACAGCCGGGGGTGTGTGTTGGGTAACCTCCTCGAGTGTCGCTCCGATTCCGATCCCGCTGCAGTCCGGGGGGAACGGAATCGGAGCGGCCGGTACACCCTGGGCGGCGGTCAATGGCTTCCTCTTCACCCCTTCATAGGGTTGGCATTGATCGTCGGCCAATACCCAACGTGGCGGGAACACATCGCTCTCCGTACTCCTCTGCTTTTAGAGGAGACAGAATGAGCGATGCTGTTAGTGGTGAGATGGCCCAGGGTCAGCCGGGGTGCGAGGGATATGCTCTATGGGTAACCTTACACCCCGGCGTCTGAAGACCCGAGACGGCGTGCGGTTTTAGTCGGTGCAAGCCCGACATAACCGCCCCCGCTGGCCGGCGGGGGGGTATCCGAAGGGATTTCCGCACGATAAAAAAAAAAAAAAAAAAAAAGGTACGGTACAGCCTGCTACCTACCTAATAACGTTCGATTTTCCACGTGAACCTTGGTCATTTCGAAATAACCCTTTTTATGTCACCTAACGATTCGGCAAAAGCTATAAAACGAATCCTTAAAGGTTAAGATGTCAGTCGTTACTGAATTATTTGTCGATCGAAATCGTTTTTCTATATTTATTAATTGCGTTTACAACAATATTTTCCTGTTAGCAGATTCGATTTATTTATACCAGGTGTACTCAAAGTGGGTACGCGTACCTACTATTTGGGGTACGCCAGTTGAACAAAGAGGTGCTCAATAAAATTAAAGTAATTGTAGCGGTCTTTACATCGATTCTTGGGTAGCAAGGCAAGCTTCCAAGTAGAGCGGTGAAATACCTTATAAGTTTTATGACAGCTTACTTATTCGAAAGTGCGGTTTCACATTTTGGAGTTAGAAGGTCTATTGAATGTTGAGATACTATAAGTGAAACAAACTCCAATAATGTGCTAATAATTTATTAGCACATCACAACAATTATCATAACAATTTCTTATAATGAAAAATATATGTATTTTACAATAACCATCTGACAGGCATCTGTCGATGATCGAACATTCGAAATATATTCTAATGCTCTATATTTATTATGACCACGGAGGTTCATATATAACTACTTATATGAAGATCCGTGACCATACGACATGGACGCTACATCACCCCCCCAGGGAGAAAGAAAACCTAATGTAAAAATAAATAAAAGTGAAATTCAAATTATAAATCTAAAAGATCCCTAAACCTAACTCTCCTGCCAGCCCTGGTGGTGTACGGAATAAGTGATTTCTGCGGAATCAGAGCTGGAGGTAAAGTTGGAGATGGCGCTGGCACTCGTGATTCAGTTGTATCTACTAACAGGTCAGAATCCAAGTGCGCGGGTTTTACTCTATCCACACTAACCGTAGATTTCTTACCATTTATCAATAAGGTCAGCGTCTTGTCCATCCTTTTTAAAATCAGGTGTGGTCCAGAATATGGAGGTTGCAATGGACGTCGTACTGTATCGTCCCGAAGTAGGACGTGAGTTGCTGTTGCTAAGTTCTTATAAACGAATGGTGACTGTTTAGCGTGGTGCGAAGCGGGTATGGGACGTAAAGCTTCCATGTGATTTCTAAGTCCGGATACAAAATCTGTATTGTCATTAGATTTTTTTTGCGTTTGGCACGGTACTATTAATTCGCCTGGTAAACGCAGAGTTTCTCCATAAACAAGCTCTGCAGAAGATGACTTTAAATCCTCCTTTAGTGCTGTTCTCATGCCTAGAAGCACAAGAGGAAGTGCGTTTGTCCATGAATCAGCATGACACATAAGCGACGCTTTGAGCTGACGGTGCATTCGCTCTACCATACCGTTAGCACATGGATGGTAGCTGGTGGTACGAATTCTTCTAGTGGCGCAAATTTTCAATAGTCGTTTGAATAGCTCGGATTCAAATTGGCGTCCCTGGTCTGTTGTTATAATGCTTGGCACTCCAAAACGTGATATCCAACCGGACATCAACGTCTCAGATACCTCTTCTGCGGTTATCGAAGTCATAGGCCACACTTCTGGCCACCGTGTGAATCTATCAATGGCGGTGAGGCAGTAATTAAATCCCTTAGAATGTGGTAATGGTCCAATAATATCAATATGGATATGTTGAAACCTACCCCATGGTGTGTTAAAATGACCGAGAGGTGAAATGATATGACGGCTTACTTTGCTACGCTGACATTTCAAACAAGAACGTGCCCACTTGCTGCAGTCTGAGTTAATGTGTGGCCAAACATATCGCTCAGTTACTAGGTGTACGGTTGATCGCACGCCTGGATGACTGAGGTTGTGACATCTTTCAAAAGCGGCACGCCGAAAAGGTAACGTCAAATATGGACGTGGTCGTCCGGTGGATGTGTCACATAAAATGGTGACGTTAGTACCGGGAATCATTATCGGTTCTAGTTTTATTGAAGTTTTATTGCGTACTTCGGCAAGCTCTTCATCGGTCCTCTGCGACTGGTCTAGTGCAGCGTAGTCTTCTTCAAGGCTGATTGATTCAATGCGCGACATAGCGTCAGCTACCACGTTATCGACACCCTTTATGTGAACGATATCTGTGGTAAATTGGCTAATAAATGACAGATGATTCAATTGAGCAGGAGGAAGTTTGTCTCTACGTTGCATAAATGCAAAGATCAGCGGCTTATGATCCGTGTAGATAGTACAGTGCTGGGCTTCCAAAATGTGCCGAAAATGCTGGACACTCTCATATACGGCTAAAAGTTCGCGATAGTATGCTGGCCACTTTGTTTGCTTAACGTTCAACTTTTTGCTGAAAAAGGCAAGTGGCTGCCAGTTGTTATTTTCGCAAAGGTGTTGTTGGAGACATGAACCTACATGCGTACTCGAGGTAGTGTTGCCCAAAATCGGACTGCAAGAACAAGAGTCTTGCAGTCTTGGTCTTGGTCTTGCAGTTTTGCAAGACCAAGACCAAGACCAAGACCACCTATTTTTTGCAAGACCAAGACCAAGACTGACCCTTGCAAGACTTGCGCAAGACAAGACTACGTCTGCAAGACTCTTGCAGTCTTGCAGTGAAGTCAAACTGAGATTTGAGCATTTTTAATACCTGAGTATGTAGGTACTAGGTATTTAGTTTCTATACCACAGAATAAATAATAGTACCTAGGTACCTACTACGTCTATACCTACTGATAGAATGATAGACGGAGGCTGTGGTAGGTACCTTACCTATTCCGTGGCGTAGTGGTAGTGAACGCGACCGGTACGCAGGAGGCGCGGGTTTGATCCCCGCTCAGTGCAAATATTTGTGTGCATGAAAATGGGTATTTGCATTGGTCTGGTCGTGCCTCGGAGAGCACGTTAAGCCGTCGGTCCCGGTTGCCATACGAACATCTGTGACAGTCGTTACGGGTAGTTGGAGCCCTCAAAAGTCCGACTAGTCTAACTACAGAACTTCGATATCGCCAATTAATTGGTTGTGGAGGTCCGACGTCAGTCGCTTCACGGAAAATATCGTAGTTAGCCGCAACTTAGACTAGAAAGCCGACCCTAACTGAGTTGGGAAAAGGCTCAGAGAATGATGATGAGATAAGGTACTTACCACCATACTTACCTGTTGCTTTTTTGTAGTATGTTTTTATACCTACCTATGTTTAGCGTAGGTAAATAGAAAGGAAACTTCACTGACCTTGAACCTAAAGCCCTAGTTAATGAAGAGCACAGGCGGTAATTAGTACCTATTCCATTTTCCCTTAGAGACAAATTGCCACATGTTGTTATACCTATGTATCATACCACTGGCAGCCGTACGACCCGATGTCTGACGTGCGTGCCAATATAGACGTGGCACAAGCCGCGCTAGCCAACGACTGAAGTTCTTTTCATCGTAGGCAGGTAGGTACACTAGGTACTTAATCGCGCTCATTGTCGGTAGTTACTAGTTACCGACAATCAGCGCGAGCGGCGACTTGCGCAGTGTCAATGTGAAAGTTTGTGAAGATGTTTGTATGTTTGTTTGTTACTCAATCACGCTCTAACGGCTAACGGCTCTGGATTTGGTACAGAGTTACATTAGAGCCTCGATCCTAGAATAACACATAGGTTACCTACTTTTTATCCCGAGAATAAGTAGATACACACACACACACGATTTTTTAATTCATAATCTGTAATAGGCGCGTGTCCCATTGTTTTAAATTACTGTGTAATATGAATGGTTTGTGTTTTAATATTTTTAGAAGTAGGTAGGCCACTAGCCACTATCATTCGGCAGAGGAACGAACGTTTTTTAAAGACACTCGGTTCTGTTCTGGCGACGCCGCCGCCGACGACGTGACGCTTATTATGAGAATATGCAGTTTCAATGTAAAGTAGGTACCTACCTACTTACTTATGTGACACAAGACTCGAAGTCCTTTATATTTATTTAAGCTTCATGTAGATACAAAGAGGACTTGCACTTATTTGCACTTATCGATCTATGCATTTGTTGTAGGTACCTATTATTTCATTGACAGCCCCTATTAAAGGTCTCAAGATTCATCAACTATCACTGACTGTAGGTACGTATACCATTATACCGCCGATTTTTGCCTATTTGGCACATGGAAATGTATGTACTTGCCACGCTAAAGCTTTATGCCTACTCTCCACGTGTAACATTTGTCAAAGAGATACCGCTTTAAAATAAAGATTTTAATATAGAGATAAAATGACATTATGGCTGCCGTCAAAGGACACCGGCGAAAGGGGACGGATTGGGCGCGTTTTTACTGATTAATCAGAATCGAATAAGACGATTATAAATATATTTATTTTTTCATTAATTGCTATTTGTGTAAATAGTGTTGAAATACAAGGTAGGTTACTAGGTAGGTACCTACTAATTCATTATCAAATTGAATATTGTTACTATTTACTGCACTGAACGTGTACGTTGGTTATTGCAAAAAATCTAGCCTATGTAGGTGGGTAGGTAGGTAGGTACCTAATATTACTGTAAAGTTTCATCAAAATCAGTTTACGTCTGTTTTTTTTTTTATGTTTCTACGGCGGTAAACATGCCTACGGCCCACCTGATGGAAAGTGGTCACCGTAGCCTATAGACGTTTGCAACACCAAGGCTGCTACTAACGCGTTACCGCCTGAAGGAGACGGTGGAAAGAGAAAGGCAGGATAAAGGAGGCGGAAGGGGAGAGAGGAAGAGGAGGGATGGGAGTTTGGGCCTCCGGAACTGACACTCACCGAACGAAACACAACAGTAGATCTGTTATTTTACGTCGATATTCTGTGCCAGGGTGGTAACTACTCGGTCGAGCCGGCCCATTCATGCTGACACCTAACGGTTCCAGCGGGGCTCTACCACCAGTAATATAAGTATATTACTGTATACGTAATACACATTCCTACATACATATGCTCACGCCCGTAATTCCCAAAGGGGTAGGCAGAGGAGTATTTAACACCAACATTTTGTCGATTGGGCACTTTGTCTTGGGCTGTGTGTTTATTGTCGGATGTAGAACAGCCCCTATCCCATAGTCGCCTTCTACGACACCCATGAAAAGAGATGGGGTGGTCCTATTCTACTCCACCGGGAACCAAACCAGCACGGCAAATACTTACGTTACGTAAAATTAAACAGCCCAATTGTAGAGGTGACCAATGAATGTGATGATGAGTTTACTTCTCAGAAATTATTTATCACTAAAATAAAATCGATACATAAATGCTTTAAAAATAAATAGAGTTTTGTGTGAGAATCAAAGTTATACTTTATGTGATCCAATTATTCTATTTCCATGAATTTAATGGATTTAAATCGGAAAAAGTGAATATCCAGATTCTATTTCTGCCTGAATTCACCCCTGTACAGCTAATACATATAATACAATAAATCTACGATATTTTTGATATTTACCGACAAAGACGTGGCGGTATATTAAAAGAGTTTGCGACAAGTGAATTTCTTTTTTAATTTTGCCGCTCTGAAGTCAAAGGTATCCGACATTTCAAAGACTAATTAAATTAAGTTTCTGGGTGCTCAAAAGTGTCATAACTCATAACGAACGGACACGATAACCTGCAAGTTGTCATGCAACCTGCAAATCCTGCAATAGTCCTTGCAATGAATATTGTAGCCACACCATAAAGATAGATAGATGTTATAGTATTATACCTACTTGATCACAGGGATAGTACCTAACCTACCTAATAGGGTTAGTGCTTAGTGCAATAGTCTTAAAAAAACTTAAAAAAAGGTGGGTTGAAGTCAATTAATAATAATTTCGTTCCTCTTTTGATAGAATTCACTTAGTTACCTCCGTCACTTTATTGTTTTGCTCGGATTGCAGAGATTGGATTTGAGGAATTTGATACTACGTTAAGATTACGTTTCTGTTTTTATAGTCTTTGGAAGGATATTATTTTTGTCAATAGATGCCGAACGTAGGTTATGTAAGTATCTTTTGGCCTTTCGGCATGTGCTGTATATAAGGGCGTTCATCATGATAAAAATGCATTTTGGTTTTGATTAAGCTGCGCTTAGAGTCAACCGGGTTTTAAAATGAGTGACATAGATTCAAATAGTTCTAGTCAGAGTAGTGAGAGTTGGACTAGGTCTAAAAGACTAAAAAGTAAATTTGATGAGTTTTTCGATATAATTCATGCCACTGAAACTGCTACATGTAAGTTATGCCACCATAAGAAAGTTGAAATCAAAATGAAGAACAGAAATACTTCAGGATTAAGGAAGCATCTACTGTCTTTTCACGAGAAGGAATCGCGACTATTACTTCCTGCAAGTCAACTAATCAAGCAAAAGCCAACAAAGGGGCCCATATCAAAGTTTTTAATGAGAGATGGAGAAAATAGACAGGTAAGAAAAAATACCTACCTAAGTGTTAATATACGTAATTATAGTTAGGTACCTACCTAATTACCAACAACAAAACATATAAAAGTATGGCAATTCTGGTAACAAGTAGGTAGATACCTTTTTTTTTTTTTTTTATCGTGCGGAAATCCCTTCGGATACCCCCCCGCGTGCCAGCGGGGGCGGTTATGTCGGGCTTGAACCGACTAAAACCGCACGCCGTCTCGGGTCTACAGACGCCGGGGTGTAAGGTTGCCCATAGAGCATATCCCTCGCACCCCGACTGACCCTGGGCCATCTCCGGTTTCGAGATGGCCCCCTCGGGTTTGGGAACCACGGTGTCCCCGTCTTGCCCCGGTTTGGGGGAGGGGCGCTAGTCGCCCCACCGTCCCGGCCTGCTTCTGCTGGGGTGACAGGTCGCCTCACCCGCCACCCCCAGGCCTGCGCTCATGGAGGACGGAGGTCGTTAAGCGACCTCCGGCGCCTGAGTCGCCTGCGACGCGCGGCGAGCAAGTTGCGGGCTCGGCGGACCGGGAGAGTTCTAAGTCTCTCCCGGGCGCGCTCCGCCACCTCCTTCGCGAGCATTACATGGTCGCAGAAGGAGGCGGCGGCGGCCCACGCGCTCGCGCTCCGCACCATTGCCGCAATCATGCTGCCGAGCGAGAGGACTCCCACCCCGATGGCTGCCACGAGGTCACGCCT
Organism: Cybosia mesomella; assembly: GCA_946251805.1. Classification (NCBI taxonomy): domain Eukaryota; kingdom Metazoa; phylum Arthropoda; class Insecta; order Lepidoptera; family Erebidae; genus Cybosia; species Cybosia mesomella. The sequence continues at coordinate 31,414,257 of OX276394.1, read as the reverse complement.
CGGCGCCTCCCACGCCGGGCAGTCCGCCAGCGTGTGCAGCCCTGAGTCCTCGCTCGCGTCGCAGTGATGACACTCAGAGGTTGGCTCCTTCCTGATCCGATGCAGGTGGTCCCCGAAGCACCCCTTCCCTGAGATCACCTGCGTCAGTCGGTAGGAGAGGCTTCCGTGTCGCCTCTCCAGCCAATCCTCCATGATGGGCCTTACCGCCGCTATTGCGGCGTGCCCTGCGCTTGGTTGCCCAAGTCGTTCCTTCCACTTCACCACGATGGCCTGGCGGAGCTGGGACTGCACGGCCTCGATTTCTCGAGGCTCGGGGTTCCATCCCTGCTCCCGCGCCTCCTTTCGCCACTGGTACAGTTGCGAAAGGGCTCTCGCTTCCAGGTCCCATGGCGGAGTTCCGGCAAGGAGACTCGCCGCCTCGAAGGAGATCGTGCGGTACCCTCGGATGACCCTGATGGCCAGAACTCGCTGCGGAGCGCGCAGCATCTGCACAGTTCTGGTCCTCAGGGCCTCCGCCCATATTGGGCACCCATACAGGGCCATGGACCGCACGATCCCCGCGTAGAGTCTCCTGCAGGAGTCATCGGGCCCCCTCATGTTGGGCAACAGCCGAGCCAGAGCAAGAGCTGTGCCCTTCAATTTGGGGGCCAGACTTCGGATGTGCTCTCCGAAGTCCCATCGGCCGTCGAGCACGAGCCCCAAATATTTCATTTGGGGCTTGATGCCGATGCGATTTCCTCCCACGATGAGACTGGATCCCTCGGGTGGCTTGCTCCGAGGCCCATGGAAGAACAGGGCCTCGGTTTTGTAGTAGGTAGATACCTATTTAACATTTTTTTCCGCCCCATGTCATTGGTTGTGCGTGGGAGATTGTCGTGCACATTTCTCTCCCCGGCTGACCCAGAGCCGTATATCTCGCCATGCATTACAAATTGCGTTGGTGCGCCAACAAAACAATTTGTAATGCATAAATATCGATGTAGATAAAAAAGTGGTCCATGCAGATAAATGAATCATAATTATGACCGATTAATTACTAATATTCCCGGTAACCCCTGCAACTAAGCTAAATTGCTTGTGCTAGGAGTGGGTTCACATTCGGTAGTGTAATGGCTAGAATTCGAGCCCGGGACCTCTCAATAGTAAGGGACTCCTTAACCACTAAGCTATCGACGCTTCTCACAATAATAACGAAAATAACTGAATTTGTTTACAGAGACTTCGACCGGGTTCGATTCCCGGTTACCTATGTATGAAAGTTAGTAGAAAAGTTTGAATGTCATTATTATTAACTGAATTTGTTTACAGAGACTTCGACCGGGTTCGATTCCCGGTTATGTATGAAAGTTAGTAGAAAAGTTTGAATGTCATTATTATTAACTGAATTTGTTTACAGAGACTTCGACCGGGTTCGATTCCCGGTTATGTATGAAAGTTAGTAGAAAAGTTTGAATGTCATTATTATTAACTGAATTTGTTTACAGAGACTTTGACCGGGTTCGATTCCCGGTTATGTATGAAAGTTAGAAGAAAAGTTTGACTGTCATTATTATTATATCCAAAATCGAAGCCATGGTTGCTAATAACAAATCTCGCTATATCTCATAGTTTCTAACTTCTCCCCACTGACCCATTTGGGTTGATCACTCTGTATACTATCATAATACATTTAGTGAAAAGCTGTTAATTAATAATAATTAAACGACGAACAAACAAAATATTCATAGTATTGATGTTGTATTGTATCATATAATTATCATAATATGTTTTATTATTTTATTTCAGCCAGCACTTTCTAGAAACCGCAGTGAAAACTTTGTGGCAGCTACAGTTGATTGGATTGTGAAAAAATATCTTCCTTTCTCATTTTTTGATGATGAAGATACACAAGAATATTTTCGATCCATTTGCCCGAACCCGATGATGGTATTTGCTAAAAGGTCAACTCTCAGACGGAAGATTAAAGAGCGATTTGAAGAACTACAATCTCATGTTAAGAACCGACTACAACATTACTCGTGCAAAATGTCATTTACCATAGATGGATGGACCTCTATTGCTGGTAGTAGTTACTATGGCGTCACTGTGCACTATATAGACAACGAGTGGAAATATCGATCTATAGTCCTTGATTTTATGCCTTCACACGGTCGACATACTGGGGAAGATATTGCAACTATTTTCCACGAATGTTTAGTTGAATATGATTTGGTTGATAAAATACAGGGTATTACGGTCGACAACGCTAGTGCAAATACGCAATTTATGTTTGAACTTGGCAAACAAATGCCACATTTTGACTCAGACAATCAACATTTCCGGTGCTTTGCTCACATTTTGAACCTTGGTGTACAAGATTTATTAAAAACTTTAGCATTACATAGTGACACTGAAAATGCAGAAAGAGAACAGCAGTATGAAGAGGAAAGTGAAGAAGATGAAGAACATATTCCAAATATTGCTGACTCACGTACAGCGATTACAAAATTACGCAGTATTTGTTGTAAAATAAAAAGAAGTGAGATCTTAAAAAGAAAGTTCCACTCTGCTTGTGAAGCATCTGGTGTGCCAGCTGATCTTAATCCCATACTTGACTGTCCAACAAGATGGAATTCTACACATGATATGATTGGATTTGGTATAAAAGTCCGAATGGGTATTAACATATTGTGTACTTCTGTCAGCGAATTAAACGATTTTCAAATCACGGAAATTGAATGGCGAATACTCGACAAAATATATAAGTTTCTAATAAACTTTAAAGTTTTATCAACTAAACTTGGTGGAGAAAAATATGTTACAATACCGCTAGTCGTTGTGTCATTCAATCTTTTACTGGATAAAATTGAATCCATGGCAAAACAATTAGACGAGAAACCAAATCGAACCGAAGTGGACGAAAAGCTCGTTCTGGGTTTTCAAGCAGCCCGAGATAAAATGCTTAAGCATTATAAGAAGAGCAACTGGATTTACTGTACAAGTTTAATTTTAGACCCTAGGCACAAAGCTGAGACTTTCGAAATGACTACGTGGGGACAGCAAATAAAAACAGAAAGCCTGCGCAAATTCAATGAAATTTATACGCAATATAAAAGTACAATAAACCTTATGTCTAAGTCTCCACAGAACAATGAAAATATTGAAAATATTCTTCACGATCATGATGAAGATATTGAAGATGAAGACATAATAGATTTCGAGAAGCTATACACAGGTCCTTCTACGTCTTCAGGATCTGGCTGTGGCTTAATGAAAACTGACGAGTTGGAGGAGTATTTAAGTAAGCCGAGAGCCACCAGCTCGGAAGACATTTTAGAGTGGTGGAGGACGCATGAAACGGAATATCCGATTTTATCCAAGATGGCTCGTGATTTTCTTTTAATACCTGCAACTTCAGTACCCGCTGAAAGATTATTTTCTAAAGCATCACTAGTAATAAGAAAACACAGAAATAGGTTAAGTGATGAGTCAGCCAGGTGGTTACTTTGCATTAATTCTTGGTCAAAAGAATTATTATAATAATTCTCTTATTATTAATATTATTAAAAATCTACCTGATATTTACCATGTTTATTGTTTCTTGAGCTTAAAATTGATAATTTCAATAAATAGTATTTTGCATACTTTGTCTTTATTATGTTTCCTTCCATATATGGTGATTACGATTACTATCACTATTTATCTTGACAATATTTAAAAAATGATGTGAAGTCATTGACATAGGAATCTATGTCAATGTAATCTCAAGTTTCCATACTTCATTACGATGTTTCATATCTTACTAAATCACACTAAGCAATTGATAAGTGCGAGACTTGCAAGACTCGCAAGACTCTTGCTGCAAGACCAAGACCAAGACCGAGACTGAGCGTGCAAGACCAAGACCAAGACCAAGACCAGGGGTATCGGTGCAAGACCAAGACCAAGACTGGCTCAAGTCTCGTCTTGGTCTTGCAATGGGCAACACTAACTCGAGGCGTCAGTGAAAAGACCAAGTGAAGCATTGCAGTCTGGATGAGCTAAGAGAGTAGCGGTTGTTAGGCTCTTTTTGCAGTCTTCGAAACACTTCTCCAACTCAGGCGACCAAACGAAAGGCTTAGCACCCTTTCCTTGGATCGCAGTAACTGCGTCAATTAGTGGTGCCTGATACTTTGCAGTATTGGGCAAGAAACGACGATAAAAGTCAAAAGACAAAACCAGGAGAAAAACAATTAGGAATGTTCACCAATGAAAATAAAAGAAGCAAACTCAGATTGAAGTCGAAAATTGGAGCGTGATATAAACGTCCTCCATTTTTAAAGTAAATACAAATAACATTCAATCATAAAAATAAAAAGTAAACAAGCTTAAATTATTTGGAAAAATAAATCTGCTATAACATTGCATCTGGGCCTTAAAATAAGAATGTTCTTCGCCTTAAAAAAAAGCATGCTACTTCGCCTTAATTATGTATAAGAATTACAATGTTTAGTGCACACAAATGGAAATCGTGGTTGAAAACGTTTTTACCGTTAATATTTAATTATTCGCATGTACTAATATTGTTCCATCACCAGCACGAAATACATAAGCTTTTTAGGTACCTCTTGATATCCAGATTAGACCTGAAGGCTTACGGCGACTTTCGTACTCATCAACGTTGCGCTGCACCAACTCGCTAGATCTGCGCAGTCGTAGGCAGTGCACTCGCGTTATACAAGGTGCAAAATCAGCGTCCTCGTTGAAGATGAGCGATGTCGCTCACGCACGTCTTAGCCACGGCAGATGTAATATAGGGGCCTGCAAAATTTCCGTAATGTTTAAATATTGTCTTCGTCGGGGTCACCAATTTGGAGTTAGAAGGTCTATTGAATGTTGAGATACTATAAGTGAAACAAACTCCAATAATGTGCTAATAATTTATTAGCACATCACAACAATTGTCATAACAATTTCTTATAATGAAAAATATATGTATTTTACAATAACCATCTGACAGGCATCTGTCGATGATCGAACATTCGAAAATATATTCTAATGCTCTATATTTATTATGACCACGGAGGTTCATATATAACTACTTATATGAAGATCCGTGACCATACGACATGGACGCTACAACATCATAGCCCGCACGAAACAAATGAAATAGGTAGTATTTAGGCACCGTGAAGTTACTTTGGATTTCTATCGGTAGGCTTTAGGCATAGGAAGGAAGAGTCTGCCGTCTTCGTACCCGATTGCAGGATAAATGCGAGTTATGGTACCAATTACCTGAAACGTCGGTCCACAATTTCAGATGGACGTTTTATATCTACTGGTCACTAGAAAAATGAAATACAGGAATCGACTAAATATGAATTAAGATTGGAATTGACTAAGATTGACCCAGGAATCGACTCTATTTTTGATAAAAAAAACAAGCCTGCCTATTATATTATTTAATAAAAATTATCTAACTGTGTTTCTTTGAATTTATTTTTAACCAAATTTTGGCCGTTGTTTTGATTAGTCTTATAGGGGTAAATGAAGCTATAAGTTTGAGAAACTTTGGCTTATACTCGTACTACTTAAGAGTAAAAAAAACCTATTATTAACTAGAGATTGTGCAAAAATTACAGTTCGTCAAACCACATCATTAAGGCTCGACAAATTTAAAAATAAAAGGCTTCAGTACTCGCTCAACCTGATGGTCCTTTAAAAGTGCTCTTATCTGTGAAGCTGATTAACGATTCACCAGAAGAAAAATCCTATTTATAATCCATCCATCTTCGGGAATACTTTCATAATCCTGATTTTGCTATCCACTGATTTACCACTAAACGTATTAACGTTTCTTATAAGGTATATTATACAATGGTGCTAAGATATATTAAATTACATCCTATCCCATAATAGTACCCGTGGTCCTTTATTGTTGAGATATCAGCTAAAAGATCTATAAACCTGCACCACAAGTACGTAAAGGTTCCTAGCATAAATTGTAGGCCCTCTTTTATGTAGTAGGTATGTTGTGTAACACGGATCTTTTAAAAAAAATTGGAGACTACAGTGTCTCACACTCAGTCAGTGCCATACTGTCATAATCATAAGGGTGCCTCTTGTATAGCCTTAACTACTTAAGCACGTGTTAGTGGCACCGTAAATCGTATTCGTAAATTCATAATTCATATTTTAAGGAATAAAAATGTCGTTAAATAATTCTTTTCTTAATATTTTCAGCTTTTTTTTTATATATATTTAGGACACGTCAATTTGACTTCATCTCGAATGATGGCAAGCTGAAGGTAAAGTCTCGGGAAAGAGGGTCACCATTACATACACGTACCATGTTAAACTATGCTTACTTTGGGTCTAGAAAGCGCTTTGTAGAATGTCGTAGAATATTTATTCGTCGCAGCACCGCGTGAGACCCACCGGTCCCACTAGTGCTGCGACCACAATCTCCCTGACCGGCTATGCACTTGCTGATCCCTGAACGCAATCAAACCGAAATTAGATTACTATGGACGGTTTTTCGCAATCGTATACCTACCCGGTCGAATTTTGTGATAAATTTGTGTCATCAAATTTCTACCACCAGTAAACTGCTGATTGGATTTGATTCCTTAAAATTTTTGTATCCAGTACTTGGTTATAATAAACGAATTTTAGCGATTCCTTGATGATTGAGGGCCGTGAGAAATAACAAGGTTATTCATATGTCCCCGAAAGCTCGCAATTCTTCTGTTGCAGATATATTTACTGAAACATTCCTGTTTTATTGGGAGTATCGCCCCGAGAAACATGTTCATCAGAGCCTGAGATAGCTTCAGTAAATAAAATTTTATTGGAGTGGACGACTCCAATAAAATTTAACTTACGTCAACTCTATTATAATATTTTGTTCTGTCATAAAATTATAGACACCGTCTATACTTAGTTTGTCAACTTCATCGATATTTCTTCAATATCAGTTTATGTCATAAGTACGTGACATGCGTGAGTGAGATGTGAAGTTACACTGTAGCAAACTGTGCACTTTTAATACTTGGGATTAAAGTTTACGGATGGTCAAATTTCATGAATTTTAGAGAGTAAAATGGAAAATAGAAATCTGATTAATAATGCTCAACCGCATTGACTGAAACAAAATCGAACTTAAACTTTATTGTAATGTATCTCGCTCGAACAAAATAGAGATAAATATTAAATTAGGATCTTTTGTTATAATTATATTTTTATAAAAATTACTAAAGATCGTCCGCTACGTTGAGCGTGCGTTCGCTGTTGGCCACGTCACGAACATATTGTATGACTGTATTGCTCTATGCACGCGTGCGCTCGGGACTGAAGTACACTCAACGCAGTGGACGGCCTAAGACACTACTGAATTTCTATACTTCTTTACCAGATCCTGATAATACGAAAATAAAATTGACCAGCAAGACACGTAATCGGAATTCATTCCAAAATTCCAATATAAAGCCCCATAATACGATTCCTTTTTTTCATTTCACGGAAGAAACCACAGTAACAATTCACTTTTTAATTGTTTACTCCGTTGATCTACGATGGGAGATACCTTCTTACCTTGTTTAAACCTAATTCATATTCATTGCTGATAATGAGGTAGCCACGTTAATAAATCCGGACAATAGCCGTGCTTGAGAGCAGCCACTTGGTTTACGCCAGGGTTGTCACGCAAAGTACAGTCTTAAATATTTTTTATAATGTTATGAACAAGTCCGCAGTTCTACCCGCGTGGACTTCTGATTATGTTACAGCGACGTACAGGAATCTATTCCTAGGATAATATGGGTTTACTAAGTACTTTTGAGTGAATGGAACTGAAGAATAATATTTTATTAAGAATTTGCACACTTTCTGAGTAAATTGAATCAAGGAATATATATATAAAAATATATCTTTATATATTTTTAGATAGCCCACCAGCCGGGTTTATATGCCACTTCACACGTATACAACAGTGGCACCTCTCAATCGATATCATATTTAAATCTTTAGGAAAATTTATGTATTGTGTAGCAACCCTGTTGTAGTATACTTGGAGAAAAAAAAACTATTTTAAAGGTTTAAGCAAGACTTACGATATTTATGGGAACTTCTTCATATACAGGAGGTATGGTATGGAGGAGCTAGGAGGTAAGGTGTACAGTATTATAATTTTGTGACCGTGTGGTATATTATTTATCATTAGTATATTTGTTTTATTTTGTTCAAATAACTTAAGCATACAGAGGCTCCTGCGAGACAAACTAGAAAGAAGAAGAAAGAAGAAGTCTTCGCAAAAAAAGTAAATAGGGAGAATTTTTCAACTGGGCGTGGATGGCTCAATCCGAAATTATGAGGAATCGCGAACATGCTCAAAGGAGCATTGAGCCCGATTTTGATAAAAACGAAAACTGTATCATTGAATTTAAAAAAATCAATTCTTCTAACCAGGAATCGAACCCATTGATTTTGAAAAAAAAACACCCCCTTGTATTTTTACACCATACGCTAGGACCACTTATAAGGAACGAATTTTGGAAATTGATTACATACGGCAAACGGAGAGATGGAATTCTTAACAAAAAAAATTTTTCTCACATTTACTTAGATTATTTCTCGGGGTATCATCATGATCATTCCCTGTTGCTATCGAAACTTCGGTTCTTTGCTAGGAGATTTTTTTTAAATCCAATAATGCCGTTTAAATTTTTAACAAAATCGCTATTCCTTATAGTTCCGTATTTGGCCGTGAACGTACAGTTAAAAAATTCACTCTGTATAATTCTTAAAAAAAATCAGGTAGGCACTGACATCCATTACGACAGTAAACTTAGCAATACAATTTTAAATATACGCACCACGTAGTAGTTTAAGTATTTCGGCGTCTCATTTGTTACATTTTTTATATTGTATGACAGTTGGATGACTTTGAATTCGACTCTTATAAGGTATCGGTAACCGTCCGAAGATTTTCCGCGAAAAAAAAAAAGGTATCGGTAACCGTTCATGATAATGTGGACTGTGTGTTTGATGATCTAGAAGTAAAAAAATATAAAAGTGGCAATCAAGAGCAAGGCGTAATTAATGTTTCCCGCTCAGTGTAAATATTTGTATGCATGAATATGTCTATTTGCATTGGTCTGAGTGTTTCTATGTAAAATATGTATGTATTTACAAAAAACAGTATATAAGTTAATGTTTATCCGCTTTCTGGAACCCATAACACAAGCTAGTTAAACTATGCTTACTTTGGGTCTTGAAAGCGCTCAAGAATGAAGTCCAATAGAAAAGATGCCAACAATGCTACAGTAGTGGGTTTCAGCTTGACGGTAGCATCGATAAGCGCCAGCGGTAACCGGTTCTATAAATTTACTCAATATCAGTGGTGTGACACTCACAACATGTTCGTCTCTTAATCAAAAACCACATGTGGAATAATTATTTGTGTGATTCCAAGTGACGCGTGTCTTTATGTCCCCTCCTATCCTGTTAATATGTATGTCAAATTCCCAATAATTCGCACGTAAACTTTATTGACAAACATATTAGAAGGTCTCCACGTGATATAATTATTAGCTCTTATATAATATGTTTTCCAACAAGAAGTACGTGTGCTTTGTTGGCAAATACATTACGAGACGCTTAAAATGTGATGATATGGTGTTACTTTCTAAAATCAGAATTTTTTTGTTAACGCTGCAAGTCTATAATTGGTTCAATAATTATAAACGTGTAGCGGGTGTAGCGACAAAAATATGTAAATGATAAGTAAAAAATAAATAAAAAGTAAGTAAAGGGATTGGCAAGAGTGTATATATTATTATTTTGCCTACGATGATTATACCCAAATTCACAAGGCCTAACAACGCCTGTTAGAAAATATTCTGCTAATTAAAAACTGACTGTCACTCTGTTTTAAATAACCAGTACTTTTTTTTTTTTTCGTGCGGAAATCCCTTCGGATACCCCCCCGTCGGCCCGCGGGGGCAGTTAATACAATGTTCAGTTTCAATGATTCTGAAATTGGTATTGGTTCATTAATGCTACACGTTCGTAATTGGGTCAACAATCATACACTTGTAGAAATACGAAACTATGTAAACAATAGTGTAAACAAAAAAATACGTGACACTGAAATATGTGACAAGGACAGAAAGATACTAAATTAATGCTTTAAATAAAACTATATGTAACGTCGATAAGATAAATTAAAGTATATAATAACAACAGTAATATCTGCCTTTTTTTTTATCGTGCGGAAATCCCTTCGGATACCCCCCCGCGTGCCAGCGGGGGCGGTTATGTCGGGCTTGAACCGACTAAAACCGCACGCCGTCTCGGGTCTACAGACGCCGGGGTGTAAGGTTGCCCATAGAGCATATCCCTCGCACCCCGACTGACCCTGGGCCATCTCCGGTTTCGAGATGGCCCCCTCGGGTTTGGGAACCACGGTGTCCCCGTCTTGCCCCGGTTTGGGGGAGGGGCGCTAGTCGCCCCACCGTCCCGGCCTGCTTCTGCTGGGGTGACAGGTCGCCTCACCCGCCACCCCCAGGCCTGCGCTCATGGAGGACGGAGGTCGTTAAGCGACCTCCGGCGCCTGAGTCGCCTGCGACGCGCGGCGAGCAAGTTGCGGGCTCGGCGGACCGGGAGAGTTCTAAGTCTCTCCCGGGCGCGCTCCGCCACCTCCTTCGCGAGCATTACATGGTCGCAGAAGGAGGCGGCGGCGGCCCACGCGCTCGCGCTCCGCACCATTGCCGCAATCATGCTGCCGAGCGAGAGGACTCCCACCCCGATGGCTGCCACGAGGTCACGCCTCGGCGCCTCCCACGCCGGGCAGTCCGCCAGCGTGTGCAGCCCTGAGTCCTCGCTCGCGTCGCAGTGATGACACTCAGAGGTTGGCTCCTTCCTGATCCGATGCAGGTGGTCCCCGAAGCACCCCTTCCCTGAGATCACCTGCGTCAGTCGGTAGGAGAGGCTTCCGTGTCGCCTCTCCAGCCAATCCTCCATGATGGGCCTTACCGCCGCTATTGCGGCGTGCCCTGCGCTTGGTTGCCCAAGTCGTTCCTTCCACTTCACCACGATGGCCTGGCGGAGCTGGGACTGCACGGCCTCGATTTCTCGAGGCTCGGGGTTCCATCCCTGCTCCCGCGCCTCCTTTCGCCACTGGTACAGTTGCGAAAGGGCTCTCGCTTCCAGGTCCCATGGCGGAGTTCCGGCAAGGAGACTCGCCGCCTCGAAGGAGATCGTGCGGTACCCTTGGGCACCCATACAGGGCCATGGACCGCACGATCCCCGCGTAGAGTCTCCTGCAGGAGTCATCGGGCCCCCTCATGTTGGGCAACACCCGAGTCAGAGCAAGAGCTGTGCCCTTCAATTTGGGGGCCAGACTTCGGATGTGCTCTCCGAAGTCCCATCGGCCGTCGAGCACGAGCCCCAAATATTTCATTTGGGGCTTGATGCCGATGCGATTTCCTCCCACGATGAGACTGGATCCCTCGGGTGGCTTGCTCCGAGGCCCATGGAAGAACAGGGCCTCGGTTTTATGCAGGGCCACCTCGAGACCCAGCCGCCGGATCCGCCTAACGACTTGGGCAACCGCGGTCGTGGCCTTTCGGGTCGCTTCGCGGTACGTCGCCCCCGCACGCCGTCACGAGCATGTCGTCCGCGTAGCACGTGACGGCGGCACCGCCTACGAGCTCACCGCGAAGCACCCAGTCGTATCCGATGTTCCACAGGAGCGGCCCCAGGACCGATCCCTGTGGAACACCGCACGACATTTCACGCCGACCGAGACCGGTCACGGTTGGGTAGATGACGGCTCTCTCCGTCAAATACGCCCCGACTATGCGGCGGAGGTAGAGAGGCACTTCGTGATACACGAGCGCCTCCCTAATGCAACTCCAGGGCAAGGTGTTGAACGCGTTGGCGATGTCCAGAGACACCGCCAACATCACCTCACCACGGGCTACTGCATCCTCCGCCAGAGCCCTCACGCGCATGATGGCATCCACAGTGGAGCGCCTCTGGCGGAAGCCATATTGGCCATCCGCCAGGTCCGGCCCCACTCTTAAGAGGTGCTCGACGAGGCGCTTCGCAATTACTCTTTCAAAGAGCTTGCACACCTCGTCGAGCAACACTATGGGCCGGTAGGCGGACGGCGAGTCCACCGGGCGCCCCTCCTTTCGGATGAGGACCAGTTTCCCCGTCTTCCACAATTTCGGAAACTGGCCCCGCTCCAAACATGCGCTGAGAAGCCCTCTCAGTCGGGGCTCGAGAGCGTCGTCGACTAGAGCTAGGACCCACGCTCGGCCTGGAATGCCGTCGGGTCCCGGGGCGGTGTGTTTGGCTCTTAGCCTTCTCACCGCCAGCTCTAGTTCTACCCAAGTGACCTCGGGAAAGTCGTCGTCTTCCACGTCGGGCGCCATGCGCAACCGAGGCGGAGTCATCTGCGGTGGAACATGTTCCACCGCCCGCGCTGGGAACAGGGAGCCAACAACTCCTCCGAGCAGATCCGGCTGGAGACACCGGGTTAACGGCGGGGCCTTGGGGCGCAGCTTGCCCCTCACCATCCGGTAGGGCCGCCCCCAAGGGTCCCGCTCCAGCGTCTCCAGCAGCTCGCGGAAGGCGTCCCGTTTGGAACGCCTTATCTCCGCTCGGAGGGCTCGTCTGGCCTCCCTGTATCCCTCGTACAACTCCGCCTCTCGGGCCTCCGCATCTGTGGGGCGGCGACGCCTCCTACGGAATCGGGCCCACCGGCGGTGCGTGATCACGCAGCCCCGTCTGAGCTGCGCGATCTCCGACGACCACCATTAGACCTGACCCCTCGGATTATAGGGCGGAGCCCTAGGCATCGCCGCGTCACAGACACGGGTCATGGCCTCCCGGAACCACTCCGCCTCATCGTCTATGCAGACAGGCCTGTCCGGCGCAGGGGCCCAGGCCTGTACGATGGCGGCTTCCAGGAGGAGCTCCCGATCAAGTCGCTTAAGCGCCCAACGTGGCTCGGGCGGAGCCGGTGCAGCCGGCGCGTCGCTCACAGGGGGGGAAACGTCAAACCGAATGTATCGGTGATCCGAACTTGTGTCCTCCCCCAAAACGACGCGCCAGCCCTGAACACGTCGCGCCAACGAGGGGCTCGCGAACGATAGGTCCACGATGGAGCTACCCCTCGAGGTCACGAACGTGTCCACGGCTCCCCGATTTAGGAGGACTAGGCCGAGTCGTGCGGCCCAGTCCACCAGTGCCCTGCCTCTATGCCCCGTCGCGCCCCTTTCGTGTCGGGAACCCCAGGCATACGACCAGGCGTTGAAGTCCCCGAGCACAAGGACCGGACGGGGCTGGCAGGTATTGACGACGACGGCCAGCTGACGGAGCCACTGCTCATATGCAGCTTGGTCTCGGTTCGGCGTGATATAAGCGGCCACGACCGCTATATCCCCAACCGCCGCCGCCACGCAGCCGGGTCCCCTTGCAACGACGGCAAGAGGGGGGCTGCCGGCGGCAGGGTTGTGCACCAGTGCCGCCGACCCATCCAGCGCGGTTTCCCAGGCAGGCCCGAGGAACCGGTGGGTGTATGGGTCGGCGACAGCGGCGACATTTATGGCCCACTGTGCCATGCTCTGGCGCAGAAGGTCCTGAGCATGGGCACCGTGGCCAACGTTCACCTGCAGGATGCGGAGTTGAGGATCCATTATGGAACCCCCATCTCCGCATCCCGCTGTGAACTGGAGGCGGAAGGCCGGCCTCCCGGCTTCGGCTCCCCTCCGGCGCAGGCCTTGCTGCCAACCCTATGGTCAGCCGGCTTGCCCCCCGCTGCACATCTGAAACAGTGCCATGGTAATACCTGGGATCGAACCCGAGACTTCGTCTCAGCAGTCCTTTACCCATACCACTAGGCTACCGCGGTACCGCGAAACGTGGGTGCTAGCACCTCTGCCTACCCCTTCGGGGATATAGGCGTGAGTTTATGTTATGTTATGTTATATTTCATTTTACCAATTATTATGTAGTCAAAATATGGTTTGACATAACATAGCACGAAACCTGTAAGGGAGTTTATCCAAAACATAAAAAATACACCAAGATGCTGCATTTTGGATTTCGAAAAAGTTTCAAGTTTAAGATCCAATTTTGAAAATATACTGTGCATGGATGTTTATTTCACCTTGGACGAATAATTTACAGGTAAGAACTTCTATAATAATTATATTGTTATTATACAAATCAATTCCGGCGCTTCACCGGCCGCTGCCGCAGCACGCACGCTTCGCTCGCTCGGCTCGCGATCTGTTGGGGTCACAGTTCTAACCAAACCTATGCCCTTTACTTATTTTTGGAATATATATATATTTTTTTTAAATAAAGCATTTACTTGGTGTATATTTGACTTAATAAAACTTGAGCAAGTAGAAAGTTGCCAAATTAATATTTGACCAAGTGATTAAATAGCGAAATATAAATTTGCTAAAGATTCTTTTGGAAAATGAAACTAGTGCGATAAGTTTTTTGGGAAGTAAAATTTGACGATAAATATTTTGCCAAACGGAAGGATACCGTTCCGGATGCATCCAAAGCTTATACTTTTGGAGGCCGGGGTCTACTTTCCCACTCATTCTCTTGATTTAGTTTATCTTGGTATTTGCCGTCTCACCCTCAAGCCCGAGAGGAAAGCCTGGGCCAGTGTCACATCCGTTCATTAGCAGGTATACAGACCTCTATACACCTATGCAATTTTAGGTATCATCTATGGTCGCAGGCCTGGGGGTGACAGGTTAAGCCACCTGTCACCTTAGCAGAAGCAGGCCGGGGCGGCGGCGTGAAGAGCACCTCTCCCCCAAACCGGGGCAAGACGGGGACACCGTGGTTCTCAAATCCGAGGGGGCCCTCTCGAAACCGGAGATGGCCCTGGGTCAGCCGGGGTGCGAGGGAAATGCCTTATACCTTACACCCCGGCATCTGAAGACCTGAGGCGGCGTGCGTCGGTTCAAGTCCCACATTACCTCCCCCGCTGGCCGGCACCGGCGGGGACCATCCGAAGGGATTTCCGCACGAAAAAAAAGGTATCATCTATGGTAATTCCTTATTGCTAAATATGTTATTTGGCATTATGTCACCTCCTTATTAAACGACCAGCCATATAAACTTTGTGTAGTTACCGCGTGTAAATAAGTTTCGGTACACATTGTTCGGCAGCTCGCGCAATAGTTCCAGCTACTGTTTAACTTAAAATTAGTTAATTTTCAAACACAAATACTCAAGCCTTCGTTTTGTTTGAAATTAATGTTGTATTATTTTCATTTTCATTGTGACTAAAATAAGGTGAAATGGAGGGATTTGTTTAATGCGTAGGTAACATGAACTTTAATTGCTGCACACACTTATCAATTTAAAAAAATATTTTCTTTTCCGAGCTTCCGATCTTTATAACATTCAAAGCTTGCACTTGCACTTGGGCTTCACCCATGGTCCGCTCACCTTCACAGTTTCGTTATTTGGGTATTTTGACTTTATTTGGGGGTTAGCGGGTTAGACGGCATTCGTTAACTTTCGTTTACATTAACATATTTACATATATTAACATATTTGGCATATATCCAGCTAAGCTATTAGGTTCATATTTGTATACCAAGTCCATAATAAACGCGTGTATTATGAAGGTCTGTGTTATAATAATAATAATTGTATTTATTTTCGGATAACAAAAATGATCGTGTTAGTACGAACTTATATCTAGTGTTAGTCTGCACATTAAATTTGATTATATAATTTATTCATTCCTCGGGGTTTTTTAGAACGACTTCAGCCAGGAAAACAGACCTAACTGATCATCCTCCTCACAAGGAATTTATAAATAGGGGAATTAATACTATTCGTCACTGTCTTTAAGATGCTGTTGTCACTATCCCGTACCCTGCGTAATAGTGATGCAGTTTTTTTGCGAATGACGGCGTGGAAGCTTTCAGTTCTGTTTTGAACGAACATTTCTGCAGGCGCTGCAGAACCTTGGTAGCCCCAACAGCACCCTAAAGACATCAACCACCAACTTGTAGACACGTCAAAGACTCAATCAGCAGTGTAAAAGCTTGCAGATTACATTGGCTTGGGTCCCAAAGATCTTGATGGGGCTCCATACACCCATGTCATATGAAGTGTTGTTCTTCATGTGACAGTAAACATATAGCCCATGATAAAAAGGTCAGTTGACAATGTTAAGCTGGTCCCTTTTTACGTGTACCGTAAACCGTCATAAGTGATAATATATGTTGGTGTCGAATAAACCTCTGCCTTCCCCTTTAGGAATATAAACACATGAGTATATATGTGCATGTTTATAGTTTTGAAGAAATTCAGAAATAGGACCGATTTATATCTTACATGTTAAAAATAAAAATCCAAGAAACTGTAAACTCAAGAATATGAATTTTAAAATGTATGTAAATTCGTATGAACATTGTCATAGCAAATCCAATAAAAGTTAAATTGTAATATAATGTCGGGACGATGGCGTCGGTCCGCGAGCCGCCCACAATAACCGTCAAGCATTACCGATGCTAAAACATGCAGCGAGCCGATGCTCAAGAAAGATTGTAAGTTCTCTGTTGTATAAAGACGAGCGTACGAGAATAACATACTAGTGCATATATGCACATGCTTGTATATCCCCGAAGGGGTATGCAGGATTATACACCTACAGTTCTCTAGCTTTATTTTTGCTGCAACTAGGTATTACGGTTTAAAAAAAAATTAACAATTTGAAAACGGAGCCGTAGGAAGGCGATATTGTTTTTGATCAGTTTTAAATATATATGCAATATAAATATTCCCTTCTTTTTAACTTTTTAATAAGTGTATTTTTATATTAATTATAATAAATTTATATCATTCAGCATTCATTTTTAACTCAATCCCTCGCAATTTATACATAATATATTGGTTATGTCCATCAGAGATAATATACCTTTCAAATGGTGAAAGAATTTTTGAAATAAGTGTAGTGATTCCGAAGATTACTCTCAACATAAAAAAAACCACAAATTTCGGCTTCTATCTCTAAAATATTAGTAGAGATAGATAATTATTGAAATAACAATAACAATGGTTTACAATAAATACAATTTTGAAGTGAAAGAACACTATGCCGTTTTAGTCGGTTCGCTCAGTTGTAGCAGCCGGTGTGATTATACAACGGGGCTCTACGCTCACTACGCCGCACCGTAGCAGCAGGCGGTCTTGTAGCGGTCTGCTACGAAATGAATATGTCTGGAAAATGTCTGGTACTTGCATACGGTTTAAATAATTTTATTTCCGTGATTCAAATTCAACATAGAATATCTACCATCTTCTGTGTCTTATATTGTATAATACGAAAATAGGCTGATCATTTTTGTGTAGTTCGTTGATATTAATGAACTTGCTAAAAGTCGTGTACAAGTGAATAATGCGTGCAAAAACAGTTGCAAACATGTAAGATCTAAATAAATGTTAGGTGATTAATAAAATAATTTACAGTTACTAAATACTAAAAAAGTAAAAAAATGGATTCCAAAGTAAATAATAATGATTAGATGAAGAATGATACCCATAAAATATTTATATATTAGATATACATAAATTTATTGCAATACCCAAAACTGTAACGCTTTTTCCAGCGATGTGTATTGACTCAAAATAAACGCACGAAACCAATAAAACAAATAATAAACCAAGAACAAGCAAACACAGCAATAAACTTGTATTTAATGTACGCAAGAGACCCGGGCTAAGCCATCGACAGGATTAATTCAGCGTGTAGTACGAATATCAAAGGTTTAACTGCGCGATTTGGGACCAAAAGTGGAATTTTATTTGTGCAGCGATAACTTTCTAAGCGAATATCCGGATGAGCTCAGTGTTTAAAGTGGACGCAGTTATTGGCACTTTGGTTTTAAGCCATGTATATATTTATAAATAAAAAGATAGAAAATATAATGTCAAAAAACAAAAATGAAAATATTTATAAAAAGAGATATATTTTACATTTTTCTATGCCATTGATATTTGGTTTTCGTAACCCCTCCCCACCTCGGAACCAAAACTTGACTACGGCCGTGGTATTTTGATATCAATTCTGCGGACTAAAATGAAACTATATTTGTTTAATACAACAGAGAGTTGCTTCTATAATTTCAATATTTCTTGTAGTTACTTGTAACTTAGCAATCTAATATATCTATCATGAATAACAGTTACCCAACGAAGTATATGTCATCATCATCCTTATAACGATTTTCTGGTTGTGTCTAAAGTTTACTTTAGTCCGGGTCCGGGTCCGAGTCCGGGTTCCGGCTTATTATTTTTGATTGGTTTATTGACTTTTACGACGCCGACCACAGTTTAACCTTCCAACTCCGAAAGGAAAGCCTGCGACAGAGCCTCGTTCATAGTTAGGCAGGTGCACCGAAAAGCAGGTGATCTTGACTTAGGCCATAAATTATTAATTACACCCACAATAACGAAATATAATATATGTATTTTCATTAAATTTAACGTTATGAAACAATACGTTACATATAAAGCGATGTGACTCCATAAAATTTGTTAATTATATACATAATTACTTCTGGAATGAATTGTTGAAGTACTTGACGACATAATCAAACATTGAATTACCAAGTACAAGTAAATACGACGAACACAAATAGAGATTTCACATTAAAACACGTACATTTCACGATACACAAGCAGAACATTCGCGTAATTGCTTACAAATTCAGTTAAGAACAACATCGTATAAAAACATTTATAATGAGTGAGTGAGTACTCAAAAATCACCAATGTTTGTACAAACACTAAGTCACACAGGTGCACAAATATATATACCAGAATCATAAATAGATGTGTATTTACGCGACGGATTCAACTTGTGAAGTTTATTTAGGACTGGTGCAAGTCTGTGCGATTATTGTCAAGTGTTTAAATAATTATAACTGAACAAACCAGTGCATGTAGCTGCAGGGTTAAGAAGCTTAATTTGTAAAGTGCGGGGTGCATTCATTTAGATGTAGGAAATTATAATTTCCAGGTCCGTTTTGCGACAGTAATTAAGTGTTATACTTGCGTAAAAGGTTTGTAATGTCTTGTTAACTCGATGTTAACACAGTACACTAATTTTAATAAGTTTATGAATTCAACCTCAGTTTATCTTTAATTAGCTTTTACCGCGACTTCGCTTTGCTAGCTTTTATATAAAATTAATTTAAATTTGTTGCAAGAGAGAGGTAAAGTATAACGGTATTTATTTTATTTCCCGTAGGGTAACAGCTGCTAAAACCAATGATATAGAAACAAGTACGAGTTGCTTTGGGGGGGAGGGGGTTGGGGTGTTACTAGGGGACGTACGACTCTGGTTTAAAACCTTAGTTGTGTAGAAAATAATACTGACAGTAGCTTTATTTATATCATTCTATAACAGCATATTCATCACAGCGCAAGCTTGTACTTTGGAGCCCAGAGTTCATTATGTTACCTTTTCTCTTGATTTGGCATATCTTGGCTTCTACGCGAGCGACTGTTGTCTGACCTCCCAAACCCGAGAGGAAAGCCTGCGCCTGCGCCTCATCCGTTAATCAGTAGGTGTAGGGCTTGGCCCCAATACATCGGTTTTTTTAAATTTCTTTTAAGTAACCAAGCTCATGAATATTAAGGATGTATTGCCTAAAAGCAAACAAGAGCTATCTTTTAACATTCCATATTTTCCTTTCAGAGTTAAGGATTGTAATAACCTAGCAAGTACACCCCAAAATAATGCCTAACCTCTTACTAACAACAATTAAATCGTATCATGACAAAAGGCAAAAATATGCACAGTAATACACGAGTACATCCAAGCAGGCGGAAGGGACTAATGTTTGCAATAACATGCTCACCTGCCGTCCGCAAAAAAAAAAAGAAAATAAAACACAAAATGTATTTTTAAACAAGTGGGAATACCATTGTGATTCTTTCAGGCACGAATTTTATTTAAATTTGTGAATGAGTTGAATTATAATGAAAGTGTGTGGCATTGTTCCGGTACTGTCATTTTGTTTTTTAGGGTTCAGTGTGTTGAATATTATAAGTGATGCGTATTCCTGACTCTACGATAAACGAGTACTTATATAAATTCTCATGATTACTAATGACTCACGAATACTGGCTATGGTTTCTGTATGCTAGAATCAAAAGAACCACAGTGACCCACAGAACCACCAAGCAAGACACTTGTTGAATTCTAGAAATAGGTAAATTTGTCTTTGAATAATTAGAGGTGTATTGAGAACCTACTCCTACATACTACTACTTTTTTGAAGTCGATTAAAAATAGGCAAACACATGCAGTACATACATGTATTCACACCATTCTCTGCTTCTGTCCTTACATCAAAACTGCAAAGTCGTAGATCACTTTTACACCGGTGACGATTCTATTGTTAACCTTATTTTTTATTCTTGAAGTTTATTTCGTTTGTGGGAAGAAATTACAGCTTATGCAGTATTGGGACATCGTCATAGTTGGGACAACATTGTGAGGATTAAACTGGCTGTCACCTTTGTGGCCGAGTTGCGGTTGTGTCCGTATCCGGGGCGCACCTTGTAACAAACCCTTTACATTCACACTATTGTAAAGATGAAATAATGAAAAAATTAATAACCAGTATTAATTTCTCAACACAGTTTAGCTTTACCTTCAGATTTCGTTTTTCAGATCACTCAATTATTTGAAATTTTACACACTTATTAAACACCAATGACTGAACAATGATAATAGAAAAAACAAATCTTTATGGGCTGTACTTGTGACGGAATGTACTGTCGATTGGAGCTCCATCCCTGACTAACCTTGTATGATAATTTATTATTCTAAGTTGCCAATTTTTTGTTTTTATACAAGCGCTTAACCGTTATTCATCCGAAATATTTCAAGATATAACTTCAATACCAAACTTAATAACTTTTCAATTGTTTGTCAGCATAATTAATTAGTAATACATAGACTTATGCTTTTCACATCACGAATAGTCAGTCACAAATGAAGAAGTCCACCCTCTTATTTAATATTGACACCGCACATTAAGTAATGGTAAGTGCACATTACAAAATTTCCTTCATGTCTGTGTTAAATTTATTTCCTGTTTCACCTCACATTACTAATGGAGCACCATACAGTAAATTATTATTTATCAGTAATGATTATTTAATAACCTACAATATTATGCACAATAATATCTTTTGTTGATTCGTATTATTGCTGACGCCGCGCCGTCAGCCCCTGTATGGGGCCCCACCAAGATGTTTTAGGGGTTCGCGGGACAGATGGCGCTCGCTTCCATAAAAGCCAAAATATACCAAATAATGGAGAGGGGACCTCGAACTGCAAACTGAAAGATTTGAATGCAATCGAATTGCTGCTTAAAAGAATATAATTAAAATTAATTATTAGTAAAGTAAAATTAGGTTTTCAGTGCCTATCTCTACAAAATCAGTCGAGAACTCTAAACCTATCACGAGATGCGATTAAAACGGCTTACCAAAGTTAATAATCTACGGATTAATTTCAATGAATTTCATTATTCACACCAATTAATTTCGACGTCTCAGATTATGTTTTGATTAACCAATTAAATTAGTCAAGTTTTAACTATTCGAAGTGTGACGAAATATTGTTTAACGACCTATCGTTTCGTTATTATAGGCTGTAAATTTGATTTTGTTGTGTCTTAAAGTAGAAATTGATATGATATTTTGAGTTTGATTGAATAATAAATGTTTTGTTTTGAGACTTTCCTGGTTTGGAAGATAAAAGCTTTTCTTTTACGTTAAAGTTCGAAAGCCAAACCCTGGGCTCCAAAGTGAAGGCTTTGGATACAGCTGGGACTCGACGCTGAGATGATGAAGACATATCCTATTTTCTACTACTATTATAAAGAGCGAAAGTTTCTGAGTTTGGATGTGGAACAGGCATAGGTTCCCATGGTGTGCGGGAACGGAATCAGAATATATAAGAAAATGTATGGACCCCTTCAACGACAGCTATCAGTTAAGTAGTTTAAATGGGATCCAATTCCAATTCGTAAAATATTTACTGTTTGTTTGATTTACAATTACATGATTAATTTCCGTACACAAAATGCAGTCGATTTTAGAATGTATGCAAATATTTGGAATTCGTAAAATCTGGTTCATTGATATTATTAACTGATAATTTTTACTTTTGTGCCAACAAAACATACATTATTAATTTTTTTTTTCACGATTGCTTCGCATCATATTAGTTTTTATAAAGATTAAAATTCATTTTAAGTGGATGCAATCAGCTCAGGTCTAAAGCTCAGTTTAATTTACACCTAAATCGCAGTTCAATATATTTTTATCAAATATTCTGCAAAACATAAAATTAAGAAATCTATTTTAACTTTTAACAGGTAAATGGGACACAGTTCTGTAACATCTTACACTTAACGAAAGTGTGAAATGAGTGATTAAACATTGTTTGAGATGGAGATTGACTCAAGCCCGATTCAGTCCATGATCGATAATATTTTGCATGGTACATGAATTTAAAGAGACGTCATGGCATTCACTATTCTGTATACCATAGAAATTGATGTGGGTACCGTTGAACTCAGAGTAAAATTTGTATAGTTAGGATGAGGGCCCTGAAAAGTATGTAATGCGCTATGACAGAAGCAGGAACAAACAGCCTGGACATTGTTGAATTAATTATACCGTGGCTGGACATTGTTGAATAGGTAACAAAGATTTCGCCAAGGTTTAGGTTAGGTTAACAACAGATTGTTGGAAATACGCCCCCGAGTCCTTACTGTGTGGTTTTAGCCAGTCCAAGTCTAACAAAAACACTTTGCCATTCTCTCAATGGGTTGTTACCCATTTGAGGTCTTATTAAGACACAAAAAGGTATTCGTAGATATTTAAGGAGTTATTTATCTAAATTAAAAGTGATATTATAACAGTGACTAATATTATAGTCAGAATTTATATTTTTATGCCCGGTTTAACAACCTAAAGGTTAAATAAATAGAGCCAGGGAATTAAAATTCACATATAATTTTTTTTATTGAATTGAATTTTCATCCATCGCCATTTGAGAATTACGTTTTCACAGATAGCTATACGATAAACTTATAACACCCTTCTTTTTATGTCGGTGGTTGAAAAAGATTACGCTAATGAAAAAGCGTCAATAACTTAACATGCTTTCAAAATTAATTTGTTGCATTTATTAAATAGCTTAGACATTTTTGTTAACAAATAACCAGGAAGAGCTTCCTTCAATTTCCTTAATGGGGTAGACGCATTATTCCTTTATTATGTTCATGAAAATATGTATTCTTCCGACTCCCCGCAGTGACAAGTTATTTGATAAAATTATCTTATAGGTATCAGGCACACCTGGTAGGGGAAGGGTAACAAAATGGTCAAAGGTTTAAGATTTATTTGTGAAGATATTTTATAAAAAGTACTATTTAAGATTTATAGAGACCACAAGACAACATCGCGACTGTCGAAAATATTAGTGTCACATTTCAGTGTGTTACTATCATGATTTGAGTGAATATTATCATATATTTTCGCCTGTATGTTGCTGAAAGTAAAGGCAGTAATCTATTTAGCCTACATTTCTGGCCGTGGACGTTCTCTCGTTGGAGACCATGGTGAGGACCGTGGTCTCCGACGGGAGCAAGTGGCACGCCGCCGCCTCCTTCTCCGAGCAGGTAATGCGCGCGAAAGAGACGGCGGAGAGGTAGCGGGAGATAAACCTGCCCCCCGAGTTCCGCATTCAGCGGCGAGGACGCCGCAGACTCGTCTACCCCCGGGACTACCGACCTCCATGATCGGGGCCTGAGGACGGCAGTTGGCCGACTAGCCGTTCTTACAGAAGCAGGCTTTAGCAGGCAATATTTAGCCTACATTATAGGATGCGCCCATAGGGTGTATGAAGGCCAGGAAGAGCTTGGGTGCCCAAGTCAACCTCACCTGCTAGCCGGTATACCTTTTTTTTTTTTTACGGGGACGGTTATGTCGGGCTTGCACCGACTAAAACCGCACGCCGTCTCGGGTCTTCAGACGCCGGGGTGTAAGGTTACCCATAGAGCATATCCCTCGCACCCCGGCTGACCCTGGGCCATCTCACCACTAACAGCATCGCTCATCCTGTCTCCTCTGAAAGCAGAGGAGTACGGAGAGCGATGTGTTCCCGCCACGTTGGGTATTTTCCGACGATCAATGCCAACCCTATGAAGGGGTGAAGGGGAAGCCATTGACCGCCGCCCAGGGTGTACCGGCCGATTCCGTTCCCCCCGGACTGCAGCGGGATCGGAATCGGAGCGACACACGAGGAGGTTACCCAACACACACCCGGTATACCTACTGATTAACAGAAGAGGCTCTGACGCAGGCTTTCCTCTACGGGTTGGTGGTTAGACGTAATCAATAGAAATAGTAGGAGATCAGTTTCCAAAGTACTAGGTTTCGATGCACCCGGGACTAACGCTAATGCACCACTAACGCCCACCGCCAATTACATTAACGGGCACGTTTTAAAATTCTGTGATGCCACTAAGAATTTTCGAACCAAAAAATCCGAAAGATTTTCATTATTTTGTCCCGTGCAACTAGCGCGATTTAAAAGCTACACTCGTAGCTTAAAATCACTCGTATGAAATACAAAAATAATTACTTTCGTGGAATAATTACAGTTTTACTAGTGAAACAGTTATTTATTGTATAGGTAATGTTCCCATCTTTGGCGTGAATTATACAGAAAAGATACGGCACGGATGAGGCGCGGACGCGATTTAAATTATATAGAAGACGCAAGGAGATAGTAAGATAAGTAAAGTAGATACTCTACTTTATCGAGATTAGAACTGTAATTTAATGAAAATTAATCTTCTCGTAAAGTCATGAAGAGTCTATTTTTAGCCATGGATACCACGATTACGTAACTAATTTTAGAACAATCAATCAATCTAGATACAAGATTGCGCCCTTCTATGTAGGATAAACTATTTTAATAATGAACTCTGGGTATAGTTTGTGTCCAGCTGATAGTTTTGACAGATGACGTAGATCAGAGCCAGCCTAACAGACCCCTGAGATATTGGACTTGTAAACTGATAAGCTTTAAACAACTTAATTAATTTCTGTAGAATTGTTTGTACAGGCTTTATTACTTGGACACAGATCTAGGACTTTGTGGCAGATTAAAATACTAATTTGGGTGAAAATAACCATAGTACTCATGCAGAGTACGTACGTTTATTAAGTATAATCATTAATTTAAAGCGGCGATAGCCCAGTGGCGTACGTAAAGGACTATTGAGACGAGGTCTTGAGTTCGGTCCCCAATTGCTCCGGGCACACATCTGTGACTTTTCGTAGTTTTGTGTGCATTAATAAATGTTAATTATCGCTCGCTTAATAATGTGCCCGGTAGAAGGCAATAGGCTCGCCTCCTATTCCATTGGGACCTAAACATAACTGGCGAATCGTGGGTGTGTAATACACCTCTGCCTATCCCTTCGGGGATACAGGCGTGAAGTTATATTAATAAATTAAACAACTATTCATCATCATCTGATGAATGAATCAGTGACAGTTGCTAGCTAGAGCAACTTATGTTCAAGATTAATAGAAATTAATGTTCGCTCATTGGTATAAATTCGACCAAGTATGAGTCAAGAAGGGAAAGAAATTCTCATACTTGACTCATATTCTAATTTTTTAAACTGATAACATTACGGTAGATAGCTCCAGCATCCCAGGGCGTACATCGGAGAATTTCGAATATCTAGGACTTGTCCAGGTAACTCAGTTGGTCAGAGAATTCCGCCTGTAAGGGACTGGTCACGGGTTAAGGTCACGTCACGTCCTGGATGTTCACTTTTTCCAAACTAAATCTATAGGAAAAGTTAGCATTCTAATTGCTTCAAAAATTTAATTGATAACATCAAAGTCTGTCAATAGCTACTGACAAAAAAAAGAAGAAAGTATGCTGACGAACCAAGTAGAAAAATATTGCTAATTGTAAAATAGTCCAGCCTTTAATTTTCGTAAGAGTTACGAATAGCTGGTACTCGGAATAAGGCACTCATTCTTTAAAGAGGTTTATAACAAAGTCAATATTCTTAAATAAAAGTTTGCAGTTCCCAATACTCGTGAGAGTCTGTTTATTTATTCATTCATTATTTCGAGACCAGTTAACTTTTATTGCTTGGAGTAAAATATTTCACAACCACTTTATGCGGTTGTTAGCTAAGTTTAAGTTGTGTAAGGATATTTGTTCAGAGTTCTGAATTTCTCGTGAATTATGGACATCGCTGCTGCGGCACTGGAAGTACAAATGTTGTTTTTCAATTTGTCATAAAATGTTTGATCAGTTCTTATCTACTATCTAGCAATAGCTACTAAATTAAAAGTAGTAACTACATATTTCATTGTCGGATAAACTTAAATTATGGATACCCACGCGAGATATTGCGCCAAAGCACAGATTACTAAATAGTTACTAGCCAAAGCAAGATTAAACATATTTGAATTCCTTTTTTATTTATTTATTAAAATGAGGAAATCCATCAAATTATTTTACTTGTTCCGATTTTTGATATGTCATAAATTATGGTCATGGACTTGCAGTACAGCAAGAATATAAATTATGAAACTAGTGGGGCGGAAATCACACAGTGATTGTCAAACTTCGGGCCAAACTTAGATATTTTTGTTGCAGTATTTTTATTCAAAAATATGAAGAAAATGAAATCAAATCAAACGTCTCCGACGTCAAAAACACAAAAAAATGATTTTTAGGGACAATTTGTATGGTAGGTACCCGAAACCTTGAACGTACAAACCCCAAAATCTAATCAGTTTTTCCCATTACCCAAACACGATGATTGGCGAAAAAAATTTTTAAATCGGATAAGTGGTTCTTAAGTTATTGCGTAAACAGACATTCAGATATCCAGACCAACAGACAGACCGACACAAAAATTTTTTTTGCTTAATTAGACTTAGAATCATGTGAAACGTCGAGAAAAGTGATAAGAAGTGGGTGTAAGATTTTTTTGCGTGATTTTAAGACTGCGGTGTCCACCTGGTTAATGGCCCGAAGTAACTATTTAAAAATATCGATTTGTGATAGAGCGTTTGACCACTTTTCACCTATTATCTAACAAGAATTAATAAATAATGCTAATAGAATATTCAATGATCAATAAATTGTATGAAGTTTCGACTGCTTTACCCGGCGTTTCGACAACATCTTTACGTGACCGTAGTTACCTGAAAAGCAACCGAATCGTCGGGAATAGTGTAAATATGCGCATATAAATCGCGATATGATTCAATAAACATTGTTTTATTTAAATAAAATATAAATAACTTGATATATTAGTGATACGTTGTAACAATTATTTCACGATAGAGTATTATAGTATGTATGTCGACGTTTTGTATATGTTGTAGGTAGATACAAGTTCCAGCAATAAATTCCAGAGTAATCTAAAACAAACTTGGTATACACTGCCGTCAACCCCGAGACAGCACACACCTGCTGATTGCCGGACAAGGCTTACAAGTGAGTTTGGTTTGGGTCCCTTATTTTTATTTTTTATTTTCCGTGCGGAAATCCCTTCGGATTGCCCCCCGCCGGCCAGCGGGGAACCAGCCGTCTCGGGTCTTCGCGGGGAATGCATTTTCCTCGCTGGCTTGGGCCCCTCAGATCTTCGCAAGACCCTATAACCCTAGTGGTGTCCGTGAGCCACCGAAATTTACATATTAATAAATAATCAATACCAATAATCGATACCAATTTTAAATTACATGAAAAACTAGCATAATTATTGTTGCAATATAGTATGCGTGTTATATGATTGTTCGATGGAACTAAACATAATATCCCTAGTATCTGATGCACTGTATCTAATGTTGTTTCCTTGTTCGTTAACGGAAGCTAAAATTAAAGGGTAGTATTGACAGTTGGGGTAAGGGACGTCGCACATCGTGTGGAAGAGACATGTGACATAATTGTCATGTGGAGTAGGTGTATTGATTGCTTTACATACACTAGCTTTCTCCTTTTCAAATTGTGTAATTCAGCGGCAGAATTGGTACTTCTATTGAATGTGATTTATGTAATTTTTAGGGTTCCGTTGCCAAATGGCGAAAAACGGAACCCTTATAGATTCGTCATGTCTGTCTGTCTGTCCGTCCGTATGTCACAGCCACTTTTTTCCGAAACTATAAGAACTATGCTGTTAAAACTTGGTAAGTAGATGTATTCTGTGTACCGCATTATGATTATCACACAAAAATGAAAAAAAAATAACAATACATTTGGGGGTTCCCCATACTTAGAACTGAAACTCAAAAATATTTTTTTCATCAAACCCATACGTGTTGGATCTATGGATCTATGGATAGGTCTCGAAAAATGATATTGAGGTTTATAATATAATTTTCTTCTAAACTGAATACTTCCAAAGGGGTAAATTGTGCCCCCCCCCCCCTCTGTAACTTCTAAAATAAGAGAATGATAAAACTAAAAAAAATATATGATGTATTACCATGTAAACTTCCACCGAAAATTGGTTTGAACGAGATCTAATCAGTAGCTTTTTTTAATACGTCATAAATCGTAAACCGCAATTTACCTTTCATTCAATCAACACAAATATAAAAATTAAAAAAAAAAGTTTGTAACTTGCTGCTACGAAACCCTTCATGGGCGAGTCCGACTCGCACTTGGCCGCTTTTTTATTATTTTTGGTTGTATTTTATGATTTTTATGATTTGATTTTAAAGTCTCAAAGAATAGGACATTCGTTTGCTAAATACATTACGTAGAGAAAGAAATAAATAAATTGATATATTTATGGACCTACAAGTACACCCAGTTTCCGAAGAAGTGTCTCATTCGGAATATTATTTGTGAATAACTACGGTGAGTGGGGTAATTTTACCATACTTCACAGCATCATTATCACGTTTTCACAGAAGCAACCCGTTTGGCCTTCAACCCCGAAAGGAAAAAGCTTCGTTCGTAAATCAGTAGGTGTACCACCTTGCAAGTGAGTTTGAATTCTGCACAGGTCTGGTGGGCACACATATGCCACTTACTTCACTTTGAATAAATTTTATTAAATTTTACAATATATTTGTCTGTTGTGAGTCAGAATTTATAACTAAGGGTAATAAAATCAGTTTGTAACATAATATTCATATTAAAACTTCATACGAAACGGTGCAGACTGCATTTTTACACGTCTCATAGTATCAGGAATATGAATATTCTTTATCTCAGGACACGACTTATGAGCATCTTACTTCAAAATTATAATTTATTCATTGTATTTCTTTTAGTTTTTTCGTAGGTGCAGACACAATCATAAAACATACTTTCTTGAATATTTTTTCTTGGATTGTATTAACATATTTTTGTTCTTTTAGACTTTGTACACCATCATTTTTCAAATACACAAAGCAGCGATACCAGAGGTATAAGCATCGGTAAATCAAGATTCAGACTTGTGAAACATCAGGTCTGATTGCAGGCAGGTCAGGATACAATCTGACCTGCCTTTGAAATAAAACGAACTTGTTTACAACTCTAACTAAAAATAATCCAGGTAAGACAATTTTCTTAAAGACATTAAACATATTTGACTCATCTTGACTTTAATGAGAGCGACTGTCATGTGACCTAAAACCCCGAGAGGAAAGCTTACACAAGAGCCTCGACCGTCAGGTCTACTTACTCGCAGTTAAGGTTGGCTTGGGTCCGAATACTTCGGTGGAGCCCTGAGACATTCTACTCTTCTAAA
This sequence comes from Cybosia mesomella, assembly GCA_946251805.1. Taxonomy (NCBI): domain Eukaryota; kingdom Metazoa; phylum Arthropoda; class Insecta; order Lepidoptera; family Erebidae; genus Cybosia; species Cybosia mesomella. Next base: position 31,384,426 of record OX276394.1, on the reverse strand, counting down.
TCAAATTGCCGTAATGAGTAAATTCCATATTATTTTTATACGGTAAACTAACCTTTGACATTTGACGCCACCAGTTCAATTTCGATCTCGAGTCACGTGCCACTGATACTACGAAGTTTATTTATGTATTAGAAATTAATTACCGCTTGCCGCATGCAATATTCTCGTTACTCTGTAGAGATTCTTAAACAAACTGCAATATCTAGAATTACTGGTTATAGTAATCCTAGGTTGTGCAGTATGTTTAAGAATCTTCTTTCATATTTATTTATCTCTCTTTTATATAGAAATCCGAGTACAGAAATGGGATAACTATTTTAGTTTCCGCCGCCTCTCTGAGGTATTGAGTGAGCCTGGTTGTCTCCTGATCTCCACTATACGATAGGTAGACACAGGCATGGATAATTTTATCAATTCCTGTGTCAACCTGAATCCAAAAAGCAGAGAACTTAGGGTTTTCAAGATCTCGGAGACGTCTATAGCAGATCTCGTCACAGGCATTTATGTACATACGACCGCTTGTTGTTGAAAATTATCGTCTAGGGTAAATCCCACCCAACCCAACCCCAAAACCCAGGGTAGAGTTTCTGTAATACCGAAACAGAGTAACCCAGGGTAGGTGATTTCGAAACAGAGTTGTAGAATACAAATAAATTTTACTGTACACCAATCAAAATATGTATAAATATATGGAAAACACAATTTACATAATGTACAAATGGCGGAATTATCGCTTAAAGCAATATCTTACAGTTACGTTACGTCATTGCAACTTCTTGGAAACATGCTTATCGCACAGTCCTAAAGCTTTTGTATTATATTCAAATACAATCAAAACAAAGATGAATACATTCATAACATAACTGAAATTCGTAATTTTCATACGACTTTCCAATTACACTGGACTTAAAGTTGGAACATCCCAGCATACTGCGAGCAGGACTAATTTTTATATTTTTATTATTCATGACAGTGAATTTCTTCGGGGATTCCGAAGTCGGTGCCGCAATCCTGGATACCGCAAGGAATATTTGACGAATGAATTTGAATCGTTGTTGGAAGAATTAATTATTTATATTTCTTCTTCCAGGAAGAATTTTGGTTTAAACTTTGTAACATTAACACGTGTTTACCTTTTAAACTCCGCTTCGAAATAATCTCATTCCCATAGGAGTTAAAGGAAATATATAATTCGTAATAGGCTGACCGCCCATAACTTGGAACCAAAACTCTTAGCAAAACCATCTGAAAAATGAATCTCAATCTACCTATTAATTTTTTTTAATGCTTGTTGTGAAAAAAAAATCTAAAATCTTAATAATAAAGTTGTAAAATGACGGGTTTCATTTCCAGAATTAAATAAATCATTATCATCATCTTAGCAATTAGTTGCTTCCGAGGCTTTGACTTTTAAGCCCGGGGTCCGTTTGACTCACTTTTCTTCTATCCATTTTTATTTGGCGTCTGACCAGACCACCCCCTGAGGAAATCCTGCTACAGAGCCTCGTCCATTGATCAGCAGGTGTGCTGCTGGCTTGGGCTTTGAAGATCTATGTTGGGCTCCCATACAACCCCTTTCTCAATTAATAACAGAGATCAAGAATCAATTCAAGACTAAATCAACACAGCTTAAAATCAAGATTTGTTTGATATGAAATTGTATTTACTCGGTCTGATGGCTACCAGTACATTACGACACATATTCTACTGCAAAACGTTTTGCGTCAACACTTCAAGAGTCTAAATCCTGAGTAATGCTCGGATTTGTCCCGGATGTGTCTCTCTGCTGTACTTAGGCGTAGACAGCTATTACGTATTTTATACAAGAAATAGGTACCGTAAATGTTAAGCCGCTACCACTATCTGATGTTACTAAATGGCGTAAATTATCTCGGTACTTGATATATAGCTAGGTTAAAAACTGTGTAACTCGCTCTAAAAATATTATTTTATGTTAATCATGACATACATTTTATGATAAATTTTACATTACATAATATAACATAACATAACATAACAAAACAAAACATAACTTCACGCCTGTATCCCCGAGGGGGTAGGCAGAGGTGTATTACACACCCACGATTCGCCAGTTATGTTAAGGTCCCAATGTATTAGGGGGCGAGCCTATTGCCATCTACCGGGTATATTATAAGCGAGCGATAATTAACATTTATTAACGCACACATAACTACGAAAAGTCAGAGGTGTGTGCCCGGGACAACTGGGGATCGAACTCGAGACCTCTCAGCAGTCCGTTACGTACGCCACTAGGCTATCGCCGCTATTAATTTATTTATAATATAAACAATGTGCCTATTCTTGAACATTCATTGGTTACCTATCATTACAACCACATTATTTAAATTATTTATACCATTGAACCATTCATACTGAAAAAAGCACAACCTAAATCATATTGTGAACTGGCTGTGCCCGCGACTTCGTCCGCGTGGATTTAGATTTGTAAGGTTTCAACTCTCTTGCGCGCAACAATTTTTTTTGAAGTGCAAACTTCTTTAGCGGCTTTGTGCACTTTTTTGTAATGGTAAAAAACGTTAGTGTGTCAGGATCGTGGCAAATGGAGATCCGTGATCTCTGCCTACCCCTGTGGGAAACAGGCGTGATTTTATGTATGTATGTATGTATGTAAAAAACGTTAAACTCGCGTCAGGACACGAGCAGGTCACGTGTCCTGATTCGAAAATTATACTACAAATATAGAAGCGCTAATTTCACACTGTACTTAACAACCTTGGTGGCGCGTTCGTCTAATGAGTGGTCGTTGACTTCGTCAAGACTGAGATCTATTCCGAACGAGGCCCAAGAAACACTTTTTGTCATCATATAACTTTTTGTAATATTTATTGTATTTTGTGTCATAAATCTATTGATATAAAATAGAAGTTAAACAAAGTGCATCTATTAATGAAAAAAGTGACGAAGAAATAGCGCAAGAAAATGAGTGAGTACTTTATTAATATATTGGCGATGATGGTTCTGGTAATAATGATGGTAAAAAAGTCGTTGAAATTATGGATGGAAGGTGATTTTTCTGAGAGATAAACTTTTTAATGTAAAATAATTGTAATAGTTCTGAAGGGTTACATTTTTAATGTAATATAATTTGTCATGTTTGTGTACGATATATGAATATACGATATACAATAAATGAATATTGTATGTTACCACATAAATGATAGTAATTTTATACTGATAATTCGTGCAAAATTATTCCTTAACCATTCCAAAATATCAAAATTGCACAACGTTAATATTCAAGTTTTCACTTCTGCTGGCACTCCCGGAGTGCAACCCGTAGTTTTTTTCTCTAAAATAAACGTAGCCTATGTTACGCCTTCATACCTCAAAACTTTCTAGGGATATTTTAAGTACATCTAGTAATTAACTAGGAATTCAGTGCAGGGTGTGACTGAAATAAATTGAGCTGAGCGAGCAGGACTCTTACTTGAAATTAAGATATCTTACTACGGTCGCGCGCTTAGCTAAGGCCGCGCGCTCGTGAAACTGTTTTTCGGAGATTATTCCTCAATGGTACATCGGATATGAACCATCTCGCTTCAAAACACTCCTCAGTGTCACATAAAAAAATATTATTGTACTCTTAGCAAACTCTTAATAGCAAAGTTTGTCTCTTTAGTAAGTCTTTTAATAAGTTAAGATTTAACTGATATCTATTTTATGCTAAAAAAAACAAAGTGTTGTTAAATCTGTAAGAATAATGCGGATAGATTATTGCAATAAAACCTGACAAACCAATTTTCAATCACCAAATACTGTGTTTACAAATTATAATAAATGAGTAAGATAGATTCTGCAACTAATAGACCAACCGTGAAGGAATTATGATATCACGTACTTTGAAGTTAAATTAAATTCAACTATTATTTTAATCTTAATAGTCTAGTTTCTGAGGTCCAACGAAAATAGGTAAGATCATAATTACAAAACAATAAAATACTAAAAGTAGAAGAGGCGAAAGGCGTATGTCAGGAGCAACAACATACAATTTATCCACTTACTACATAAGTGAATAAATTGTATGTTGTTTCTGCCTAACCCAATGGGAAGTAGGCGTAACTGTGTGTTTGAATGTTGTCAAATCTCAACAGCTAAAGTAAGGTCCTTCAAGTGAAATCTATATGTACACTTTGGCATACTAGTATATAATACCTGTGTGTTTATATATATACGCCTCGACATCGTTATGGGTGTTTGGAGTTAACTCGATAAGCAAGTTCAATTAGGGGCGATGGCATCCATGTGGCTGACTGACTTCTTCGGCCAATTACGTAATTTATCATAACTTATAATTATTTCCCATTTTATCTGCACAAAGTTATTTATCAAGGTGTTCTAATTACTAGCGTTGTATGAAACTTTAGAAGATATTATGTAGCGTTATCTAAATCTAAATGTAGCATAACCCGTACTAAACGTTCTAGACCCTGAATAAATACATTTAAAATATTTTCTCCTAAAAATGCATCATAATAGGTATGTACATACAGAAACCGTTTGACGAATTAAAATAGACGTATTCATGCATATCAATATTTGATCTGAGTGGGTATTATGCGACCCAAACGGACAATCGACTGCTCGACCGACATGCCAAATAAGTCCATTTATTTTAATTAATCTGAAACAATATTTAAAGCGAAAGATATGCCATACTTTATTACGGTTCATCCAAATAATTATGTTTACGAAGTGGGTTGCACTATAGCCAGGGGGGACGCGCTCGACCCGAACGATGGGTATTGAAGAGATTGTCATGACCGGCACAATTTCGAATCTCATTCTAACGATAACGTCTCTTTAATATATTTTAAATTCATATTATTTAATGTGACTGAGAGCCTAGCACAATTAAACGGTTCGTTACCTTTTAATTTTGCTGGGCTCTCTCGTAAATCTGGTTTGGTACATCCGTAATAGGCTATACTTACAGTTATTTAGTATACCAAATTTGTATTTGCTACTATTTTTTATTTAGTACCACAGGTAACTTTTTAATAATACTAGACCTAAAAAAAGAACTGGGCTTCCCTAGTATTTGCTGACATTATATGACTATGCATATTTTATGTTATCGAAAGTTTTTTGCAAATATTGCTCATAGAACTAAAACTAATTCATACTTTGTTTAATTGTTGGTGGTACTATTCACACAAAATGTAAATAACTGCTGCTGAAAAGTAACTGAAAATTCGGGAATAGTCCTCATTATCGTCAGATTAGCTAAAATTAGCGTTAGACCTGGTCGCATCCGAAGTTCTCACCTCGGAGTCCAGGGTTCGCTTTCCGACTTTTGCTTCGCAAGTTCCACCTACCGGGGCGCGGCTGAGGTGGCATGGCCAGACATTTGCTAGCAACGGCCACGCTTCGCAGCCGTGTAAAAGGACAGGCCTAATTATGGTTTTGCAGACCTGCCCCCTCAACCTAACACGCATTTTAAGGCCACAAATGACACCAGTCACCTCACGCCACTAGGCTCATGCAGTGGCAATGTGTGACTTGACGTCGCAATCGATGTCACCAGTTACTTGAAGTATAAATCCCAGGTACTTACCTGGTCCAGTCATCGCCTATGCGGACGTGTGTGGGATCTGTAGAGATTAACATCATGTCGAGTACATCGCCACATTTAACTTCAGACCGCCGTTTTCAAGCGCCTCCTTCCATATTTTTACACATCGTACCAATCTGCCCCTATCCGCATCCACCAGAACGATATCATCAGCTTACATGAGCAGCCATAGAGGCTGCTTATATGAATATTTGATGCTGTCCGTCAACACGTTGTTGTGGTAATACCACGCTGAACAGAAGCGGACTACGGATGGGTTCTTGGTGTACTCCGACGGTGATGGGGAAGGGTTTTATGTCAACAACAGCGGTCCGAACCACAGAGATGAGAGATTAATATAAAGATATGAGATTAATTTAGGATTCTGGGACTCCTTTATCACCTCACCGCAGTATCACCCAGATCACCGCGCGAGGAATACAGTCGAAGGCCTTCTGCATTTTTAAAAACAAGCAATGCAGATGCGTATTCTTCGCCCTGTATGTCTCGGCGAAAATCCTTATGGCTAAATTGGGTTCATCGTTCCATGACTGGGTCGAAACTCCTACTGACACTCTGAAAGTGTATACTCTTGTCTAATCTGGGAGTCAATTATCCTCTCATTAAGTTTCATGGTGTGGGACATTCCCTTTATACGGTGGTAGCTCCCACATCCTGCACTGACCCCTTGCCTTTGAAGACTGGAGTAATGATACTCAGCGCCATTAGCTTGGGATCTTATCCCTGAGGTAGAATAGTGTATGCACAAAAATAACACTAAATGAACTGCGATAGAATCCGTTAAAATGATTTTCAATTAAGCAATAAAATGTTTTCTGTTAATTAGTCGAGTTAATAACTAAAACTACTAATACAGGAATGTTTTTATATTAATTTCGTTTGTTGTGAAGTTCCTTTACATAGCTTATACTTAGTAGTGGACGGCCCTTGACTGAGATCTAAGTGCTAGAACTTTATATTTAAGCAAGCTATAGGTAATGGTGAATAAAGAAAATCTCAATTATAGTGAAAGCAGGCGAGCGGTTTAGCAAGAAAAATGAAATTTTGTTTTTTTTTGGTTCAGAAATGTTAGTTTTGCAAGTTATAATCATAAAATAATAACAACAGGTAAAAGTAATTTAATTACATAAAAGAAAAATGACTTAGTATTATTATTCAGGAATGGATCAGAGTTGTTCATACATATACTCTCGCCTTTCACCCCCAGGGAACCAATCAAACCCTGTAAGAGAAGGACAGACGTATAAGATAGGTAAATAACTTTAAATGGACTCAAATCTTTTTTCTTTTTTACACGTCTTATGCCATTTTGTAATTATGCAGATATTTGGTGCAATTTTTAAAGATTCTACCTCTGGTTTAAGCCTAGTAGCTTTGATACTACAGCTTCTTAAGTTGATATTATAGCAGGCTTTTTTTTTTACGTGCGGAAATCCCTTAGGATACCCCCCCCCCGCTGGCCAGCGGGGGTGGTTATGTCGTGTCTCGACTAAAACCGCACGGTGTCCTCCCCAAGTGTCCGTTGCCGGGCACCCCGGGGTTGGGTCCATATTGACTCACCTAAAGTTCTTTATCTGAAATTGTTCTTCCTAACGATTTGTAATCCGAATGATCACTCCTCCTAAAATTTTTCATCCTAAAGTTTTTATTCATACTATTTGTAGTGCACCGTCGATGTTCATAACACTCATGTTTCCGAAAATTGTTATCAATAAAATCGTTAACATACAATATTAAAGCTCGTACTGTTTTTTATCCCTAAACATAATTACCATAATATTGTCATTAATACTCGGAAAGAAATATTTACCGAGTAATTGGCACTTCGCCGGCCGCTGCCGCGGCACGCTCGCTTCGCTCGCTCGGCTCGTGCGTTGTGGTCACAGTTCTAACCTAACCTAAACCAACGACTATAAATAGTCGTGGTATAAGGTATAAGGTGGTATAAGGTGGGTAAAGTGCTACTTGTACCATGGTACTGTTATACTTATATGTTATACATGTTATGTGAAAATAACTAAATAACTGAAACTGGAAAAGTTACGCAAAATTAATGTATATAATACTGATTATTATTAATAAAAATAAATCTAAACAAAAAAGGTATGACTTTCAATAATAGTGTAAAAGATGGTTATGTTGACAAAATATAGGAAAAGAAATAATAGTATAATAGATGTTTATTGCTACCGACATTATGAAGTTGAATGATTCGGAATTAAAACATTAGAGACAGAGTAGTTAGGAATTGTGATTGTTAGGATGAAAAATGTTAGGAAGAACATTTTCGGAGTTCCAATTTTCGGAGTTGAAAATTTAGGTGAACTTTGGCGCACTCCCCCGGGTAAGCCATCGAAAGTATAACCCCAGGGTTGCCGGCGGACCTTGGCCGCCACCGCGGCCACGCCTGGTGGGGTCGGGTTTTATCCCTCTTCGGTGAGTTGGCAGGCGTGTGTAGGGCACACACGACACGCCTCCGCCACAGCCTGCTTCTGTAAGGACGGCGAGTCGGCCAACTGCCGTCCTCAGGCCCCGATCATGGAGGTCGGTAGTCCCGGGCGTAGATGAGTGTGCGGCGTCCTCGCCGCAGACTGCGAAACTCGGGGGGCAGGGTTCTCTCCCGCTCCCTCTCCACCGTCTCTTTCGCGCGCATTACCTGCTCGCAGAAAGAGGCGGCGGCGTGCCACTTGCTCCCGTCGGAGACCAAGGCCCTCACCATGGTCTCCAACGAGAGAACGTCCACGCCCAGGACCGCAACGAGATCCCGGCGTTGACTCGCCCACGCAGGGCACTCCACCAACGTGTGGAGCGCCGTGTCTTCGCCAGGATCCTCGCAGTGCTGGCACTGCGGCGTTGTCTCCCGGTGGATGCGCCACAGATACTTACCGAAACACCCGTGTCCGGTAACCATCTGGCACATCCGGTAGAAGAGTTCCCCATGGTCCCTCTCCAACCACTCCTTCATGATCGGTCTATTATAGCAGGCTGATATAAATTTCGTTTTCTTAGATGGCATTTTAGGCTTTGACATCAAACTTAAAATGTGAGTAGTGCTCGTTGTGAATAAATTTTAATACATCTCTCGCTCGTTATACTTTTACGGTATGCGGGAAATTACGAGCATTTTACTACTTGTCTTTGACTAACTACATTAGAGCGTTTATTTTCGGTGAAAATAATTTCATAGAATTTGCAGCATCAAAAGGAGCTGGAAGCCATAAAAATGATTGTAGCGTAAAACGGTGGTAAATTTTATTATAAGGACGAGAATGCATATTGATAAAGAGCATGATAAAAATATCTTTTAGTAAAAATTTAACTACATTTTAGGCCTTATCTCCAAGTAAGATTCCTCATCAAAACTATTTAGACAGATATCATCATATATCACCAATATTCAAATTGTACTAATATTATAATTGTGAAAGTTTGTTTGTTAGTTACTTACGTAAAAATTACTGGTTAGATGAGTTTTTTAGCTCCATAGTTCTCTGTTCGACTAATGAAATTGCGGCGCAATTAGGTAGTATGCTAACTTTCCCTATAAATTTAAATTGAATAAAGTCAACATCCAAGACCGAATCCGCGACCAGTCTTTTTCTAGGGGAATTACTCTGAATAAGTGAGTTACCTGGACACGTCCTGGAAAACTGAAACACTCCTATACATATATACCTCTTGCGGTGATGCTGAAGCCATCTATCGAAATTTTTAAGAACTAACGGAAACAATAACAGTTCAATTAAGTTACAATGAATGATGTTACAGTCATTTTTCTATTAGAGTTGGCCTAAATAGGTTATCACCTTAGAAATTCTACCTTTCGCTTTTCATTACGTCATAAAAACAAGTGCACGTTTTTCACTTAGTTACTAAATACATTTGACAATGGATAAAGTCAGCAAATAAATCAAATTTCGTAACAGATGTTATTATTTCGATGTCACGTGTTCACTCCATCGCAAACAAATAATAAAATTTTGATTACTTGGCAATCTGTATCATAAAGGCAAAGTTAATGAAGAAAATGTAATTTCCCCTACACAAAATTGAAAATATTGACACAAAGATTTCTAAATGAAACCCTGCTATCACATGCCTATGAAAGTTAATTATTAGTAGAAAAGGTTAAACACCAGTATTGATATTAGCTACTTTAACCGCTCTATTAGTAGATTCACGCTAATATAATAGGGTAAGTCGGTAGAAATACATATCCCTTTGATTTTACACGGCACTGTAGACTGTCTTAGAATATTTTCATTTTTCACTAGTGCACCTTACGAAGTATATACGCATTATGAAGAATATCCTATTTCGCATCGTTCTGATGAAGAGAGAATTCTATTGTAGCTTCTTTGTCTTTAATCCAGTCGTTGAATAGGCCATCTTTTGCTAGTTCTATGGTGTTAACTTTTAATAGAGGCATTTCTTGATATATATAAATCTTGCTATAGTGTTTGGAACTTAATGACGTACTTTCCAAAAATTCTACACAGTACTTGCAAATATAATAATATAATAACAAATAAAAGCCTCATTAAATTCACGGTCATTAAACTATAAATAGGTTTAGAGGCAGTGATTAGTATCGCTGTCATTTCAAATCATTTTCGTCGGTTTAATGTTATTTTTGTTTGCGAATTCGAATATTAGGTTGGACCTTTCCTTTTAATTAACACTAAATGTTGCCATTTAGGTGAGCGAATTGTTTTCTTGGTAGGTAATTTTTAGATTTAAATTAATATTAATATTATTTAAATTTATAGAAGTTATTATATTTGTTTTTTCATTTCAGCCTTTTTTTGAAACATTTTTTATTTGTCGCCTTAAATTAATTTTTCCCATTTTCCCATTATGTCCTCTCTCATTTTCGTATCATAGGTTCAATTTGCAAAATGTAGAAATAGGGGAAATTAATCAAGAGCTTTTAAACAAACTTCTTAACGTGAGTGAGAGACCTGAAAATACAGCACTATTGAATGACGAGTTGAAAACTTACAGGACGCCCGTGTCGGAAAACTTTGGTACGAAATTTCATTAGCTTGTCGTCATGCAGTTTAGCGCAATTTTAATTCAAATATTCCAATTTTTCTCTAAACTTAACTGTCAATATACTATATGAGGATCCCACCAAGAGCTACGGGGTCCACGCCAATCTCACTTGCAAGTTTGGTACACTTGCTTATTGATGGATGAGGCTATGGCGCAAGCTTGGGGAGTCAAACGGCAGTCGGTCCCGTTAAAACTAAGATAAACCAAATTTTGCAAATGAATTTGACGCGTGGTGTGGCGTGGACAATGATGATACTTTGGCGTTTGATGAGTGTGTTCCGAAACTTAAGGAAAATTTAGAAGATGGTGTTTTGTTTTCCTTAACTATTTTAAAGACAGATGGAACTCGATTTGTGGAAAAGCCACTGTTTTATGTGGCTTTCTGCAAGGGTCTTGCGTAGATTGTAGCTTACAGTTATAATGCGAACCTTTTGGCCCTCTTTATTATTCATGAATATTAGGCCTGAACATAACGGCTCTCGACTTCCTTAAACGGTGCTTGAAACTTTTTACTAATTCTAAAAAGTTACCAAAGGTTGAACCGTTTCAAAAAAGGTTTGTATGAAAATGCATACGGAAGTTAATCTTCGTATTTTTAAAGAATATAAAAAGTTCTCAAATTTCGAGGATAAATCTGACTGTATTATGTAAATTGGTTTGTACAGATATTTCTTATCTCATAGGTTACTTTTGTAAGGACAGCTCGAGATGTATAATTAGTGAGGATATTTGTTTTTGTGACTATAACTTTTCTAGACTATCTATAGCTACTAATGTTATAAAGAGGAATAGTAAACGATAAAATCCAAAAGTTCCGAACATATTCCAAAAATTCTTCCAAAAAATGGGTAACATAGGCTACCTTTTATAACTATATTTCCATGGGATTAGGACTTATGCGGCTGAAACCATGTAGCGATGCTAGTAAGAAAAAAGCATAAAATAAAACGATTTAACCATAACCCCTCGTATTATATCTGCAATAAAACAAGAAGCTTTATATCGTAATTGCTGATGCCTTCGGCTCTGTCCCCGTGGAGGTTGGTCGTCGTTTTTTGGTCATATCTCCGGTTCTTCTGAACTAATTGCAATCAAACATACGGCAGATTTTAAGTTTGACCAAGACCTTTCTAATAGTTAAAACCGCATCAAAATCCGTGCAGAAGTCCTTGCGTCCATCGCGAAAAACAGACAAATAGGAAACAATTCCAAAAACAAAATTGTTTAGAATCATTCATTTAACATAACCCAAGTATTTTTTAATAACTCCAATGCAGACCAACTAATTTACAATTTTATAAAAGTATAGATACTTTGTGAGTAGTTTTTAAGCTTATACTTTTATTAAACAACATTTTGGTTATTTTAAAATGCAATGTAACTGTAATATTATAATTTGTAATGAGTTAATACCAATCAGTTTGTATTATTTTATGTTTATCACAGAAACTAACCTCAAATTATAACAATAAAACCAAGAACAAGTTTTCTATTCTGTTTATAAAAATTCGCCAACGCACTATGTACCGTAATTATAAAATTGCCCACGGTTACGTAGCAATATTAATTAAGACAAAACAAACAACTGATAAATTAATTAACTTATTAGTATTAATTACTTTGCCTGATTTGGCTTGTCATTATTTATACTGTCCGGGCATGATAAATACTGCCCCGATTAATCACTTGGTCTAGAATATAGTATATAATAACATATATTTTTATATACGTACTTACCTATATGATACAGTATTTCGTGGCATTTTTAATCAACATACAATAACGCCCTACTTTTTGGTTCCATTGTGTGAAATATTTTTAAGAGAAAATTATAAGAGAGTAATGCTTAATGTGGTTATTCAATAATGTTTTACGTGACTAGCTTATAAACTTATCCACAACTCTTTATGTGTTTGTGTCATGATGTCGTGGTATTTCCCCGTTTGAACTCGTCTATTGTTGCTGGTATTCGTCACTTCCTTTCTTTGGCGCACCATGAAGACTTGGAATTCTTCACCATTACACATATACACATTCCCGTAACCCATTAAGCGAGGCGCGAAAAAGCATCTGATTAGGCCGTCAAGCGTAGGGTCACCATTGTTGCATAATTTGTTGTCTGTAATGGTGATCCTCATTCCTCACTCTTTAGCTTACAGACGAATTTTAGTCCTATTGTGGTGACCGCTATATATATAAAAGTATTGATAATATATTACATCCTGTCTTAGTAGACAGGATGTAATCATCGGAATCGGAATAGTCAGAACAATATAGTTATTGTTCTGACTAATTAACCAACGCAGAGCCTTTACTGCTGGTATTACAAACTTGAAATTTGGTAGTTGATGCTTATTATATTGTAAGCCACTAAGGAAGGATTTTTGGAAATTTCATCCCTAAGGAGGTAAAACACAAAATTTTCAGTGCGATACTGTGACGGACCGCTGGTATTAAAGTATATTCAAACCTACAGCAAGGTTGTTCTAATTGTAAACGTACCTATGAACAGCAGATACACGTAAGTAAGATATGCGACGACACGAAATTTTAAGATTCTATCCTACTAATCCTACTAATATTATAAATGCGAAACCTCGTGGAGATAGTTGGATGTTTGGATGTTTGTTACTCAATCACGCTCTAACGGCTAAACGGATCTAACTGAAGTTTTGTACAAGGATAGATCATAGTCTGGAATAACACAAAGGAAACTTTTTTACTTTCCGATAGGTAACGGGCACGGGAGCAGATTTCTACACGGGCGGAGCCGCGGGCATAAGTTAATGCTTCCATAAAGATAACATGTGATTCGGGAGGTGAATATAATATTAACCATCATAATAGTAGTATTAACCCCAAAATGTTATTGTATACCTGCCTACATGTCATCTTATTCATGTTCCGATTCTAAGTTATGGGAATTTACAGAATTATTTGGAGCCCTTTGTTAAACTGAACAATAACAATGTAGTGAGGTGTACCATTCGCACGGGTAATACGAGTATTTCTATTAACTGGATTGGGACTTTTAATCAAAGAACAGGTACTATTTGGGTTACGGATATGTACTTGTAATGATGTACTATTTTTGATGCTGTACTTTTTTTTGTGAAATAATATGTGGAGTCATTCACTGTATAACTGACAATCTAGTATTGCAAACAAGTGACCTAGAAAACCTCATCGTTATAGATTTTTTGCTACTACTAAGATTTTCGTAACAGTTTGATAGGTTTTTTTTTTTTGCGGAAATCCCTTCGGATCCCCCCCCCGCTGGCCAGCGGGGGTGGTTATGTCGTGTCTCGACTAAAACCGCACGGTGTCCTCCCCAAGTGTCCGTTGCCGGGCACTCCGGGTAAGCCCTCGAAAGCCGCAACGTGGCTGTTCTAAGCAGCCCGTTAAAGACGATGGCCGTCAGAGTCATCAGGGGGTATCGCACGATCTCCGTCGAGGCGACAGTTTGATAGGATATTCTAAGTATTCATGACATAATAACATAAAGCCATCTTGACATAAAGTATAAACTTAAGACGTGTGTAACATGTAAGCTTTGTTAACTCATTTAAAGTTCAATTTATTAGCATTTGATAAGCTACCTTTCTTGCATGCTGAATACTAAGTGCTTTTATGATATTTTCTAATATCATAAATTATATTTCTATATTGTTTCTATATAACCAGGTTTGACATTTGTACGGAACAACGGATTGGATACTATTGAGTAATAATCACTACATAGTATAAAACAAAGTCGCTTTCTCTGTCCCTATGTTCCTATATCCCTATGTATGCTTAAATCTTTAAAACTACGCAACGGATTTTGATGCAGTTTTTTTTAATAGACAGAGTGATTGAAGAGGAAGGTTTATCTGTATAATAACATCCATTGCACCCGCGCGACGCCGGGGCGGGTCGCTAGTATGTGATATAATAAAATTACTAAAGAAACTAATATGAGCTTTAATTATAAAAATAAATTTAACTGTTTATCACTTAATATACATAGTGATATTTGATTTTATACTTTAATAAACCACCAAGGATGTCTAAAATGGAATATTTATTATGTCATTTTAGTTTTGGCGCGCGCATTTACCCCACCTCACCCTAACAATTTTCAAAAATTGGAATTTACGAGCTTTATAGCATTGATTCATAATCGGCAGAATAAATCATCTTTACTTTATTTGATATCACGAAAATCTGGACATTATCAAAACCTCAAAGTGTAAAAATAAAATAAAATTTTTGTCTGTAATATTTCAAGGGATTCATTTTGTACAAAATTTCGTCCTCGGATAATAGAAGGGGATTTACACAGGGCTCGCTTTGTGTTACGTTGTGCCATGTTTTCGCTCTAGTCACCGTAATTATCTTTACATTTTGCATTGTATATTTGGGTTATTTAGTCATTCTCTTAGGTTTGAAGTTACAGTAGAATTACGTCACTTTATCTTTTAAATATTTGCGTATGTACTACTTTTTGCGTTCAAAAAGGTAATATCAGTACCATTAAGCCAATATTGCAAACTGATCCTCAATCACACTTCGTCTTATCACCGAGAGATGTTCAGTTAAAGTTCATTATTTGTGGTATAAAATCAACAAACAGGCAATACTTACTTAATCGATCAGTTAGCCTATTGCAGTCCACTGCTGGACTTGGGCCTCTCCCAAACTGTGAATAGCACTTGACCCTTCTTAAAAAACATTACAATTTTCTCATATGGTAATTTAATAGGCAAAGTAAATAATATACTCGTACGCATCATTAACAGGTTGCACTTAAGACTATTAGCACTATTGTAGTAACCACGCAAAGACAAAACAAGAAGTTGAACAAAATTACAGATTTTTACGAATAGTTAATAACCACATTGTTAGTTATTGGAATCTGTGAATGCTTTATTGTTTCTTCTTGAGTAGGTGCACTAGGTCACGGCAATGGTAATATATACTAACATTACCATGGAACTGGTAGGATTTGAAAATGGACTTCTTGAGTCGTCAGGGTAACGGTCAACTTTTTTAGAGTTTTTTAGGGTAGGAAATCATGAAAATGCTGTTTTCTGGGATCTACCTCTTTTCTCTCGTGATGAGTCCATGATGAATGTGGAATTTCGTTGAATAGGTCTTTTCAAAGTATTACGGGTTTGCGAATACAATTTTTTAAGTAAGAGATCCGAATTATGACCAAATTTTAACATTACTCAGGGTCTAACTCATTCTGGGGTGCTTGGTTGGGGACCTCCACGCGTTGCACCCTGGGCAACGGAGACGGCAGCGCCTCTCTCCTAGGGTGGGAGAGACGCTGCCGCCTACGGCCAACTCCGACCGAGGCGGGGACAGCCCTGTTGAGGGCTGATCGGAAGCTTTCCACGTGTCCCTCTGATTAGCAGATGGCACAGTGGAGAGCCAGTAAGGGGGCCATCTCGAAACCGGAGATGGCCCAGGGTCATTCGGGGTGCGAGGGATATGCTCTATGGGTAACCTTACACCCCGGCGTCTTAAGACCCGAGACGCCGTGCGGTTTTAGTCGGTTCAAACCCGACATAACCGCCCCCGCTGGACTGGATAAGTGGAGGAAAAAAAAAAAGGGTCTAACTCATTCTGTCCAACTTTCATAAATATGCTTTGCGATGCTAAATTTCAAAGTGTAAATTAGAAAACTATTATGTGTATGCATGTCCTTAAAAATCAGAAGCATATCACACCCTAACCAAATTAAATATATTCTTACTAAAAGTGTATAGATCACAGCTCATTACTCTGTGGTGGAATTCAAGTTTTTCTCGTTCCCCTTTTTCACTTGTAAATGCGACTAACGAAAGTCAAACATTTGTTTGAGGTCTTACCTCGGGACGGAGTAAATTACCCTTTTTGTACGGTTGTACCACTTTCCGGCGTTCTTACGGAGCAAGGTGCGTTTGTCGTAGTTTTGGCTGTAGTGGCTGGACGTACACTTTTTACTTTTTAGAGATTACTGGCGAAAATTACTTTAATTTGGGACTTAACTCGTGTTGAGTAATTGAGTAATTTAAAATTGCCTTGATAAATTGCCTTGATGAAATCACCTAAGAAGTGATTGCCTCTGAGTATACGACTTACTAACTAAGTCATGTACTCATATTTAAATATATATATAAATAGCGCGGTAATAGTTAGGTGTTCCATAAGTAAGTAAGTATTATATAAGTATTTATAAAACCTTGAATCTTTTGACGTTTTGAAGGGTCAACAACACACAACTAATATTCCTACTTACTCCCGAGGAGTCCATCTCGAAACCGGACTGGCCCTGGGTAGGCCGGGGTGCAAGGGAAATGCCTTATGGGCCACCTTACACCCCGGCGTCCGAAGACCCCAGGTGGTGTGCGGTTTTAGTCAATTCGAGTCGGCCAGTGTGGCCGTAGGGGGGGGGGGGGGTATTCGCACGGTATCCACTTACTTAACGGTCGCCCTTAGCAACTGAAAAGGTGAAAACTTACTTGCCACTTCAGTGGTGTATATACAATTCATAATTTTTTTAAATGTATCTCTTGAAGGTGTCCGTTATTTCTGATACCGTAACACTAGTGGTTCCCCAAACAAAGTTGGTTTTCAAAGCTGTACGACAATGCAATCAAAGTTTATATACCTCCAATTAGTCAATGTTCTAGCCCGGGATTAGTACTAATTGAGGCGAGTCGTATAAATGATTAATTCGAATACCAAAACACATTTTAAACCTTAAAAACACAGGCAAAACGTTCAATATCGTGCGCAAATACTTCTCACTGTTAATTTTACTTTTTATCAAGAAATACATACAAATTGGGTTGTGAATTATTTACAAAAAGCTGTGATGTCTTTTGCTACCAAATATTTTCTCAATTACGCT
This sequence comes from Cybosia mesomella, assembly GCA_946251805.1. Taxonomy (NCBI): domain Eukaryota; kingdom Metazoa; phylum Arthropoda; class Insecta; order Lepidoptera; family Erebidae; genus Cybosia; species Cybosia mesomella. Next base: position 31,366,874 of record OX276394.1, on the reverse strand, counting down.
TGACGGTATATTGAATGAAAGAATAAAAATCTGTTAATACCGTGACAGATATTAAAAGCGAAAGGATCAACTGCCGATGGGGAATGTTGCTTTAACTTTTGCTCATTGAATGCTACACGATCAGAGCCGTCTTTAATTTATGGATAACCCTGAGCATTTAAGAATAATAGGGTATCTATGACTATGATATACCAGAGGACTATTTGATAAGTAGTGGTATAGTCAAGCAACAGTCATTTTGGCCGTTGCATGAATGGGCTGACTCGACCGGAGAAGCACCACCCTCTCACAGAATATCGACGCCAAGTAACAGTATTAGAACTGTTGCGTTCCGTTTGGTGAGTGAGAGTGCCGGAGCCCACACTCCTTTCCCATCCCCTCCCAAACTCCTCTCCCATCCCCTTCCAAACTCCTTTCCCATCCCCTTTCCTTTACAGGGTCGGCAGCGCGAGTGTGACGCCACTGGTGTTGCACACGTCCATAGGCCGCGGTAACCGCTTCCCATCAGGTGGGCCGTGTGCTTGTCTGCCACCTTAGTGGTATAAAAAAAAAAAGAAAGTATTACGATATATTTTTATGACCCGTGGCGGCAGACCGTTCGTTTGCTACGTCAGAGATCGTAGGTTCGAATCCCCTTCGGTGTTAATATTTGATATGCATGAATATGTCTATTTGCATTAATTGGGACGTTTCTATGTTTGTTCCTCTCAGCTTTTGGGAGTTCAGACGATAGTCGCTCTCGTAAAAACCGTATAAGTAAAACTAAAAGGAGAAGGAGAAAAGGACCCGGGTACCAAGGTGAAAGACTCGGATACAACCGGGAAAAATGTGTTGAATAGCAAATTGATCTCAATAGATCGATTCTAATTAGAATCTGATATATATTATATAATATTAAGTATCTGCATACCAGAACTCATTCCTTACAAGCCATGTTTGGATTGGGTCTGGAAGGTATACCTGAAATTTGGACATATTGCTGTGTGTCCTGGAGAATTTTTTTACAAGCTTAATATTTATTATTATTGAAAATCGTTGGAGCCGTTACCGAGATTCAGTTTATATAGATAGATAGGTATGTCTATCAACGAACAATTTTTGTTATATATTTAAACAAAAATTGTTCGTTTAAAAGTATTAGATGTATACGTTTATAAATTCAGATTAGGTCTTTCACAGTTGAACCAAAACCGCCAATAAATTTCTGGGTTCATATTTCTGTCTGTTACTGCGGAAATGGCCAGAAATTGGGTTCGCTCGGAACATCGGTGCTGACCGTAATACATATGAGTCGCTTCATCCAATCTCTGTAGTCCCATATCCGGATTGATGCAATTTCAATCAGCATATTTTAGAACGTTGAAGGTTTTTCTAAGAAGTTATATGAGTATGTTATAGTTAGATTAATTCAGTCATGAAATATTCATATTGAAGTAAAAGCTGGAAAGCGAAGCCCGAGTTCTGACGTGAAAGCTTCGTGTGGAACTTGGACCCAACATTAGAATGATTCATAGCCTGAATCACCTTAAATTGAATCACCTTTATCGCCTTAAAGAGGCGAAGTAGAATACTAGGGGCTACCTTATCTCTTCCTGTGCGCATCGTACAAGGCGCATAAGATACGATCAGGAGGATCCGACAAGATATAAAAATGTTCTCGGTTACGCCAACAGGCTCGCCTCATACTAAATAAATAAATAATTAAGCGTCGGTAGCTTAGTGGTTAAGGAGTCGACCCTACGATCGAGAGGTCCCGGGTTCGAATCCTGGCCATTACACTGCCGACGTGAACCCACTCCTAACACAAGCAATTTAGCTTAGCTGGAGGGGTTAGAGGGAATATTAGTAATTTCGGTTACTAATATTCTTTTAAAAAAAAAAAAAACTACACAGCGCTTTCTAGACCCAAAGTAAGCATAGCGTCACTAGCCTATAATATGGGTTCTAGAATGTGGATAAACATACGTAGATACTTTCTTTTAAAATACATTATACTATACATAGAAACACCCAGACCAATATAAATAGACATATTCATGCATAAAAATATTTGCATTAAGCGGGAATCGAACCAGCAACCTCAGACGTAGCGAACGCTCTACCGCCACGCCACAGACGTGCATTCAGTGTTAATACACCTCTGCCTACCCCTTCGGTATTACACAGGCGTATATGTTAGGAACAATTTGCCCATTGCAGTGTGATCATTAAAATGATTATTTAATAGAATTCATCAAGACTTTCGAAGAAAAAGATGTCGGTAGTAGGAGACTTGCAGAAAATTAATCTAATAAATTTAAAAGAAATTAAACAATAATAAAAACAAACAGATTCATTTTCAAAGAGCTACCTCTCAATCTGAGTTAGTGGAGTCGTGTGGATGCTGTAAATGCAAACTGCGGTTGGATTACACTTCCGTTCTAATGGCTCACAAATGGAGATGCAAGATTACGCTTTGAATCACTACACAATGCCATTTGGGAAAAGTTTTTTTAAATCGTTTAGTAATCAGTTACTTACATGTAAAAACTATTAAGTACTGTTAACGTTACAGTTATTTATAAAATACTATCCCCTGGCCGCGGCTCTATGAAATGCAGATGCCGTTCCCGCGTACTACAAGAACAATTCCCGTGATAAAAGCGGCCAAGTGCGAGTCGGACTCGCCCATAAAGGGTTCCGTAGCAGTAAGTAACATAACAGTGTTTTTTTTTTTAATTTTTATATTTGAGTTGAGTGAATGAAAGGTAAATTGCGGTTTACGATTTATGACGTATTAAAAAAAAACTACTTACTAGATCTCGTTCAAACCAATTATCGTTGGAAGTTTACATGGTAATGTACATCATATATTTTTTTTAGTTTTATTATTCTCTTATTTTAGAAGTTACAGGGGGGGGGACACACACATTTTACCACTTTGGGAGTGTCTCCCGCGCAAACTATTGAGTTTAGAAAAAAATGATATTAGAAACCTCAATATCATTTTTGAAGAGCTATCCATAGATACCTCACACATATGGCTTCGATGAAAAAAACATTTTTGAGTTTCAGTTCTAAGTATGGGGACCCCCAAAATTTATTGTTTTTTTTTCTATTTCTGTGTGAAATCTTAATGCGGTTCACAGAATACATCTAATTACCAAGTTTCAATAGCATAGTTCTTATAGTTTCGGAAAAAAGTGGCTGTGACATACGGACGGACAGACAGACAGACATGACGAATCTATAAGGGTTCCGTTTTTTGCCATTTGGCAACTGAACCCTAAAAAGTAGTCTATGTCCTATTTTTGGACATACGTAAAGCTTGATTGAGTTAACGAGCAAACAAAATTAAATTTACTTTAGTATTTAGGTACCTACTACTAGCTGAATTCTGATCCTTTTTTTTATTGATTCATTCCCGCAACTCATGGAATCTAATTTAAGCTATGTGTTATAATCTATCCCAGTACTAAATTTCAGCCAGAATCATTCAGCCGTTGGAGCGTGATTGAGCAACAAACATGCAAATATTTCCACAAACTTTCACATTTTTAATATTAGGAGGATAAACGACTACCACTGTTCTCATGTTCATGCAAACAGGAAACTGAGAATTGACAGAGCTTTTCGTTTACTGAGTGAAGACGTATTTTCAGCGAACTGACAGAATTTGAAGTGACAGAGCCTTTTCCTTTCCTTTAATTAATTTATATATTTGCGAGTATATGTATAAAAATTAAGGTTTTATAGAAATTAATTGACCACCTCTGTGACGTAGTGGTAGTGAGTTTCACTACTAAGTCAGAGGTTCAATTCCCGCTCAGTGCAAATATGTATATTTGCAATTGGTCTGGGTGTTTCTATGTATAATATGTATTTATTTACAAAAAAAAGTACTTAAGTATTTTTATCCGCATTCTAGAACCCATATGGCAAGCGCTGCTTAGTTTAGGTCTAGATGGCGTTGTGTAATTTGTCCTAGAATATTTATATTATATATATTTATATTTATATAATTATGAGCAGTTGTATTATTTTTCAAGACATGCAAATAAATATTATTTAATATATTTTGCTAATTATTTATTTCCATATTAAATAGGTTTTTTTTTTACGTGCGGAAATCCCTTCGGATACCCCCCCGCCGGTTAGCGGGGGTGGTTATGTCGTGTATCGACTAAAACCGCACGGTGTCCTCCCCAAGTGTCCGTTGCCGGGCACCCCGGGTAAGCCCTCGAAAGGATAACCTCAGGGTTGCCGGCGGACTTTGGCCGCCACCGCGGCCTCACCTGGTGGGGTCGGGTTTTATCCCGCTTGGCAGGCGTGGGCACGCCTCCGCCACGGCCTCCTTCTTTAAGGACGGCGAGTCGGCCAACTGCCGTCCTCAGGCCCCGATCATGGAGGTCGATAGTCTCGGGCGTAGATGAGTCTGCGGCGTCCTCGCCGCAGACTGCGAAACTCGAGGGGCAGGGTTCTCTCCCGCTCCCACTCCGCCGTCTCTTTCGCGCGCATTACCTGCTCGCAGAAAGAGGCGGCGGCGTGCCACTTGCTCCCGTCGAAGACCACGGCCCTCACCATGGTCTCCAACGAGAGAACGTCCACGCCCAGGACCGCAACGAGATCCCGGCGTTGACTAGCCCACGCAGGGCACTCCACCAACGTGTGGAGCGCCGTGTCTTCGCCAGGATCCTCGCAGTGCTGGCACTGCGGCGTTGTCTCCCGGTGGATGCGCCACAGATACTTACCGAAACACCCGTGTCCGGTAACCATCTGGCACATCCGATAGGAGAGGTCCCCATGGTCCCTCTCCAACAACTCCTTCATGATCGGTCTCACCGCCTATTCAATAGCTTTAAAGTATAAATACCCTAACATAAATTATTTTTGGCAAAAAATATGAATTTTATTCCGTTTTTACGGGTATTACCCGTGTTCGAATTACTCTTCCAACTTTTTTGAAATTACTAAATAAAGATTAAACATCTCAAAAATCAAATACTATATCAATAATAACTTTTCGTTTGTGTTGGCGTTCATCCAAAATGTTAGAAACTGAACAAGCTCATAAAACTCCATGTTTATGTCACGAGAGGAACCTACTGCCTGCCGGTAATATTGCCAGTTTTATTTGTTAAGAACTTATTTTTCCTAACTCCGTGGTTATGAAGGAAACATTTTCCGTTCTGTAAATGACGTGAAAATATAGTGTATCTCAGAAGTGGAGTCTCCGTGGGCAGTTGAAGTGAACGACCCTACCTTTTTTTTTTTTTTTTTTTATCGTGCGGAAATCCCTTCGGATACCCCCCCGCCGGCCAGCGGGGGCGGTTATGTCGGGCTTGCACCGACTAAAACCGCACGCCGTCTCGGGTCCTCAGACGCCCCGGGGTGTAAGGTTACCCATAGAGCATATCCCTCGCACCCCGGCTGACCCTGGGCCATCTCACCACTAACACCACCACTAACGTGTGGAGCGCCGTGTCTTCGCCAGGATCCTCGCAGTGCTGGCACTGCTGTGTTGTCTCCCGGTGGATGCGCCACAGATACTTACCGAACGACCCTACCTTGCTTAAAAGCATTATATGGATGTTTTCTATACTTTATTAGTATTTACGCCTGTGGACTCAAGAAGGGGTAACCAGAGGTGGCAAACTGTTTTCAGTTCCAAATTTCTATTTTCATGTGGAAATCCCCCGTGATAACTCTCCCCCCGCCCCGGCCAGTGGGGGTGGTTATGTTGGATTCGAACTGACTAAAACTATACGCCTAGAGGCCGAGATACTTCTTTTAACTACTGTTGTCATAATTTCATCTGTCAGATAATTTTTACGAAAGCCCCTCGTGTGTCATTATATTTTGAGCTGCCATATTTTACCATCGCTGTGTAAACAAACTCTCAATATAAAGGCACACATTCATTTATATAATAGACAGGTACGAATTTTATTTATGTGTTTCTTCTGTGTACTTACGGCGAAATGTAATTAACTTAGATCTCGAGGGCCCTTTTCTATCTTCAGTTCTAATTTTCCCTAAATATATACTAAGTGCTAGTTCACACTTAGGGTATACTTGACTATGCCCGCAGTTCCACTCGCGTGGAATACTGATCTGGTTCCCGCGACAAACGGGTACTCGCCATAGTTACACAACACACGTTTATCAGTTGCGTTGCCCAGCTATTTCCCCAGTTGATTTTTCCAATTCCTGCGGCAATATCTCAGTGCTTTTCTACCTCATTTATAGTTTACTCATCAGCCACACAAGACTTCAAATCACCCTCTCCTCCCCAGACAGCACATTTCGTTACATTAATCACGTTTCTTCATTACATGGATCACTACCAACTAAAATAAAAGACGCAACACCTAATTACTACACATTTTCAAACTCGACACGTAGATACAGCCATACGCTGACTGGATCCACATCAGCTTTAACAAGCACGAAATAATTACGACACTCGACATTAGTCAGCGTTACTCCGCGAGTTCAGAATTACCCCACGATGGGACCATTGAGTTCGTTATTACTGGAGCAGACACCATGATAAAAGATTTTACCCGTAAAATCTCTGCTACCTTACCATCCATCTTATATTATAATATGAATGTGAGTATGTTTATTAGGTAAATAAATTCGAAATAGATCAAGGTATATTAAAATGTCTAAAAATCCCATTTTTGGCATCGGTATCGTTCCTCCACATATATATTTTTTTATTATTATTAAATTTACAGTTTTATCCTCGTTACGATTTTATTATAGGTATAGATATTGGACAGAAATAAAATTATTAATTAAAAAATCAAATAACTCGACTGCCCTAAAAAGACCGAAACAAGTTTGATAGCAGGCGGGACCCATTAATTTTTTTTCGGTTTATGATTTGCATCTGGGTTCCGCCTGCTATCAAACTTGTTTCGGTCTTTTTAGGGCAGTCGGGTTATTTGATTTTTTAATTAATAATTTTATTGTATACTATTTAGTTATGATATATATATTTTCGAAATTCCCTTTTAAAGTTCTTCATTTTGATACCCTACTCGATAAGTTTGAGTGAAAATATTTTTTGAATAACATACATTTTAGCGCAAAAAAATCCAACATTTCGTTTTTTTATTATTTTGATGTACCCAGTGTCACTCTCACAGTAAATACGAATCTAACGACACCTCTCAAGCTAAAATCCATCGAGCCGTTCAGGCTGCAGAGCATGCCAAACAATTATACATACATACATACATACTCTCGAAAAACATAACCCTCCTTCTGGTGCAGTCGGGTAAAAAAACCTACAAAAAGGCACAGTATAGGCGGAGAAAAATCTAAAAACTCAAAGATCATGATAATCAGTCCATCCGTTCTTGAGTTTCTCCCGGTCATCACTAACACGACTTTGTTTTATATTATATATATATAAAACAAAGTATATATATATATATATATATATATATATATATATATATATATATATATATATATAATATATATACATAGATTAAGGACTACTTTAGTGGATTATTTTGATTTTTCCTGTATAAGTTGACCACTTGTTTTAATACGTTTTTATTTGAATTTAACATTTATCATATATCATTGCATTTCACATATACATATATATTACATTTATTATAAACGGTGAAAGCCCAGTGGTGTACGTAACGGACTGCCAAGACGAGGTCTCGAGTTCGATCCCCAGTCGCCCCGGGCACACACCTCTGACTTTTCGTAGTCATGTGTGTGTTAAAATGTTGATTATCGCTCGCTTAGGAATGTGCCCGGTAGATGGCAATAGGCTCGCCTCCTATAACATTGGGACCTAAACATAACTGGCGAATCGTGGGTGTGACACATACGCCTCTACCTACCCCTTCGGGGCTACAGGCGTGAAGTTAAGGTTTTTTTAATGTTTCACATATGTTTCAAACATTTCCCTCGAAAACTGTAGTCATTTCAGTGGTTTGGAATCTTTAACTATGGGTGGTGTAAAATACAAATGTACTGTATAACCCTATTACTGCAAGTGACGATGATGATGTGTAAGTTGTCTGTTCTAGCAAATTAATGGATTCGTTTTCGTTGTATTGTAATTAATTTTGCAGTTAAGTACTTACGAATACTACGAATGTCTCCGCTGATACATTCACTATGCTGTCATTTAGATAACAGCATAGTGAATGTATCAGCGGAGACATTCACTTAGAAGTAGTCTTTAGATCCTTAGGGATCTAAAGACTACTTCTAAGGATCTACAAAATTAAATAACCAAAATTGAAGTGTGTGTTTGTAATATTAAAATTACAGATTTTTGAACTTGAATTTTGTAGATCCTTAGAAGTAGTCTTTAGATCCTCTTCTAAGGATCTACAAAATTAAATAACCAAAATTGAAGTGTGTGTTTGTAATATTAAAATTACAGATTTTTAATGATTGCATATTATATGAATGTATACACGATACTTATAAGAAAATTTCAATTTTGTCAAATTTTGTCTGTGTGTCTGTCTATTTGTCTCTCTGTCCGTTTGAATTAGGTGATCTCTGGAATGACGGGGTCGATTTTGACGGGACTTCCATTAGCAGATAGGTTATACATCAAAACTGTCTAGGGATATTTTGCATTTATAGATGTTATTAAAAAAATATCAATCCTAGAAAAAAGTTTTTAATACCGAATTGTTGATGGCATATTTTGATTTTTGATATCGTATTTAAATTTAAAAAAAATGTAAATGGTGGGCAAGTTTATTTTAATTGTTCATCGGAGTAATCAAACGTCTGCGTTTTTCCATGTTTGTTGATTTTAAATTGATATTTTGTTTAAATTTAAAATTTTATAATCTGAAATAGAATTGTGCAATCAACAATTTGGTAGGTACTAAAAACTTTTTTCTAGAGCTGATATTTTTTTAATTACTAGATGTACTTAAAATATCCCTAGAAAGTTTTGTGGTATTTTTTTTTACTTGTGGAAACCCCCACGGGCTTCACCCCATCGGTGCACACGCCCACCCCATGTGGCCGTGTCGGAATCGGACCAACTGAAACCACACGGTGTCCTCCCCAAGTGTCCATTACGGGGAACCCCGGGTAAGCCCTAGAAGCCACTTGCCCCCGTCGGAGACCACGGCCCTCACCATGGTCGCCAGCGAGAGAACATCCACGCCCAGGACCGCAACGAGATCCCGGCGTTGACTCGCCCATGCAGGGCACTCTACCAACGTGTGGAGCCCCGTCTCTTCACCAGGATCCTCGCAGTGCTGGCACTACGGCGTAGTCTCCCGGTGGATACGCCACAGATACTTACCGAAGCACCCGTGTCCGGTAACTATCTGGCACATCCGGTAGGAGAGGTCACCGTGGTGCCTCTCCAATCACTCCTTCATGATCGGCCTCACCGCCGCTATGGTGGTTTCCCCCCACTTTAGATGTTCAAGTCGTACCCTCCATGTCACCATGAGTTCCTGGCGGAGCTGAGACCGCTGAGCTCTGATTTCTCAGGGCTCCGGCCTTTGGCCCTACTCCAGCGCCTCCTAGCGCCATTCAAACAACGACGCAACGGCTCTCGCTTCCAGGTCCCATGGAGGGGTCCCGGCTAGGAGACATGCCACCTCGACGGAGATCTGATGACTCTGACGGTCATCGCTTTTATCGAGCTGTTTAGAACAGCCACGTTGCCGGCAGCCAGAGTCTCCGCCCATACGGGGGCCCCATACAGGGCCATGCTTCGCACGATCCCCAGGTACAGTCTCCTAGTGGGGGCGTAGGGTCCCTTAACGTTAGGCATCAGCCGCGATAGCGCGGCCGCAGCCCCTCTCAGTTTCGGAAGTTTTGAGGTATGAAGGCGTAACATAGGCTACGTTCATTTTAGAAAAAAAAATTGTTGCGCGCAAAAGAGTTGAAACCTTAAAAATCTAAATCCACGCGGACGAAGTCGCGGGCACAGCCACTTCACAATATCATTTATTAGGTTGTGCTTTTTAGGTAGATTTCGATGAAATCGATCTACCTATTGGTTTCTTGACTACTGTCGAATTTTTAAAAAAAATTCTTCATAGGAGGTCTAGTTATGACCCCCTGAGTCCGAAATGACCACTGGTCAAAAAGTATATATATATATATATGTATGTATGGTTCCACTTCCCAAAATTTACGGCACTCTCACGGTCGCATTTTTGCCCCGATCGCTTTCAAACTGCGGTCAAAAATTGCTTGGGTGTAAACTTAGTTTAAGTTCGTGAACGGGTGGAATCCGGCCTAAGGGGACGGTAGGGCCTCACTTTTTGTGAAATCAGTTTTTCCTCAAAATTTCACGTTCCATGAAAGATATTCGAACCGTTCTAATTTTATCCCATGATATACATGAATACCAACAACTTTTAATTATAAACCTATAAGATTAAAACTTTAACTAAAAGTGGAGGGGGAAAAAACCAAAATTTTTCGGGAAAAAAATCATAACTTCTAACCGGTGAACATTCTTGGTGTAGGAAACATTTTTAATCGATAGGCCATTTTTAAGTCTAAAATAAATGTCTGAAAAGTTTTTCGCAAAAAGTTACCGTTTTCGAGAAAAAAAAATTAAACATGATAATAAAATAATATTAATTGCGGGAACGGATTTTTCAGTATGAATGGTTCAATGGTATAAATGTTTAAAATAATGTGGTTGTAATGATAGGTAACCAATGAATGTTCAAGAATAGGCACATTGTTTATATTATGTAATGTAAAATTTATTATCAAATATATTGTATGTCATGATTAATATAATATAATATTTAATATTAGTCCATGACATAATGTGAATAGTTATCTTGTATGAGAAGACTCATTTCGTGTAACAATTCAATACAAGCATTTGAATAATAAACAAAGCAAATATGTATTAATAAATACATATTTGTTTTGTTTATGTTTAAATTAGAGGTATCTAGGACGAATGAAGTCGCTACCCGAGTAAGGCCGCATTTTCACGAGGCGCTTTCTTTACGCACCGGACGTATGCACGGTGTACTGCTGTGAACTGATGCTAGCGTAATTTGTCATCTCTCGATTTCTTTCCATTCCTCCATAGTATCTGCTAGCGGACTACTTCAGCCAGCGGACTACTTCACGGGTCGCCGGACGGGGATGTTCGTGAGGGGCCGGGTGCTGTGGAAGACAGCAACAATGGGTTGCCCGCAGGGATCGGTGTTGGGACCCACGCTCTGGAACGTGCTATTGGACGACTTGCTTCGGCTTCCATATCCGGGGGGTGTGAGTGTCGTGGCTTACGCCGACGATGTGACGATCCTGATAGAGTCCGAAACTCGGGCAAGCATAGAGGCCACGGCTTCTATAGCATTGGAGCTTGTCGGTGAGTGGGGGGCCCGAAACAGGCTGGAGTTCTCTCCTGCGAAGTCTGCAACTATGACAATCAGGGGCAAACTCCAGCGGCCACCTGTCATCAGGTTCGGGGGGAAATCTGTCAGGAGCGACACATCGACCACGGTGCTGGGTGTGGTGGTCGATGCTAGTCTATCGTTCGCGCGGCATGCGGTATCGATCGGGGACAGGGCGGCAAATTGCTTCGGCAAGATGTCGAGAGTATCGGCGTGCTCGTGGGGTGTCAGATACAGGGCCCTTAAGGTCCTGTATCAGGGAACCTTTGTAGCGACGGTAACGTATGCCGCGGCATGTTGGTATGAGCGTGCGTCCCTTCACGTTGTGCGGAGTGCGCTATTGCGCACCCAGAGACCCGCCCTGGTCCTGCTGACCAAGGCGTACCGCTCGACGAGCACCGATGCGCTGGCGGTGTTAGCCGGAGTCCTACCGGCTGACCTCGAGGTAATTCGGGCGGGCGAACTAGGTGTGGCACGTGAGTCCGCGACTACCAGGAAAGAGCTTCGGAGTGCCAAACTCAGCGGGACCCAATGGCAAAGGCGTTGGGACACATCGGGTAAGGGGAGGGAACTCTATCGGTATTTCCCGGACGTGAAGGTTCGACTGGAGGCAACTTGGGTTGAACCGGACTATGAAGCCTCGCAACTGCTCACAGGTCATGGCTGCTTTAGGGACCGACTTCACCGCATGAAGCTAGTAGACACGGGGTCGTGCTACTGCGAAGAGAGTGAAGTGGAGGACGTTCATCACGCACTGTGGGAATGTAATCTCTACGGGGACGAGCGTAGGCACCTTTTGGATAACGTTACGGTTCTTCAGGTGGGTCCAGTGTGTTTCCGGTATTTCCGTGAATACGCGCGAAGGTGGCATCAGAAGCGCAGTGGGCTGGAGAGAGGTGAAGAAGTAGGAGACCTAGAAGAGGCGAATTAATTAACAGGAAAATGGTGGAGCTAGCGGTACCACTGTAAGGTGGGCACACGGCGGGCTTAAGCATCCAAGGCGTACGTGTGCATGTTGTTCACGCCCCAGAAGGGGGACAGGCTGACATAAGGGACAAGGACGAAGATAACAACTTGTAGGGAGAAATGTGCGTACCCCCCAAAGAGAAACTTTCAAGTAAGGGTATGCATCTCCCGTGATTCGGCTTGTATAACCAGTAGGTTGGAACAAGCCATGAGGCGGAGGTGGGTTTGTCCTCCATAGTATGCCATACTAGACTGATGAACGGACATGGTTTATCGGGTCCAGCCACGATGAGAAAACATCTCGTGGAACACATAGGGTTTAAGGTAAACGGAAGGTACGACGTCCCCCAGCAAGATGGACGGACGACCTGAAAAAGGTAGCTGGAATAGACTGAATGCGCAAGGGGGAGGATCGGGTGCTATGGGGTACAATAGGAGAGGCCTATGTTCAGCAGTGGACTGCAATAGGCTAATTGATTGATTGATTGATTGAAGAGTATAACCGGGATAAATTTGGTTGGACGGTTTAGATTTACTCAGCCTTAGCCTTTTTTATGTAAGTATTCAGAAAAAGTAGCGTATTTTATCAATCCTAAATTGCTTTTAGGCCATTTTGAAATCATACGACATAACCATTTAGTAAAAGTTTTAATATTTAACTTATAAAAACGATTTCTAGCATGTTAATAAAGCATGACAGGCTTTAATGACAGTAAAGGAAGCTCATTAAGTGTGTTAGGGCAGAAGCAAATATCTAGCTGTTGTCTTGGGGTACCCCAGGGGGGAATGACGTGTGTATATTTTCATGATATATTATTGCTCTATATATCCTACTAATATTATAAACGCGAAAGTCTGTAAATATGGATGGATGGATGGATGTTTGTTACGCTTTCACGCAAAAACGGCTGAATGGATCTGACTGAAATTTGGCACAGGGATAGATTATAGTCCGGAATAACACATAGGCTTAAGTAGCTTCGATTATAATAAGGTTAACAAAACTCTCAACATATATGCGATGCGGAAAGCAGAATGTAAAAGAACAGTAACCCTCTGGTTACTCGATTTGAATTATGATGAAGCTGAATTAATTATTGAAACTATCAAATAACTTTAATTACTAGCCAATTTACACCTAATCCCTTGCACTTTCATGATTTACAACACACGCATTAGCCAAACATTGATATCTACTATAAATCCCACATAAATCCCCCCTTATACAAGCACACATACGCTCACACACTCACACAAACAAACATACATACACACACACACACACACGCGCACATACACACCTTTACTCATATGTTATTGTTAGTTGTAAGTTTAGTTGATATATTATTTTCTTTATTCTTTTATTGATTCTCATTTTCGTCTATTTGTGACTCTCCTACTGCTTAAATTACTAACTTTTATTTTGTTCGATAGTACATGAGGGGGGGCCTGGAGATCTGTCACACAGGTGTCATACCTAATACGGACTCCAGCTCTCTCACAAGTGTAACAATGCTTTTATAGTTAGAATATACCTACATTGTATGCTTAATGAGAGAGAAAATAAATAAATTTATTATTATTATTATTCTCTTTATTACACTTTAAATACATTCTATATATAAAAAAAAAACAAATATATTTAAAAATATAAAAAATAGTGGCCCACCGGTATCGGGTACAGGGACCAAGCTACCGCCGGGACGGTGGGGCGACTAGCGCCCCTCCCCCAAACCGGGGCAAGACGGGGACACCGTGGTTCCCAAACCCGAGGGGGCCATCTCGAAACCGGAGATGGCCCAGGGTCAGTCGGGGTGCGAGGGATATGCTCTATGGGCAACCTTACACCCCGGCGTCTGCAGACCCAAGACGGCGTGCGGTTTTAGTCGGTTCGAGCCCGACATAACCGCCCCCGCTGGCCGGCGGGGGGGTATCCGAGGGGATTTCCGCACGAAAAAAAATAAAAAAAAATAAAAGGGACCAAGCTACCGGTAGTTAGGGCTCCAGTGAGAGGAACCTCCTCACAATACGTGCCGTGTCGAGGACCACTGCCTTCTGCATCAAGCCCTTGACCCAACTGCCTAACGCGAGCCTCTAGAGATGTTGATCGAGGCTCTTGGCAATCAGTCCGTGAACCGATACGACTATCGGAACAATAATTGCTGAATCCACATCCCACATGTCGACAATCTCGTGAGCCAAGTCCAAATATTTTATTTGTTTGTCTTTTTCGGCTTTCACGAGATTGTCATCATGGGGGATGGTGATGTCAATAATTATTGCGAGACGCTCTGATCGTTCAATCACCACTATATCAGGCTTATTGGCTACAATAGTCCTGTCAGTGATGATTGATCGATCCCAGTACAACGTGACACGACCATTTTCAAGAACTGGGTCGGGCACATACCTGTAATACGGTACCTCCGAATCTACAAGATCATACTTTAGAGCAAGTTGTTGATGAACGATTCTGGCCACTTGGTTGTGTCTATGCAAATATTCTCCGTTGGCAAGACGAGAACAACCAGAGATATTTGAATATGTCTTAGGGATTCTCCGGGACGGTGACACGCCCGACATATGTCAATCGTGCCGTCCTTAAGGATATACCTTCGATAATTATTCGTCATGACAACTTCATCTGTAATTGCACAGACAAAACCTTCGGTTTCTCCAAAGAGATCACCGAAGCGTAGCCAGAACACTGATGCTTTTATATCTACGTCGGGCCCATTTAAGGCCCGATAAAAACGTCCATGCAGCTCTTTGCTCTTCCATATTTCCTTGCGATCAGCGATGCTAAGTATTACCGGTTTGTGCCAGTTCTCTTTTGCCAGAGCGAGAGGGGTCAGTCCGTTGTCTATTGCCACTACATCTCGGTGCACACCCACGTCAACGTGTAGGAAATATTCCCTAAGGTTGCATATCTGACGGTTGTGGAGAGTCTTGGCGTTTAAAAAACCACGACCCCCACACTTCCGTGGGATATACAACCTCTTTACTGACGAGCGTGGGTGGTGCATACGATTTGCAGTTAGCAACGTACGGACTTTCCTATCCAGGGCATCTAATTCGGTCTGAGTCCATCTTAGTATGCCAAACGAGTATACTAAGACTGGCATGACCCAGCCGTTGTAGGCTCGCACCTTGTTACCGCCCGATAAAAGACTCTGAAGTACTTTTTTCAGGCGCCCAAAGAAACGATCCCGCAACGTCTGTTTCATGGCAGCCTCAGTAATACCAAGCGCTTGTGACATACCAAGATATTTATAGGTTTCAGTTGCCGAGAGAGATTTCAGTTGTGTAGAATCTGAAAGTTCAATTCTTTCAGATTCCACAACCCCACCCTTCTTAACATGCATGACTGCACATTTGTCTACACCAAACTCCATTCTGATAGAATTACTAAAGGTTTCAGTTACCTTAAGTAATTCTACCAACTCGGAGTCGGTGGGGGCAAATAATTTCAAGTCATCCATGTAAAGAAGATGGGATATAACTTGACCTCCTCTCCGCAACTGATAGCCTAGCCCTGAATTCTCCAGTATTGTACTGAGAGGATTCAGTGCTAGGCAAAACCATAACGGACTCAGGCTATCACCCTGGAATATATCCCTCTCGATCTTTATCGGTACACCATCCCCCAGGACCTGACCACACCCTGGAGAAAGAAGAACCGTCCTCCATTGCCTCATACATTCCTTTAAGAAGGTGCATAGAGTTGTATCAATTTTATACAACTCCAGCACCCTCAACAGCCACGTATGTGGCACGGAGTCGTAGGCTTTCTTGTAGTCAATCCAGCATGTCGTCAGATTCTTTCGGTTACGGCGGACCTGTTGGCTAATGGCCATGTCAAAAATAAGGAGCTCCTTCGTACCACGTGCCCCACTTCTACATCCATTCTGAGAGATAGACATTATAGAGTTACTCTCTATGTGAGCTGACAATTTAGCCGTCAGAATGGATGTAAGAAGTTTATATATTGTTGGTAAACAGGTTATTGGTCTATAATTTTTGGGGTTCGTGGTACTACCTGATTTGTAGAGTAGGTGGGTTATGCCTGTAGTCATAAAAGCTGGGAGCGATCCTAATTCGAGTGATGACTGGAACTGTGATGCCAAACAGGCATGTGAGCTGTGGAGCCATTTTAGCCAGAAATTGTGCAGTCTGTCCGGTCCCGCTGATTTCCAGTTTGATAACGAACGGACTGCACTGGCGACATCATTTTCACTAATAACTATTGGCTCCATTGCTTGTATTGAATCACATGACTGCCTGACATCCCGTATCCATTCACCCTCTGTATGACTAACAGGCACCGACCAAATGCTACGCCAGAATGAACTGGTGTCTTTAGCATTGGGTCGGCACATATTAGCCACATCTGATTTAGGTTGCTCCCATCTTCTATAAACCCACCTCTCATCTTTTTGGAACGAACGATTCAAGGTGTATCTATCCACTCTCTTCTTGTAACGTCGTATACGGTTTGCCCACGCATAAACTTTCTGCTTCAGGAAGTCAATGCGCTCTGTGACTCGTAGCAAATATTCACGAGGACTAACATTAGTACCTGAAAATGCTCGAGTCACAAAGCGCATTACTCTCGGGCGTGTATTGCCAGACCTGAAGCAGCACAGCTTGCCAATGAGTGCCCTAGTCTCGGCGATACGACGCTCAATTCTGCATTGCCAGCCAGGCACGGTGGATTTAGGTCCAGTAGCTGTCTCAGTTCCTGAGAATTTCGCGCCAGCTACTCGACATACCGCGACCGCCGCACAATACAGAATTGAGTGTGTATCAGTAAGGTCGACACTGGACTCGAAATATTTTGGTAACATCGAGTCTAGGGCACACACTAGCGCTATGTTTTTTCTATGCGTAGGCAAACGCGGTAGCCGCGGTCTGTTACTGCTACAAGTGGATCGAAACTCGTGAATCGCAAGCTCCAAAGCGCTCCTTAATTTATCATTGTTGTTCGCGACAGACACTTAGTGAAAGTGATTCGTGATCCGTATAAATGAAATTGAAAATTAGTGAATCGTAAAACCAGTGATTTGTGACAAACAGTAAAATGATCTTAGACATTCAATCAACACAGCCACCGTACGCACGAGACGGTCGCAGCACCCCTTTTTTGTTAATAGATATAAGAAATTTAATATGTAAAATCACTGTATAGTAAATTAGTAAAATCAGCCATAAAAGCGCTGTTGTGTGAAGTAAAGTTTATGCATTATATAGAGTCAGTGAGTGGCTACCACATAACAACCCATGTAATACCGTACGATGTATAATATTTGTGTAATCGACCAATAACGTCGCATGATAGAGCCCAGCCACTCATAATTTCGATTGTAAACTGCTGTAATTAGTAAACAATAGTAAATACCTATTAAAAACCCTTACCATGGGATGGGTGACCGCCCTACCCATCTTGTTGCATTTACACATTATAATTCTTGTACATAGTTCGTTAAATATAAGTAAAAAACTGTAAAATAGATAGTGAAAAATGAATGTAAATTTCCGTATAATTTGTTCGTATTTTGACGGCCCTCGTCATGGTAAAGTTCGAGAGTACTTAAGCTGGCACAACATTTTGAACGATTGCGACATCTTAGCCGAGTCGCCAGCAATAGTCTTCGAGATAACACTCAGACTTTGCACTGATCAGATGGGCCATTATTAAAGCCATATTATTCAACCGAATTCTGTGTCTTATTTACTGGTGTTCCTGTTCAATCTAATTCGGAACCGTACCGCTCGCGGTCGGTTTATCCTTTCGCTTAGAGAGACGCACAGGGACGAGTATTTATACTTTCCCTGACCTCGTTCGAAAGATACAGTCCACACCTCCGCTGCATGGCAGGGAAAGAGTGTGCATACTGACGGCCAGTCCCTTTAAATGTACCTAAGGCGGACGTAAGCTGATCGCTGGTGTTTGAATCTGCGTTTATGACCAGATAGAACGTCACGTGAGGCCCGTTCGTCACATTTATTGGTCCTTCGCAGCCGGATTAAAAACGTGCGGACCATTTATTGGTCCTTCGTTGCCGGATTAAGAGCCTGCTGGCCACATTTATGTGGTTCATTGCGAGCCGGATTAAAGCGTTGCTGTCCACTTGTGGATAGCTTCCAGCCGGACGTATCGCATGACAGCCTGCTTTTCCCGTGCGTCTAAATTCTCGTCTAATTAGAGTCAGTGTTTTTTAAAACAGTAATTAGAGTCAGTTCCGCGTATCTATATCCGTTCTTATAAGACAAAATAGTCAAACAGTATACAGTAACGTGTGCGCGATTTATATCCGTATTATCACCAGTAAATAAGCCAGTTTTAACCAGTAAACTATAGAATTAGTGAATCTGCGTTAAGTGTCGCGTTAACCAGTAAACTACAGAATTAGTGAATCTGCGTTAAGTGTCGCGTTAACCAGTAAACTACAGAATTAGTGAATCTGCGTTAAGTGTCGCGTTAACCAGTAAACTACAGAATTAGTGAATCTGCGTTAAGTGTCGCGTTAACCAGTAAACTACAGAATTAGTGAATCTGCGTTAAGTATCGCGTTAAACAGAAAAAACTACAGAATCAGTGAACCTGTGTTAAGTGTCGTGTGAATTAGTGCCAGCCAACATGCCGACCACCAGATCTAAAGCTTCAGAACCAAGCCAGCCTGAGAAGACTCTGGCTCGAGAAGAGATCCTCCGCCATGAGCAGCCGCCACGCTCACCCTCAATACCAGTCGGATCCGAGGTAAGCGCGCCATCGTGCATGACTCAACCGTCAACCAGTACACCACGGCCCCCTAGCGCCAAGACGCAAACAGATATCAGTAAGAAACCGTGGTGTCTGGAAGAGAATAGATCAGACAGTACGTTTCGTCCAGTTGAACAGAAACCCATAGAAGGAGTACGTACCTCTGAGTCATTCAGCCGTGAGCCATGCGTGACGATTAGATCCAGATCTACTATACATAGTAAATCGAGGGCGCGCAAGCGTGCATTGAAAGCTCAGGAGGAGATGCTAAAAATTAAACTGCAACTAGCTGAGGTGGCACTACGCAGGGCTGAAGAGTCAGCCGAAGACACTGATTACGATGATGATGCCCATTCAAGGTCCGAATATGTTCGTTCGTGGTTACAAGAAGATGCGCCCTCGACACGACTCGGCTTAGAACCACGTTTCGTAAGTGGACACCTCCAGAAGGAGACCCACGAAGATGAGCCTCAGAAAGAGGTTCCCATCGTGCCCCGGGATGGGGGCACAGCCGAATTAAATGAACTCCAAAAGGAGGCACCAATGGTACCCCGGGTTGGGGGTACATCCGCTTATATTGAGCCTCAGAAAGAGACTCCTATCGTGCCCCGGGTTGGGGGCACAGCCGAATTTAACGAGCTCCAAAAGGAGACACCTTTGGTACCCCGGGTTGGGGGTACAACCGCTTATATTGAGACTCAGAAAGAGCCTTTTAACATGCCCCGGGTTGGGGGCACAGCCGAACTTACCGTACAGTCAAATGAGAATTATTTGAAACCGTTTATTACCGAACTTACATCCGCTATAGCTGCGCTCGCTGATAGAAAACCGATGGAGGCTTCATTTACGTCCTCGTATCCATCGGCATCGAAGGTCATAATGACTTTACCAGTGTTTGGCGGGTCGCATACCGAATGGCTGTCATTCAAAGCAATATATGACACCACTAAGATGTATTTTAATGACATCGAGAATACAGCTAGACTCAGACGAAGCCTTAAAGGCAGAGCTCTAGAAATTGTTAGTTCCGAACTTATAGCAAATGCACAGCCGGAGCATATTATCCGAGAACTTGAGCTCCAATTCGGACGACCTGACTCCATCGCTCAATCAGAAACCGATAAACTAAGAGCATTGCCGCGATGTACCGAAGCCCCTAAGGACATCTGTACGTTTGCCAGTCGTATAAGGAGTAGCGTCGTCACTCTTCAGGCTTTAAAGAAAAACCATTATCTGATGAATGCCGAATTACTACGAATACTCACAGATAAGCTGCCTAATTCACTCCGTGTGCAATGGTATCGCACGTATACCGAAAAGTATAACTCTACTCCTGATTTAGCTTCGTTCAGCGAGTACGTAACCGAATATGCCCGCTATTGTAGTGCCTTCGCACCAGCCGAGACTATCAGAGATAACAGAGATAACCGAGATAACCAGCCGAATCGTCGTGTCCCTCAGAGAGCCTTTACGGCCACTGAGCGACAGACCGAAGATAAGATCACACGTAAGTGTAGGATATGCGACTCTGAGGGGCACTACGCATCGAACTGTGAAACCTTCATCAAAGGAAACTCCGATAAGAGGTGGGACTTGGCGAAGAAACACAAACTATGTTTTCGTTGTCTTAAATTCCGCCATAGCGATCATAGATGTCAGATCAGGAAGTGTGGTGTAGACAACTGTCCGGCCTCTCACCACAGATTACTTCATTACAGTAAACAGAAACCTCAAGAAGAGACAGTTGCTAGTTCATTTATCCGATCAAGTAAGCAAGCCTTTTTAAAGATAGCACCAGTCAAACTCTCCGGACCGGCGGGAGAGATATTGACGTACGCTCTCCTTGACGATGGATCTACCATATCCCTCATAGATAGAGATATAGCTGCCGAACTGGGAGCCCGAGGTAAGACTGAACCGTTTACCATCAAGGCCATTGGGGATACAGCGATCGATCTACCGGACTCACGAAGAGTCGAAGTTTATATAGGCAACCCCGATGGTACCAGCATCCCGTTGACGGTGAGAACCGTGCCCAAGCTGCAACTCTCGTCGCAGACCATCAGCGAGACGGACATTGAGGACTGCGAACATCTGGCAGATATCAAAGATCAGCTCGTCTACACCGGAGGAACCCCAAAGGTACTAATAGGCCAAGACAACTGGCACCTTTTAATATCTAGCCACACCAAGAGGGGACCTCGCCAACAGCCAGTTGCCTCGCTCACAGCACTAGGATGGGTGCTGCATGGAAGCCACAGCCGAGCCTTAGGTCACAGTATACATTTTATCAATCGACTCTCAACCGTTGACGACAGCATTGACCGTCAATTAAAAGAATATTTCGCAATAGAATCACTTCTAATCAACCCGCGTCGCCCGAAATCCGATCCGGAACAGTTAGCTGCGAACATTTTAGAAAACAATACCGTTCAACTAACCGATGGCCGCATACAGACCGCTCTTCTATGGAAGAAGGACGACGACGTTATGCCAGACAGCTATAATAACGCTGTTAACAGACTAACTTCCATAGAACGAAAATTAGATCGTAATTCAGATTTAAAATCGAAATACACAGAACAGATTGAATTACTCATACAGAAAGGGTATGCGGAGGAAGCTCCGAAGCCAGCCAGACCAGGTAAGACCTGGTACTTACCGCATTTCGACGTACACAACCCTAGCAAGCCAGACAAGCTAAGGATAGTCCACGACGCTGCCGCCAAATCGGGAGGAAAGTCTCTCAACGACTTCCTACTAACAGGCCCGGACTTATTACAGTCACTCCCAGGTGTCATGATGCGCTTCCGTCGCCACCAAATCGCCGTGTCAGCTGACATCACCGAGATGTTTATGCAGGTTCAGGTGCGTCCAGAAGATCGGGACGCACTAAGATACCTATGGAGAGGTAACCGGCGGGAGGGAGCGCCAGATGAGTACCGTATGAAATCTATCATCTTCGGCGCAGCCAGCTCACCTTGCACCGCGATCTTCGCGAAGAATTGGAACGCGAAGCAGCACTCAGACGACTATCCCGAAGCAGTGAACGCCATCGTCAACCATCATTATATGGACGACTACCTTGACAGCTTCCCAAACGTAGAAGAGGCGATACGCATCACCACACAGGTACGTGACATTCACAGAAAGGCCAAGTTCGAGTTACGAAAATGGGTCTCTAACTCCGTACAGCTGAAAGATCGATTAGAGAACAGTCCGAACCACACTGAATGTGTAAATATCACATCTAAGGCCCAGGAAGAGAAGATCCTCGGCCTGATCTGGGACCCACAGACAGACACTCTAAGTTTTAATTTAAAACTAGCCAGACTGCCTGACAACTTAGTAAACAAGACGTCGCCTACCAAGAGGGAAGCTTTAAAAATAATTATGTCGTTGTATGACCCTCTCGGGTTGGCATCACCGGTCACCGTGAGAGCCAAACAGATTCTCCAGGAGGCATGGCGCCTAGGCACAGACTGGGACGAACCGCTAGACGAGAAACTTTCAGCCCAATGGAGCGTATGGACAGACCATCTACAAGCTCTCAAATTCGTGAGGATACCTAGGTGCTACCCGGGATACACCGATCGTCATACAATTCAGATGCATGTTTTTTCGGATGCCAGCGAAGCAGCCTACGCTGCAGCCATCTACTGGCGGACCGTCACCCATGACGGACAGGTGAAAGTCAGTCTCGTCACGGCAAAGGCGAGGGCGACCCCATTAAAACTCACGTCGATCCCTAGATTGGAGCTGCAAGCTGCGGTAATGGGAACTCGATTAGCTACAGCCGTCACCGAGAGCCACAGGATTCAGCCAGACTCTATTACCTACTGGTCTGACAGCAAAACAGTTTTAACTTGGTTAAGGAAAGGCTCTCGTATTTATAAACCCTTTGTAGCTCACAGGATCGCCGCCATAGAAGATAGCAGTAAGGTCGAGGACTGGAGATGGCTCCCGTCAAAGTCAAACATAGCAGACTCAGCCACTCGCGATGTACCTGCTAATTTCACATCCGATCACGAGTGGTACAACGGGCCGGCCTTCCTATATAAGGATGCGACAGACTGGCCAACCGAGAAGCCGCTACTAACCGAAGCCACCGGCGAAGAGAGAGTCACCACCGCAACAGACGTAAGTGCCTCAATAATTGACGTCACCAGGTTCTCCAGCTGGGAGAAGCTTCTACGCACCACCGCCCGGGTGCTACAGTTTATAGACGCACTCCGAAAACCTCGGACTCAACAGGTGGCCTACAAAAGGACGATCAAAAACAGAGAAAAGGATCCCGATTGGCGTCACACCGCTCGGCGAGTAAAGGTATCTAAAGGGCCAGTGTTACCCCAGAACACTGTACCCAATCAGAATTTTAAAATTTTAACCGCTGAATACCTTCACAAAGCCGAATTACAGCTTGTTAAATGCGTACAGAACACCGCATTTAAAAGGGACATCGAAAGATTAAAAAATCAACAGGAAGTGCCTCTAGACAGTCGACTCCGAAAACTCCGTGTTGAGCTCGCAGACGGAGTAATCGTGTTAACGAGCAGAATATCAGCAACACAAGACGTGTCCGAAGCAGTAAAAAGGCCACCAATATTAGATGGAGGACACACAATCACACAGTTGTACATAGACTGGACGCATCGAAAACTGCATCACAGTGGTACCGAAACCGTTATCAATGAGGTACGCCAACATTACTGGGTACTACGCCTACGGCCGACGACCAGGTCGGTCCTTCATCTATGCTTGCAGTGCCGCATCAGGAAGGTGCAGCCACCTGAGCCAGCTACTGGTGACCATCCGAAGACACGCCTTGCGCACCACCGCAGGCCTTTCACCTACACTGGGCTCGATTACTTCGGGCCGCTCAGTGTCACTATCGGCAGGCAACACCAAAAGCGCTATGTGGCGCTGTTCACCTGCCTGACCTCCCGGGCAGTCCACCTGGAAGTCGCCGCCAGCCTGAGCGCGGACTCCGCAATCCTAGCTTTGCGGAGGTTCGCCGCGCGCCGAGGCTGCCCTGCTGAGATATACTCAGACAATGGCACCAACATGCATGGTGCCGACCGCGAAATGCGCGAGGCTCTGTCTCGCGAAGCCGCTCATCGAGGCATCGTGTGGCGCTTCATCACCCCCGCTGCTCCCTTTATGGGGGGTGTCTGGGAGCGTCTAGTACGCTGCGTAAAGACCGCACTCACTACGGTCCTACACGAGCGCCATCCCCATGAAGAGGTGCTCTCCACTTTGCTGTGTGAGGTGGAATACACAGTGAATAGCCGCCCCCTCACACACGTCTCCGTGAGCCCCGAAGACGACGAGGCTATAACCCCGAACCACATCCTACTCGGTGGTTCCTCCCGACTTTCATCGCTCGGTGAGTTCGACTCTACCGACATCGACCACAAGAAGCAGTGGCGACGCGCTCAGGCGCTCGCCGACATGTTCTGGCGCAGATGGGTGCGCGAGTACCTACCCGAGCTGCAACACCGGCGGGAGCCCCATGGGTCGGGCCCTCGCATCGAGGTCGGCGATCCTGTCTTGATCGCCGACGGTCAGCTGCCCCGCAACACTTGGCCAAGGGGCCGAGTCACCGCCGTCTACCCAGGCGCCGACGGTCAAGTCCGGACCGTTGAGGTGCGCACAGCCGGGGGCGTGCTCAAGCGCCCAACTAAGAAGATCGTGCCACTGCCTAAGTGATGTCGCTCACCGAGGAATGCAGCATCACAAGCGGCCGCGCCTCACTCTGCTGCACGGCGGGAGAAATGTTCGCGACAGACACTTAGTGAAAGTGATTCGTGATCCGTATAAATGAAATTGAAAATTAGTGAATCGTAAAACCAGTGATTTGTGACAAACAGTAAAATGATCTTAGACATTCAATCAACACAGCCACCGTACGCACGAGACGGTCGCAGCACCCCTTTTTTGTTAATAGATATAAGAAATTTAATATGTAAAATCACTGTATAGTAAATTAGTAAAATCAGCCATAAAAGCGCTGTTGTGTGAAGTAAAGTTTATGCATTATATAGAGTCAGTGAGTGGCTACCACATAACAACCCATGTAATACCGTACGATGTATAATATTTGTGTAATCGACCAATAACGTCGCATGATAGAGCCCAGCCACTCATAATTTCGATTGTAAACTGCTGTAATTAGTAAACAATAGTAAATACCTATTAAAAACCCTTACCATGGGATGGGTGACCGCCCTACCCATCTTGTTGCATTTACACATTATAATTCTTGTACATAGTTCGTTAAATATAAGTAAAAAACTGTAAAATAGATAGTGAAAAATGAATGTAAATTTCCGTATAATTTGTTCGTATTTTGACGGCCCTCGTCATGGTAAAGTTCGAGAGTACTTAAGCTGGCACAACATTTTGAACGATTGCGACATCTTAGCCGAGTCGCCAGCAATAGTCTTCGAGATAACACTCAGACTTTGCACTGATCAGATGGGCCATTATTAAAGCCATATTATTCAACCGAATTCTGTGTCTTATTTACTGGTGTTCCTGTTCAATCTAATTCGGAACCGTACCGCTCGCGGTCGGTTTATCCTTTCGCTTAGAGAGACGCACAGGGACGAGTATTTATACTTTCCCTGACCTCGTTCGAAAGATACAGTCCACACCTCCGCTGCATGGCAGGGAAAGAGTGTGCATACTGACGGCCAGTCCCTTTAAATGTACCTAAGGCGGACGTAAGCTGATCGCTGGTGTTTGAATCTGCGTTTATGACCAGATAGAACGTCACGTGAGGCCCGTTCGTCACAATTGTACTGAGTACTTACGGTTATAGTCCCGTCATCCGTTACTTCATCATCAGGGGTAGCCTGTGGTGTTTCACTAGTATTAGTATGACCCACAGGTCGTGACGAAGAAGGGGTGACGAGGCTACACTGCACGTCTGAGCGAAGTCTCTCAAGTACGGCGTCATCCAACAAGCGACAGCGTTGTATGGCCCGCACCTGATCCGACAGGCGTTGCGCCGAAACGTTGATAGATGGTTCAAGTTCCTGAAACAGAGGCAACATACGGACACGGTACGCAGTGAGGTTAATTCCTCCCTCTGTAGCCACAAAATATGCCCGCATGACATTTTCATTTATGGAGTTAGTCCATCGCATGCGGAGCACATCACCACCGGTAGCGGGGGCCCTATTCGAAGCCGGTGGGCGTCGGGGTCCTAAGCCATTCGGTGGCCGGCCTCTCCTCGGCCGACGTTCCGGTGTTGGCGACGTCGGTGGAGAGAAGAACTCGTCGCTTGAACTAGAGCTCGACGCCTCAGCAATACCCGCTGTCGGAGATGCCGCTGCACGGGGATGAGAGGCGGAGCTGGGCGACGAGTCCGGAGGTGTTATCTGTGCTTCTCGTGCCCTGGATCTGGTCAACATAATTTTATCTTGCTTGTTTGGTTTGTTTGTATTTTTCCATATTTTAGTACGAGTTTGATATTCTTGATTTTATGGTATTTTGTGTAATATTCGACTTAAACATTTTATTTTCTTGATTAAACAGGATGGTATATTTGGGTCTTTTTATTGATGTAGTGTATTTATTAAAAAAACGTGAAAAAAATAAATTTATATACGGAGCAAGATAAAAATGGCCTTGTTGACGTAGTGTTGCCAGGTTATTATAGATGGTCTCATTCGTGTTTCAGAGCAAAACTGAATATTTGATGTGACGTGCTAAAATAATTAACCTGCAAAGCATAATAATTCTCATATAAGAATATCATATTTAGCATGTGTTTGATTAAACGGGAATCGAAGGATATTGAACATTAACTTGAGATAGCTAATTATTTTTCTATTGTCATTGAGTACACCAATTATCTTCTGAAAATATTTGCAATGGCCGGGTCTGCTATGTACACATAACGATTATCACAGCCATCTTACTTTCATATTTTTATATATTAGAGTATTCAATACTCAATACTCAATACATTTATTGCGTTCCATAATGTGATACAGATGTCATGTTATTATTAATTAGTTACAATTATGGACCCTGTCGGGCACAGCACAATGTTTGGAGAGAGGGAGAATTTTCTGTTGTACACAGTTTCGCATCCATAATTTAATTTTGGATATTATTATTATTTATCTATTTGTTTTCATTAATTAATTGTAACAATCTTAATTTTATTCCTATATATTATATCCTGTATGATGTGATGATGTGAGTAGATGATTTAGTGTTTTATAAAATATTATTTGACAATAGTATTCAAATAAACGAAATATTAATAACAAATTATTGTTCTATGTCCATTTATATCATTCATGCAGATACATATTTGTTATACATAGTCATTAACGAATACATAGTTTTTTATTACATTTTAGTTCCCATTTTTTATTAATATTTTTAACAAAGACAAAAAATATACAAAATGTCAATACTATTATAGATGTCGATACAGAATACAAAAATGTCAATATTAGATGTCAATACGAAAACAAAAATCTCAACATTAGATGTCAAATACAAAACACTAAAATGTCATTATTAGATGTGAACGTTTAATCCATTACATACTCCGTTTTTAGTAGGTATTTAGACATGAATTGTCTCCATCCAATGTCAATGGTTTATCAATCATTAATAATTCTATGTCCTAGTAATAATAAATTGGCGTCCATGTAAGTTATTTAATGTCATTATGAATTGATTATATTATTCATTTTATTTATTAGGTGTATTTTGTGTAGATATTATTTCAGATGTCTTATTAAACATTCAATAATTTTATATAATTTTATGTAAATTAATTTCAACTTTTATCATCAAAGTATTCTTGTATACTGTAATAGCTTTTAATTAGTAGAAAGTTTTTTAATTTGTTAACAAAACTGCAAAACTTTTCTTCATTTTTTATGGGCTCGGGTAACTTATTATAAATTTTTATTGACATGACCAAAGGACCAGAAGAATGCATTTCGAGTTTGGAGGTAGGTAGGTTTAGTCTATTTTTGTGTCTCAGTGTATACCTAGTTTGTATGTTTTCGCGTGTAGTGTAGTGTTCTGGGTATTTACGGACAAATTTACATACTTCCAAAATATAAATGCATGGCAATGTTAATATTTTTAGTTTCTGGAAATGGGGTTTGCAAGTGTCTGTTTGTTCTATATTTACTAATATTCTTATGAGTTTTTTTTGTTGAGTAAATATAGTAGGCGCATCTTTACTGTTTCCCCACAAAATGATACCATAGGTCAGCCAAGAGTATGCATAGGCATAGTAGGTAACCAAAGCAGTCGCCAAGTCAGTTGTCTTTTTGACTTCCCGTAGGGCATAAGAAAACCTTGCTATTTTGGCTCTCACCTTTTTGACATGCGGCTTCCAAGTTATATGAGTATCTATGGTTAAACCAAGCAAGTTGAATTCCCTAACAGCTTCTAATTTTATGTTCTCATAATTGAAATTTATATCTATTGGTGGCTTTTGGTGAGGGTGGAAGGTTATTATTTTTGTCTTTGTATAGTTAATCTCTAAATTATGCTCAGCCATCCAAGATGATGTTTTCTTCAAAATAGCATTTAATTTCTCTTTTAGGTTTAAGTTACTTTCACATGTGATAAGCAAAGAAATGTCATCCGCAAACAGTACACATGGTCCCTCAATAGCTTTAGGCAAATCGTTGATGTAGATGAGGAATAGTAAGCACCCTATCACGCTACCCTGCGGTATTGAGGCCTTTACTTCTAGTTCGCTGGAACAATTTTTTTCTATTTGGTTAGTATTCTCGTTAAAGGATTCAATCTCTACCAGTTGTTTCCTGTCTGTTAGATATGATGTGAGCCACTTGTGAGCTTGTCCCCTTATTATTTCAGGATTAAGCATTTTGATGATGTGTGATAATATTGTTCTGATTAATTTCTCACACCAATTTGTAAAAAACCATCCAAGTGCGAGTCGGAGTCGCCCACGAAGGGTACCGTAGCAGCAAGTAAAATTTTTATATTTGAGTTGATTGAATGAAAGGTAAATTGCGGTTTACGATTTATGACGTATTAAAAGAAAACTACTGACTAGATCTCGTTCAAACCAATTTTTAGTGGAAGTTTACATGGTGATGTACATCATATATTTTTATTAATGTTATCATTCTCTTATTTTTGAAGTTACAGGGGGGGGGGGACATTTTACCGCTTTGGGAGTGTCTCTCACCCAAAATATTTTTTATATACTACTACTATATATACAGTTAAGAAAAAATTATATTTGAAACCTCAATATCATTTTTGAAGACCTATCCATCTACTTACCAAGTTTAACACCACATACGTACGGACAGACAGACAGACATGACGAATCTATAAGGGTTCCGTATTTTGCCATTTGGCAACGGAACCCTAAAAAAGTAATGTTGTGTTTTAATAATCGTTCAGTATCAGTATTTTGTTAACTGAATCCATCGTAATTTATAATGTCGTAATAAATAATCCATCGTAATTTAATAATGACGACCACTGTGGTGTAGCGGTAGTGCATTCGACTGCTAAGCCAAAGGTCACGGGTACGATTCCCGCTCAGTGCAAATTTGCATTGGTCTGGGCGTTTCTATGTATAATATGTATTTATTTACAAAAAAAAGTATTTAAGTATGTTTATCCGCATTCTGGAACCCATATGACAAGCTCTGCTTAGTTTGGGTCTAGATGGCGTTGTGTACTTTGTCCTACAATATGTATTTATTATTTATCATACATAATATATCTAGCCTATGTCCATTGGGAATAACGTACCTTACAAATATCGAAAGAATTTTTGCAATAAGTCCAGATATATAAACCATCTCCCAAATTCAGCCTCTCTCTTTATAATATAAGTAAAAATAGATTTAAAATAAAATATTGTTAACCAGATCGAGTAATTATCAAGATTCAATCATTATTATTTCGTCAACGTTATAAATTTTACGTCACATAATGATTACCCGCAGTAATGCTATTACCATAATAATATTTTTCTTGTATCCCTTTATCTTACGCAGATAATATAATCAGAATGGTATGAAAATGAATACTAACTCCGGTGTGAAGGTCTTTCATCAAATAAAAGGGTGTGATAAACGACCGGCCCTAGAGTCACAAACTTCTTTATGTCTTATAACTTGTTCTTTTATAGACAAACACAGATGTTCTAATAATAAGTGGGCCTCACTTACGAGAGCGCCTTAAGTGAATGCGCAATAAATCGTTTGTTAAAGACAAAACAAACTTTTTGTAAGATAAAATAAGTAACTATAGGTACTCCTTTCAATATAGCTTGATCTCTGTGACAGGTAGCTACGAAACTGACGAAGTAACTTTGGATAAACGTCATGAGT
This sequence comes from Cybosia mesomella, assembly GCA_946251805.1. Lineage (NCBI taxonomy): Eukaryota > Metazoa > Arthropoda > Insecta > Lepidoptera > Erebidae > Cybosia > Cybosia mesomella. The sequence continues at coordinate 31,336,410 of OX276394.1, read as the reverse complement.
ACAATTGTATCACCTATATTTTTATTCTTTACGTGCTAGTTTTTTCGCAAATGAAGTGCAACACATATAACTATAAAAATTCACACCTAAAATGTACCTTTTTTTTTCGTGCGGAAATCCCTTCGGATACCCCCCCGCCGGCCTGCAGGGGCGGTTATGTCGGGCTTGAACTGACTAAAACCGCACGCCGTCTCGGGTCTTCAGACGCCGGGGTGTAAGGTTACCCATAGAGCATATCCCTCGCACCCCGACTGACCATGGGCCATCTCACCACTAACAGCATCACTCATCCTGTCTCCTCTGAAAGCAGAGGAGTACGGAGAGCGTGTGTGTTCCCGCCACGTTGGGTATTGGCCGACGATCAATGCTAACCCTATGAAGGGGAAGCCATTGACCGCCGCTCAGGGTGTACCGGCCGCTCCGATTCCGTTCCCCCCGGACTGCAGCGGGATCGGAATCGGAGCGACACTCTAGGAGGTTACCCAACACACACCCCACCTAAAATGTACCTCGTAAGTTCTAAAATACCTAGTAATCAATTTATAAAAATATATCGCTTACGCACGTACAAGGTCATACTGGGCTGAGATTTAGATAGAGATGTGATAATCGATAAACGTAAATTGATAACCAATCCTTATTATGTTATATAGAAAAGAAATTAAACCAATACAGTACCTTTTTTTTTTTTTTTTTTATCGTGCGGAAATCCCTTCGGATACCCCCCCGCGTGCCAGCGGGGGCGGTTATGTCGGGCTTGAACCGACTAAAACCGCACGCCGTCTCGGGTCTACAGACGCCGGGGTGTAAGGTTGCCCATAGAGCATATCCCTCGCACCCCGACTGACCCTGGGCCATCTCCGGTTTCGAGATGGCCCCCTCGGGTTTGGGAACCACGGTGTCCCCGTCTTGCCCCGGTTTGGGGGAGGGGCGCTAGTCGCCCCACCGTCCCGGCCTGCTTCTGCTGGGGTGACAGGTGGCCTCACCCGCCACCCCCAGGCCTGCGCTAATGGAGGACGGAGGTCGTTAAGCGACCTCCGGCGCCTGAGTTGCCTGCGACGCGCGGCGAGCAAGTTGCGGGCTCGGCGGACCGGGAGAGTTCTAAGTTTCTCCCGGGCGCGCTCCGCCACCTCCTTCGCGAGCATTACATGCTCGCAGAAGGAGGCGGCGGCGGCCCACGCGCTCGCGCTCCGCACCATTGCCGCAATCATGCTGCCGAGCGAGAGGACTCCCACCCCGATGGCTGCCACGAGGTCACGCCTCGGCGCCTCCCACGCCGGGCAGTCCGCCAGCGTGTGCAGCCCTGAGTCCTCGCTCGCGTCGCAGTGATGACACTCAGGCGTTGGCTCCTTCCTGATCCGATGCAGGTGGTCCCCGAAGCACCCCTTCCCTGAGATCACCTGCGTCAGTCGGTAGGAGAGGCTTCCGTGTCGCCTCTCCAGCCAATCCTCCATGATGGGCCTTACCGCCGCTATTGCGGCGTGCCCTGCGCTTGGTTGCCCAAGTCGTTCCTTCCACTCCACCACGATGGCCTGGCGGAGCTGGGACTGCACGGCCTCGATTTCTCGAGGCTCGGGGTTCCATCCCTGCTCCCGCGCCTCCTTTCGCCACTGGTACAGTTGCGAAAGGGCTCTCGCTTCCAGGTCCCATGGCGGAGATCCGGCAAGGAGACTCGCCGCCTCGAAGGAGATCGTGCGGTACCCTCGGATGACCCTGATGGCCAGAACTCGCTGCGGAGCGCGCAGCATCTGCACAGTTCTGGTCCTCAGGGCCTCCGCCCATATTGGGCACCCATACAGGGCCATGGACCGTACGATCCCCGCGTAGAGTCTCCTGCAGGAGTCATCGGGCCCCCTCATGTTGGGCAACAGCCGAGCCAGAGCAAGAGCTGTGCCCTTCAATTTGGGGGCCAGACTTCGGATGTGCTCTCCGAAGTCCCATCGGCCGTCGAGCACGAGCCCCAAATATTTCATTTGGGGCTTGATGCCGATGCGATTTCCTCCCACGATGAGACTGGATCCCTCGGGTGGCTTGCTCCGAGGCCCATGGAAGAACAGGGCCTCAGTTTTATGCAGGGCCACCTCGAGACCCAGCCGCCGGATCCGCCTAACGACTTGGGCAACCGCGGTCGTGACCTTTCGGGTCGCTTCGCGGTACGTCGCCCCGCACGCCGTCACGAGCGTGTCGTCCGCGTAGCACGTGACGGCGGCACCGCCTACGAGCTCACCGCGAAGCACCCAGTCGTATCCGATGTTCCACAGGAGCGGCCCCAGGACCGATCCCTGCGGAACACCGCACGACATTTCACGCCGTCCGAGACCGGTCACGGTTGGGTAGATGACGGCTCTCTCCGTCAAATACGCCCCGACTATGCGGCGGAGGTAGAGAGGCACTTCGTGATACACGAGCGCCTCCCTAATGCAACTCCAGGGCAAGGTGTTGAACGCGTTGGCGATGTCCAGGGACACCGCCAACATCACCTCACCCCGGGCTACTGCATCCTCCGCCAGAGCCCTCACGCGCATGATGGCATCCACGGTGGAGCGCCTCTGGCGGAAGCCATATTGGCCATCCGCCAGGTCCGGCCCCACTCTTGAGAGGTGCTCGACGAGGCGCTTCGCAATTACTCTTTCAAAGAGCTTGCACACCTCGTCGAGCAACACTATGGGCCGGTAGGCGGACGGCGAGTCCGCCGGGCGCCCCTCCTTTCGGATGAGGACCAGTTTCCCCGTCTTCCACAATTTCGGAAACTGGCCCCGCTCCAAACATGCGCTGAGAAGCCCTCTCAGTCGGGGCTCGAGAGCGTCGTCGACTAGAGCTAGGACCCACGCTCGGCCTGGAATGCCGTCGGGTCCCGGGGCGGTGTGTTTGGCTCTTAGCCTTCTCACCGCCAGCTCTAGTTCTACCCAAGTGACCTCGGGCACGTCGTCGTCTTCCACGTCGGGCGCCATGCGCAACCGAGGCGGAGTCATCCGCGGTGGAACATGTTCCACCGCCCTCGCTGGGAACAGGGAGCCAACAACTCCTCCTAGCAGATCCGGCTGGAGACACCGGGTTAACGGCGGGGCCTTGGGGCGCAGCTTGCCCCTCACCATCCGGTAGGGCCGCCCCTAAGGGTCCCGCTCCAGCGTCTCCAGCAACTCGCGGAAGGTGTCCCGTTTGGAACGCCTTATCTCCGCTCGGAGGGCTCGTCTGGCCTCCCTGTATCCCTCGTACAACTCCGCCTCTCGGGCCTCCGCATCTGCGGGGCGGCGACGCCTCCTACGGAATCGGGCCCACCGGCGGTGCGTGATCACGCAGCCCCGTCTGAGCTGCGCGATCTCCGACGACCACCAGTAGACCTGACCCCTCGGATTACAGGGCGGAGCCCTAGGCATCGCCGCGTCACAGACACGGGTCATGGCCTCCCGGAACCACTCCGCCTCATCGTCTATGCTGATAGGCCTGTCCGGCGCAGGGGCCCAGGCCTGTACGATGGCGGCTTCCAGGAGGAGCTCCCGATCAAGTCGCTTAAGCGCCCAACGTGGCTCGGGTGGAGCCGGTGCAGCCGGCGCGTCGCTCGCAGGGGGGGACACGTCAAACCGAATGTATCGGTGATCCGAACTTGTGTCCTCCCCCAAAACGACGCGCCAGCCCTGAACACGTTGCGCCAACGAGGGGCTCGCGAACGATAGGTCCACGATGGAGCTACCCCTCGAGGTCACGAACGTGTCCACGGCTCCCCGATTTAGGAGGACTAGGCCAAGTCGTGCGGCCCAGTCCACCAGTGCCCTGCCTCTATGCCCCGTCGTGCCCCTTTCGTGTCGGGAACCCCAGGCATACGACCAGGCATTGAAGTCCCCGAGCACAAGGACCGGACGGGGCTGGCAGGCATTGACGACGACAGCCAGCTGAAACCAATACAGTACCTGGTTAAAACTTTCCATATTTGTTTACAATTGCAACATACACTTAGGTTTTGAAATCCATAAATTGAGGAAATTTAGTATTGAAAAACACCAATAATATTTGTTTTCTATTTCAAATTTTAAATTCAAATTTATTTATTTCATGAAGCATAGGTTACACAAAGATGTTATAATCATAATAATAGTTCAAGCTATGTTCCGCCAAAGGCATACGAAATATTGAGTTAGGTAAATCATAATTCATACAAAATAGATAAACATGCCCATGCAGAATTCAAATACATAAGTTAATTAGGTCAGAACGTAAAGTAAAAGCAAATAATGTCAGAATAATCAAGTCAAATGGAAGTAATGACAAAATATTAAGTAGGTATGTCAAATGTGGGGTGTGTGTTGGGTAACCTCCTCGAGTGTCGCTCCGATTCCGATCCCGCTGCAGTCCGGGGGGGACGGAATCGGAGCGGCCGGTACACCCTGGGCGGCGGTCAATGGCTTCCCCTTCACCCCTTCATAGGGTTGGCATTGATCGTCGGCCAATACCCAACGTGGCGGGAACACATCGCTCTCCGTACTCCTCTGCTTTCAGAGGAGACAGGATGAGCGATGCTGTTAGTGGTGAGATGGCCCAGGGTCAGCCGGGGTGCGAGGGATATGCTCTATGGGTAACCTTACACCCCGGCGTCTGAAGACCCGAGACGGCGTGCGGTTTTAGTCGGTGCAAGCCCGACATAACCGCCCCCGCTAGCCGGCGGGGGGGTATCCGAAGGGATTTCCGCACGATAAAAAAAAAAAAAAAAAAAAAAGGTATGTCAAATGTTATATTTAGAGTCATTTTATAAATTTTATTGATTAAAGTTTATTTTATGAAGAGCTACAGTTTATCATTCAGGTACTCATTTACAGAGTAATACGCTTTGGTGCGTAATAAATTAAAAATAATAATACTTTAGAGTCATTATTATAAATATTTACTATAAACATGTTTATTCATAAAATAGTCAATCACAATCTAAATCACTATTTAAAAATAAATAGTTTTATCGACATAAAATACGAACTACGGTGTGTCACTGTCACTAGTGACAACTGACACAAAGATCGAGCTATATTGTAAGAAATTTAATACTGAATATTTTGTTGATAAATCATGCATCGAAAGTTACCGTTAATCTTTGAATAATTTCAGCTAATATTGCCCACGGGTCCAGGGACTTTTCATCGAAAGATTATGTAGTTTTGCAATGACATCGCAGGAATCGGTGCTGGGCTATTTTGTAAAAAGGAATATTGTATATTCACAATTTTTCCAACATTTCGGTGCCTTTCTGCAGCCAAGGTTTTGTGAAGACGAAGACAGTACTACAGTGTATAATGTGAGAGAGAGAGAGAAAGAGCAAAGTTAGTGGTACTAATTCACCCAGCATTAGCTCAGTGTTTTGAAAGCTTGCTATTTTTGCTTTAATTGCTATGCTAAGCTATGTTTCCACAAGTTTTCCTTTCCATTAATTGCAATGTTATATTTGTGAAAGTGAAAATTATAAATGTGAAAGATTGTAAGTAGGTATAGATATTTCGCAAAAATGGCTGATCAGATCTGGATGAAATTTGGCACAGGAATAGATTAAAGTCTGGAAAAACACATATTCTATCTTGGGATAGGTTCCTATGGGCAGCGGTAACATGAACAGAATGAATGAATGCGGGCGGAGCCGCGGGCAACAGGTAGTTCATAATATACGTGTTATCTAATCGTCGAGAGACAGAAACTAATTCACACACAATAGAAGAACAATATTTATCATAGTGCCGTTATGCTCTAAACAATGGCTTCATGTATGTTATCTATACGAATATCTGGCCGAGGGTTGAGAGGTTTGTAACACCTCTTTAATCTATCTATACAATCTGTATTCTGTGATTTTTGTGTTAAGACGCCGCACGTGATCTATCTTCAATCTGATGTTACCCCGAATTACTTATTAATAGCAAGATCTAGATTCTAGATACCAGAATTATTGACCTTAGATTAATTTTAATATCTTACTTATAGGTTGAATGACGACAGCATTACGATATACCGTAAAACGGGTTGGATAGAGATCAATGGGTGAATAAAAATAGAATGGTCGTTAGAAATTTTTGGAATATTTTCTCCTGCCAAATTTCAAGTACCGAACCAAACATCTGATTGTTCTGTTCACTATTAAATTGAAACAGTCCGTAGTTAGAAGAGAATAACTGTACAATTTATCTGACCATTTTATTTCTTCTTCCTTGATCTCTATTCACTCCATTTTACCCGGTATGACTAGGTAAGTTTTTATGGCTAATTCACTTCAACTTAGGTCAGGTAATGTAACGGCAGATACATCATACGATATAGGTAGGTCTTTAATAACAAACAAACGTCGGGGAGTCCGTCTTACGATCCAGAAGTCCCGGGTTCGAATCCTGGCAATTACACTATTAACGTGAACCCACTCCTAACACAAGCAATTTAGCTTAGCTTAACATTCAATTACTAATAATATTCTTTATATGAAGTCCTCTACAAATCTTACACTTTAGTCAGAATGTATGGCTTGGCTGGCAGTTTCGTTACTCAAGACTCTATTAGCAAAATTAACGCATGGTTAGTAAATTGAGTACCTTCTTAATGTTCATAAACCCACAGGAGTGTCTATATACACCACTCTCACGAAACGGCCGGGTCACCTATTTTGTCTAAGGTGTAGGATTTGTAGAGAACTTTAGACTAGAATTCACGCAGAACACTATACGCTATGATGAGATTTGAAGCATCAGATTAGTGCTTGCAGAGTTAGAAGCTTGGCTCTTCATAGGATCTGATAACTTTTATACAGTATAAGCAAAGGCTCTTCTTGGCCTCATTTAACATGAACATGGGTTTGGTGGGATTCTGTCCTCTTCTATCGTGTCGATGGCATGCCATCCGTTAAATTGTGTTCTCAGAGGCGCACAAACGAAATTCCGCAGGACAGTCATTACTTAATAAAGTAGAATTTGATATTTAAAATACTAAGCCTTTTTCGTCCTCAGGACTAACGGTGAGGTGACTATGTTAGAATCAAACTAACTGAAATCACACTGTATTCCATTATAGGGGAACCCTAAAAAGGAAATCTCTAGGAACCCCGGCGGGCATTGGCCTCCTGTCATGCAGTAGTAGGCCTCGCCGTGGAATGCTAAGTCATGTTATATGTATCCTGGACGAAAGGCAGGTTACAATAGGAGTCCTTCAACATAAAAACATCGTGTTTTTATCGTGCCTGTGTAGAATACAAGGAGAAAAAATGCCTAAGGTGAAGGAGCGAGCATTTAAAAGCTAGCGCTTTATAGCTCTTTTAAAGTGAACTATTAATGGAAAACCAGTGAATAACATCCAGCACGTAACGGCTCTCCGCGTTGTTCTTAAGTGTTCATATTATCTATTGCGCAGTTATGTGTTTATTTAGATTTTTTATGTTATGATATCAAATTCTAGTAATTGGGTTTATGGGCTCCACCAAGATCTTCAGGGCTCAAGTCAACGTCACCTGCAAGTCGGTAAACCTGCTGACTAACATTTAGCAGTGGAGGCTATGGCGTAGGCTTTCCTCTCGGTTTTGAGAGCAGACGGCAGTCGCTCTCGTAACAGTCAAATAAAGCAAGGAACCCGGGCATCAAAGTGCTTTCGATGCAACCAGAATTGGAGCTAGGATGCAGAAAATAGTTGTAAATAGGCTTATAGCGAATAAGTTGCTCTACGTAGCGGGTACAGGTTAAATTAAAATACGATTCAATAAATCGCGTATAACGGTATGAAGATTATGTCATTTGTTATCAAGTTTATGATTCCGTTTTACTGCAAAGGCGTGCGGATAGCTGCTTTAAATGAAAAATGAGTTTACAGACAAGTATGAGTACTTACATGAGTACAAATACGATTATGTCACTGATTAGTCCATTGAAATCTTACATGAGCCTTACATTTTTTAGAGGACGCAATTTTATTTTTGGGACATGTGTGGAGCGTCAATAGAAGCTTAACCCCAAGTATGTGGGGTTGACGCCCTTGTGCCGCGGTCGCCATCTTGGAAAAAGGGGAGCAAACACCTTTTTCGCGATATCTCGGAAACTATGCGTCCTACAAAAAAATCGCAGACATAATCGTAGCAAATGTAGCAAATCGCTTTGCCTACAATTGTGCCCTAAATTTAAAATTCAAGGAGTCATAAGCAAAAAAGTGAGAAAATTTCTATGAAAATTTACTGTTTTGCTCTATAACTTTTTTTATACATTTTACAAAAAAATTACCTGTCTAAATTTTTTTTTAATTTCATTCATTTAAAACACTGTTACACCTCTCCAAAGTTGACCGGGTTCGTCAATGCTCATGAGAATCCGGTCAAAACGAAATGTTTAACTTAGTTTGACTGGTCAGAGGTATTTTTTTTGCAAAATATATAAAAATAAAGTTACAAAGCAAAAAAGAAATTTTTTATAGAAATTTTGTAACCTTTTTACTTATAACTTCTTTAATTTTAAATTTTGGGCAATAAGGTTTACGAACATATTTGTAGGCAAAGCGATATCTCGGAAACTATGCGTAGTTTCCGGGATATCGCGAAAAAGGTGTTTGCTCCCCTTTTTCCAAGATAGCGGCCGGGGGCCAAAGGCGGCAACCCCACAAACTTGGGGTTACGCTTCTATTAAAAAATGCTATATTAGGTCCTTAAATTGTAACATTTCAATGGACTAGATAGGTTATTCATTTCTTACAGATTGTGATTGTGATTCAGGATTGCGCAACTAAATGCTTGTATACAAAGTGCACATGTGACTAAATATCTAAATAAAAAATACACATCGACCTATTTGTACACGAGTAGTTGTTGCAGTGGCTCTAGATTGTGAAACCACTGCTGTACACAAACCGCGCATGTGACTTGACACTTCACAGATAAGATAAACCAGACCTGCTTGACGCATACCGGAATCCGGCTACCAAACCTTTGGTAGACAAATCTTATTTCGGAGGTCGACAGCACTGTCCCGAGAGTCATCATCATCCTAATAGCGATTTCCCAGCTGTTTTTTATTGGTATGTCGGCTTTTCCGTGAAGGACTGCGCTCTGACCTCCCAACTATGAAAGGAAAGCCTGCGGCTTGCAGGTGAGGTTGCCTTAGGCCTCAAGGGTGTATGTAGGGCCCTGTACACCCTAGTACTCCCGAAAGTGTTTGAAATATTTAAAAAATGCTTTGTGGTAATAAGTCAGAAAATAGACTTGGTTTCATCTGAAATACTGCGTAAAGTATCTCTCACACCTTTTTCACTCTGAAGTAGTAAGAGACAACAGTTGCCTGCCATCTGCTTCTGCCCTTATACACTTCACGAGATTCCTTTACTGTCATTAATCCTTTCCTGTAAGACTTTTTTACGGTTCCGTACCTTTTTTTTTTCGTGCGGAAATCCCCCCCTGCCGGCCAGCGGGGGCGGTTATGTCGGGCTTGAACCGTCTAAAACCGCACGCCGTCTCGGGTCTTCAGACGCCGGGGTGTAAGGTTGCCCATAGAGCATATTCCTCGCACTCCGACTGACCCTGGGCCATCTCCGGTTTTGAGATGGCCCCCTCAGATTTGGGAACCACGGTGTCCCCGTCTTGACCCGGTTTGGGGGAGGGGTGCTAGTCACCCTACCGTCCCGGCCTGCTTCTGCTGGGGTGACAGGCGGCCTCACCTGCCACCCCCAGGCCTGCGCTCATGGAGGACGGAGGTCGTTAAGCGACCTCCGGCGCCTGAGTCGGTGGCGGGGGTGGGAGGAGGTGGCGGCGGCCATCAATCAATATCACAGAACTGTCAAGTTTGTCAACTGTGAATCTGTCAAGACCTTTACCTCAGGAACGCGTGCATGTATCAAGATGAAATTAATACGAAAAACACAGGGCTGTAATGCCTTGAAACTGTGAAAAAATTAAACTTCTACGTCAACGCAATCAAAAGATGTTGCCGTTTATGCAGCATATATAGACAATCGCAACGGAATCAAAACGTATAGTGTACTTCCCGTTGAGTTAGAGTCATCATATTTTGCAGAAAGTAAAGTCTTATTGAACAATTAAAGAGAAAAGTCCGAAATCCGGAAATTTTTCGTCTTCCGGAAACCCACATCACAAAAAATCTGTATGTATGTCTGTCAAAACTGGAAGCTCTACTACAGCAATGTTAAGTTCGCCCCTCAATCCAGTTTTGTACGGAACCTTCAGTGCGCGAGTCCGGCTTGCACTTGACCGGTATTTAAACTTATGGTCAGTGTATGAAGAAGATGTAAATATATAATGCACCCAACAGTACTTATTACTTAAATAGTTGATATGTTTGATACTTGCTTATTTTTTACCCTAATAAAACCCCTCATATAGTCTCTATTATGTAACTATGAATTTGTTATAACTAAAATACTAACAAACGACCTACGACTTGACACATAGTACAGATAAGCAGAATAACACCACTGGCTCAGTGTCAACAGTATAAGTAATCCGAAGTCTTTACCTTGGAGCTCGGGGTCCGCCTCAATTATTACTGATGCCCAACTATTTGAGTTTTTGGAGCGTACATTAACCACCTTAACATTGAGAAAATATTAAGAAGTAATGCATTTTAAAACCAAAAAGAAAATTCTCTAAAAGGCTGATTAATTTTTCTGTTTATTTCATTTTATTATCGCTCGCTTAATAATGTGCCCGGTAGATGGCAATAGGCTCGCCCCCTGTTACATTGGGACCTTAACATAACTGATGAATCGGTGGTGTCTAATACACATCTCTGCCTACCCCTTCGGGGATACAGGCGTGAAGTTATGTTATGTGAAGTTATGTTTATTTCTATTGACAACGAAGCAGTTTCCTAACGATTTTGGTTTAGACGGTTTGAACATTGTTTGTTTATATTTGTATTGTTATATGTAAATTGATAACAATTACTCAACTTATGTAGCACAAGAGTGCAATGAACAAGGTAACCTATAAATGAAACAATAACAGATTATGTCATAAACATAGAACAATTAGCGACGGATTACAATTATAGAATTTTCATCCAGTGGTATTAAGGTATAAGTTACTTCCGCTAAACCTGAAAAAGCGTACAACTGCTTCATATTTAAAGGAATACATTTTGATAATTAAGTACATACCCTCTCAATTATTTCTTTCTGGTGGTTAGATGAGAGCCCAGAATTTCTGGAGAAATTCACAAATGATTTTTGATAATTGATTTTGATTAGTATAGGTTAAAATCATCATTCACGATCATGACCGATTCATGATCTCACTCGATATCATTGATTGGTATTTAATTTTTGTATTCTTTGCGTCACTTGATTGTTTGAAAAACTAATTCTCACGTAGCTCCTCCGTGTTTTAGCATCTATCTGTATCCTTGCTACATCTGGGAACATGAACCACGTAAGCTGCCTTTGAAACCATGATTTTAATGAAGTATTCAATATTTTCTAAATATTACTGCCATCCAAAATCGAGAAGACTTTTCTCTAACCTAAAATCTTTTGGATGAATCTATTAATAGAGCTTTTCATCTGGAGGCATCGTGGGGTTCGCATAGCAGGATGCTGAGAAACAAGAATCACTCATACGGGTTACCTAGTGCAGGCAGAAAGTGTAATAGTGTCAGTTCACCCGGTCATAGTCAGATCTTGAAAATACGATAACGGTTTAGTCAATTTGACTTCATTGATTCGTTTAAGCTTCTTCTTTATACCTCCTTCGGCACTACTTCACCGGCTTCAATTTTAGTGGCAACTCCCATTATTTTTTTTCCCATCTTCTTTTTTTTTATATTTAGGACACGTTAATTTGACTTCACCTCGCCTGGTGGTAAGCTAAAGGGAAGGCCCTGGAAAGAGGGTCACCATTACATACACGTACCATGTTAACAATGGTGGCACATACATGTTGGGTTCGAAACTGCAGAAGTAAACATACCTACTTTGATCTATTCCGAATTTAACACGGACGAAGTCGTGGGCAACAGTTAGTATAAAATAAATGATAGTTAATGAAAGACCAAACTACAAAGTAAAAAATAACTGCTAACGACAACACATTTATTGTTTAAAAGCGTGGGGTGCTTGCGACAAACATTATGCACCTATTTAACCCACACATGCATTAGTTTTGCTATAACGAATGAAAATTTGCCCGATTTATTGACATATATGATAGCGTGATAATATATAGCATATAACCTTCCTCGATGAATAGGCTATCCAATAAAAAATATTTTTTCAATTCGAACCAGTAGTTCCAGAGATTAGCGCGTTCAATCAAACGATTAATTTTTTCAGATTTATAATAATTATTATATATTACTAGCGGACCCGACAGACTTCGTTCTGTCAAAGAGATTTGAAATGTGAAAGGGCTTTTTTTAGGGTCTTCCCGATAATTTTTCAATTTTTTCTTGCCGTAAAAACCATCCTTGGACTTCAACGAACCTTTAAAAAAAAGAATGGGACAAATTGGTCCAGGCGTTGAGTTATGCGCTTACTAACACATTTTGCGAGTCATTTTTGTATTATATATTATATTATATTATATACTAATTGTCCCCCGCACCTTTGCCCGTGGAATACTTAACCCCCTTGGCACCCATTTATCGCAAACATGCCCATAATTTATTAGTTCAACAATGTTTTTTTAGCCGGTTTGTTGATATTTATGGTTACTGCTCCGGTCTCCTGGTAGTAAGTAGCGTGCTGATATATAGCTATAACCTTCCTCGATAAATGGGCTATCTAAGATAAAAAGATTTTTTCAATTCGAACTAGTAAGTTCCTGAGATAAGCGCGTTCAACCAAACAAACAAACAATGAAACAAACTCTTCAGTTTTAGTTGTAGTACAGATTATTATTAGTATAAATACAAAAGTGATAGCGTTTGTATACCGTAGTCAGACCTAAGACAAACAGTAAGTAAAAATAAAATAGCAAGTACTACTGATAGATTGTCTTACAGAGGATCCATAATTAATAATAATTTAGTCATTGGTCGAAATTCGACCTGGACAATAATGAAATTTAGGGGAAATCATAAAGTTCAGTTAAAAAAGCAATTTTTCATTTTTTTGTCAATAGCTTAAAGGTACTAAACAAAAAAAGAATATCGGTTTCCAAAGAAATAGTCCCACCTGATGGTAAGCGGTTACCATGGCTATGTTGCTACTTTCAGAAAATAATGGGAAAATAGAAAATACATAGTACATATATGTATTGATACACAAACTGTTCGACGTGTTATCGCACGACGATTGCATTCAATAGGGTTTTTGACTACTGCTAAAAATAGTTCTGTATTATGTATTCTAACATAAAAATGCAGATTGCATCAATATTTTTTTGAGAACTGTTTTATTTATGATAAAAATCGATATTAAAGTTTGATTTAAAGAAAGTACGCACCATAACAGATCCCGAGACATGTGACGTCACACCAAAGTAAATAGTAAGCGACTTAAAGCACGTTTATATAATTATTGAAATTAGTTGCAAAAATAATGGTTTATTTTGAGATATTTAAGATAAAAGTGAAACATTATTAGTAATTAATAATTGAACCAGTCGATCGATTAACACTAGGAAATGCAGACAGCCTGTATTGAAAAACTCTGTTTACTTATGTGTGACGTCACAGAGCGTTTATAAGCAAGTGATCAAATCTCAAAAAAGTGAGATTTTAATGTAGATTTTTTAACAAAAAAGAAACTTTTTTCATATTGAAAATTAATAAAATATGTTTTTTACGGTACATTTTATTAGGATGACAACAATTCGTACAATATTTTAAATATAGTCAAAATGCCTATTGCCAAAATATTCAGGACGTCTACCATTTATATATTTTGAAACGGTTTTATTTAGCTTGTCCTGTTTGTTTATTTATTTGTTTGTTTGGGTCTAAATTATTTATTGAAATTTTACCCCCTTCCTGTTGACTGATTGACCTTATATTTGGTACAGGGGACAACCGGGACGAACGCTGTGATGATGATAATTCAGAAATTTGAAAATGGCGTAACTGAAATTCACATTAACGAATTTAACTCCGATTTATTTGCAATTATTGTACTATTTACACGGATCCCGATGTTTCAATTGCTTTTCAGTTGCTAAAAAGCAAACGAAACATCGGTATTAGTGTTCAAAGTAAATTACTACTTTCAATACAATACGGATCCTGGTTTTCGTAAGCACTTTGGTTTAATGCTGCTAATTTCGTCTATACATTCAGTGTACACACAAAGTATTTTAATGGTTTCATTGTCTTATAAAACAAAAAACTCTTGGATTAAGAGAAGGGTTTTCGTGATTTCGGAATCCAAAAGCTACCGTTATCAGCAACTTAAGAAGTTGATGATAATTGTACACAAAACTCAATATAAATCATAGAAATCTTTTCACAAACATTTAGTGTACCTTTTAAATAAAATAATGTTATAGTAAATAAGACTCGTACTTTGTGTACAAATGACAAAGAAACATGACATATCAAGGAATACCACCTGATAACAAAAGTATAATCTAGTGTTTATTTTGATAATTTCACACGGCCCATGTTTGGATGTGTTTCTTGTTTGGAATTGTTTACTTGGTTGTTCTTAAGACTTATATGTGTATTACACTCCACGTGCGTTATTGTGTCTCGTGGTTACAAGGTAATGATTGGAATACATCGATGTAACTTATAACAAAATTTGTGAACGTCTTCAATTTTACTGTGTTTCCAGTATTGTAATTGACACGAAAATAATTTCTATATCTCTTTCATACAATGAAAAATGGCGGTAGAAATTTGATGACACAAATTTGTCACAAAATTCGGCCGGGTGGGTACCACCGTGCACGATTGCGAAAAACCCTACATAGTAAACCAATTTCGGTTTTATTGCGTTCAGGGGTCAGCAAGTGCATAGCCGGGCAGGTGGATTGTGGTCGCAGCACTAGTAGGACCGGTGGGTCTCACGCGGTGCTGCGACGACAATCCTCTTCTGATGAGACCTTCAAGCTTACGAGATTCCATATTTTACTGCTCATCGCCTTTTTGATATAACGTGATGATTTGTAGTCCAACCATTTCTGAGTACTATCGAACTTCAAAATTTCGTGATGATCTACTTTGTAATAATAAAGGAATGATCAATAATAGATTTGGTCGATTTGTCTGATAGCAGACTTATAATAGCGTGATGATATATAGCACAGTTTATGACCATACCCTAGAAGAATGTTCATGCCAAATTTCAGCTGAATCTGTTTAGCGGTTTTCAAGTGATGCTCGGACATCCATAATAAAAGCAGGCAGACAAAAATTCTAAAAATCACATTTTTGGCATCAGTATCCTTCCTAGAACACATAGCAATTGATTTTTTGAGAAAATATTCAATATCAATACAGTTTTCACCTCGTACATATTTTGTTTTATGTATAGATTATATCTAATTTTTTTTAAAACTCTAAAGTATTGTAACCATTGCCATCAGTCCTTGATTCGTGTGCAAAATTTCAAATCGATCCGACGATTTGAAGATCTAGAAAATAGAGTTCAACGTTTTCTTTACATACAAACATACATACGAAGCCAATAGAAACGTGTTGAAAATCAGTTAAAAATGTGTATTAAGGTATAACGATGGAAATTATCTTCATGTCAATTATTATCATCCTCAGATATGGTAGCTCGACATTAAGTAGGTACCCAAACGAAAAAAAAAGTGTACGTATACTAGTGTACACAGGTAAGAAGTGAAACTCCTTTATGAATTTCTTTTCGAAAAATGATCTACTATATGCAACTTTACAGAAATTGGTTAAATAAAGTTAAATTAGATAAAGTTTAACAAAAGGCTTTTATTATCATAGACATAATACAAATAATACAATTATTTCATTTTACCTTATTACTACTAAGATTATAACAGCATTTCATTAAAGTTCAAAACAGTCGTATTAGTTAATAAATTATATACATTGACCGATAGTTACATTCAAAAACTGAGGTTAACCTTAAATAACTTGAAAAAAATAAATACCATAACACACCCACGTGTTAGAAAAAGAGATATAATTAATTACTTTTTTAGAAATTCACTGGAATTAGACTTAAAATAGACCCTTTGATTTTGCTGATCACTATCAGTTGAATAAATCAACTCTTTTTTAAAAGATGGCGCGTAACGGAAAAATGTGACGGTAAATTTTTTTCCAACGCCGATAAAGAAGTTTCACTTCAATAAATGTAGCAATCCCTCGATACAAAAACTAAAGCGATTAAAATTATCAACTTAAAATGAAAGTTAGTAAACACTGCAGCTTAATTTTACTGCTAATTTCAAAATAAACAGGACTTCGAGAGCAAAACATGAACGGTCTTTCTTTTTTGACACATAGCAAACATCCTTTAAAAACCTTTTGAGCATCACTTTGACACTTAAAGCGATGAATTATGTAGGTTGTAGGTACAATTTGACGTGTTATGCAGGCTAGCGAGTCTGACCACACGGCGCGTTGGCTCTGCACGCACGATTAACTTTTTATTAATACCCATCGGCTATGTAGCTAAAGCTTTACGTGATATCTCGTACAGGGAGCTGAACGTGGTTAATCCACTTTTGTAACTCGATATTATAACTATATTAGGTCAATATTTTCCTCTTGTAACTTTGCAGTAAGTAGCTTGATATTCTTCATTATCATCAGAGCGTTAGTCCCGGTCGCATTCCAAGCTTGCACTTTGAAGCCCGGGGTGCACTCTCCTATTATCTCTTGATATGGCTTATCTTCACTTTTGCGGAAGCGACTACCGTTTGACCTTCCAAGCGTGCCACCTTTTACCCACCACCTGCACCAGAGCGTCGTCCGTCCATAAACAGGTGCACCAGAGTCTCGTCTGTCAATCAACAGGTGTCTGGTACACCATCACCTCGCAGGAAGAGCAGATCAGAGGCCCCAAAGTAAGTGATTGATAAAACACTTTTAGGTAACAATGCAACATATTAAAATTCCAACTCAATCCATTGACCACTTTTCAAGCTTTGCGACCACAAATTTATTTATAGAAAATTATCCTACTAATATTATAATCCTACTAATGTTATAAATCTGAAAGTTTGTAATGATGTTTGTTACTCAATCACGCTCGAACGGCAGAACGGATCCGGCTGAAATCTTGGAATAGGTTCTCTTGAGTTGCGGGAACGGGATCAGAATCCCTCGCGAGCGACGCCGCGGCCAACAGCTATTTTATGATAAACTACTACTAAACATCGTAAACAAGACATTAGGAAGTTCTACAAACCAGTTTCATGTCAAGTAAGTGGTTTTACAGATATAATCTGAAACAAATTGTTGCAAATCCTTTCCTTGCAATATTATTTAAGACAATATTAACATAATTCTGGATCATAAAAACTTTGCCTTGGAGCTTAGCAATTTGGTTGTGGTTGTAAAGATATAAATAATCCAATAATAAAACGTATAATAATCTTGTTAGTTGAGGTAGGACATAATCAGATCTGGTAAACTTGAAAAAGTATCGGATGTTGTTTTGAATATCAATTGGTTACAGTTATTCGGATCTTGGCAATATTTCCGACGTAATCATTTTATATAAGGGTTGTGCTGATCTCAAAATCTTGTAGCGCAATTAGAATACAGAGAAAAACCTTACACACTACAAGTTTTTGAAATAAAAAGCTTGTGTTTGAAAAGCTTTTATTTAAATTATTTTTCAAATGTTATGTTAAAATTCGCAACCACCTCTCATAGTTTGAAAGTAAAATGAAAATTATTGTCTACAATTAAATGTACCTACGTAAAATTAGATTCATTTATTAAAACGGAGCAAAATTACCTCTGTCCCTCATTATTGAAAATTTTAGAGGCAGTGCGTTTAGTTGTAAGGGTCAACGTGAATACTAGTGATATGCGAGTCATGTTCCACGTAGTTTATGAAAAAGAAAGTGAAAATGCACCACTTAAGATCAAACTGAATTTTATAAAATCCAGATTGGTCAAGCCGTTAGGTCACAATGCATGTAACATGGAGCTCCCAAAACGATTTGCCAACAGTAAACGCTATATTATTCTAGCCAACAATTTATCTGGATCCAGGCACTTCCATCGCCCTACATAGGTACCATCTTGGACGATACTACTTTCCACCTTGCCACTTGCCTCCGTCTGGGAGCGCCGTGTGTCTCGCTGCATCATTGCCACTGTGGTGAAGCTGTCGACAGCCTTGGGCACAATGGCCTTGCTTGCAGCAGAAGCGTAGGCCGTTTATCGCGACACGCTAGCATTAACGACATAATCCGCTGTGCTCTTGTCACCGCTGGCGTGCCAGCCGTTCGTGAACCTAATGGGCTGGTACGCGACGATGGCAAGAGACCGGATGGTATGTCGTTATTGCCTTGGAAGATGGGTAGGCCTTTAGTATGGGACGTAACGTGCGTCGACACCCTTGCGGCTACAAACCTTCCAAGCACAGCGGGTTGTGCCGGCGCTGCTGCTGCATCTGCGGAAAGTCTCAAACGGCTCAAATATTCCAACCTAGTAGGGGATTATGTTTTTGAGCCGTTTGGGGTTTAGACGTTGGGGTCATGGGGTTCAAGTGCCCGTTTTGACTACAAAAATTTGGCAAAGCGGCTGATCGATGCTACACGTGACCAGAACTGGGCTCGACTTTATCTTGCACAAAGAATTAGCATTGCCATTCAACGAGGCAATGCTGCCAGTCTTCTGGGAACATTAACAGTTGGTGATGATGCGAAGGAATTCTACGATAAATATTTTTCGATCTTTTAGGTTTAGTTTTCTTTACATTTATTTATAGTTTATTAGGGGTACATAATCATTTTAAGTTATTGATGTTTTGAGCAATAAAACTTTTTGTATTTTTATATTTTAGAAATAAATAAAATACAAAATAACAATTCATTAATAATAAATCAACTGTTATATTCATATTTTAGATGAGCCAAAAAACAATACAATAAAATGTTCATCCCTATTTTATGAACAATTTATGCCGTTGAGTCTTAATTTAGCGTTTTTTGCTGTCGTTCTACAAAACAGTGGTCGGCGAAGTGGTAAATGAGTTCATTGTTTGTCCCGACACAATTTTTTGTTAACTGTACACCGAAAATAAGGGCTACCGTAGTTTCTACACATAAATAGTAAGCAACGAAACATTAATTTTTGTAGTGTCTCCTGATACAACATTCTCAGTTATTTATAGGTTTCTCGGTTATTTTCAGGTTTTAGAGAGAATTTTAAAACTTTAACAGACTGCTCTAAAAAGGATTGCAATGTTTTCAGAGCTGATGTAATGAGAGTTTCTTTAGCGCAGGGGCCATTTGAACGGGTGCCTTAGGTGGACTGGACTAACTCCTTTTAGTTGCCTAAACAGTTTTGGATGTATGACGTTAGAATCCTTAAATCATCTTGTCACTGACCGTCTTTTTTTAATTAATAGCTTATGTAAGAATGAAAATGCAACCTCGTTAAACAGTCAGGAACGAAGGAGATTGTCATTTTATCAAAAATCACACGGATCCCTTCTTCCATTTTTACCTGAAAGACAAACAAACACCTATCCATCCGTAAATTCATACATACCATCCTCACAAACTTTCACATGAATTTTAGGATATTATAAGATTTTCGGTATTTTATTTTCCGGTAAAAGAGAATGTAAGAACGAAATAATACGCACTAAGTGAAAGTCTAATTTATGGAGAAGTATGAGTGGAAAACGGTAAATGTTTATCCTTATCAGCATACAAGCTGAATACAATGTTATAAAGCCATTGTCTGAGATTATTATATAGTTTTTGCACTCAGTAGCAGGTGTCATTTCACGTGTTTCGTTTGTTTACGTAAATAAATAAAGAGTTCACTCAGGAAGCAGATTTAGGCAGATTATTTCTTAGATATTATTATATAAAATGCTGTTAGAATTAAAAATAAACAAAATATTACTATTATTATATATAAATATTATATATAATTATTAATATTACTACTATTAATATTACATTCACATGAATTTGGAATCTGTCATTTTTATATGATTGTTCATTGTGTTTTCTCATTTTGGCGCCAATACATTGTTCAATATTTTGCGATATTAAAATGGAGTGGGGTGATAAAGAGAACTGAATCGCTGCGATTGCATTACACAAAGCAATTTGCAATGCAATGAAAAAAAAAATGCAATTTTGAAAACTCTCCATACGTTTGGTATTAGTAAAATGTTTGTGTACCGGGCTATTATTAGGTAAAATGAGACCTCTGTTTGTGACAGAAAAACATCTGGCCGTCCACGTAGTGTTCGTACGAAAAAGTGGTCAAAGCTGTAAGGGAAATAATTCGAAGAAATCCTGTCCGAAAGCAAAAGATTTTATCTCGGGAGATGAACATAGCAAGAACATGTCGCGTATTTTAAAAGATGACTTAGGACTTGCAGCCTATAAGAGACGTACTGGTCATTTCTTAACTGATAATTTAAAAAAGAATAGGATGGTGAAATCAAAACAACTACTGAAGCGGTACGCAAAGGGAGGTCACAGAAAATTTTTGTTTACGGATGAGCAAATTTTTACAATTGAGCAACATTTTAACAAACAAAATGACCGTATTTATGCTCACAGCTCTAAGGATGCTTCCCAATTAGTCGACAGAGTGCAACGTGGGCATTATCCGACTTCAGTGACGCCATACTTTTGCGTAAAAGATATCAAAACATCGGCACAAGTGTATTCAGATACCATTCTTGAGAATGGTAGTGAAGCCCCTTAACAACAGCATGTTCAATAACCAATAATGGTCCTTCCAGCAAGACTCGGCGCCGGGTCATAAAGCTTCGCAGTCTTGGTTGGAAACGAACGTTTCGGACTTCATCAGACCTGAAGACTGGCCGTCATCTAGTCCCGATCTTAATCCGCTGGATTATGATTTATGGTCAGTTTTAGAGAGTACGGCTTGCTCTAAACGCCATGATAATTTGGAGTCTCTAAAACAATCCATACGATTGGCAGTGAAGAATTTTCCCATGGAAAGAGTGCGTGCTTCTATTGATAACTGGCCTCAACATTTAAAGGACTGTATTGCAGCCAACGGAGACCACTTCGAATAAGCTTTTTATATTTTAAATTGTTTTATATTTATAAATTAAACTAACACACTGTAAAAGTAATAAATGTTATTTGCAATAGAAACTTTTTTTTTTGTTACAGTGTTTATGCATGGCATGGCTAGGCATGACTAGGTATTATTTTATTGGGGTGCGACTGGTTGGATCACCTCCAAGTTTGGTGCACCCTGGGCAACGTGGGCGATGACGCATCATTGATTGCTCCTCTGGAATAGCTGGCGTCAACGTCAATAGCCAAGAGTCTGACCAACCGGCCGGCAGGGGGTCGAGGTATGGCGGGCCTGCAAGGCCCGCGGGGTAGGTCGCTCCAGGTACCCCTCTGCTGTTATCAGAGGGGACACTGCGAATGGCCCAGGGTCAGTTGGAGTGCGAGGGATATGCTCTATGGGTAACCTTACACCCCGGCGTCTGTAGACCCGAGACGGCGTGCGGTTTTAGTCAGTTCAAACCCGACATAACCACCCCCGCTGGCCGGCGGGGGGGTATCCGAAGGGATTTCCGCACAAAAAAAAGGTATTATTTTATTCTTAGTGTTACCAAATAAAAGACAAAATAATGAACTATGGCAAGAAGAAGAGCCCTTCGTGACGATGAATGTATGATATACCTACAGTAATGAGCTAAATAAGAGGTTGGGTACAGCGCAATCAAAGTCACCTAGTTATAAATCGATTACAAACACAGGGTTGACATTGCAAAACATGCACTGATCAAAGTGGTGATGTTTTCATGACCAATTTATTCGAGATCGGTAGTCTTGCATGAATTCGAATGAAAATATATTATTTAACAGCCCACTCCTAACACAGGCAATTTAGCTCCGATGGAGGGGTGTTGAAGCAATTAGTATTCTACCTTTTCGTATAGATTCAGATCGAACTGGCCCTGTTCTGAATGTTCACTTTTGCTATTCTAAATCTAATCACCTTATTTAAAATAAATGATATAATGTTCGTCAACTTAACCCTCGACCCGCCGCGTGGGGTATTTAATAGCCCGGCTCTTAGAAAATTGCCTTTTTTTTAATATGTCCACCGTACTCTAACCTTGTGTAGCTTCCTAAGAAACTCAGCTCGTGCACTTACACCGTTAGATATAGATATATATACATGTAATTAAGCGCAACAAAAGAAAAAACTAGCACCAAATTAGAGAAAAGAGAAGTTGCGTCTTTTTTTTTGTGTTTGTTGAATCCTATTTTATATTACATTATTTATATTGTGTCAATTACATAATTAAAAAATAATAGAAATTGCTTATATTTAAAAATATATAGGTATATGATGAGTTAAAAATCTTTTGAAAAGAGAAAAAAAAGGCCTGCCTTCTTCTAAAAGTTTATAGTGTATAATTGTAAATAAACGTATAATTCTAAAATATCTCTTTTAATTATAAAATGGGAATATATTACATAACTGTGCCGTTCAAAATTATTGGTAAAATAAATGTTAAACTACGTATTCCCTGTAGTTTCCCTGAGTTTATATTTGGGGTCCCTAGAGACCCCCACGACTCGCGTTACATAATAGGCGCAACAAGTCGAGGGTTAAGAGAACATCTCAAATCTTAAAACAAATATATTAACTATAATTAAATAACTTTCTTGAGGTTGTTAACCTCAAATATACCTACGAGTATGTAAGGAGACTATTTTTGGCCGTATCACTACCCACCGAACAAATAAATCAGAAATGAATAAGCATTATTGTTAGATTTATATGCGTCAGGTTTGTAAACATACAATTCGTCGTAGAGATAGATAAGAGATTTTATGTTTGGAACCATGATGCAGGTTTATACTGCACGTAGATAGGCATAATATTTACTTTATTTATTACGATTTGATTTTAGCCAAATCCCCTTCAAAATTACGTCGAAGAGAAACGGCACTTACTTTGATCGTGATCTAATTTAAGAAGTTGCATAAACTGTTATAACCGCATTGTTCAACTTGTACGCTGTACCGGCAGTTCCAGTATGATCACCTCTGAAGTTTGAAAGTTTATATGCGTGTGTGTATAGTATTAGTGCGTACCAGCTAAACCCAGTAGTGCTTCGCTGTGCCTTTGTCTGATATAAATGAAATATTTGCCGTTTCCGTGGGCACTTTATAAAGTAGGTATGTATAAAAAACAAGGGCAAAAATACACCTATAGAATTTCAAGTTAATCCATTAACTAATTTTCAATTTTTTTATTCAATTAGACACAAAACGACTACTGAACATACTGACATAGTTCATTTCGAAATTTATAATATTTTTATTGACCATTCATTGAACAATCCTCTTTGGGGTTTAAGAGGATCATGTAAAAAGTTTGAGATAAAACCGAGAGTCCCTTAAAATACAATCATAAATAATAATAAACGTAAAATAAAATATATAAATAAACGAGGGCAATAATACACCTATATAATTTCAAGTTCAAGCGTCGGTAGCTTAGTGGTTAAGGAGCCGACCTTACGATCGAGAGGTCTCGTGTTCGAATCCTGGTCATTACACTACCGACGTGAACCCACTCCTAACACAAGCAATTTAGCTTAGCTGGAGGGGTCAGGGGGAATATTAGTAATTTCGGTTGCTAATATTGTTTAAAAAAAAAAATTCAAGTTAATCCATTAACTAATTTTCAATTTTTTAATTCAATTAGACACAAAACGACTACTTAAACAGACATAGTTCCTTTCGAAATTTATAATATTTTTATTGACCATTCATTGAACAATCCTCTTTGGAGTTCAAGAGGATCATGTAAAAAGTTTGAGATAAAACCGAGAGTCCCTTAAAATACAATCATACCCTAATCTGCTGAAAACATCTTTTGGATTTAAATTTATACAAAATAAACTATGAATGAAGAATTGCTTCGTTTTGAAGATTTATGAATGATAACATTGTTTTTTATCTCTTCTACACTAGACAAAGGTTTAAAATTAAAGCCAAAGCGCGATTTTCTGTGGTCTGGAACCCCAAAGAGTAACTAAGTGAGAATCAAACCGCCTAAAACCACATGGTATTACATTACGTGTACATTTTTTTTTTTTTTTCGTGCGGAAATCCCTTCGGATACCGCCCCCGCTGGAGAGCGGGGGTCTCCAGCGGGGGCGGTTATGTCGGGCTTGAACCGACTAAAACCGCACGCCGTCTCGGGTCTTAAGACGCCGGGCTGTAAGGTTACCCATAGAGCATATCCCTCGCACCCCGACTGACCCTGGGCCATCTCCGGTTTCGAGATGGCCCTCTTACTTGCTCTCCACTGTGCCATCTGCTAGTCAGAGGGACACGTGGAAAGCTTCCGAACAGCCCTCAACAGGGCCGTCCTCGCCTCGGTCGGAGTTGGCCGTAGGCGGCAGCGTTTCTCCCACCCTAGGAGAGAGGCGCTGCCGTCTCCGTTGCCCAGGGTGCACCGCGTGGAGGTCCCCAACCAAGCACCCCACATTACGTGTACCTACGAGTATTAGAGGGGAACCCAGCAATATCCTAGGAAGGAAGTTCTTCGAAACCATAGTAAGAGAGTCTAGTACAGTTAGTTAGTTCACTCTCGATATCATACCATATTCGATATGATATAGTATATCAACGATCTACAAATCAAAATCAAGTTTAACGCGAACGAATTGCTTAATCGTTCACTAGAAACCGAGTTTAAAATGTGAGCATTTATTATATTGTTAACCTCACACTTCTGATAAGACTTCTACGACAAGTTTAAAACAGTAAAATGAATTTAATAAAAAAATGACTCATAAGAAAGCTATATAAATCGATTGACCTTAGAATAAGGTCGGACTATAGTTGGTAAGTGGCACGAATAATGGACAAGGGTGAAATTGGTCGTAACTTCTTGTATCCCACCCAACCCGTCTAAATCTAAATAAAATTGTCTGCAAAACGAAATAAATCGGGTTACAATAGTTCTACCAGGAGTATAATTTATTAAGGGTTAATTGTAAGATTCCAAATGCTAAGCATAAAATAATTATTGAAATAAAACTATTTTTAACGGATTTATTTGATGTTATTTTATATTTAACATTGATCCCGACATTAAAAAAAAATAGTTTTATTTCAATGTGTAACATTCGCGTAAACTTCCGACAATATTATAAAATAATTAATTTGCCGTTACACTAATAAATTTCAGCTCATGATAATATGATCATCATCGCCATCTTTATTATGGGGGTATTAGTCCAGGAAACCTCGTGATGCTCAGTCGGTAGTTGATGGAAATCACTCACCGCCTTAGTTAGCAATAATAGTTGTGATTTGGAAGACACTTTTTTTGGAATGGTTGAATGGACATGGAAATCCCCTCGAGTACCCCCTCGTCGGCCAGCGGAGGAAGTAATGTCGGGCTCGAACCGACTAAAACCGCACACCATCTCAGTTCTTCAGACCAATACAACACACACATTGGTATAAGATGTAAACCTCTAGCACTTCTTAGAGATTATTTAACCAACAGGACACAATGTGTTAAAGTTGGAATACACACTAGTGATTGCTCCGTTATTAATTTTGGCGTTCCTCAGGGGAGCGTGATTGGACCTACGCTCTTTTTAATATACATTAACGGCTTACTTAATATGAAACTAGATAATGCCAAAATATTCTCATATGCTGACGACACTGCGATTGTTTTTTCAGGTAAATCTTGGCAATCCATTTGCGAAGATACTCAGAAGGGGCTTTCTCATGTTGATCTTTGGTAAAAACATAACTTGCTTACCTTAAATGCGCTCAAAACTAAGTACATATGCCACACTATAACCACAGCAACTCAACCTCCATCAAAATTTGAAATAAAAATCCATGACTACAATTGTAATTTTCTAAAAGATGTTTGCTCTTGCCCTTCTATTCAAAAAACTGATTGTATTAAATATCTTGGTGTTCATTTAGACCAACATTTGTCATGGAATACACATCTAGAGGCTATTTCTAGTTGGATTCGTAAAATGATTTGGATATTTCTTCGACTGCGTTACGTGCCTCCAAGCCCTTACTTAAAACAGTCTACATAGCCCTAGCGCAATCAGTGTTGACTTATTGCATTACTATTTGGGGAGGTGCCGCAAAGGAAAGATTTTTGGAAGTGGAAAGGTCCCAGAGAGCGCTTCTAAAGATAATTTATTCTAAACCAAGAAGATACCCTACTGATCAATTGTACTTGGACTGTGAGCTATTGACAGTTAGAAAGCTTTATGTACTTCACGTGGTTTTGAGAAAGCAACAAAAACGTAGGAAACACTCTGTTGCAGAAACCACACGAGTGAGAACTTCTTTCGCTGGAAGACAGTTTACCAAACAGGCTAGCCATCTGTACAACCTAATTAACAAAAAAATACAAATTCACCAGCTATCAGTTTACAAATGTAAAAATACTATTACCGACTGGCTCAAAACTTTAAATTACGATAACATAGAAAAAATATTGTTAAAAGTACCTTTTTGTTACAGAAATAAATATATTTTTATTTTCATTTTCATTTTCAGACCAGTGTATGGTGGCTCGGCCCATAAGGTATTGCCCTCGCACCCCGTCTGACCCAGGGCCATCGCCGGTTTCAAGCCCCCTCGGGTTGGGAACTACGGTGTCCTCGTCTTCCCCGGAAAGGGGGTGGGGGTACCCTAGGTCCCAATAGGACTGTGCTCACGGAGGACGGCGGAAAATTTGGCATCGTGAAGTTACGAAGCCAATTTGGTTAACCAGAGGTTACCTACACTGATTGACTACTCCAGCATCTTTGGTGCAGTAAACATTTTTGCATATGGTCATGACAATATAGTTGAGGTTTACCTGGACAAGGAAGAAGAACTTCTTTTAATTTCCTTAGTTTAAATCGAGAATATATTGATTTTTGCATAATTCAAAAGTAGAGATCTAGTGGGGCGGAAATCACACAGTGATTGTCAAACTTCGGGCCAAACTTATTTTTAGGGACAATTTGTATGGTAGGTACCCGAAACCTTGAACGTACAAACCCCAAAATCTAATCAGTTCTTCCCATTAACCAAACAAGATGATTGACGAAAGGATTTTTTAAATCGGATAAGTGGTATGGTATGGTATGGTATGGTTTCGCGAGCTGGTATCCGCAACTCCACGACAAGGCGCGGTTTTTGCGTGAGGGTCGGATAAGTGGTTCTTGAGTTATTGCGTAAACAGACATCCAGACCAATAGCCAGACCGACACAACATTTTTTTTTGCTTAATTAGACTTAGAATCATGTGAAACGTCGAGAAAAGTGATAAAAAGTGGGTGTAAGATTTTGATTTTTTTTGCGTGATTTTAAGACTTCGGTGTCCACCTGGTTGGTGGCCCGAAGTAATAATAAGATAAGCAAATTCGCATAATTTGCCATCTACTTACAAACACATTACTAAGTAAACAAATTCCTTATTAAAACTACAATGAAAATCACTACAACAATGCGCCTCTAAAACATAACTTACAATATATAAAATTATGCATCAGTTGTGTCTGTACATTGGAGATATTTAAAAAATAATTGGGTTATGTTAAATGAACGAATCTGAACACGAAAATATTTTTTTTGGAATTCTTGTCTGTTTGTTTGTCTGTTCACGAACTACTGAATTGGTTAAATAGAACCAGAGATATGACCAAAAAACGATAACCGACCTCCGCGTGGGCGGATCCACGAGTATCAGCTAGTCAAATAAATGACGAAAAAGCAAAACAGGTTCATAATTCAATATCATCGATCAATTATCTACAAAATGATTTGTTTTATACAATAACAGTTATTACATGACGCTGATATTTGCTGACACATGACTTGCTGCAGCACATGATTTATGTTTGAATATCCGATATAATCAAATGTTTGATTTAAAATTAGGTGTTATTTGTTTAAGATTTTTTCCCTAGGTTATGTTTTTACAATAACCATAATTTAACCATTATGTAAATAATCATTTGGATGGTGATGCCTAAATAGCTTTTGTGTTCGAATTTAGATTTAAATGCAAGAGTTGGAGTAAAATTGAAGTTGGATGCACTTATAGCTGTTGTAAATTGGGATTGGCGTGGGTCTGGTAAATATGTGTGGATATATGTAATACATCATATATATATAGATAAGGCTGTCACTATTACGGACAGACGGGCAGTTTTAAGGATTGTAGAGGTCTATTTAAACTTCCTACTTGCCAGCATAATAATGAAGTGACAAGGTAAATAAAAGTAGAATGCTGACGACGCACATAAATTTGAGTGACAGGTTAACTTGCTTAGATGTGTAAATAAAGGAAGAGTAATAGTTTATCATTCATAATGTAAAAGATACTCATCTCTTTTAAAGTATTGTTTTTTTTACATCGAGATTTAAAAGAAAAAAATAAAATAAAATAAAAGTTACGATTTATGACGTATTAAAAAAAACTACTTACTAGATCTCGTTCAAACCAATTTTTAGAAGTTACAGGGGGGGAGGGACATTTTACCCCTTTGGAAGTGTCTCTCGCCCAAACTATTCAGTTTAGAAAAAAAATTTTAGAAACCTCAATATCATTTTTGAAGACCTATCCATAAATACCATACACGTAGGGGTCTGATGAAAAAATTTATTGTTTTTTTTTCTATTTTTATGTGAAAATCTTAATGCGGTTCACAGAATACATCTACTTACCAAGTTTCAACAGCATGGTTCTTACAGTTTCGGAAAAAAATTGCTGGGACATACGGACGAACAGACAGACAGACATGACGAATCTATAAGGGTTCCGTTTTTACCATTTGGCAACGGAACCCTAAAAAAAGAAACTCGCGGGGGAGATCAATACATTTTTATTAATAAGCTATCGTCTAACAATTTCGTTAATTCTGAGACGACAAGAAGTTAGTTCTGAGACACCTTGGTTTGTATAAATAAAAATAGATTCTACAATTTCATCTATGTGTTTAGCGGATACAATGTGTTTTCTGCTAATGTCAAGAGAAAAACAGAGAGAGGTCAGATAAAAACTACGAAGATTAAGTCGGTAGTTTAGCATAGCGGCTCGGAGGAGTGTAGCACACTCCTCCGAGCCGAACTGAAATTGAAGTACTTTGTTCGAGTTCAGATTATAACAACATGACTTTGTTTTATTTCTAATACACCGTTATTGCATACGTTGAATTATTGCGAAACATAAGATCTGTTGCAATATTCCTTTAGTTTATAATCTACGCCTTATATTATAAACTTTATTACAATAGCTAAAATAATCCTCCTGGCACTATAAGCCCTGTTTTACGTGCAGAAGCCACCTCGAGCTTTACGGGGCTAGCGATGAGGTTGGCATGTCGGACTCGAAACGACTAAAACCTCACGGTGTTTCGTCATATCGGCCTGTGTAGCCGGAGAATTTGGTGTGCTTTAAAGAAGATATCCCAGAGACCTCGACTGGCCTTAGCCGCCAGCATAGGCGGCCCCAACGTGTTGTTAGGGATTAAAATCCCCCCACTCCTATAGAGACCACCCTGGGCCTGCTTCTGCTAGGGCGTCGGCGTGCACCAACCTTTACCACCAGTCCGCGCTCATGGAGGACGGAGATCGTTCTGCAATCGCCGCCACCCGGTGCCCTTCTGTAGCACGGGAGAGTGCTTGCACTCGATGGGTCTGTCCATGTGGAATTGAGGCAGAGTGGCACTATAAGCCACCGGAAACCTCTTACAGTGGTAGACAACCTTTCTTTCTGTATTAAATATTTTGGCAATAAAAGATACCAATACTCAACTCTAAGATAACAATGAATCAACACCAGATGAAGCTCACGTGACTAGCGAGACAGCTACGTTAACAGTAAGCTAAAGCCCACACACCGATGAATCAAATGATTTTTTACTGTAAATAGATCAAAGCGCGTGATGAAAGGTGTGCACGAGTCATTTTGTACGTCATTGTAAAGTCAGTAGGTATGTACTATGTTTACGGGAGATCTTAGTATTTCCGGATTGAGATACAGATATAAATATAATATATGTGTAGTCACACAGGTTTCGTGGCAATCGTAAAATTATACCTACCTCCAAATCTATAATTAAAGAACATGTTAACGGCCTCTGTGGCGTAGCGGTAGTGCATTCGACTGCAATGACCGGGGGCGGGGGTTCGATTCCCGCTCAGTGCAAATATTTATATGCATGAATATGTCTATTTGCATTGGTCTGGGTGTTTCTATGTATAATATGTATGTATTTACGAAAAAAAAACAGTATATAAGCATGTATATCCGCATTCTGGAACCCATAACACAAGCTAGTTAACCTGTGCTTACTTTGGGTTTAGAAAGCGCTGTGTAAAATGTCGAATAATATTTATTTAATTTTTATTTATTTATGTCTATGTTTTTTCTTGCGTGTAACCATTTTCGGCTAATTGAAAAAACCGTTTCCCATCAGGTTGACCGTGTATATAAAAAAAAAACAACGAAGAGGCTTTGTTAGAGCCTAATACCCAAATCGGATTTTGAAGCCATGTCATTTTAAGAACTTACGCCCATTCTGTGTGACAATTGCACTAGT
Source organism: Cybosia mesomella (assembly GCA_946251805.1). Taxonomy (NCBI): domain Eukaryota; kingdom Metazoa; phylum Arthropoda; class Insecta; order Lepidoptera; family Erebidae; genus Cybosia; species Cybosia mesomella. The sequence goes on along the minus strand of OX276394.1, from coordinate 31,305,732 downwards.
CTGTACTCATTTTCATTTTCAGTTTGGAAAATTAAGAATTCTTTTTCTTAGAGGTAAATCGGAAAAGTTATGGAGGCTTGTGAATATAAAGCTTGGTAGAAATTGAAATATGTGAACTCATTTCAGTCATACTAAAAATTAAATTCTCTGTTGAGTTCGTCGTTGACTTTGGCAGTACCCCATGGTTTCGCCCGACGAACTCGGTTCTATTACAATGCGTTGCATTTCCTGCTCGTCTGCGTTGTTTCTTATGGCTAATGACTGTAAACTTCCCCCAAGATCTGGGCTGTCACAGGCCCAATGAATATTTAAAATCACACATGTAATTCTGGAGATTAGCGCGTTTAAGCAAACAAACTCTTCAGCTTCATTATTGGTAGAGATGTGAATTAATGTTGAAGCATTAGCTAACTTTATTTGAAGTAAATTAGAATTCGAAAAAGTAAACACTTGAACTGGCGACAATCACATACCGTATGATTACTCTGTTCAGGTGAGTTGAGCCGAGTCTGCCCTGATTTGTTGAATTTTTCGATGTTTCTTTGCTCCCTGATCTCGATTGAATTGCTTAGATTAGATACATAAAGTTTGTTTCTTTTTCCAAATTTGGTTTATTTAGTTATTTAAACTTCATGCACATAGTACATTGGTAGACTTAATGCCATAGGCATTCTCTACCATTCAACCATTAAATTGACATGTTTTTTTTTACTAGCTATTCCCAGAGGTTATTCCAGCATATCACACAGATTCTGTTCTCGCGATCCGTCTATCTATACTTTTATGAAATTGTAAACAAGTTGTTTCTTTACATTGGAGATATTAATAAAAAAACTTGGGTTATAATAAATGAATGATACAGATCACAAAAATATTTATTTTTGGAATTCTTGTCTGTTTATCTGTTTATTCGCCATGGATGCAAGAACTACTGAACGGATTTCAATGCAGTTTTTTCTACTAGAAAGATCTTGGTTTAACTTTCTGCCATATTTTTGATTGCAATTGGTTAAGTAGAACCGAAGATATAACAAAAAAACCATAACCGACCTCCGCGCGGGAGTAGCCGCGGGCATTAGCTAGTAGGAACATATTTCTGGAATAAAAATAAGACTCACTATTTCATTTGTTGAAATTCAGCCATAATAATTCAGCCATTTTTATGTAATTGAATAACAAACATTCACTTTCGCATTTATATTAGGTATGAGTTAGGATATTTATTCGAATACGACAAATTGGAAGGATTCCCGAGACTTCCCCTTTAGCTTACCATAAGAAGAGGTGAAATCATAATGACTTACCCTACATACAAAAATATTTTATTTAGTTTTAATGAAGTTTTAGTCTAATAGAATGAATAAGTGAAGCTACACAACTCATTAAAACGTAGAGCACAACCAGAAAGACAGGTTAAAAGTTTCAAAGCGTTCGCTTATTGTTTAAAGAGTTCAAAGCGAATAATCCATGTTTCCCGTGGGAGCTAGCTTTTTCCTAGCATAGATAATTTGCATTGCCATTCAACGTGAGCTTTCCAGCGTCTCTGCACGCCGCCAATCGACTTCGATAGAGAATAATTGCTGGTCATTTCCTTCGTATTTGAATATAAATTATATAAAACGCTTTTTTGTTTATTTTATTATTTATGAATAATTTTAAACTACTTCACCAACTAAACGCTTACAGTATGCTTACACATTGACAGTCATACTTTACTTACATATTAAAATTATTCATTGAACTATAGTGATTAAATTGAAAATATTAAAAGATCTGAGTGAGACAAAAAGCATATATGCTATTTGTTTTTATGACTGATTTTAACGAAATTGATTTTTGAGCTCACGTTTAACACTTGAAATGTTGGCGTATAACTTATCGCGAACTTAACTTGTCACAAAATTCGGCCGGGTAGGTACCACCGTGCACGATTGCGAAAAACCCTCCATAGTAATCCAATTTCGGTTTGATTGCGTTCAGGGGTCAGCAAGTGCATAGCCGGGCAGGGGGATTGTGGTCGCAGCACTAGTGGGACCGGTGGGTGTCACGCGGTGCTGCGACGACAATCTTCTTCTGATGAGGCCGTCAAGCTGAGTGCCACCATTGTTAACATGGTACGTGTATGTAATGGTGACCCTCTTTCCTGAGACTTTTCCTTCAGCTTACCATCAGGCGAGGTGAAGTCAAATTGACGTGTCCTAAATTAAAAAAAAAGACCAATCAGAGCGTACTAGAGGTGAAAACGTTGAACAGTGGACACCGGGTTTCGAGGTAGACCCGGATGATGATGACCTTCAGAGATGTTCTGGTGTGACTTTGTGTACATACATATACTGATGAGATTACAGTTTGTAACACGTTAACTATAACGTCATCACTGGAAGTTAAATAAAATGTCTGTTACAACTGATACGATGAATGACATCAGATTACCTATTTGTAATAGAAAAACAACCATAGCTTTGGTATATTTACATTAACCCTCGACCAGTCGCGTGGGGTCTTCTAGAAAAATGCAAAATAACTACTTTTAAAATATTCCTGCTGCTGTCTAACTTTATGTAGCTTCCTAAAAAGGGTTAAACTTGACGCTCGCATCGTTAAGACTCAGCTCGTGCACTCACACCGTAATATACAGACATGTATTTCAGCGCAACAAAAGAAATTATTAATTAAAAAAACAGTTTGATAGCAGTCGGGACCCAGAATAGGTCGATGATGATGATGAAGAAAATTAATGGGTCCCGGTTGCTATCTAACTTTATTTATTTATTCAACTTGTTTCGGTCTTTCGTTATGAATTATATTGTATACTTTTTAGTAATGATAATTTCTTTTTTGAAATCACCCTTTGAAGCTCTACACTTTGATACCCTACTCGATAAATTTGAGTGAAAATATTTTTTTGAAAGCAGACATTTTGATATACCCTTTAGCATTCTCACAATAAATAAAAGTCTAACGACACCTCTCAAGCTATCCATCGAGGTGTTCAGGCTGCAGAGCGTCACACAATTATAATGATATATATATATTTATACATACATACTCTCGAAAAACATAACCCTCCTTCTGGCGCAGTCGGGTAAAAAAGTAACGCCAAATTAGAGAAAAGAGAACATGTAGGTATACATCTTTTCGGGTATCCGAAGGGATTTCCGCACGAAAAAAAAAATGGTACATTATTAAATTTATAAAAAAAACAGATTAAACTAAACATCTTTCGAAAAGAGAAACTTTCTCTTTTCGAAAGATGTTTAGTTTAATCTGTTTTTTTAGGGATTTTCTTTAGAAAAGCCCTATTGCTAAGGAGTTGTCGTCGACGTCGTCGTCGTTGCCAATTTTCTGTCACGGTTTTGGGTATGAAGGTGATGAGCTATCGAGTTGCTGTTTTCGGTAATAGATTCGTGCTGGGGTGAACCATTGCAAGATAAAAAAAAATCGCAAAAAATCGCAAAAAATAAATAAATCGCAAAATCGAAAATCCCTTGTATTCGGCTGAGCTCGTCTCAGGAATTCAACTTGTTTTGTAATAGGAGCAATTTCTATCATTTTTACGTATCTTCACTTTGTGATTGACATAATATAAACTTTTTTAAAGTATATATGTTGTGAATAAACATATTATTCTAGAATATCTCTTGGAATTGTAATATGGGAGTGGGAAGCTTAGCTCGGGGGTTCGGGGGAAATACTAGTTATTTTGTTAATTATTATTCTTAAAAATAATTTTTCATTCTTTACTGAGAAAGCTCAGAATATTAGCAATAGATGTTGCAGATTAAACTGAACACGGTTATTTTTATTCAACATGTTAATCACCATAGACAAAGGTAGCGGGATGTCACCATACCAAAAGCTGCAGTCAGTAATAAAAATGTAGGTAATATATTTAATATTAATGCTAATTATTGAGGATGTTTTTAAGGCAAATTGGGAATAATAGAATGAATTTAGTCCTAAATACATAATATCAGTAAGAGCAAGAGTATAAATATAGGTATATTTCAAAAAATAATCCAATAACACGTTTGCAGCTTACTTGTGCTGCTATGCCTTTAACATTCGATTTTTAGGGTTCCGTTGCCAAATGGCAAAAAACGGAACCCTTATAGATTCGTCATGTCTGTCTGTCTGTCCGTCCGTATGTCACTGTTCGCGACAGACACTTAGTGAAAGTGATTCGTGATCCGTATAAATGAAATTGAAAATTAGTGAATCGTAAAACCAGTGATTTGTGACAAACAGTAAAATGATCTTAGACATTCAATCAACACAGCCACCGTACGCACGAGACGGTCGCAGCACCCCTTTTTTGTTAATAGATATAAGAAATTTAATATGTAAAATCACTGTATAGTAAATTAGTAAAATCAGCCATAAAAGCGCTGTTGTGTGAAGTAAAGTTTATGCATTATATAGAGTCAGTGAGTGGCTACCACATAACAACCCATGTAATACCGTACGATGTATAATATTTGTGTAATCGACCAATAACGTCGCATGATAGAGCCCAGCCACTCATAATTTCGATTGTAAACTGCTGTAATTAGTAAACAATAGTAAATACCTATTAAAAACCCTTACCATGGGATGGGTGACCGCCCTACCCATCTTGTTGCATTTACACATTATAATTCTTGTACATAGTTCGTTAAATATAAGTAAAAAACTGTAAAATAGATAGTGAAAAATGAATGTAAATTTCCGTATAATTTGTTCGTATTTTGACGGCCCTCGTCATGGTAAAGTTCGAGAGTACTTAAGCTGGCACAACATTTTGAACGATTGCGACATCTTAGCCGAGTCGCCAGCAATAGTCTTCGAGATAACACTCAGACTTTGCACTGATCAGATGGGCCATTATTAAAGCCATATTATTCAACCGAATTCTGTGTCTTATTTACTGGTGTTCCTGTTCAATCTAATTCGGAACCGTACCGCTCGCGGTCGGTTTATCCTTTCGCTTAGAGAGACGCACAGGGACGAGTATTTATACTTTCCCTGACCTCGTTCGAAAGATACAGTCCACACCTCCGCTGCATGGCAGGGAAAGAGTGTGCATACTGACGGCCAGTCCCTTTAAATGTACCTAAGGCGGACGTAAGCTGATCGCTGGTGTTTGAATCTGCGTTTATGACCAGATAGAACGTCACGTGAGGCCCGTTCGTCACATTTATTGGTCCTTCGCAGCCGGATTAAAAACGTTGCGGACCATTTATTGGTCCTTCGTTGCCGGATTAAGAGCCTGCTGGCCACATTTATGTGGTTCATTGCGAGCCGGATTAAAGCGTTGCTGTCCACCTGTGGATAGCTTCCAGCCGGACGTATCGCATGACAGCCTGCTTTTCCCGTGCGTCTAAATTCTCGTCTAATTAGAGTCAGTGTTTTTAAAACAGTAATTAGAGTCAGTTCCGCGTATCTATATCCGTTCTTATAAGACAAAATAGTCAAACAGTATACAGTAACGTGTGCGCGATTTATATCCGTATTATCACCAGTAAATAAGCCAGTTTTAACCAGTAAACTATAGAATCAAGTGAATCTGCGTTAAACAGTAAAAACTACAGAATCAGTGAACCTGTGTTAAGTGTCGTGTGAATTAGTGCCAGCCAACATGCCGACCACCAGATCTAAAGCTTCAGAACCAAGCCAGCCTGAGAAGACTCTGGCTCGAGAAGAGATCCTCCGCCATGAGCAGCCGCCACGCTCACCCTCAATACCAGTCGGATCCGAGGTAAGCGCGCCATCGTGCATGACTCAACCGTCAACCAGTACACCACGGCCCCCTAGCGCCAAGACGCAAACAGATATCAGTAAGAAACCGTGGTGTCTGGAAGAGAATAGATCAGACAGTACGTTACGTCCAGTTGAACAGAAACCCATAGAAGGAGTACGTACCTCTGAGTCATTCAGCCGTGAGCCATGCGTGACGATTAGATCCAGATCTACTATACATAGTAAATCGAGGGCGCGCAAGCGTGCATTGAAAGCTCAGGAGGAGATGCTAAAAATTAAACTGCAACTAGCTGAGGTGGCACTACGCAGGGCTGAAGAGTCAGCCGAAGACACTGATTACGATGATGATGCCCATTCAAGGTCCGAATATGTTCGTTCGTGGTTACAAGAAGATGCGCCCTCGACACGACTCGGCTTAGAACCACGTTTCGTAAGTGGACACCTCCAGAAGGAGACCCACGAAGATGAGCCTCAGAAAGAGGTTCCCATCGTGCCCCGGGATGGGGGCACAGCCGAATTAAATGAACTCCAAAAGGAGGCACCAATGGTACCCCGGGTTGGGGGTACATCCGCTTATATTGAGCCTCAGAAAGAGACTCCTATCGTGCCCCGGGTTGGGGGCACAGCCGAATTTAACGAGCTCCAAAAGGAGACACCTTTGGTACCCCGGGTTGGGGGTACAACCGCTTATATTGAGACTCAGAAAGAGCCTTTTAACGTGCCCCGGGTTGGGGGCACAGCCGAACTTACCGTACAGTCAAATGAGAATTATTTGAAACCGTTTATTACCGAACTTACATCTGCTATAGCTGCGCTCGCTGATAGAAAACCGATGGAGGCTTCATTTACGTCCTCGTATCCATCGGCATCGAAGGTCATAATGACTTTACCAGTGTTTGGCGGGTCGCATACCGAATGGCTGTCATTCAAAGCAATATATGACACCACTAAGATGTATTTTAATGACATCGAGAATACAGCTAGACTCAGACGAAGCCTTAAAGGCAGAGCTCTAGAAATTGTTAGTTCCGAACTTATAGCAAATGCACAGCCGGAGCATATTATCCGAGAACTTGAGCTCCAATTCGGACGACCTGACTCCATCGCTCAATCAGAAACCGATAAACTAAGAGCATTGCCGCGATGTACCGAAGCCCCTAAGGACATCTGTACGTTTGCCAGTCGTATAAGGAGTAGCGTCGTCACTCTTCAGGCTTTAAAGAAAAACCATTATCTGATGAATGCCGAATTACTACGAATACTCACAGATAAGCTGCCTAATTCACTCCGTGTGCAATGGTATCGCACGTATACCGAAAAGTATAACTCTACTCCTGATTTAGCTTCGTTCAGCGAGTACGTAACCGAATATGCCCGCTATTGTAGTGCCTTCGCACCAGCCGAGACTATCAGAGATAACAGAGATAACCGAGATAACCAGCCGAATCGTCGTGTCCCTCAGAGAGCCTTTACGGCCACTGAGCGACAGACCGAAGATAAGATCACACGTAAGTGTAGGATATGCGACTCTGAGGGGCACTACGCATCGAACTGTGAAACCTTCATCAAAGGAAACTCCGATAAGAGGTGGGACTTGGCGAAGAAACACAAACTATGTTTTCGTTGTCTTAAATTCCGCCATAGCGATCATAGATGTCAGATCAGGAAGTGTGGTGTAGACAACTGTCCAGCCTCTCACCACAGATTACTTCATTATAGTAAACAGAAACCTCAAGAAGAGAACAGTCCGAACCACACTGAATGTGTAAATATCACATCTAAGGCCCAGGAAGAGAAGATCCTCGGCCTGATCTGGGACCCACAGACAGACACTCTAAGTTTTAATTTAAAACTAGCCAGACTGCCTGACAACTTAGTAAACAAGACGTCGCCTACCAAGAGGGAAGCTTTAAAAATAATTATGTCGTTGTATGACCCTCTCGGGTTGGCATCACCGGTCACCGTGAGAGCCAAACAGATTCTCCAGGAGGCATGGCGCCTAGGCACAGACTGGGACGAACCGCTAGACGAGAAACTTTCAGCCCAATGGAGCGTATGGACAGACCATCTACAAGCTCTCAAATTCGTGAGGATACCTAGGTGCTACCCGGGATACACCGATCGTCATACAATTCAGATGCATGTTTTTTCGGATGCCAGCGAAGCAGCCTACGCTGCAGCCATCTACTGGCGGACCGTCACCCATGACGGACAGGTGAAAGTCAGTCTCGTCACGGCAAAGGCGAGGGTGACCCCATTAAAACTCACGTCGATCCCTAGATTGGAGCTGCAAGCTGCGGTGATGGGAACTCGATTAGCTACAGCCGTCACCGAGAGCCACAGGATTCAGCCAGACTCTATTACCTACTGGTCTGACAGCAAAACAGTTTTAACTTGGTTAAGGAAAGGCTCTCGTATTTATAAACCCTTTGTAGCTCACAGGATCGCCGCCATAGAAGATAGCAGTAAGGTCGAGGACTGGAGATGGCTCCCGTCAAAGTCAAACATAGCAGACTCAGCCACTCGCGATGTACCTGCTAATTTCACATCCGATCACGAGTGGTACAACGGGCCGGCCTTCCTATATAAGGATGCGACAGACTGGCCAACCGAGAAGCCGCTACTAACCGAAGCCACCGGCGAAGAGAGAGTCACCACCGCAACAGACGTAAGTGCCTCAATAATTGACGTCACCAGGTTCTCCAGCTGGGAGAAGCTTCTACGCACCACCGCCCGGGTGCTACAGTTTATAGACGCACTCCGAAAACCTCGGACTCAACAGGTGGCCTACAAAAGGACGATCAAAAACAGAGAAAAGGATCCCGATTGGCGTCACACCGCTCGGCGAGTAAAGGTATCTAAAGGGCCAGTGTTACCCCAGAACACTGTACCCAATCAGAATTTTAAAATTTTAACCGCTGAATACCTTCACAAAGCCGAATTACAGCTTGTTAAATGCGTACAGAACACCGCATTTAAAAGGGACATCGAAAGATTAAAAAATCAACAGGAAGTGCCTCTAGACAGTCGACTCCGAAAACTCCGTGTTGAGCTCGCAGACGGAGTAATCGTGTTAACGAGCAGAATATCAGCAACACAAGACGTGTCCGAAGCAGTAAAAAGGCCACCAATATTAGATGGAGGACACACAATCACACAGTTGTACATAGACTGGACGCATCGAAAACTGCATCACAGTGGTACCGAAACCGTTATCAATGAGGTACGCCAACATTACTGGGTACTACGCCTACGGCCGACGACCAGGTCGGTCCTTCATCTATGCTTGCAGTGCCGCATCAGGAAGGTGCAGCCACCTGAGCCAGCTACTGGTGACCATCCGAAGACACGCCTTGCGCACCACCGCAGGCCTTTCACCTACACTGGGCTCGATTACTTCGGGCCGCTCAGTGTCACTATCGGCAGGCAACACCAAAAGCGCTATGTGGCGCTGTTCACCTGCCTGACCTCCCGGGCAGTCCACCTGGAAGTCGCCGCCAGCCTGAGCGCGGACTCCGCAATCCTAGCTTTGCGGAGGTTCGCCGCGCGCCGAGGCTGCCCTGCTGAGATATACTCAGACAATGGCACCAACATGCATGGTGCCGACCGCGAGATGCGCGAGGCTCTGTCTCGCGAAGCCGCTCATCGAGGCATCGTGTGGCGCTTCATCACCCCCGCTGCTCCCTTTATGGGGGGTGTCTGGGAGCGTCTAGTACGCTGCGTAAAGACCGCACTCACTACGGTCCTACACGAGCGCCATCCCCATGAAGAGGTGCTCTCCACTTTGCTGTGTGAGGTGGAATACACAGTGAATAGCCGCCCCCTCACACACGTCTCCGTGAGCCCCGAAGACGACGAGGCTATAACCCCGAACCACATCCTACTCGGTGGTTCCTCCCGACTTTCATCGCTCGGTGAGTTCGACTCTACCGACATCGACCACAAGAAGCAGTGGCGACGCGCTCAGGCGCTCGCCGACATGTTCTGGCGCAGATGGGTGCGCGAGTACCTACCCGAGCTGCAACACCGGCGGGAGCCCCATGGGTCGGGCCCTCGCATCGAGGTCGGCGATCCTGTCTTGATCGCCGACGGTCAGCTGCCCCGCAACACTTGGCCAAGGGGCCGAGTCACCGCCGTCTACCCAGGCGCCGACGGTCAAGTCCGGACCGTTGAGGTGCGCACAGCCGGGGGCGTGCTCAAGCGCCCAACTAAGAAGATCGTGCCACTGCCTAAGTGATGTCGCTCACCGAGGAATGCAGCATCACAAGCGGCCGCGCCTCACTCTGCTGCACGGCGGGAGAAATGTTCGCGACAGACACTTAGTGAAAGTGATTCGTGATCCGTATAAATGAAATTGAAAATTAGTGAATCGTAAAACCAGTGATTTGTGACAAACAGTAAAATGATCTTAGACATTCAATCAACACAGCCACCGTACGCACGAGACGGTCGCAGCACCCCTTTTTTGTTAATAGATATAAGAAATTTAATATGTAAAATCACTGTATAGTAAATTAGTAAAATCAGCCATAAAAGCGCTGTTGTGTGAAGTAAAGTTTATGCATTATATAGAGTCAGTGAGTGGCTACCACATAACAACCCATGTAATACCGTACGATGTATAATATTTGTGTAATCGACCAATAACGTCGCATGATAGAGCCCAGCCACTCATAATTTCGATTGTAAACTGCTGTAATTAGTAAACAATAGTAAATACCTATTAAAAACCCTTACCATGGGATGGGTGACCGCCCTACCCATCTTGTTGCATTTACACATTATAATTCTTGTACATAGTTCGTTAAATATAAGTAAAAAACTGTAAAATAGATAGTGAAAAATGAATGTAAATTTCCGTATAATTTGTTCGTATTTTGACGGCCCTCGTCATGGTAAAGTTCGAGAGTACTTAAGCTGGCACAACATTTTGAACGATTGCGACATCTTAGCCGAGTCGCCAGCAATAGTCTTCGAGATAACACTCAGACTTTGCACTGATCAGATGGGCCATTATTAAAGCCATATTATTCAACCGAATTCTGTGTCTTATTTACTGGTGTTCCTGTTCAATCTAATTCGGAACCGTACCGCTCGCGGTCGGTTTATCCTTTCGCTTAGAGAGACGCACAGGGACGAGTATTTATACTTTCCCTGACCTCGTTCGAAAGATACAGTCCACACCTCCGCTGCATGGCAGGGAAAGAGTGTGCATACTGACGGCCAGTCCCTTTAAATGTACCTAAGGCGGACGTAAGCTGATCGCTGGTGTTTGAATCTGCGTTTATGACCAGATAGAACGTCACGTGAGGCCCGTTCGTCACAGTCACAGTCACTTTTTTCCGAAACTATAAGAACTATGCTGTTGAAACTTGGTAAGTAGATGTATTCTGTGAACCGCATTAAGATTTTGACACAAAAATAGGAAAAAAACAATAAATTTTGGGGGCCATACTTAGAACTGAAACTCGATTTTTTTTCTCATAAACCCCATACGTGTAGGGTATCTATGGATAGGTCTTCAAAAATGATATTGAGGTTTCTAATATCATTTTTCTCTAAACTGAATAGTTTCCGCAAGAGACACTTCCAAAGTGGTAAAATGTGTGTCCCCCGCCCTGTAACTTCTAAACTAAGTAAATGATAAAACCAAGTAAAATATATGATGTACATTACCATGTAAACTTCTACCGAAAATTGGTTTGAATGAGATCTAGCAAGTAGTTTTTTTTTAATACGTTATAAATCATAAACCGCAATTTACCTTTCATTCAATCAACTCAAATATAAAATTTAAAAAAAAAGCATTATTATGTTACTTGCTGCTACGGAACCCTCATGGGCGAGTCCGACTCGCACTTGGCCCCTTTTTGTATAAGTAATAGAAGTACGCAATAAAGTACGGTGTACAGGCCCGTACAGGGCCCTAACAATATCCTTGAGGTCCAAACCAACCTCACCTGCATGTCAGTGCATCTGCTAACTAACGAAAGAGGCAGATGACATAATACTAGTAAGCAATCGTAGTAGCAAGAGATCTTAAATAGTTATTAACGGGCCCGGCCTGGTTTCGTACAGAAAAAATCGAAAAATAATTCTAATAACTCGATTAAACTTCTACTGTGCTTCAAATTGCGTAGAAATTTAACTCTTAGCACTCTTGCAAAATAAACCATGTGTGAGAGTCACCCATTACGGGCATACCCAAATAATCTCACGATGTCCACTTCATCGCCATAGTCAGATCACAGAATAGACATGAGTACACTCACTGCAATCTTGCCAGCGCTGCCTAACGAACGGATTCAACTCCCAAGGGGTGCGTCAGTACCTCGGTACGTCCCATGCCAGGCACTCTGCCAGTGTGTGCAGCCCTGAGTCCTCGCTTGCATCACAGTGATCAGATTATCCTAATCCGACACAGGTAGTCCCCAAAGCACCCCTTTCCAGGGATCAACTGCGTCAGCCAGAACGAGAGGATCCCGTGTCGCATCTTAGTGAAAATATGCGGGAAGAAATAGCGTTAGATATAAAAAAGTAATTTGTTCCTCAACCCTTGATGAAGCAACTCATCTATAAATTAGCGCAACGATTTTATGTTTCTTTGTTTTGAAGGAGACATGAAAGCATGGTTGCATCTTTATGAATCTATTATACAACTCATCTCCGTCGAAATATGTTCGGAAGATTTAGAAAAAATCAAGAACTTTGTGAAGAGGCATATCAGTAACTTGAACGTAAATAGGCAAGTGCTTCCAGAAACTAAAAGAATTTTATGAATAAAAATGCTGGGTGGTTACTATCAAATATCAACTGGCCACATTGCAGGACGGTAAACTAATCTGAGCTTTTTCAAGCTTGTTCAAGTTCTCGGAAACATGTCATCAGACAGTTGACTCCGACATTGCTGAGATTACAGCAACATCCAGCATAATAAGTGTGGCTTGATAAGTTTATAATATATATATTTTTAATAGAAATATATTGTAAACGATAACCTCCTTGATATGTTTAATTCACTCCCAAACATACTGTATGGTCTTGACCGAAAGAATGAAATCTGAAGTAACTTGATGGCACCTAAATGACGTCTCTTTCATCCGTGTTTCGTGCCGGCCCGCAATGGCAGATGTACGTTTCATGGTTTATTTTACAGATTTATTTTACAGATGAATTAAATGTAGTTGAGAATAGTGAAATTATTAAAATTGAAACTTTAAGTCAAACTTTTAAAGTAATTTATATTATTCCATAACATCAGCATATTGTCATCACAATAACAACTATATTTTTTAATAATTTGGACACTAACATATAAGCTATTTCGTCGAAAGCTAAAATTAAGCTTGTCTCATAATTAATTTTGATATTTTAATTGCCCTCATATCCAATATATAATACAGATAACAATAAATATCGGTCGATCTAATAAGCAGTTTTAGGAGATATAAATATTGTCTTTGTTCAAGCTAGATAGTTCAAGTCAACGTTCAGTGCAACGCAAACACACTAAGCCGGTAGACGACACGGTAAATACTTAAACGTCGGTCGCAAAGATAAAACTATTATAAATACGTTGGGCACTCTTACAATCAATTAGTGCGGTCGCGGTTCCGCGAGCGCCTCTTTTCTTTCCAACTTATCTAAAACAAAGTTTTTCAATATGGCACCTGGTGTCGTACAGAACACAGAAGCTTTAATTAGTAAGACTCTTACTATCGCAAATGGCAATACAACTCTAGTTGATGTAGTTGAAACTAAAACATGTCCGATTACCTTCAGTGTGATTTCTAATACATTTGAAAAGCTTGATAAGAAATATGTTCGCAAAGTCATTAGACCGAAAGTTTTGAAGAACTTAGAGAGTCATGAATATCTGTACGATCGGCTTTATGATGAGCCGTGTCCTAGAGTGGTGAGTAATTTTTTTTTATAAAGTGTACTTTAAAAAAAAGCTTAGCTTTCAAACCTGGGTAAATTACAAATATATATTGAAACAGGATTTTGTTATAGAATTGTGATATTTATATAATTAAAAAAATTGAAATAACTAGTTTCAAGTTTGAACAACCAAATAAAAAGATTTTATAAAAACGTAGAAATAAATAAATGAAAAATTGAAATATCTTTAGTATTGAGGAATACAAAAAATTCTCATTATCATCTGGAAAATCCCAGATAAATATTCTAGAACAATGTTGTCTATTACTATTTTAGAAAATTCTGTAATGATAAGTCAAGTTACGTACTAATTACAAAACCATAGTGTTAGAATTAAGTATTTTATATGGTGCTATCACAATTCAAAGTAAGTTAAGAGAATGGGGTACTAGTATTGCATTTTTTCGCTTCTTTTTATTCATTAGATCATGTTATAAAAAAAATCTTTAGTAGCACATTGGAAGCACCATCAATGACGAGCCATTAAGGTTAATATTACAATCGCAGTAATTACTCATATTCATATTTACTGAACAGCTTAGCACGTGCTCGCCTAAGTCAATAATTATCTTTCATGGTACTGAGATGATTTGGCACTGGATAGGAATTTGTGTACATTGGTACTTTTTTATTCGTGCGGAAATCGCATCGTATACGGATAGGATATGGTTAGGTTAGGTTAAGCTAGGCCCCACAAGGTATTTCCCTCCCCATTTTGTAGGTACGATAAAAAATAACAACTGGTAAAATCTTTATGGTTAATTGACTATTATTTGTAATCTTTTTTTATTACTATTTCTCATAAACGTTAATCCCAATGTCTTAATAATTTAAATTAAAATATCTTGTAACAATTATAAATATTGTATTTCTAATTGAAAAAAAAAGTGATTACGATTAAACTAACCATATAAGGGATATTCTAATTAAGCGTAGCGAGCCGAAGGCGAGCGAAGCGTCTCTGGTTTCAAAGTTGCATTTCAAACAAATGATACTCCTCCGAGACCGTTTGACCGATCTCGACCAAATTTGCCACGGCAATCAAGTAGACATTACTGAGTGTCGTAAGGGGTCGAATGTCCAGATCGGTCTTACCATCGAGGAATAATCACCGAAAAACCAAATCAATGGAAAAAGCCGACCGGTCACGTTGACCTATTGTTGGATAGGCAAATCTCGCTACGCTTAAGTTTGGGATGATTGCTAAGCTGGTAACCGTCCTAGTTATATGGGCTTTTCATGAAACTATATAAAGAAAAGATTGATTATAAGCACTGTTTTGAACAGCTGGTTGCAAATAAATTATCATGCTTATAGATGTTAAAAAAGTTAAAAAAGTAGATATACACTATTGATATTCAAACCTGTACTTTATTTCATTTCGTTATATAAGAACCTGTGAAATTAACAAAAAAAAAGAGTGTTTGCTTAAGACCGCATGGCAGAAGTGAAAACTTCATTGTTTCAATATATAATATTAGCACGATAAACCGCTAACTACACACACTAACCTCATAATGTAAACCAAATAATTGTCAAAATAATTTTTATTACGTACCAATAATAACTATTAAATTAATAAAGACAATTATTACGTATGAATTGAATATACCTACTAAACACAGCGACACAACATCGAAGAGCAGCTGGCTGCTGGGTACACTCGGCGGTCCTGAGTTCACCCAATCGAGCCTTTCACCTCAGAGCATGACGGATCAGTTAACTTATTACCTACGGAAAAATCTGTGTGCGGTGCGCCAAAAGAACTTTTCACTTCAAAAAGTCAATCACGCTTTGATGAGCTTACAAATAAAAGGACAAGATCTAAATATACGCGCACTCAAAATCGATCGTATTGTAAACAGATCATATTATTATTCCAAACAACTATTTAAATATTTCATAGATATAATTCATTCATTCATTCATTTTATATCTACGAAATATACAGTATCAAAATAGCTCCAATCTAAAATAAAAGAGATTTTCAATAATTTAACTATGACGCATCAGACGGTCAGAGGTGTGACGTTTCCTATCCAGTTACTTACATAATCTTTGTTAAATATGTACCAACACTGATATTAGTTGGCGTGACGGGCCTTTTGATTTTACTACCCAGCGATTTGGTGTGTTCTGAACATAAAGTAATGTGTGTTCTGACACTACGAAACTATACACAATTGTTGGTGTACTAACAAGAAATAAACTTAGTATTAGAAACCAATGTTCAAAACAATCAATACTATAGTAACTTTCCACGGTGTTTTAACATTGTTTGTTTTAAAACAATAAAATTCTCGTTCAAGTTTTATGTCTCCTGAGGTACTCAGACTAAAATGTGCGATCAAAAAATATAATAAGCGAAATATGGATGGATACCTATAGAATACGCCTTCTCAGTGAATACTCTTGAATGTTAAACAATAAAAAGTTTCCATATAATAACTTTAAAATATTTCAATACTTGATTCCGGTAAAAATAAAACATGGACAATAATTAAACAACCGCCTCAGTCAGTGAGCTTTTTGTGAGGATTTAAAACTTTGTTTCAACAAACTCTCAACAATACCGCATCCATATTTTTAAGGCATAAAGCTTAGCATTGAAGAGTACTTAACAATGAAAAACTCAGTACGTTTCAACATTGCAAATTTAAATTTTAACCAACTCATGCATTCGGAAAAATGATACAATATTTATTTCTTGTTTCTTTGGAGTGCACTGAAAGTTGGCGCGCGGTGAAACAGCCGGGGGCACCCGTTTCGAAGTTACAGTACCGGAACTTTGTTTCAGATGTAGGGTGTTGGCCCAAGATAACGTGTAATGTATGTTGTTTTATAATATAATGCTACATCACGAAGAAAATATACATTTCAATATACTAAACAGATTATGCAAAATTGTAATTGGTTCTATGCTATAATAAATGACCTTCAATATATATTTCTACACCTGAAATATATAAATACCATATACAATAAACTTTGAAGTACAATTGCCACCGGTATTGGCTAATACATTCCAAGTTACCGACCAACTTAGCTCCGAAACTTTACTTCCCTACATAAAATAATAAACACAAATTTAAAGAAGTTGAATTTGTCCTCTGAAAGTTATAAAAATAATATACATCAATTATTTATCGATTTATTTTAATGTAAAGATCGTTTGTAAATTTGTTAGTGCTCAGCAACTTCTGAGCGCGACTATGTTTCTTTTTGTGTATTGAAATATTCTTACCTACTAAAGTGTAGGTACTTACACTTAAACTTTCAAAATTATACATTAACGTAGGTCTGAGGTTTACGGGCTTTTGGACCAAAAAGTTCATATGTTAATTTCAAGAAATTTTTCACATTTTAGAACGAATAAATTTCAAATTTCATGAATACACGCAGACAATGGATAACTGCGTAACTTTTTAAACGATACTTGGCACAAAGTATCGGTCTAATGAAGTGTGTGCATGATTGTGTGCATTTAAAAACTTCAGTCAATTAGCATTATATCCCGTCCATTATGTCCCGTCACGTGTATATTGGTCGGACGTTTGAAGGCATAATGAGCAAATAGTTAGAATACAGAGAAAATATAAGAAAGAAATGGAAATAAACATAAAATTTTATCAGATCCGTTCCGCCATTCCGTCGTGATTGAGTGATAAATATTCATCCAAACTTTGAAATTTTTATAATTATATTTAAAAGCAAAAAATTCTGAATACGTTAAGAGTATGAAATTTTTTAACTTAGTACCACCATAGACCAATAGTAAAGGTTTATGTATTGGTCTATGATACCACTGTTACCTCAAAATTATTTCTATATTTGTTTTATGAGAGAGTTCATGTTGGTGAGATTTTAACCCAGGATTACGGGGTACCTATCGATTCCTTAACCAAATGATTACCGCTACTTGTTTGGTTAATAAAAACTATGGTAAGTATATTGAATCCCATAAAAATGAATGATGTTAGATATGTTATTACATCATATTTCCAAGATTTAACGCCTCAATATTATGTGATAAGTACGCCATAGCACCATAGGAATTTGTATCGCAAAATGATTGAATCGCTATAAAAATAACATCATGTTATGACTTTATTCTTTATGGTTTAGCAGTGCGAAAATATTACTGTTAGATATAAAATATGTGAGTTAAAAAGATTTGATAATCAGTTAGGAACTCCATAAAATAAAAAAGATATGGCAGTGAAGTTGTTTGAAGTAAAGTGTAGTATTATCAGTGAACTTTTTATCTGTTACCTTAGTGGTACGGTATTTGTTTTATACATACATCTATTTCATATATACGACTATCTGACCCGGCAAACGTTGTTCTGCCATATAATTTATCAAAGAAGTCGAACGTAAGTACAAAAATGTAGAATCAAATCGTCAAAATCGTCAAAGTGACGCGAGTCTTTATGTAGGTAAATGACTCACCTCAATCTTCCCGTTGTGTTGGACTCACGAAATTTAGCAGGTCTTATAGCACGTGTAAAGGAATCATTCCGAAAACCATAAATATGTAACATGACAAAAAATGCTATTAAAAACTTATTTCAATCAATAAATTTTATACTATCGCTGGACAGTCTACTGCTGGACATAGGCCTGCGCCACAACACCTGATCCTTCGCCTTCGGCATCCAGTCTAGCTCAGCTACCTTTTTTCTGTCTTCAGTTTAGCTGGCTGGCTGGCTGCAGTTGCACTCACTAACGCTAGACTACAGCAAGCAGAAGCAGCGATGTTTTATTTCAAGAGAATATGTAATTTTCAGTATCTGATACTCTACCCTATGAAATCTTAAATTAAAACAATCACTACAACGTCAGTCATTCAAGTAGACTGGGTAATCCCGTTCGACACACGAAGTCAACATAAGAAACGTTGCCAAGTAACTATTTAAAAAAATAATAACTACTTGGCAAGGATTACTTGGCACCGTTACATACGAACTTATATTTTGTTGTTATCTTAATGCCTTATTACATTTTTTTTAAAACAATCAAACAATTTTAATATACGGCTCGCTTAGTAACGAATTGGTAATTGGCCGTTGTATATGGATGCTTGACAAAACAGAATAATAATCTCGAATACGAATAGCCATCGAGGAAATACCAATTCAGGTCCTTCCAAATACACTTACGTTGTAATCCTACTTTATTTTCCGTGTACAAATCTCCGGATTCAATTTATATAGATAGACTAGCTGACCCGGCAAACGTTGTTTTGCCATTTATATTATTAATTATTGCACTGGAAATTAAAAAATTAACATGAGAGATGCACAGAAAAATTAAATAATACGTATAACAGTCACTGCTACGATCGATACATAAATAAAACCAAAAGAAAATGAAAATAAAAATCGCGATAGAAAAATAGGGGTTGATTGTAGAGGGTTGAAAATTCAGGGTATACAACCCTGAATTTTGTAATGATGTATCATTACAAAAAAAATATGTAAAAATTAAAAAAAAAATGGGTTGGACTACCCTTAACATTTAGGGGAATGAAAAATAGATGTTGTCCGATGCTCAGACCTACCCAATATGCACACAAAATTTCATGAGAATCGGTCAAGCCGTTTCGGAGGAGTTTAACTGCAAACACCGCGACACGAGAATTTTATATATTAGAATATTTATCGTAATCTTATTCATTTGCCAATTATTTTTAGGTTTGTCTCATTTAATAAATTATCAGTTGTATTATGTAATAAATACAAGACAGTCAGTTGCAGTTTATTTTGATATTTAAAAAGAAAAACCTTAAACTATATTTTAAGTTATCGATTATATATAATACAGTTGTAAGTACATGAAGAATCTATATTGTGTACTACTGCGCAGTTTTAAGACCACGACGAAGTTATCATAACCACTCAATATATGCGAGTCACGAAGAAAAATTATTTACAATACCAGAATATTTTGTGATCCTTGCTCTTTACGTAATTGAGGCCAAAGTTACTAAGTGCGAATTTTTGATGAAAAAACGCGCGTCGGTATAGATTTGTAGGATGCTTGGTACTGACATGGCCTGGCATTTTTATTGACTGGCTTTTCCCACTGATTCTATTCAATTCACCGTGAAATAAAACCAGCCAAGTTCGAGTCGGGCTGGCGCACGAAGGATTCTGTACCATTATCTTCCGTCTGTTGCCAATATTAAGCAAAAACGAGCAAATAAAATCACATTTTTTGTATGGGACTCCCCTTAAATATGTTTTATATTATTTTAATTATTTACCCCCTTAAATATTAATTTTATTCTGTATTTTAGTATTTGTTGTTATAGAGTCAACAGAAATACATCTGTGACAATTTCAACTGTTTAGGTATCACGGTTCATGAGATACAGTCTGGTGACAGACAGACGGACGGACAGTGGAGCCTTAGTAATGGGGTCCCGTTTTACCCTTTGCGCACGGAACTCTAAAAACACATGGAAAAAAAACAATATAAACCTACCTGTATCACATTTCCTTACTAACACAGGATTGGGATTGGATAGTCTTGACGGCTGTTGCGGCTAGACGTAGTTGAAGTTATTTTATTGCATACATGTATGATTGTTTTAATACCAATTACTGGTAATCTGTATGACAGGTTTTCCTAGTGCAGATACCAGTCTCCCACAAAGGATTAAGACTGTAATAGTTATTGTATGAATGGATTTTATGTGCCTACCTCTGTGGAAGAAAATAAGTAAAGTATTGTTATTACTAGGTCTGCAAGGCGAATCGCTGATTGCAATGTTGAACTGAGTGAGACAATCAGAGACAATGACAGAATCAGATTTTGAAAATTTTGAACAGTGATCATTCCTCCGTGGCAAGTCCGATTTTGAAAATTCGTTTTGAAAGTCACAACTCTGGACATGCTTTCTGAGCGTGTAAAGTTTGGTCACAGTGTCTCGAGGGGTTATTATGTAATTCCATCTGGAATTTTTTTAACGGTGATCATTCCTCTATGGTAGCATTAATGTTTTCAAAATATATCCATGAACCTTCCTCTGATTGACCTCTTTAATCATGCCAAATTTGGTTCTGATTGGATTAGTAGTTTAGGAGGAGACCTGTGACAAAGAAAATCCTGAAGTCTGGTATGAGGAGCTCAATAAAAAAAAAAAGTTTATCTTATCGGTTCTCGTCCGAATATATAAAACGACTTCACCGCAATCGTCTGCTGGATTACGTTTGTGTTTGTCGATGACGGCCTCTGTGGCCTAGCGGTAGTGAATTCAACTGCAACGACAGGGGGCGCAGTAGAAATTCATATGCATGAATATGCCTATTTGCATTTGTCTGGGTGTTTCTATGTATAATATGTATGTATTTACAAAAAATATATATAAGTATGTTTATCCGCATTCTGGAACCTTAACACAAGCTAATTAAACTATGCTTACTTTGGGTCTAGAAAGCGCTGTGTAGAATGTCGTAGAATATTTATTTATATCTTTTTTCTGTAAATTGTACTGCATAATGCTCTAATACGAAAAACCTAAGATCATTGGTTTTGCAGCTAATTTTGAAACCATAATCTGATTTCTTAAACTTTTAAACAAAAAAAAAACACTATTTTAACCAGAAAACCAGAAGACTTTTTCTTTCTATAATATACTTACAGTTGCATAACAAATTACTATAGGTACATGGGTGCCATATTTCATTTCTAGACTATGAATTGAATATGCTGGAAGACAGAAAAATTATTTACGCCGATAATGAGATTCGAACCGGTTGGATATAATGAAATCCTGTATTTGCAATAGAATACTAATGCACTTCTTATTCCAGTTTTCTTTCCCCAACATCATTTTGTTTATGTTATTCAAAAACAACAACAAGCAAAGTTTCAGTCTTTATATAATGGAAACTGTAGAGTGTGAAATTTGTGATTTGTAATTAAATTATAGAAACTCTTTTTATTTGATGTTATTTAAAATACCAATAAAATTTATTTAACTCATAAAAACATAGATTATTTTCTAAAAACTAAACTAAACTAAATAAAACTAAAATAAAATAAATATGTAAAAGAAACTTAAACCTAAAATGCATCGTGCAATTCCTCCGCATCGCATGCCTCCTGTGGTAACGTGCCCAGAAGACTGGCAGCATTGCCACGTTGTATGGCAATACGTATTCTCTGTGCTAAAAAGAAGCCAGCCTTCTGGTCACGAGAAGCGGCGATCATAGAGCCTCTTGAAAACAATTTAACAATATGTTTGCAGATTGTAAATAAACAGAGATATTTTTTTTCTTATTCATTACATACAATATTATTCAAGTGTCGACCAATATATTGTATGCCTTTTTCCACTTATGTATGTTTATGTTTAATTGAGTGTGTACATGTGTAATTGAATGTGTACATTTTTTTTCTTAAAAAAAATCTTCATTTTTTTTTTGAAAATAATGCAATCAAAGTCAATTTAGGTCAAAAAGTAACACTCATGACCGCCAAGGTCAATGTTTCTACATTTACAGCCAGATTCGCAAGGCAATAGGTAAAAGGTTCCCCCGTAAGGGACTGGTCGCATATTCAGGTCCCGTCCTGAATGTTAACTTTTTCCGAAGTAAATCTAATGATAATGTAATAAGAAAAGAAGCTATCAATAAAAACTCACGATATCTTACCGTAGAACAGATAGTAGACAGTTTTTTTTGTTTTAGTGCGGAAATCCCTTCGGATACCCCCCCGCCGGCCAGCGGGGGCGGTTATGTCACTGTTATCTGTTACCACGTTATCACGTACATAACCTTACGATGGGTTTATAAGTTAGTTTCAAGTGCTCGTTGGATTCAGTATTCTTTTTGTCAACAGCCATCACTATGCAACGAGAAAGCGTGCCTGGGCAGCGTCATGGCCATCCCTGGCCGTGGTGAGGTGCCCCGAGAATCTGAAGAAGTTCTAAAGGACGCCAAAGATTTCTTGGGACAGTATTTTGCTTCGATACGCAGGTGAGTAAAGCCCGGTGCAGGTGAGGGACACAAGTACAAGTATGTGCATTCACCGTTAAGAAACCCCCATTTATTGTAGCGCCAAAATTGTATGATATGATGCCCACGGCCACATTCTATCATCACACCGCTCGCCACAGACAGGGAATTCATCCCCACACGTTGCGACCGGAAACGGTGCGTACAGTTAGGTATGAAAGGCACTTTATACCGCGCACCGTCAGGCTGTGGAATGATCTCCCTGCTGTGGTTTTCCCAAGCGACTACAATGTGGGGTTCTTCAAGAAGGGCATTAGAAGGTTTTACAGGGTCGGCAGCTCGAGTGCGACGCCCCTGGTGTTGCACACGTCCATAGGCCACGGTAATCGCTTCCCATCAGGTGGGCCGTGAGCTTGTCTGCCAACTGAGTGGTAAATAAAAAAAGGGACACACCTATGTCACTTATGATACACTATGTAAGGCTGTTCCTTTTATAATAAGGAAGTGGTTTACGTAATGGTAAGCGACTACCGTGAACTATGAACGCTTACAGCACCAGAGGGGAAAAGAAAGGAATAAATTATTAAAAATATACCCCATAAGTACTTAGACCTATCCTCAAAAATGATATTGAGGTTTCTAATATAATTTTTTTCTAAACTGAATAGTTTGCACGAGAGACACTTCCAAAGTGGTAAAATGTGTCGTCCCCTCCTCCCCCTGTAACTTCTAAAATAAGAGAATGAAAAAACAAAAAAAAATATGTGATGTACATTACAACGTAAACTTTCACCGAAAATTAGTTTGAACGAGATCTAGTAAGTAGTTTTTTTAAATACGTCATAAATCGTAAACTGCAATTTACCTTTTTTTTTAAAAAAAAGTTTCATTCAATCAACACAAATATAAAAAAAAACAAATGTATGTTACTTGCTGCTACGGAACCCTTCATGGGTGAGTCCGACTCGCACTTGGCCGCTTTTTGTATTTATCGTCTCTACCAATTGCATTCTCACAAAACAAAATAAAATGCACCTTAACACTGTGAGCTCCTTCTGCAAAAATAGTAACACCAACTTATCAACATAGCAATTACTTTGAGACAACTTATACTTCAAACTATGAGACACCCACCATCTCCATGACAGCTCTATGGCTACTGAAACGCAACCGAAACGTCGGGATTAGAGTAACTTATTAAGGAACACCAAAGAAATCGCGATAGAATCCGTTAAAAAAAAGTTTTAAAATATTCGCTTAAACTTCCGACAATCTCATATAAAATGCATGCTGCGTAATCTCGGTATTAAGTGAGAGTGTGAGTCAAGTCAAGTCGGCCGTACTAAGCTAGAAAGAGCTACAAAACTGCTCTAAAACCTACTGGATGAACCACCTGTCTTTAAATAGTAGCTATTTTTGCATGTATTCAATCAATCAGCCTATTGCTGGGCGTAGGCCTCCTTTATTGTGCGCTAAACCATGTATAATATGTTATATAATCTAGACACGCGGCAGCGTTTCCAGTCAAGTTCAAAAATGTTATACCCAAAGATTAATGCCTGCAGAAGCTCGCTTGCCCGACAAAAACATTTTTATATAATCGTAAAAAATACTTTTGTTCAATGATACTATTATGCTTTTGAAAGAGGCAAGCTTTTCATAGAAGTCCCTCTCCTGACACCTGCAGATCCATTATAATTTTTGGGATAGCAGAGAAAATATCACCATGTTTCAAACGCCGAGTTACCTTATTAAAAATACGTTTTTTCACGATTTGGCAGTTATATTAGTTAAAAATTAATGATATATACCTACTATGAAGTGGCAAAATTAAGTAAAATATTTTTTCTACCCTTTTCACTTAATGATGAAACAGATGATTTTTTATCGGTATTATAAAATATAAATTAAACCATTTTCTTAACTCTTACTCCATATTAACTAATTAGTTGCTTAAGAGGATAGGGTTATTAAATTATTATTTTTACATCAGTCAGTCATCGCTCTCAATAGTAGTATAATATACCTTTTTTTTGCGTACGGAAATCCCTTCGGGTACCCCCCACCGGCCAGAGGGGGCGGTTATGTCGGGCTTGAACCGACTAAAACCGCACGCCGGCTCGGGTCTTAAGACGCCGGGGTGTAAGGTTGCCCATAGAGCATATCCCTCGAGTATAATATACCTACTGCTAGTTTGACTTCTCGTAATAAAAAGTAAATTTCCAAATAATAAAGTTGACTTGTCCTTTAGATTGCTATTGGCTAGATATTCTCGTAAACAGCTTTAAGGGATCTGTGAGCATTACTTTAGACTTTATTCGCCTCATAAAATTAGGCAAGGGTTAGAAGAGATTACATAAGATATTAGCCCTACAAAGTAATATCCTGTCTTGAAAACAGTTTGAACTAAAGTTTCTTTGCGTCGCTTGTTCCATATTCTGAGACGCTAAATTGATTTAAATCCCTTCGTATAAATATGCAACTTCCTAGCAAATTCAAGTTTTATGGTTAGACAAATTAAAAAATTTAAACGCGTGCGGTTTTAGTCAGTTAATACGACTTGGGGTAACTGGGGGATATCCGCATGAAAAATAAAGTGCCGGCTTAAAAAGTGTACAATTTACTCTGCTAGTGTCGATAACGTTGTTATTTTACACCAAAAAAGCTTTGTTCTACATTAAAAATATGCTTTTAATTATAAAAATGATAATAAAATGACAAACAAGAAAATTTACTCTTTACGACCGAAGTGTCTCTACTACAGAAGTTTCTAAATTTGATATTATCATCTATCCATCACCATCAGTCTGTCTGATTAAGTACGTAAATGCCTTATTCCGTAAATGGTTACACAGCCCTAAAAGAATTATTCTTGAAATTACCATTTCTTAAAATGGTCTATTCCTATGATCTCTTACTCTAAAAATAACTCATTTCCATTCCAAAAATGGTTTAAATCTGAGCAATTAAATAAGAAACAACACGTCTTAGAAAAATCTACTTATTTGGGTTTATCTTTGTTTGCCACATAATTAGTATTGAAAAACAAAGCATTACAATCTGCAAAGCTACATTATCACTTTGACAAGATAGAACATAACAGTAACATAGAGAAATTATATCTGTTTATGTTTTATGTTTTCTTTTTCTTTTATGTATGTTTGATTTTTTTTACAGAGCCAACACTCCAGCTCACGAGGCTCGTTGGATGGCTGTGCAAGAAGAAGTATCCAGGACTGGAACATATCAACTGACTACCACTGAGTTGGTGTTTGGAGCAAAGTTAGCCTGGAGAAACGCTAGCCGATGTATTGGCAGGATACAGTGGTCTAAATTACAGGTATGCTAAATTGTTTATTAATGAATAGATACCTACTCTACATATATATGAACAGATATGTATATTCTGATATTAATTATTCTCTTTTACAACTGGTGGCGAAACTTATTTGTCACAGTAGCCGAAGGATATAATTTACCAAGATGATTGTGAGGCCGTCTAATATCCGAGTGAAGGCGGATGTAGAAATTCAAGTTTTATTGTTAGTTTTTTTTTTTAAATTGAGAAATGTTATCAGTGTAAGAACCGTTTACCCTGCAGTTGTTGTAACCGAGGTTGCAGTATGCCAAAAAAAACTTTTTTTTTGTTTTTTTTCTTTAAAAGAATATTAGTAACCGAAATTACTTTTAACAGCGGTATGCTTCTAGTTATAAAAATGGTAATTTGATGTGAAACATACAAATGGTTGCACTGAGCGACCGAAGTGCCTCTATTTCAGAGGTCCCTTTTTTTTTTTTTTTTTTTTTTATCGTGCGGAAATCCCTTCGGATACCCCCCCGCCGGCCAGCGGGGGCGGTTATGTCGGGCTTGCACCGACTAAAACCGCACGCCGTCTCGGGTCTTCAGACGCCGGGGTGTAAGGTTACCCATAGAGCATATCCCTCGCACCCCGGCTGACCCTGGGCCATCTCACCACTAACAGCATCGCTCATCCTGTCTCCTCTGAAAGCAGAGGAGTACGGAGAGCGATGTGTTCCCGCCACGTTGGGTATTGACCGACGATCAATGCCAACCCTATGAAGGGGTGAAGGGGAAGCCATTGACCGCCGCCCAGGGTGTACCGGCCGCTCCGATTCCGTTCCCCCCGGACTGCAGCGGGATCGGAATCGGAGGATTTGAAAAAATCACATAAGTCTGTTTGGATCAGCAGATACCTACATAAAAACCCTATTCGGGAAAGACCGCTTTACTCTAAAGAGATTTCTGATACTTCTCTCTATTCTGATACTTCATTCATTAGGCTCATTGATTTCATTAGTTTCAGTGTAGGTATGAGACATTGATTTTATCATTCATACTTAAATAATAGTAGTAATGGTCTCACTACGACGGATGCCCAACATAGTGCGAAGTGGAGAAGAAAAATCAGGAAAGAAGACTCTGGGCTAACCTCGGATGCAATTGGAAAACAACGCTAAGATGATGAAAATAATGACCTACATGATAGTACCTACTATAAAAAAAACTAAATACATTTGCTTCCATAACACCATACGCACAAAACCTCCTGATAGCTTTTCTTTATCAATGCACAACTTTCCTTGTAACAGGCTAGATAGACCACCCAATAATTGTGTTTGTGATAAACTTGAGGCAACGCAAACAATTAGGTACTTAGGAGTAATAATAGACACCAATTTAAGATGGAAACCCCACATTTCTACACTAACAAAAAGAGTAAGGAAGCTTATACCGATCTTTAGAAATCTAAGGGATGTAGCAGACCATGCCATACTTACTACTGTGTACACGGCACTATGTCAATCGCTCCTAACGTATTGCTTGCCTGCCTGGGGAGGAGCAGCAATAACTCATATGCTTGAGATAGAGAGAGCACAGCGTGCAGTTATAAAAGTAATGTTGAAGAGACCACGTCGATACCCAACAGAATCTCTATACAATGAGGCCGAAATGCTATCCGTCGGGCAGTTATACATTCGTGAAACAATTCTGAGATTCCATACCACGACTTCTGCAACACACGATGATACTAATCGAAGGAGACCAATGATCCAAAATAAACGCATATATACAACATTTGCACAACACCAATACCCCTTTCTTAGTTCCTTTCTATACATAAAGATCAACAAGATGGAAAATATAGTAGGTAAAAATAGGCACACCTTGAAAAAGTCACTATTTAATAAACTTATTAAACTGGATTACACAAAAACTGAAAATTATCTCAAACCTATATACTAAACACGAGCTAACACTAGCAAACACACACACACACACACACACTCATACACTCACACACACACACACACACGCACACACACACACACACACACACGCACACACACGCACACACCAACACAAAAACACATAATATACATAATATATATATCTACAATTAAGTCTAGTTTCTTATGTATAAGATTTCTATAGTTGTTGTTTGTTTTTCTCTCTTTTTTTATTTTTATTGTTTATAACTATGATCAAGGATCATGCAGGAAGAGACTGACTCCCAAGATACAGTTCACACTAGTTTGGGAGTCAGAGGTTTTGTAAACTAGATCTAAGTTACTGAACAATAAATTATTATTATTATTATTATACTATCTTTTTTTACGTGCGGATACCTACACGGGCTTCACCCCACCGGAGCTAACGGTGAGATGGGTATGTCGGCTGGCGACACCCATACGATGTTGGAGATTTAATCCCTAAAGAGAGGCTTAAAAGTACTTACATAAAAAGTACCTTAAATTATCTTGTAGAATGACGCAAAAGTTAATTCCTTTGAACCTTAGTATTAGAGTTAACGCTATTTCTGAGTGTTTATTCGTGATTATAGTACTTGCACATGGATATCAGAACAGTGCCGAAATATCAGACACTCAAAACAACACAAGCATGGTAAATATACTGTTTGGTCTGATACTAATGTTCGAGACCATGATAGTTTAAATTCCTATTTTGGAATATTCGTAAAACAAACAAGTTTCTAAAAATCATTTTCATGTTTCATAGAAGAACGCACACAAAATAAAAGGTACTCCACGCTGTTTTTATTTTCACCATAATTCTCCCTCGCTTTGACACGACGCGTCGCAGTGGATTAATAAAACGCACACGTGAAAGTATTAACTATGATAAAGTCGCTTATTCAGCTCCAGCAAGTACCTGTGCATAAAACTTTTTGCTTGAAATTAAATACACAACTTAAAATCCCTCTGCATAATTATAGTGCATCATCTTCATCCATTTAGTGTGTCTCCCAGTTTACATTCGAAAATTTCACCCATAAAATCATATGCTAAGCTCGGGTTTGTGTAGTGCTAAAACAATTATAATTATATGAGATTTTTGGTACGGGTATTTGACTGATATAAGTGCATCTCAAAGTTTACACATAAGATAAGTAAATACAGAAGGCGGACTACAGTCCACCTTGATTTTAGTAACTTCTACTTAACTCATAATAGAACTTCACGAAAACGTCCTTTCAAAAGTCCTTTCAAAGATATCGGAGTTCGGCAGTTTCGTAGTTAGACTGACGGTCGAACCCAACTAAATTGGGAAAAGGTTCAGAGGAACACTTCTCGACAGAGCCGAATGAAAGATCTAACAAAATTTAATTGATAATATCTAAAGAGTACAAAAACTCTAATGAGTATTTGCTGAGAAGAAATTTTTGTGAGACAAAAATTCTGTTACATCATCAAAATCAAAGTATGGAAATAATATGTAAAATATTAATGTTGAGGATTGTCAAATCCTGCTATTTATTTTACCGTACCCGAACGGAAAGCTAAAAAAAATTTTGTGCGCATATACCCCCTGATCTGACATAAACACCACCGCCAGCCAGTGGGGGTGGTTATGCCAGACTCAAACCGACTTAAACCACAAGACATTTGGGATCTTCTGAACCCACTGGGTGTAAAGTGGCCCATAAAGCATTTCCCTCGCACCCCAGCAGACTTAGGGCCATCTTCGGTTTCAAAATGGCACCAACCACAGTGCCCACGTCTTATCCCCGGCAGAAGGTATACTTTTGCTAGGGTGACAGGCAGCTCCACATGTCATCCCCAGACCTGCGCTCATGAAGGACGGAGGTCGTGGAGCGACCTCCGCGCCTCGCGGGCTCTGCGGCCCGCGGCTTTGCGGCGGCGGAGTGGGTCCGGCAGAGGCTCAGGTCTCTGCCGAACCCACTCCGCTGCCTCCTTCTCGAGCATTACTTGCTCGTAGAAGGAAGCAGCGGCAGCCCACGAACTCTGAACTCACGCTGCGCATCATCGCCTTGAGCAAGACGCCGAGCGAGAGGACTCCTAATTCGAGGGTTCACTTTGGCACCTCCCACGCTGGGCATTCCGCCAGCGTGTGCAGCCCCGAATCGTCGCTTGCACTTGTGATGGCACACAGACGTTGGCTGATTCGACACAGGTGGTCCCTGAAGCACACTTTCCTAGAGATTACCTTTCGTCAGCCGGTGCAACAGGCTCCCGTATCGCCTCTCTAGTCAGTCCTCTATGAAAGCATTCATTCATAATACATACTTTCGCTCGTTCGCTCTTAGGTTTCGATTACCTAAGAACGAACGAGCGAAAGTATGAATTTCAACAATGATAAGCACTGAGATCAATTAAAACTAAATGTCGGTATCATGTTTAACCAAATTAAATTTTGTAATAATTGTGTAAAACCTAAGAGTCCAGTTTAGTTAAAGCGATTTTGACTGGTGAGATTCAGCCTAAAACTCCGCTGTATGTCCATTGATCAACGGACTGTATGTCATAAACCACAGCATTCAATAGATATTATAAAATTGCACTGTCATAAACTTATTTTCAGTTTTAGAGTAGATCTAAATCGGGAAAAGTGTAACTAAGAAAATCACGATAATTCTGAAAGGTGGAAAATCAATTATACTAGTTCTTGAAGAATCTTTAATAGACTTCAATAAAAATGACGAAGTAAATGAATTTACCGTCTCTAATGAGAAAACTCCCATTTCGAAATGCTAGTGAAAAAATCTGAGGCAATTAACCGTTAGTTTCTGCGGCGAGATTCTGCCAAATTTCCTGATACTTCCTAGTATTTAATTTCAATTATTCTTTTAATTCTACCTTCTTTCTAGTGTGGAATAGAATGTTTAGTCATAATTAAATTACTTTAACCCCGGCTTCACAGACTTCACACGGATGAAGAAGAGATAAAAAAAACACTGGTTATATGACGAAGAATCAAATCGTGAGGAACGATTTTGATGTTTTTGTTATAATGCTCTTAAATGTTTGTGAAACTCGCCAACTCGCGTTAAAGCAGTGACGAGGCGTAACCTAATATTTCTTACAGTCAGAGGAGGCTCATGTATCACAATGTGATAGTTTGTAATAAAGGTATAGCTGAATCAAAGGTATATACAAAATATTGAGCAGGAAAATAACCTGTGAAGTTCAAATTCATTGCATTATGTCACGTCTAGGTACCTCTATCCAGGGCACGCCGCAATAGCGGCGGTAAGGCCCATCATGGAGGACTGGCTAGAGAGGTGACACGGAAGCCTCTCGTACCGACTGACGCAGGTGATCTCCGGGAAGGGATGCTTCGGGGACCACCTGCATCGGATCAGGAAGGAGCCAACGCCTGAGTCTCATCACTGCGACGCGAGCGAGGACTTAGGGCTGCACACGCTGGCGAACTGCCCGGCGTGGGAGGCGCCGAGGCGTGACCTCGTGGCAGCCATCGGGGTGGGAGTCCTCTCGCTCGGCAGCATGATTGCGACACAGCGCAATCATGACTCCATGAGCGCAGGCCTGGGGGTGGCAGGTAAGGCTGCCTGTCACCCCAGCAGAAGCAGGCCGGGACGGTGGGGCGACTAGCGCCCCTCCCCCAAACCGGGGCAAGACGGGCACACCGTGGTTCCCAAACCCGAGGGGGCCATCTCGAAATCGGAGATGGCCCAGGGTCAGTCGGGGTGCGAGGGATATGCTCTATGGGCAACCTTACACCCCGGCGTATTAAGACCCGAGACGGCGTGCGGTTTTAGTCGGTTCAAGCCCGACATAACCGCCCCCGCTGGCCGGCGGGAGGGTATCCGAAGGGATTTTCGCACGAAAAAAAAAAGTGTACCTCTATCAAAAATCTATCTAAATCTATCTAAATTAAATAGACTTTGAATCTTTGATAGTCTTAGATTATGTCAAAGCAGTTAATAAAGATTACACTGGTTTCTTCAACCCGTTAAAAATTCCTTCCTTGCGAAAAGACGAGAATCTGTCGCTGTAAAATTTCATAATAGTGAAATTACTTCATAGTAAGCGTTATTCTATTTTTAAGACTTTTTTTTTTCTGGAACGCTATTTCATAATAATAACAAGCTGGGCTCGCGACTTCGTCCGCGTGGACTAAGACCATTTTTTTTGCGCGACCCCTAATTCTTTGACTAGAAAAGTAGACTACAGTAAAAAATCCCATCAAATTCGGCCATGCCACTTCGGAGATTCCCCGAAAAAAAACAGATAGACACAAAAAAAAATAAAAAATGTTGTTTTCTCATCAGTACCGGGCATACACTCATTTGCATTTATATCAAAAGCTGTTATTTCAATATTTCAAATAGACATTTCAATTTGATTTATAAACCAAAAATATCTATCACGAATTAAATATAATTCTCCATTATTCTAATCTGAACCTAGTGGTTATTAAACTGCCATGAGTTTAATACTAATTCTGTATTTAATATTATCTTAAGCCCCAAAAAATTTACTATCTTCTAAACTTTAGAATCGCAATACTCTCGTAATTAGAACGTTTGCAGGCAATTTCGTAACGAGTTTAATTCATTCATTCATTTCCATTCACTTGGTCTCGGTTAACGAAGGATGAGGGTGACTTAAATCGGTATTACCGGACCTGACTGCTAAATCCTTGTGATGTTAGCAAGTACGTTTTGTAATTACGCAGCTTAAACAGATTGCTTCAGTTAATCGAGACGAACGATTTGATTACAGACTCGTGGTTTGAGTTGCTTAACCTAGAAAGCGAGCTATTTTTAAAGTCTGAGGGTAAAGTTGTAACTTCGAGTTTTCCTTTTACAAACATATTGGTAATTTTATTAAGATTTGTGTCGTCTTTTTAAATTAATTTTAGAGTCAAGTTTTTTTTTATAAATATTTATCTCGATGGTGCAGTTCGCTACCGAGTCCCATTGCTATGCACGAGGAGTTCGATTTCTGGGCCATATTAGGATTTTAGTTAAGAAATTGTCGGTAGCAGAACACTGTCGAGAAAAAGTCCCGGTTAATGGTAATGAGTGAACCCTTATTACGTGGCATCGTAAACTTTTATTTTCCCACAGAAACCTTTTACCGGAATAAAATATATTATTTTTCTAGATTACGGTTTACTTGTATGTCAAATAACAACCAAATTTATTTTATTTACAAAACATTAATTACAAAAAATTAATTACAAACTCACAAACTTACAAAGACAATAAAGATAGTATCAGAAAGACGTTTATATATCCTCGAATAGTTAGGCAGATATTTATTTACAACCAGCTCTGTTTTAATTCCACGTAATTCCGTACATTAGTTAATAACGCAATCAAATAAAAATAGAAATATATAAATAGGTTACATTTAATAACATATGTTTATTTATAGAGAAACGTTTGTAAACTTACGCATCCAGTGATGCGCGAAATCTATTTTTAATCTCTGAAATATTACGCTGAATCATAATCGATTCTTAATCTGTATTTTTTTGGCGGACATATTCAAAAATGGTTCCTATTTTTTATGCATTTTAGACCTTACTAGCTGATGCCTGCGGTTCCGCCCGCGCGGAGTTTGGTTACCGTTTTTTGACCATATCTCCGGTTCTATTCAAAGCAACGAAGAACATTTCTGAAAACACTTAATAGCGCTTTCAGATGTAGCCAATGCAGCAAGCACCGTTGCAGCGACTGCGTTGATATGTTCATTTTAGATGGTCACACACCTCATGTTGATACAAGGCCACCTACTTGCAATTGAACAGAAACACTTACCTATAAGAAAACTCTACTTGTTTAGGGTTGTATTCCTGGCGTTGAGTAGGGTCACCTAAAACCAGCTGGACGCTACAAGTAAAGAAAACTACTACAAACATAAATATACAATGAGTTTTATCACCCAAAAATCGAGTAAATTTGCCACAGACTGATTTCTATTTAAAGGCATGTCTGTTGAAATAGTATCACTCTATGTTGAAGGAATAAAAATAAATGATAGACAGATAGACTATGTTATAAAAAAATTTGCTGCTATTCGATTAGATCTTACAATATATAATTGGAACCAACCACAAATTTCCCACAAATTCTTCATTTGTATTCGCTGCGAGGTATATTCAATTTATTTTGTATGCAACAGGTTTTCGATTGCCGACAAGTGACAACAACGAGCGGCATGTTCGAAGCTCTTTGCAATCACATCAAGTACAGCACCAATAAAGGAAATATTAGGTGAGTCTACTTCTGTATTAAGCATTTATATGTTAACTTCATAATTATCTTCTAGAATAAATTAAGTATTCATGTTCTTTGTTTGAAACTATCTTAGTAAGTTCTTATCACTACGTTCCTTCATTAATTTTCTGAATCCTCTCCTCTAATTTTCCTTCAATTCAATTCTGATTATATTCGATGCGGGTTCCAAGAGAGTTTAACTTTTCCTGGGACTTTACGAGTGTCATTATTCAGTGTTTTTGTGTGTAACTACTATTGATCCTGGTGTACAGGAGTTACAGTAATCGGAATGTGAGACTAGTCCCGTAACGTTTAAAATATCGTGTTTGAGAATTCTGAGAAATTTTTAATCCAACAGGTCAGCGATTACAGTATTTCCTCAGCGAACAGACGGCAAACATGACTATAGAATATGGAACAGCCAGCTCATCAGCTACGCTGGTTACCGACAGCTGGATGGCACCGTACTCGGCGACCCTATGCACTGTGAATTCACTGAGGTAACTAACCACATAAGTAACGCAAAGATGACTCGAGTTTTGCTCTTTAAGTAGATTTAAGTCTGTTTTTCATTTTAAAAGGATTATATATTTTGAAAGCTTTTAACTGTCACTGTCGCAGTATAATATTATTCTTTATATAAACGACTACATGAAGATTATAAGAATGAGCCCAGTACTCCCGGGAATTATTATTTTTTATTCATTTTAAAAGTAAACATTCCTATAAATGTAGACAGTAAAATATACAAACGTATATATTATTACTTCAAAGAGCATTTTAACCTAATACTCAAAATATTTAACTCCTACTTACGACACATACCAAATACTTTTCATCCAGAAAAAAACCATTTGAAGAAGAGACAGGAAGCACAACTAACCATTTTCATGCTTGTGAAACCGTGTTTTAAGTTTGACTAGTAACTCGCCCAGCCTTTGCACAACTTATGAAAAACGGTAAATTTAATTGTAAGAATTTAAGTTAGTTTTGCATAAGTTTATATGCATGTAGTCGTTCCGTGAAAAATATATGAATGACATCAAAATTATATCAATATCCGTTGTGTGGTTCGGAATAGAAACCAAAAAACAAAACGAATACCATATCAAAATACGTTGTGTAGTCGTACAAACAAACGAGTGGAAGTTAATTTATTTCCCCATCATCCTCCTTGTGTGTGGTCAAAGTGAGTTTATTTGTATGATACAAAGTCTTAAAAGTATTGCATATTTGCTTTTGCTATGAAAAGAATCCTTTACACAATTAATGGTTTATTTTCCACCCATGCAATACTCCATTGTTTCAAATGAGAAATTTGCATTGAAAAATATTGCCAATAAAACTTTACAGAAAGAGGATTGATGTCCCTTGAAAAACATTTAGTTATTGCGTTCGCTATAAATAAATCATTTTACTACGGACGTATCTCGTTGTCCATGCACCTGTTTTATGCAAACAGTAATAAAACTCTATTGTGCACAAATTGTTTGCATGTGGTTTTGCGTTACAAGTGAAACTACCTGATAATGTGAATGGTTTTTTGGTTCATTGTTTTAGAGACTATGTTATTCTCTTACAACATATTACTATTAGAATGTAAAATAAGCATATATCCTCCTGTTTATAATCGATTGATAGTGCCTTTTTTTTTATCGTGCGGAAATCCCTTCGGATACCCCCCCGCGTGCCAGCGGGGGCGGTTATGTCGGGCTTGAACCGACTAAAACCGCACGCCGTCTCGGCTCTACAGACTCCGGGGTGTAAGGTTGCCCATAGAGCATATCCCTCGCACCCCGACTGACCCTGGGCCATCTCCGGTTTCGAGATGGCCCCCTCGGGTTTGGGAACCACGGTGTCCCCGTCTTGCCCCGGTTTGGGGGAGGGGCGCTAGTCGCCCCACCGTCCCGGCCTGCTTCTGCTGGGGTGACAGGTGGCCTCACCCGCCACCCCTTGTATCCCTCGTATGTAGCTCTGGGGTTTGTACATTATGCCTGGCAGTTCTTTGACATTCATCCTATTTTCATCTAAAGCCTCGGCTACCGACAGGACTCGAGTTCTATTCATTGTCGTAATGTACGTACTTACGGCCTTCTCACTGTTTTTAGGGTTCCGTTGCCAAATGGCAAAAAACCGAACCCTTATAGATTCGTCATGTCTGTCTGTCTGTCCGTCCGTATGTCACAGCCACTTTTTCCCGAAACTATAAGAACTATGCTGTTGAAACTTGGTAAGTAGATGTATTCTGTGAACCGCATTAAGATCTTATTTTATTTTACAAATATAAAAAAAAAACATAAAATTTTGGGGATAGATCTTCAAAAAATTTTTTTTCGTCAAACCCATACGTGTGTGGGTATCTATGGATAGGTCTTCTAAAATGATATTGAGGTTTCTAATATCATATTTTTCTAAACTGAATAGTTTTCGCGAGAGACACTTCCAAAATGGTAAAATGTGTCCGCCCCCCCCCCCCTGTAACTTCTAAAATAAGAGAATGATAAGACTAAAAAAATATATGATGTACATTAGCATATAAACTTCCAACGAAAATTGGTTTGAACGAGATCTAGTAAGTAGTTGTTTTTTAATACGTCATAAATCGTAAACCGCATTTTATCTTTCATTCAATCAACTCAAATATAAAATTTAAAAAAAAAACATTATCATGTTACTTGCTGCTACGGTACCCTTAATGGGCGAGTCCAACTCGCACTTGGCCGGTGTTTTTACTGTGCCCTATGCTAGCACAGAGAGCCTGGGGTCCTAGGGTATGTCGTCCAGTATAGGCTAAATTCATCCCTATTTTATCTTAAATTTATTGTTAAAGCGAAAAAATAAGTTAAGTTTACGTTAACATATCTAACGGCATAAATCACCAGAAAACGATATCACCGAATCTTTTTGTTTTCAATCTCACAAACTTAGTACAAAACTTATAGCAATAAATTGTTTCAGCTCTGCCTGAAGCTAGGCTGGAAGCCCCCGCGGACCAGTTGGGACATCCTGCCTCTCGTGCTGTCGGCTAATGGAAAAGATCCCGACTATTTCGAAATCCCGCGGGAACTTATCATGGAAATAAACATGACCCATCCGACGTAAGTTGAAAATTAGTAATATTTTTTTGTAAATATTTTGTAATTTACATTAATGGAGCTTCATAGAACATTCAATTCTGTAGTACATATTACGAAAGTAACTTAGCTCCATCCATTTTAAAATGTTAAATACATTACATTATTTTTATCACATCATTTGTGTTGAATCAACGATTTCAAGAAAATTTGCTTTAGAATTTCTCAGACCTCACTGGTTTGTGGTTTAGATTTGTACGTTAAGTGAACACTATACAAACGCACTTAACAAATCCATGCATAAAATATTCATCTTTAGTACGTACATTACAGAATTTGACAAAACCAAGGTTCTCCACATGTAAATACTTTTGGGGTCTAAGGACTTGTTTGTAAAAGTTGAATGAGACCAGGAAAATACTTAGGACGTATTTTAAATTTTTCCGTATAATACATTTTTTCGTAGCGGTTCTGTCGTACATTGTTTCGGCTAATGACCCTTTTAGATATTACTTACCCAGGCTTATAAAATCGAAACCAAATATAAATCATTTGCTGAACTTTGGTGTTATAATTCCTAATGTTGGAAGCATCGGTAGCTTAGTTGTAGAGGAAACCCAGAGAAGTCACGGGTTTGAATTCTGATCATTACACTAACGACGTGAACCTACTCCACCTAACACAAGCAATTTTGCTTAGTTGGAGGGGTTAGGGGGAATACTAGTAATTTCGGTTTCTAATACTCTTAAAAGAAAATTATAACTAGGTATTAATACGATTGCCCGGCGTGGGAGGCGCCGAGGCGTGACCTCGTGGCAGCCATCGGGGTGGGAGTCCTCTCGCTCGGCAGCATGATTGCGGCAATGGTGCGGAGCGCGAGCGCGTGGGCCGCCGCCGCCTCCTTCTGCGAGCATGTAATGCTCGCGAAGGAGGTGGCGGAGCGCGCCCGGGAGAGACTTAGAACTCTCCCGGTCCGCCGAGCCCGCAACTTGCTCGCCGCGCGTCGCAGGCAACTCAGGCGCCGGAGGTCGCTTAACGACCTCCGTCCTCCATGAGCGCAGGCCTGGGGGTGGCGGGTGAGGCCACCTGTCACCCCAGCAGAAGCAGGCCGGGACGGTGGGGCGACTAGCGCCCCTCCCCCAAACCGGGGCAAGACGGGGACACCGTGGTTCCCAAACCCGAGGGGGCCATCTCGAAACCGGAGATGGCCCAGGGTCAGTCGGGGTGCGAGGGATATGCTCTATGGGCAACCT
Source organism: Cybosia mesomella (assembly GCA_946251805.1). Lineage (NCBI taxonomy): Eukaryota > Metazoa > Arthropoda > Insecta > Lepidoptera > Erebidae > Cybosia > Cybosia mesomella. The sequence continues at coordinate 31,267,228 of OX276394.1, read as the reverse complement.
TACACCCCGGCGTCTGTAGACCCGAGACGGCGTGCGGTTTTAGTCGGTTCAAGCCCGACATAACCGCCCCCGCTGGCACGCGGGGGGGTATCCGAAGGGATTTCCGCACGAAAAAAAAAAAAAAAAAAAGGTATTAATACGATTATTGTACAAGAAATTTCGAGTACTGGCCTGTGTACTATTCTAGAAATAAGCAAGCATCCTAAAATTGACTCTCGGGAAGTCAATTTTAAAGATATTTAGATTGCGAGATAGGTCCCACAAAAACCTATGGACGTAATTATAACTTTTTCGAAATACAGAATAAGCTAACTCCTTTCCGAATTTTATCCAGAACAACCAGAGAGTAAAACATTAAAGAGAGAGAGAGATTAAAGAGAGTGTTAAACATTAGTACCTGGATGACCGGGCTTTGTTGTTTATTTTTATCGAATTTTCTGCAAATGAAACCTAGCTCGATCGATTTATTGCCCCCGAAATCCCCTGCATACTAAATTTGATTAACATCGTTGGAGCCGTTTATATATAAATATACATATATCTACAAGAATTGCTCGTTCAAAGGTTAGATACATACAGATACAGTTTTTATGACTTACTACAGGCGAAGTATGAAAAGAGGTCAAATAAACCTGTCTTAACATTATGTACACAGATTACCTTACCCAAATCAAATTACTTTGTTTTTTACTTTATTATATATTTATACATAGATATATTTACATATAGATATTTACATATAGATATATTTATTTATATTTATAAATAGATTTATATATTAAATTACTTTATTAATTGAATCTGAACAAACTATTTCCTATAAAAGAATTTGTGAAAGATACTCCTTGAACTATAAATCTGAAGATTGTTTTTAACTCGCAAAAAAACTTACATAGGTATACCGTATTCGAGGGGTGTGTGTTGGGTAACCTCCTCGAGTGTCGTTTCGATTCCGATCCCGCTGCAGTCCGGGGGGAATGGAACCGGAGCGGCCGGTACACCCTGGGCGGCGGTCAATGGCTTCCCCTTCATGGGGTTGGCATTGATCGTCGGCGAATACCCAACGTGGCGGGAACACATCGCTCTCCGTACTCCTCTGCTTTCAGAGGAGACAGGATGAGCGATGGTGTTTGTGGCTGAGGCCACCATAGGGTCCTGCGGGATCCAGGGGCGGGTTGGCCCACTGCTAACGCAGGGGCCGACGGGCACTTGTGCCGCCGCCGGTGAGAGAGGACTAGCCATCCTCTCGCGTTCCGTAATCGGCAGGTGATCAGCAACGACCTGACTGGTGGCTCCAGAAGGGTACGCCGTGAACTTGCTGACCGGAGGGCTTGCCTTTATTGGCCGGCCCACGACAAGGAAAAGTCTATAACACCCGACAGCCAAGTCGTAAAAACCTATGGATACCAGCCGACCTCCATAGTATATAGGCTTATCCAGGTGCAGGGGGCACCGCCTGGACGGACCACCTTTCCCCCATACTCGTGGGATATGATATGGACCTAATAAACCCTAAAACATTTAAAAAACCGGACGGAATAATTAACAACAACAAAAAGGCAACGAAAATGGACAACGGAAATGACGAAGTCTGCGCGGAGCTCGCGCAGCAGGCAAGCGTGGAGGTGACGCCAAATACCTCGGCGGTGTCGGAGAGTTTCGACACCGCCAACGAGCGAAGCAGGGCGAGCAGCCCGGCGGGTCTGGGCGTGCCGCGGACCCGCAAGCGCAGGAGGCGCGCAAAGGCTCGGGCGGGGGAGGACGTTTCGGACGAAGATTTTACCCTTACCGGGACGACCTCCTCCTCCAGTAGCGACGAAGCCTCAAAGCCGGCATCCAAGGTGGCTGCTGGCCGCCGAGGGGCGCGGGGTGGCGTGAGGGGTGGGCAATCCACCCGAGCCCCCTCGGCTCTTGGAAGGGCTGCGGGAAAGTCACCGCCGAGGCCTTCCACCTCGGCGGTGTCGGTATCGGAGCCATGCGGGAGGACGCGGTCACTCATGGAGAGACTCCAGAAGGTGACCGCGTCCTTCCAGGGGTCCCCAAACCCTGAGCAGGAGGCGATGTTGCGCATTGTGCTCGACATCGCCTCCGAGAATGAGGGCCTGGCGGCGCAGCTGGCCGAGTCCCGTCGGGAGACGGCTCGACTAGCTGCAGCCGTCGAGGAGCTCAAGAGGGGGATGGCGAGCTCGGCTCAAACGGCGCAGAGGGCGCAACCGGCGGAGCCGGCGCGCGCGACTCGCTCGTCCGCGAGTCGGTCAGCGCAGCCTGCGCTGTCGGCGCGGCCGGAGCGGCCGGTGGAACCGGTCCAGCAGCCGGCACAGTCGGTGCGGCCGGCGCAGCCGAGGGCACCGCCGGCGGAGGCCTGGCTCCCCTATATGGAGGCGCTGGAGGAGAGGATGATGTGTCGGATGGAGGCCCTAATGGACTCCATCCGCCGTCCGCCTCTGGCGCCACCAGCGGCCGTCTACGCGGCTGTAGCCAAGAGGGGCCCCACCCGCCCGGCTGCGGGTGCGGTTGTGACCCTGCCGGAGCCGGCTCCTCAACCCCCTCCCGCTCAGGGTAAGGGGAAGGGCAAAGGCAAGGGGAAGGGCAAGGGGAAGACGTCCCCAGCCCTGGCCCCAGCCCCAGCCCCAGCCGTGGTTCCGGCCACCTCCACCCCATTGGAAGGGGGCTGGGAGGTGGCTGGAGCCAACAAGAAGAGGCGGAAGGCCGCCAAGAAGGCCGCCAAGAAGGCCAGGAAGGCCGCGGCCGCCGCGAAGACAGCGCCGGGGAAGCTCCGTGCCCCTCGTACCACGGCCGTCGTCGTCACCCTGACGGCGGAGGCAGCGGGTAGGGGCATGGGGTATGCCGAGGTGTTGGCCAAAGTTAAGGCCAACGTCGATTTAAAGGCCCTCGAGATCCCGGGTGTCCGGTGCAAGAGCACACGGACGGGAGCCCGGCTTCTTGAGGTCCCTGGCGCCGCCAGTGGCCCCAAGGCCGACGCCCTAGCGGCTCGGCTGAGGGAGTCGCTGGACGCAGCCGACGTCCGGGTGTCCAGGCCCATTAAATGCGCAGAAGTGCGCATTACGGGCCTGGACGACTCCGTCACGGCAGAAGAGCTCAGGCTCGCCGTGGCGGAGGCCGGGGACTGCTCCCCGGACACAGTAAAGGCCGGAGCTATACGCTTCGGCCGCGGTGGACAGGGGGCAGCAGTTGTCGGCTGCCCTATCGCGGCGGCCCAAAAGGTCGCAGACGGGCGGAGCCTCCTGGTGGGAGGCTTCCTGAGGGCGCAGCCACGGCTCCTGCAGGCCCGACCGGCCAGGTGCTTCAGGTGCCTGTCGGTGGGCCATGTGGGGGTGCACTGCACGGCGGAAGTGACGGCGGGTGACCGTTGCTTCCGCTGTGGCCAACCCGGTCACAAGGCCGGCACGTGCGATGCCCCGCTGCACTGCTTTAGGTGTGCAGCGGGAGGCAAGCCGGCCGACCACAGGGTTGGCAGCAAGGCCTGCGCCGGAGGGGAGCCGAAGCCGGGAGGCCGGCCTTCCGCCTCCAGTTCACAGCGGGATGCGGAGATGGGGGTTCCATAATGGATCCTCAACTCCGCATCCTGCAGGTGAACGTTGGCCACGGTGCCCATGCTCAGGATCTTCTGCGCCAGAGCATGGCACAGTGGGCCATAAATGTCGCCGCTGTCGCCGACCCATACACCCACCGGTTCCTCGGGCCTACCTGGGAAACCGCGCTGGATGGGTCGGCGGCACTGGTGCACAACCCTGCCGCCGGCAGCCCCCCTCTTGCCGTCGTTGCAAGGGGACCCGGCTGCGTGGCGGCGGCGGTTGGGGATATAGCGGTCGTGGCCGCTTATATCACGCCGAACCGAGACCAAGCTGCATATGAGCAGTGGCTGGTCCTTGTGCTCGGGGACTTCAACGCCTGGTCGTATGCCTGGGGTTCCCGACACGAAAGGGGCGCGACGGGGCATAGAGGCAGGGCACTGGTGGACTGGGCCGCACGACTCGGCCTAGTCCTCCTAAATCGGGGAGCCGTGGACACGTTCGTGACCTCGAGGGGTAGCTCCATCGTGGACCTATCGTTCGCGAGCCCCTCGTTGGCGCGACGTGTTCAGGGCTGGCGCGTCGTTTTGGGGGAGGACACAAGTTCGGATCACCGATACATTCGGTTTGACGTGTCCCCCCCTGCGAGCGACGCGCCGGCTGCACCGGCTCCACCCGAGCCACGTTGGGCGCTTAAGCGACTTGATCGGGAGCTCCTCCTGGAAGCCGCCATCGTACAGGCCTGGGCCCCTGCGCCGGACAGGCCTGTCAGCATAGACGATGAGGCGGAGTGGTTCCGGGAGGCCATGACCCGTGTCTGTGACGCGGCGACTATAATCCGAGGGGTCAGGTCTACTGGTGGTCGTCGGAGATCGCGCAGCTCAGACGGGGCTGCGTGATCACGCACCGCCGGTGGGCCCGATTCCGTAGGAGGCGTCGCCGCCCCGCAGATGCGGAGGCCCGAGAGGCGGAGTTGTACGAGGGATACAGGGAGGCCAGACGAGCCCTCCGAGCGGAGATAAGGCGTTCCAAACGGGACGCCTTCCGTGAGCTGCTGGAAACGCTGGAGCGGGACCCTTGGGGGCGGCCCTACCGGATGGTGAGGGGCAAGCTGCGCCCCAAGGCCCCGCCGTTAACCCGGTGTCTCCAGCCGGATCTGCTCGGAGGAGTTGTTGGCTCCCTGTTCCCAGCGCGGGCGGTGGAACATGTTCCACCGCGGATGACTCCGCCTCGGTTGCGCATGGCGCCCGTAGTGGAAGACGACGACGTGCCCGAGGTCACTTGGGTAGAACTAGAGCTGGCGGTGAGAAGGCTAAGAGCCAAACACACCGCCCCGGGACCCGACGGCATTCCAGGCCGAGCGTGGGTCCTAGCTCTAGTCGACGACGCTCTCGAGCCCCGGCTGAGAGGGCTTCTCAGCGCATGTTTGATGCGGGGCACGTTTCCGAAATTGTGGAAGACGGGGAAACTGGTCCTCATTCGAAAGGAGGGGCGCCCGGCGGACTCGCCGTCCGCCTACCGGCCCATAGTGTTGCTCGACGAGGTGTGCAAGCTCTTTGAAAGAGTAATTGCGAAGCGCCTCGTCGAGCACCTCTTAAGAGTGGGGCCGGACCTGGCGGATGGCCAATATGGCTTCTGCCAGAGGCGCTCCACCGTGGATGCCATCATGCGCGTGAGGGCTCTGGCGGAGGATGCAGTAGCCCGGGGTGAGGTGATGTTGGCGGTGTCCCTGGACATCGCCAAAGCGTTCAACACCTTGCCCTGGAGTTGCATTAGGGAGGCGCTCGTGTATCACGAAGTGCCTCTCTACCTCCGCCGCATAGTCGGGGCGTATTTGACGGAGAGAGCCGTCATCTACCCAACCGTGACCGGTCTCGGTCGGCGTGAAATGTCGTGCGGTGTTCCACAGGGATCGGTCCTGGGGCCGCTCCTGTGGAACATCGGATACGACTGGGTGCTTCGCGGTGAGCTCGTAGGCGGTGCCGCCGTCACGTGCTACGCGGACGACACGCTCGTGACGGCGTGCGGGGCGACGTACCGCGAAGCTACCCGAAAGGCCACGACCGCGGTTGCCCAAGTCGTTAGGCGGACCCGGCGGCTGAGTCTCGAGGTGGCCCTGCATAAAACCGAGGCCCTGTTCTTCCATGGGCCTCGGAGCAAGCCACCCGAGGGATCCAGTCTCATCGTGGGAGGAAATCGCATCGGCATCGGCTCGTGCTCGACGGCCGATGGGACTTCGGAGAGCACATCCGAAGTCTGGCCCCCAAATTGAAGGGCACAGCTCTTGCTCTGGCTCGGCTGTTGCCCAACATGAGGGGGCCCGATGACTCCTGCAGGAGACTCTACGCGGGGATCGTGCGGTACATGGCCCTGTATGGGTGCCCAATATGGGCGGAGGCCCTGAGGACCAGAACTGTGCGGATGCTGCGCGCTCCGCAGCGAGTTCTGGCCATCAGGGTCATCCGAGGGTACCGCACGATCTCCTTCGAGGCGGCGAGTCTCCTTGCCGGAACTCCGCCATGGGACCTGGAAGCGAGAGCCCTTTCGCAACTGTACCAGTGGCGAAAGGAGGCGCGGGAGCAGGGATGGAACCCCGAGCCTCGAAAAATCGAGGCCGTGCAGTCCCAGCTCCGCCAGGCCATCGTGGTGGAGTGGATAGAACGACTTGGGCAACCAAGCGCAGGGCACGCCGCAATAGCGGCGGTAAGGCCCATCATGGAGGATTGGCTGGAGAGGCGACACGGAAGCCTCTCCTATCGACTGACGCAGGTGATCTCAGGGAAGGGGTGCTTCGGGGACCACCTGCATCGGATCAGGAAGGAGCCAACGCCTGAGTGTCATCACTGCGACGCGAGCGAGGACTCAGGGCTGCACACGCTGGCGGACTGCCCGGCGTGGGAGGCGCCGAGGCGTGACCTCGTGGCAGCCATCGGGGTGGGAGTCCTCTCGCTCGGCAGCATGATTGCGGCAATGGTGCGGAGCGCGAGCGCGTGGGCCGCCGCCGCCTCCTTGTGCGAGCATGTAATGCTCGCGAAAGAGGTGGCGGAGCGCGCCCGGGAGAGACTTAGAACTCTCCCGGTCCGCCGAGCCCGCAACTTGCTCGCCGCGCGTCGCAGGCGACTCAGGCGCCGGAGGTCGCTTAACGACCTCCGTCCTCCATGAGCGCAGGCCTGGGGGTGGCGGGTGAGGCCACCTGTCACCCCAGCAGAAGCAGGCCGGGACGGTGGGGCGACTAGCGCCCCTCCCCCAAACCGGGGCAAGACGGGGACACCGTGGTTCCCAAACCCGAGGGGGCCATCTCGAAACCGGAGATGGCCCAGGGTCAGTCGGGGTGCGAGGGATATGCTCTATGGGCAACCTTACACCCCGGCGTCTGTAGACCCGAGACGGCGTGCGGTTTTAGTCGGTTCAAGCCCGACATAACCGCCCCCGCTGGCACGCGGGGGGGTATCCGAAGGGATTTGCGCACGATAAAAAAAAAAAAAAAAAAAAAAAAAGGTAAATGTTACCTACCTATTTCTTTGTTTGTAAAATGATTAGGATTATATTTCGATATGATTTATATAAGATGGGTTATTGAATTAGAAATCATTTTACAAACAAAGAAATAGGTAGGTATTTACAAACAAAGAAATAGGTAGGTATACCTTTTTTTTTTTTTTTTTTTTTTTTTTTTTTTTTTTTTATCGTGCGGAAATCCCTTCGGATACCCCCCCGCCGGCCAGCGGGGGCGGTTATGTCGGGCTTGCACCGACTAAAACCGCACGCCGTCTCGGGTCTTCAGACGCCGGGGTGTAAGGTTACCCATAGAGCATATCCCTCGCACCCCGGCTGACCCTGGGCCATCTCACCACTAACAGCATCGCTCATCCTGTCTCCTCTGAAAGCAGAGGAGTACGGAGAGCGATGTGTTCCCGCCACGTTGGGTATTGGCCGACGATCAATGCCAACCCTATGAAGGGGTGAAGGGGAAGCCATTGACCGTTCATTTTACAAACAAAGAAATAGGTAGGTAGGTATACCTACCTATTTCTTTGTTTGTAAAATGATTTCTAATTCAATAACCCATCTTATATAAATCATATCGAAATATAATCCTAAAATTAGTGAATGAATCCGAAATCAGTTTTTTTTTTTAATTATAAAGCTAAATTATATTCACAAGTATAATAAACTGTTACAGGGTACAACCGAATAAAGGGACAATGATGTCAACTGTCATTAGTAGAGTATTACCTAATCACAATATATCTCGCTTGTTTATTAGGCATTAACGCCTGTTCATATTATCAATACCGATACATTATTGAATAGATGTGGATTTATGACCAGTAAACGTAGATTGGATATCGCTGGACCACACTTTTGTGACAAGCAATCTGTTGAAGGGACGCCGATGTTTTTATATTTGCACGTCTTTATTTGACATTATGTGCATTCTCAGAGTTTTTTATGTTGGCATAAATCTGTGATGGAAAATTAAGGCGGCTTTCCACGGTACAGTTAGCGTTAAAAATATGATAATAAGAATGACAAAACTCAGCAAATTAAATATTATACCAATATCTTACATATTATTTCCACTACGTTACGATAAGTAACCTACAATTTGGTTTTTTATTTTTCTTCTTAGGTATGATTGGTTTGAAGAGCTAAATCTTCGCTGGTATGCGCTGCCAGCGGTCTCAGGCATGCGTTTTGACTGCGGTGGCATTGAATTCACCGCTAACGCTTTCAATGGTTGGTACATGAGCACTGAGATAGGCTGCCGGAATTTGTGTGATACAAACCGACTTAATATGTTAGAGGTAAGGATGTTTATTCAATTGTTTATTTAAATAATATTCATCTAAGAATTTTAGGCAGAGAACGTCTATTTTAAATTTGACCTGAATTCGGTGGTTTTCTCAATTGGGTCTCAAGCGTGTGTGACGCCCTTGGTGTTATAAGCATCCATAGGCCGCGGTAACCGCTTCCTATCAGGTGGGTCGTTTGCTTGTCTGCCACCAAAGTTGTACAAAAAAAGAAATAAAAAAACTTGTGAATTGGTTTATTGCAGTCAAGGTAAACTTAGAAAAGTAGTGTTTGAAACGCGGGATGCAACGCATTCAAAGTTCATTTGTTTTTAGGTAGATTTCGATGAAATCGATCTACCTATTGGTTTCTTGACTACTGTCGAATTTTAAAAAAAAATCTTCATAGGAGGTCTAGTTATGACCCCCTGAGTCCGAATTGACCACTGGTCAAAAAGTTTATATATATATATATGTATGTATGGTTCCACTTCCCAAAATTTGCGGCACTCTCACGGTCGCATTTTTGCCCCGATCGCTTTCAAACTGCGGTCAAAAATTGCTTGGGTGTAAACTTAGTTTAAGTTCGTGAACGGGTGGAATCCGGCCTAAGGGGACGGTAGGGCCTCACTTTTTGTGAAATCAGTTTTTCCTCAAAATTTCACGTTCCATGAAAGATATTCGAACCGTTCTAATTTTATCCCATAGTATACATGAATAACAACAACTTTTAATTATAAACCTATAAGATTAAAACTTTAACTAAAAGTGGAGGGGGGAAAAACCAAAATTTTTCGGGAAAAAATCATAACTTCTAACCGGTGAACATTATTGCGTCGGAAACATTTTTAATCGATAGGCCATTTTTAAGTCTAAAATAAATGTCTGAAAAGTTTTTCGCTAAAAGTTACCGTTTTCGAGAAAAAAAAATTAAACATGTTAACTTCACGAAATATTGTTTAAAGTCCGTAGTTCTCTATATAAAATAATATTAATTGCATCACGAAATCTACCTGTGCGTTCCCCCTGCGGGAACGGATTTTTTTGTTATACGTTTTGAACCTTATGTGTTTCTTAGAAGATAGGCAGAGGTATATTTCACACACATAGTTTACCAACTTTATAATATAATAATTTTGGTCTTACGTAATAAGAAAAATTGCCATGCTGCATAATGTTCACACCGTTAGTAATATGTTTCTTCAAAATTATTTACAAATAAATGAAGTTTTTTTTAAGGAGTTAGTATTATATATTTTGTTAAGTATCCTAAATGCTAGTACAGGCACAGTATCCCGAGGAAGGCATCTCAAAGCCGTAGATGGCTCAGCGTCAGCCGGGGTGCGAGGGGAGGCATTAGAGACCCAAGACGGCATGCGGTTTTGTTAGTTTTGAGTCCGACATAATTACTCCCTGTCCGGCAAAAATAATGACACAGTATAGGCGTAGACAAATCTAATAAGTTAAAGATCATAAAAATCGGTCCACCCGTTCTCGCGTTATAAACGGTATCACTAACACGATTTTTTTTATTTATAAATAAATAATAAATATTATGCGACATTCCACACAGGGCTATCTAGATCCAAAGTAAGCATAGCTTAACTGGCTAGTATTATGGGTTCTAGTATGCGGATAAACATTCTTAGATACATTTTCTTTTTTAAATACATACATTACATATTATACATAGAAACAACTAGACTGTTGCAAATAGACACATTCATGCAAACAAATATTTGCACTGAGCGGGTATCAAACTCGCGACCTCCGCCTTAGCAGTCGAATGCACTACTATTACGCACTCTAAATGACGTACAGTATTTGCAAATGTTCATATTCACGCATATCTGTGTTAACGTTAGAATTTTCAATCGCGTAACATGCGGCTAATAATTTAAACGCATGATTGAGTACTAATTAAAGCCCTTATAGATCTTATAACTGGTGTGCTCGGCATTGCTCAGCATGCTTCGGCAACAAATTTCATTGACACAGCTTATGAATGGTTCCTTATATCACAGATTAACTAATAGTTTGTACTTAACTCTTATGAACAGTTTAGATAACATTTATAGAATCACAAATGCTCCTGCCTTTTTGCCCTACATATACTACAGAAATCGCAATCAGTACTCTTACAATAGTATAATAACAGAACATTAATCCTCTAGTTCTCCGGTGCGTTTTATTTCTAAACTTTGTTTAGCTAGTGCAGCAAATATTTTTTCCTAGTGTATGGGATCTACAATCTACGCGATGGCTTCCAATTTATACACTGGCTTGCTTTATCTTCTAAATATAATAACTATTTGAAATATTTTTTGTTGCGAATATAAATGAATGTTAATAAATGTTAATTATCGCTCGCTTAATAATGTGACTGGTAGATGGCAATAGGCTCGCCCCCTATTACATTGGGACCTTAACATAACTGGCAAATCGTGGGTGTGTAATACACCTCCGCCTACCCCTTCGGGGATACAGGCGTGAAGTTATGTTATGTTATGTTTATAAATAATCATTAAATTCTGTTGTCTGACTAAATTGATTTATTTATTTATTTGAACAGAAAATAGCGCAGAAAATGGGTCTAGACACTAGAACTCCCATAACCCTTTGGAAGGATAAAGCTCTGGTAGAATGCAACGTTGCCGTACTGCATAGTTTTCAACAGCACAATGCTACTATAGTGGACCATCACACCGCTTCTGAGAGTTTCATCAAGCACCTCGACAATGAAAATAGACTGAGGTGAGTAAATTTAGACATTATTATTGTATTGTACAGAGGAATTCCTCAAAGAGAACACACTGTGTGTAACCTAACCATTTATCACACAAATATATCAACAGAAAAGTACTCTACGGAATATTCAGTAAGCATCGTGCTATGATAATACAGTCAGGAGCATAAGACACCTAATTTTAAAAAGTATAATTTTATGTCAATGTTATGTTTTATACATATTGTGTTAGTTTGAATTATCACTTTTTACATATATTTTTAATCTGCTAGAATCATAATATGGAAAATACCATAATAACATAATTCCATAATCGAATTTCTATTCTTTTTATTAGAAAGGATGACCTGCGGTGTAGTATTATATAACGCATTTTGTTATATCACTAAATTTATTACACTCACATAACGGACTTTTAAATGTTATATGCCCCTATTGGTTTCCTTAACCGGTTTTCGTGGTCAGCTCTGTCTTCATAAGCTAATAAACAGCGGTAGAATAAACACAGATTATCAGATTAATGTCCCTGTGCCAACGCATCCGGATCCGGCACATTTAAAACGTAAAATGAGCAGTCATTTAACGCTTTTATTTGCAAACTTTAGTAAAAGGAAAATATTCTCTTTTGGTAAATAATTACGATTTCCGACATTAATTTGCTGATATTGTCATGACTTCTAAATATACATATCTTGGAAATTAAGCGATATGTTAATCGCCTTATTTAAAAGAAAGTTTGAGCGGCTGTCTTCATTCGGTCGGTTGTCATGTGGAAATACTATGGAAATACCTTCTCGTTTCAAATACCTCAATTCAGGAACTCTAAGCTAGAAAAATAATGTATAACGTAGTATTAAATTATAGTACTATTATCTGCAGAGTTTATTATACTATCGATTAGAGGAACACGAAGTTCTTATTCGGACAGCCAGTTTGGTTTTCGCCGGGGGCGCTCCGCTATGGATGCGATCATGCGCGTGAGGGCCCTGGTGGAGGAAGCTGTGGCCCGGGGTGAGGTGGTGTTGGCAGTGTCTCTTGACATTGCCAATGCCTTCAACACCTTACCCTGGAGCTGCATTAGAGAGGCGCTCGTTTATCACAGAGTGCCTCTCTACCTCCGCTGTATCGTCGGGGCTTATCTTTCGGAGAGAGCCGTTATCTACCCAAGTAGGGTAGGGCTCGGTCGGCGAGATATGTCGTGCGGTGTTCCACAGGGCTCGGTACTGGGCCGCTCATGTGGAACATCGGTTACGACTGGGTGCTTCGCGGTGGTCTTCTGGAGGGTGTTGACTTGACGTGTTACGCTGACGACACCCTCGTGACAGTACGAGGCCAGACGCACCGCGAGGCAACCATGAAGGCCACGGCCGGGGTTGCCCAAGTCGTTGGACGTATTCGGCGGCTGGGTCTTGAGGTGGCCCTCCACAAGTCCGAGGCCCTTTTTTTCTATGGGACTCGGAATCGACCACCAGATAGATCCAGTCTTATCGTAGGAGGTGTACGCATCACTATCGAGTCCTCGATGAAGTATCTAGGGCTCGTACTCGATGGGCTGTGGGACTTTGGATATCATTTCCGAAGTCTGGCCCCTAAGCTTAAGGGGGTGGCGGTTGCGCTGTCGCGGCTGGTGCCCAATCTGAAGGGGCCGACGCCTACTGCAGGAGGCTCTACGCTGGAATCGTGCGGTCCATGGCTCTTTACGGGGCACCAGTATGGGCAGTGAACCTGAGGGCTAGCAACGTCGCAATCCTGCGATCCCCCCTGCGGTTGCTGGCCGTCAGGATTATAAAGGGATACCGCACGGTCTCCTTTGAGGCGGCGAGTCTCCTTGCCGGGACGCCTCCATGGGACCTGGAAGCGAGGGCCCTTGCGGCACTGTACCAGTGGCGCAAGGAGACGCTGGAGCGGGATCTAAGGCCTGCTCCACGAGAAATCGAGGGGCAGCGATCCCAACTCCGCCAGGTGCTCGTGGAGGAATGGAAGGAACGATTTGGGCAATCAAGCGCAGGGCACGCCACGATTGTGGCGGTAAGACCCGTCATGGAGGAATGGCTGGAGAGGCGCCACGGAAGCCTCTCTGACCGGCTGACGCAGGTGCTCACCGGAGTGCCACCATTGCCGGGGCTGCTCTGTGGACACGCCGCTTCACACACTGGTAGAGTGCCCAGAGTGGATGGAGCAGCGCCGTGTCCTTGAAGCAGCCGTCGGAGCGGGAAGCCTCACACTGCAGATCCTGGTGCTGGCCATGGTTGGCAGCGAGAGTGTGTGGAACGCCGTCGCCTTCTTTTGCGAGGCAGTGATGCGCGCAAAAGAGGCAGCAGAAAAGGTACGGGAGAGAGCTAGCACTGTCCCGTGCCGTAGAAGGCGCACCGGGCGGCGGAGATCGCAGAACGATCTCCGTCCTCCATGAGCGCGGGCCTGGGGGTGACGGTCGGGGCTAGCCGTCACCCTAGCAGAAGCAGGCCCAGGGCGGCGGCGCGTCGTGTTTCTGCGCACGCTTCTCTTAGGGGGAGGGTGGATTACATCCCCAATAACGCGTTGGGGTCGCCAGCGCTGGCGACCGGAGCCGTTCGGGGTCTCTGGGATATCCTTCCTAGGGCACACCAGATTCCCCGTACCACATGGCTGACGCAAGAGGGACACCGTGCGGTTTTAGTCGGTTCAAGGCCGACATACCCATCTCACCGTTAGCTCCGGTGGGGTGAAGCCCGTGGAGGTTTCCGCACGTTAAAAAAAAAAAAAGTTCAGTAATATTCCTTATTCATTTGATTGTGCGTTCATTTTTTTTTTAAATGTACGCAGCGCAACTTGTTACATATACATAGGTACATATAATGAGTAAGTTGTGTTTATATCAAAATATACCACCAGTATGACCTAATAAAATTTGTTAAGAGATACTTCCGTTATTATGTCAGTAGATCAAAAGACCTTAAAACTGAAACACAATATATGTAAACAAGTTGCGAATGAGACATCTACCAGACTCAATCGATCATTAAACTGTCAGCACCAAAGCCTTGCATACAAAACAATTTAGCACATGTGGTCAAAAGAAGGACACAATAATAAACAACTCATTAGATTATTTTAACTATCGTGTGATTGTTTTGGTTTCCCACTTTACCACGCGACTGTGCACGTACACCGATGGCGTCATTATCATAGTTTTGGACAATCATCCTTTATGTTACTGTTACACTTTTTGTACGCAACGTCCAAGATATTGCCGAATGGATTAGGTTTTTTCGTTTGCAAATAAGGTCCGGATGTGGTTTTATTTAAGGGTGGTGCACATCGGTGCACGTAAAGAGAAAAGAAAAAAGGGTAATCACGTTAAATATTTGGCACACGCAGATAGTGGATAGTCCAGTCATTACATCGGAAAAAACTTGAAACCTAGGATGCTAAATCGCATGTATTTGATTCAGAATTTGGCTGGTTTAATAATTTAATTGTATTACGATAATTCCTAAATCTCTCCCGGGCGCGCTCCGCCATCTTCTTCTCGAGCATTACATGCTCGCAGAAGGACGCGGCGGTGGCCCACGCGCTCGCGCTCCGTACCATTGTCGCAATCATGCTGCCGAGCGAGAGGACTCCAACCCCGATGGCTGCCACGAGGTCACGCCGGGCAGTCCGCCAGCGTGTGCAGCACCGAGTCCTCGCTCGCGGCGAAGTGATGGCACTCAGGCGTTAGCTCCTTCCGGATCCAATGCAGGTGGATCAGCTGTGTAAGTCAGTACGAGAGATTTCCGAGTCGCCTCTCTAGCCAATTCTTCATGATGGGCCTTACCGCCGCTATTGCGGTGTAACCTGCGCTTGGTCGCCCAATTCGTTCCTTCCACTCCACCACCACTCGTGGTGGACCACGATGGCTTGGCGGAGCTGCGACCGCACGGCCTCGATTTCCCGAGGCTCGGGGTTCCATCCCTGCTCCAGCGCCTCCTTTCGCCCCTGGTACAGTTGCGAAAGGGCTCTTGCCTCCAGGTCCCATGGCGGAGTTCTGGCAAGGAGACTCGCCGCCTCGAAGGAGATAGTGCGGTACCCGCGGATGACCCTGTGGGCCCTCACGCGCTGCGGAGCGCGCAGAATCCGCACACTTCTGACCTTCAGGGCCTCCGCCCATATTGGGCACCCATACAGGGCCATGGACTTCACGATCCCTGCGTAGAGTCTTCTGCAGGAGTCATCGGGCCCCTTCATGTTGGGCAGCAGCCGCGGCAGAGCGAGAGCTGTGCCCTTCAATTTGAGGGCCAGACTTCGGATATGCTCTCCGAAGTCCCATCGGCTGTAGTGCACGAGCCCCAAATATTTCATTTGGGGCATGATGCCGATGCGATTACCTCCTACGATGAGACTGGATCCCTCAGGTGGCTTGCTCCGAGGCCCATGAAAGAACAGGGCCTCAGTTTTATGCAGAGCCACTTCGAGACCCAGCCACCGGATCCGCTCCACGGCTCGTCTCGGGTTTGGGAGGTTTGACAGCAGTTGCTTCCATAATACCTAAAATAATCCAAACAGAAAATGAAAAGCGGACCCTTGTCTCCGTGCTGAAGGCCTCGTATGACCATGGAATATTTTCAAGTCTTGATTTGTTTATTTCCACTAGCAATGAATCATATCATTGTTTATGCTCGGTTTACGTTTGGTGTACGTCACTTTTTATGATCAAATTAAACTTATACTGCGTAACTTTGATTCAGTTTCATAACAATAGGATGCGGCGAAAATGACCCGGATAATTTCGTGAGCTAATCGAGTAAAATTTATTTCAGTTATGCGCCCTATTTTGTTACAACCTTTAAAATTATGCGAGAATTACAAGGACTTGGGTGGGTGCAACAACATTATTTAAGCTTAAAGTTAAAGTTTTATACAAGTATGTACAAGTATTATTCATAAAGACAACCAACCGTAGTATTTCTATGTTAATGACAGAGCTGCTTAGCTTTTAAATGGATTCATTAACCTTTGTTACTTTAATATTTAAAACTTATAAACAAATATCTTTAAACTGAAACAGATTTTGAAGCCCATTAGCCTTGTAAGATTGAATTAGTACTTAGTAGTTAATCATACAAATTGGGAAATGGCCGCAAATGCTGTAAGTTAAACAAATGGTAGATAACGGGTTACACTGACGTACATTCAAATAGCGACTAATTTGAAAAATTAAACACTAATGATAGTTGTCTGACCAGAAACATTTCTTTTAAGTGATGCTCCTGCTTTAAGAATATATATTCATTTAGTTATTTAAAGCATATGATAAAAAAAAATATCGTAAAAGTTTACACCAAGAAACAGAATACCTAACAATTATTTTTTTATTTCGTTATTATTTAAAGCATAACATTACATTCTTGTGCAGTAATAGCAACAAAGAAACCACTAAGGTTTTTACCTGTGCTATAACAATAACAGTGAGACAACATTCAAACAAAGAAGAACAAATCTCCACCTACCTACCTACCTACAAATAGTTTAAAAAAATATTTTTTTTATTACAAATTATAACTACATTAATAACAAGAAAAAATAAATAACAATAATAGAAATCAGCACTACAAAGAATTCAAAAATGAAATGAATTCGTAAAAATGATATGAATGAATGAAATACTTACCTATAAAAAAAAACTCATATAAATAAAATATTCTACGACATTCTACACAGGGCTCTCTAGACTCAAAGTACGCATAGTTTAACTAGCTTGTGTTAAGGGTTCCAGAATGCGGATAAACATACTTATATACTTTTTGTTTGTAAATACTTACCTACATATTATACATAGAAACACCCAGACCAATGCAAATCATCATACATATATTATTTAATATTCATCCATACAAATATTTGCTCTGAGTGGGAATCAAACCCGCGCCCCCTGTCGTAGCAGTCTAATACACTACCGCTTCGCCTATTATTTTATATTATGTAGGTACCTTACATCAGTTCACAAAATAATAATATTTAGTCACCCAAGGAAATCACGTCATGCTTGTTACGCTTGACCAGTGTTGACTGGACCTCTTCCTTTCTCATTGTTATCGCATTTCCGTGAATTGTTAGCTTTGTTATGTAACTCTTTAGAAGTCCCACCTATTTCCAAAATCGTGATTTCTATTAAACTTATTTTCTATAGTATTGCATTCATCATTCATTAAAATATGAATAGAATGTATGAAATAAGACATGGTACTGTAGAGACAGTAACTGAGGAAATGATGTCTGACAGGAACGTTGGAGAATGTTGCACCAACTTCAAATAATAGGGACAAGGGCACGCAGATATTGATGTGATTGTATTCATCATTCAATATTTGTATCAACAGGTCGGGATGCCCAGCTGACTGGATTTGGATTGTCCCTCCAATGTCATCATCGATTACTCCAGTTTTCCACCAAGAAATGGCCCTTTATTACCTACGACCTTCTTATGAATATCAGGTTTGTATAATAATTGTTTGTATAATTGATTTTATTTTCGTCGAATAAGTTTTAATTTAATTTTATGTGGGTTAAACTACATTTAATGTAACCAGGAACCCGCTTGGAAGACTCATCAATGGCAGAAATTAAAACCGATAACTGGCAAAAGGCCTATCAATAGGAAGTTCCATTTCAAGCAAATAGCACGAGCTGTTAAATTCACGTCCAAGTTGTTTGGACGTGCCCTTTCCAAGAGGATAAAAGCGACCGTCTTGTATGCAACTGAGACTGGCAAATCTGAACAATACGCAAAGGAATTAGGAGTTATTTTTGGACACGCATTTAACGCTCAAGTATGTATATATAATTGTAATAATTTCTTGATAAAAAAAAACTCATTTATTGATATTACCGAAAGAATTTATTATTATTGATCTTTTCAAGTTTTTTCAACCATACAACTATTCATATATTTTAGGTTCATTGTATGGCTGACTATGATATAACATGTATTGAACACGAAGCCCTACTTCTGGTTGTAACTTCAACATTTGGAAATGGTGATCCACCAGAAAATGGTGTCGTAAGTACTACTATCAACTGAATTATCATTATAAAAATATTATTTTGTATTTCTGCTTACAATCCATATTTTCAGGCATTTGGAGAACATTTGTGCGAATTACTATATGCCGATGAAGTTGAAGAAAATGCTGGGTAAGATATATATAGTCGTGCTCTTAGTTTATACAAACGTATCAGAGTAATAAAAAAATATATATTTGTTACCAGGAATCAAATGCTGACACCAAAATCTTTCATCAAAGCTAACCCAATGGAATTGCAAAGATATGCCTCTAGTAATACAAGAAAACTGAACAGATTAGAATCACTAAAAGGTAAGAAAACATTCAAATAAACATAAAAAGCACCTCCCCGTATCAAACTATCCATATTTATAATATTATGATATTTCAGGCAGTACAACAGATGCCACATCTATAGACAGTTTTGGTCCTCTGAGCAATGTACGTTTTGCGGTGTTTGCCCTCGGTTCAAGCGCGTATCCAAATTTCTGTAACTTCGGAAAGTACGTGGATAAGTTGCTTGTTGACCTCGGAGGGGAACGAATTCATGACCTTGCGACCGGTGACGAGATGTGCGGACAAGATCAGGCCTTCCGGAAGTGGGCCTCTAGCGTATTTAATGTAAGTACTTAGAAATGACGCGTCTAATTGGTAATTTTTCTTAATGCTTGCCAGTTCTGAGCTATTTAAGGAGCTTTAAAAAAGTGTTAAATATTAAGAATGTTCAAAACGAAAAATTATTTTAAAATATTTTCGAAGTCATATTTCATAAATTACAAAAGTGCCATTTTTTATTGTCATTCTAATATGCTTATTAGATTCTACTGACTACTTACTAGATTACTAGACCTAGATTAATAAGTACTGTACGAAATCCTTTCTGTGTATAATTGTAAGCCTAATCGTAACGTATAAAGTTTGAATTGTAACACATACAGGATAATTATATTTATTTACTTACAAAATTTAACTAAAAGTGAACCCAACTTTCTAATTCATAGGTTTCATGCGAAACTTTCTGTTTGGATGACGATGAAACCTTGCAAGAGGCTAAAAGGGCTTTAGGCACAGTAGCGCTGAGCGAGGAAACAGTACGCTTTGGAAGCCCAGCGTGTCGCCCTCCAACATTGCATAGCGCCTTACAGTCAGCTCTAAATAAGAAACTTGTACATTGTATTGTGAAGGCTAATAAAGATTTAGGAGACGATTCTGCAGAAAGGTCTACCATATTTATTGATTTGGAACCAAAGGTAAAGAAATAACTTTCTACGAATAAAAATAAACATTTCCATAAACTTATTTAATAATAATAATTTTACAGGAGGAAATCAAATATGATCCTGGAGATCATGTGGGAATAGTTGCTTGTAATCGTAAAGAATTAGTTGACAGTATATTATCCCGCGTAAAGGACGTTGAAGATTATGATGAATCTGTACAAATACAACTAATGAAAGAAACACATACATCAAGTGGTGAGAAACGGTTTTTTATGGTTTTAATAATTTTATCAAGAATGATTTCATAATTACCTTCTTACTTATTCAGGTCCAGTAAAATCTTGGGAGCCTCATGAAAGACTTCCAGTTGTAAGTGTCCGAGATTTATTCACAAGGTTCTTGGATATTACAACTCCACCATCCACTATTATGCTTCAGTATTTAGCTACGACTTGTGAAAATGATGAAGAGGCTAAACAACTAAACATACTTGCAACCGTTAGTATTTAATAATTATATTGTACTATAAAGCTTCCGACAAACTGTCATAAAAATATTCATTACCTTTGTTCTTATCACAGGATCCCGGAGCGTATGAAGATTGGCGTCACTATACTTTCCCAACAGTAGCCGAAGTATTAGAAAAATTCCCCTCTGCACGTCCAAGTGCATCATTGCTCGCTGCACTACTCTCACCACTACAACCAAGATTTTATTCAATCTCGTCGTCGCCTGTAGCTCATCCAAAACGACTTCATTTAACTGTCGCTGTAGTTACCTACAGAACGCAAGGCTAGTACTCATATTTAGTAATAACTATAAAAATAAATTCAGTGAAAGACAATGTTTCATAGTCTATTATTATATAGATTCCCACACATATTTTAATACTAAAACCACTGATTTCATTTACATACATTTTACAGTCTGTTCTAATTTTGACGACGTCCGTTCTAAACAATCTGATAGATGAGTCGACTAACATTAGCGACATTATTATATGGAAGGTTAATCACTTTACTATTTATGATGTGGTTTGATGAAGTAAATCTATGATGTCATGTTTGAACAGATGGCGAAGGACCTGTCCACTATGGAGTATGTTCAAACTATCTTATGGACCGCAAGCCTGGTGATGAGGTTTATCTTTTTATTAGAAGGTATTATTTTAACTTTACTTGAATTTTATGAAAATATCTGTACTATACAGATATTTTTAATCAACTTTATGTATAATCCAAATTGTTATGTTTTAGTGCTCCAAACTTCCATCTGCCTCAGGACTTCTCAGTTCCTCTCATACTAATAGGACCTGGCACTGGTATTGCTCCTTTCCGTGGATTCTGGCATCACCGTCGATCTCAACTTAATTCTCGCACTCGTTCCAATGCTGGTCCAGTTTGGCTCTTCTTTGGGTGTCGGACAAAGAATATGGATTTGTATCACGAAGAAAAAGAACAAGCTCTTAAAGAAGGAGTTCTCTCTAAAGTTTTTCTTGCTTTATCTCGAGAGAAAAATATACCCAAAGTAAGCAAACTATTGATAAAAATATGAATGAAGAAGAAAATAGTATCATGTAATGTCCAGAACATTTTCTTATTTCGTTTGTTATTTTTTTAGATGTACGTCCAAGAATTAGCTGAGAAAGTAGGATCTGAAATTCATGACTTATTGGTGAACCGAGGAGCTCATTTTTATGTATGCGGTGACTGTAAGATGGCTGAAGATGTTCACCAAAAGCTAAAGGGTATCATAAAAAAACATGGTAACCTGAATGATGAGCAAGTGCAAAACTTTATGTTCATGCTAAAGGTTTGTTCCGATTTACTAAAGTGTTACTGTGTGAACTTTATGAAGTATTTAAGTGTTTGCGGACAGTGAAATTGATATTCCGTATTCATATTTTAAAATGTTCATAACTCATTTTGAAACTGAATCTATCAAATTCAATTAAAACTGACTTTTTACCTTTAACAATCAGGTTCGTGTTACAGTTAAAACATAATAAATTTTATAATACATTTGTCTAGGAGGAAAATCGATACCACGAGGATATCTTTGGCATCACTCTGCGTACTGCCGAGGTTCACTCTGCATCCCGGGAATCAGCTCGCAGAAACCGTGTAGCTGCACAACCATGACGCCGGTCTTCACGCTTCCAGACAAACGCGCTCACCTAGCCCAACTAGTAATTTAAATGTAATTCACTTATTACATCAATTAACTTGACTCTATTTATCAATACAGGTATATCATCTTTTTACCTCCTATAATCGACAATTTCTAACTCGCTAGCTTATTACAGAGATTCTTATTCTTTAGTTCTTCCAATTATATAACCGCTTAAAAAAGGTCAATTATATCTATTTTTGACTTGGTCGAGTATTATTTGGGCATGGTAAGCTACAGAGGTTGTGCATTATGACCGATCTTGAATTGATTGTACATAATCATCAATTAGATACAACAGAGTTACATTCCATTTCAGTATTATTATTTTTGGATGTTCATTGCTCATAGCCAGAGGCTGCTGAAATGCTTATAATAGTTGATAAAATTATTTTAAAAGAATTCCATGCAGGGTGATCTTACATTTAAAAACGCACAAAACGCATTACCACCTTAAAAGTTCTTTTTAAAAGCTTAACAGTTAGTCGCATATGGATATCGAGTTACGAGTATATCAGAAACATTTAAATATTTAAGAACATTTACATTTACGTAGAATATTGACATAATTTTATTCCATTTATTATTAATATTAAAATATAACGACTTTCATCGACGTCGTAAAATAAAATATTGTCCACTTATTACTAACAATATTTTGAAATATATTTTATTAATAGATAATCATAAAAATTTTAACTAGTCTAGATAGTCGCTAATATTTTCCAAATTATTAGAGTTCGTTGTAATATCGCTGACCAACAACGATTATTTCTTGTAATGCTTACATTGCCAAAAATGTTGTACAGAATATGGTACTTAAAGTTATTTTATGCTATCGATGTAAATAAAAATATTTTAGGTTTATTGTAATCATTGTACTGTATTATTTTAGAAATAAAACTTAAATCTTAATTTCAAATTATTCAGTAATTTATCTGTATTATTTGGTTAGGATTTTCTATCAATATAACCTACAAAATGACCATGTATTACGCCTATAAGATATACATATAAAATATTATAATCATGTGCAGCTATATTATAATTTTTATTCAAATGTATTTTTATTCATATGTCCTTAATATTTGAGTATAAGTGTGAGTGTTGAATTTATGAACCTTTAACTAGTCATAAGAAATGTATTCATATTTTCTATTATTCATATTATGAGAATTTAATATACAAATAAAAAAATCTTTTCTGATGTTACGTAATATTTCTATATTAAAATATCATATAATAACTGTCTTTGCCGGATATTTACGAATTACAAATTTCATATCGTCTAAATTTAATCGAGTGCACATTTGAGACTAATAACAATGTTGTTATTAGGTAAGTTCATATCACACAGTATTATCGTAACGCACTATTTCTTATAATAAAGAAAAAACTGTACTAAATTAAAAAAAATGAATTGCGAAAATATTTATCTGTTATTGGTCAAATAAAGTTCCTTCGTATGCGAAAATGTTGTTAAAATTTTATATATTATTACCCTTATAACCTTTATTTGTTAGATACTAGTGTGGATTTTTACCTCATTATATTGACAAGCTGCCCGCTACTTCGTCTGCGTTAAATTCGGAATAGATCAAGGTATGTTTACTTCTGCTGTGTCGAACCCCACATCGTTTTAAGATTTTTCGGTGTGACTGACTAAATCAATATACAACGAGATATCAACGCAGAGCTAAACTACCGATGCTAGAACTACAAAATCAGGACAGGCTTCTTCTTTGAATGGCAAGCGCTACGAAAGGATTTTGAGAAATTCCACCTTTCATACCTATCCTAATCAAACTCGTGTAATCAAAACAAATACCTGTATAAAACATATAAAAACCATTTATAAAGTAATATCTATTATTTTAGGTGTTTATCAGAATTTATCACTTCCAAATAAATTCTGCCAGATTAGCGTGAGGATATTAAATCAAAGGTTTATGAGTCCCTAATCAACTATCTTTTGTACGTAGGTAACTTTATAGGGATTCGATATTTTATATTTTACTGCTCATCACCTGATAGCTATAGCTTAATGATTAATAGTCCAGATGTGAACCATGTTCGAGGTTCTACTAAACTGCAAAATTTCGGAATGATCTGCGCTGTAATAATAATGTTACTCTGTTTGACTAACCATAATAGCGTGATGACATACATCGAATTTTACTCTATAAGACAGTTCATACAAAACTACATCTGAATCTGTTTAGCGGTTTTCAAGTGATGCTCGAACATCAATAGTAAAAAACAGACAGACAAAAATTCTAGAAATCACATTTTCAGCATCGGTATCGCTAGAGCACATAGCAATTTTTTTTGAACAAATATTTAATGTAAAGTTTTCATCCCGATATTATTTTATTATATTTATAGTGACATTCTGGTGAAACTCCCGTAAAAGCTAAACAAATCAAATCCTTGAAAGTAGGCGAAGAAAAGCGGACATCGGAATCCAAATCGCAGGCTCTGGGTGCAACCGGGATTGGGACCCGGATGCTGTATATAAGGATTATGGTGAACTGCACTAGCTGTGAAAACGAAAATAAATAAAAGAAACATTTTTAGGGTTCCGTACCTCAAAAGAAAAAAACGGAACCCTTATAGGATCACTTCGTTGTCCGTCCGTCCGTCCGTCCATCTGTCAAGACCGTTTTTCTCAGGAACGCGTGGAGGTATCAAACTGAAATTTATATCTAATACTCAGGTTTACTGTCCCTTGGAGCTGTGAAAAAATCAAACTTCTAAGCCAAAGCAATCAAAAGATACAGCCGTTTATGCCGCAAATTTCCGCAAATTTTCGAAACTCGCACGGGAATCAAAACCTACAGGGTACTTCCCGTGAACTCAGAATCTTGAAATTTGATACGAAGTAACGTCTTATAGTACAGATAAAGGAAAAATTGGGAAAACCGTAAATTTTTAGTTACATCATATAATAAAAAATATTTTCGAAAATTTTAAAGTTACTACTACCATAAGTATGACTCGATTGTCGTGATGGGTGAACTTTTACTTATATACCTACAGGTTTGCACGGAACCCTCTGTGTGCGAGTCCGACTGGCACTTGGCCGGTTTTTTTAACACTCATTCAACTCAGTCAACAACAAAAATGAATTAACACTTAAATATTTAACGTTGTTTACATAGGAATATGAATACCCTATAATGAAGATACATATAGTTTTATAATCCCCAGAGGACAAATTTAATTTATTTCATGTTTTGTTTTTTATTTTATGGAAGGTTTAAGAGCTAAAGTGATTAATAAATTGAAATTTTTGTTGAGTCACTTTTGTCGTTGACTGTACTTGATGTATGATTGGTGGTAACATCCTGCTTGACGATACAATTTGTTAACAGTCATTGTAATTACTGGCGATGAAAAAGTGCGATTGTGAGTTTTTATTACGAGATTCTTTTCTTACAGGATTCTACGTTTTGCCTTGCGAATCTGGCTGTAGGTGTGAATGTAGAAACATCAATTTTGAGGTTCATAAGTGTTACTTTTGACCTAAATGATGAAATTAAAGTAGATTGATTTTGGATAGGTGGTAAAGGGGTCCCACCCAGATCTTTGGGGCCCAAATCAACCTTACCTATTAGCTGGTGCACCTACTGACTGACGTGATGGACGGGATCCAACGAAGGTGCTCTCGGGGTTTGGAGATCAGACGGCAGGCAGGCTAATAAAGTATTATCTTTGACCAAATTAGCCATTACAACATGCGGACCACAAGCTCCAAGGTGATGGCCTCGCAAGCAAGCGGGATCAAGACTAAGATAACAAAATATTTAGATTGATTTTGGTCACAGTTTAAGTTGAGAATCTACATAAATCAGCCTATCCCACCGCACCAATGTCTAGTCAGACGAATAGAAATCTAATACCATATAGAGATTTAAAAAGGTGCAAATACGCGAATACAAAAACCACGATATACTTCACATTATATTATTTGATTCCACTAAGAGTCAAATATCAAAAGGTTGTTTTTTCTTTTGTCAATCGGAGCGGTATTATGGGTATTATAGACGTAACGAAACCTCTTTGTGAGGTATACCGAGCATTATTTAGCCTTGAATATATTCTACACCTGCTTTGTTGTTGGTTATTATAGGTTTTATATGGTTTACCAGCTATGCTCCGTCAGCGTGGATGTCAGTAATCGACACTAAACATACACAATATCCTTTTCCAAGCTCTAGTCCATCTTTGTACTAAATTTCATTAAAATTGGTTTTTTGGTTTAAGTGGGAGTAACAGATAGAGTTACTTTTGCATTTATAAGATTAGAATGAATATACTCACGCCTGTATATACTCGAAAGCGCAGGTTCAGTGAATTATGAAGACAAATATAAAATACTACTGTACTAAATAAAACAATATACTTAGAAACACTAATTACCTGCATAATTTATCGAGAAAAATATAAATATAACAATGTATAATAAACTGCAGAAAATACGATGACTGTATATAATATGGTTTTTATTGGTATCTTTGCTTAGTCAATGGATTTCCAATGTTGAGCACTTTGTGCTTTTATACTAACGTCACTAAGGTTTGAATGCAGGCAATGCAGTTATTGGAAATCTTTGGTTCTGTGACGTCAGTTTGATGTCAGTGCACCGAAATATTTATACATCTCGATACATTGAAACCTGTAATAAGTTAAAACCCGACTTCTAAGAAATTTATAATGACGAGATTTCAATTTACACACGCTGGAATCCTTTAATACTATTATTTGTGTTGTTTTGTATCAATTATGAAATTCGACCGGCTTTGTACAACTGGTCTTCTATTAACGTTACATCTGCAATCTTTAAACTCGTCACTTTTTATGTAACTCTAACCTTTCAACTCAATGAATATTGTCGGAAGTTTACGCGAATGTCACACATTGAAATAAAACTATTTTTAACAGATTCTATCGCGATTTATTTGATGGTATTTTATATTTTACATTGATCCCTACGTTTCGGTTGCTTTTCAGCAGCCATGGTCTCGGGGAGACTAAAGATGGTTGTTGTCTTGTAGTTTGAAGTGTAAGTTATCTCAAAGTACCCGAACTATGTTGAATCGTCGGTATTACTGATCGGTTCGGGTACATTCAATGAATATTATTAATTTATTGTTTAATTATAATATTATGTACAAGTTGAGAATATTTCTCTTTGCTTATCCTGGTAAGTTTGATTGTAATAATTTTTTTGTTTTGATTTAGTTTTATATAGATTTATGTATTATTTAGTTTTATGTACATAGCTCTGGTTATCCTTCCAATAACATTCAGTGCCCATCCTAGGTTCACTGTGAGAACTTTTATGAAACGAATTTGAGTGAAATGATCACCATTTGTAAGACTCCGTACCCATGGGGTAAAACAAGTCCCTTTTACTAAGACTCCGTGGCCGTTCGTCCGTCTGTCACCGGGCTCTATCTCAAGAACCGTAATAGCTAGACAGTTGAAATTTTCACATTCCGATTATGTATTTCTGTTGCCGCTACAACAAAAAATACTAAAAACAGAATAAAATAAATATTTTATTTATATTATATTTACAAGAAACGTGACTTTTTTTATAATTTTTTACTCGATATTAATAACGGCAACATGAAGATGCTTGAAATATTCACAGAAATTTTAGCTGCACATTCACTTCAAAAATAAATAATTTAATTAAAATAAAATAAATTAAGGGGGCTCCCACTGTATAGATGTACGTGCGCCAGTCAGACTCGCACTTGGCGGGATTTTACTATATTAAATTTATGCCCATTAAATGTAAATTCCATTGGTGACCCAGAAAGAGTGTGATACGACCTTAGTTTATAATTGTGTGTAATTTTTTAGTCCCGCGCTGCAGTATAAATTCACTGGTGCTTGGGTGTGATCGTGTGAAAATCGTTTGATCCTTGAGAAAACTTGTAGTTGTAGCAGTACTGAAGCTGAATACTTGCCCGATCTATAAAATATCAATAGACAAACTCATAAGGAGCCTACGTGGGTGGTAGCTGCCATATCTTTTCAAATTAATTAAGAAGACATATACACAACAAGGTATTCACATAAAATTAAGTAAACCATATTACTCACTGTCATACAGATACCTTTTTTTGCGTTTGATAGCCCAATTCGAGGGTAGGGTTATAATATCATGCTACGACCCTCAGAAGCCGATCAGTAGGCGAGTGAAACTGTGAAGCAGAGTTAGTACGTATATACAGGCATAAGTATGGTATCTTTATGAAACTAAGTTAGTGTTTGAATTACGTTTCACTTTGATTGACCTTAAAATACCGGAAGAGTTAGAGAGTTACTTACCTATGACTAAAGTGATATTTACTGGAGGCGTTCTCAGAATTTAACAAGGAAATTATTGTCACGTCTCAAATTACTTAAAAAAATTATATTATGGCACAGGATTCCGGTATCTAGTATCTCAGTGATCGAAAATACTTTTGTTTTAGATTTACAGAAACTGAAACATTACATATGCGTAAATATTACACTGGAATTACTTAATTAACAACTTAAGTAGATACCCAATTGTAAACGTGAGGCGCCGAGGCGTGACCTCGTGGCAGCCATCGGGGTGGAAGGCTTCTCGCTCGGCAGCATGATTGCGGCAATGGTGCGGAGCGCGCCCGGGAGAGATTTAGAACTCTCCCGGTCCGCCGAGCCCGCACCTTGCTCGCCGCGCGTCGCAGGCGACTCAGGCACCGGAGGTCACTTAACGACCTCCGTCCTCCATGAGCGCAGGCCTGGGGGTGGCGGGTGAGGCCGCCTGTCACCCCAGCAGAAGCAGGCCGGGACGGTGGGGCGACTAGCGCCCCTCCCCCAAACCGGGGCAAGACGGGGACACCGTGGTTCCCAAACCCGAGGGGGTCATCTCGAAACCGGAGATGGCCCAGGGTCAGTCGGGGTGCGAGGGATATGCTCTATGGGCAACCTTACACCCCGGTATCTGTAGACCCGAGACGGCGTGCGGTTTTAGTCGGTTCAAGCCCGACATAACCGCCCCCACGGCCGTCGGGGGGGGGGGGGGGGGTATCCGAAGGGATTTCCGCACGAAAAATAAAAAAAAAGTACACTGTAATATACAGAACTCATTTCTGTACGTAGCCGGGTAGCCCATAATATTATTTTGAAGACGCAAGTTTTCTAACTGTAACAAGAATTCTGTTGGTAAGTTATGAGGTAGGTTAATATTATGGAAAAAAAGAAATACATTTACAATTTCCTACTAAACTCCATAAAAGGTTAAATTAGATTTCTATGTGATAATCTCTTAATCATTGCTTGATAACAATTACATGCAAACCATTAAGATAAGGCTTCGTGTAAATAACTATATAAATACGTATTTAAATATTTTATAACTAGACAAGCTATATATATATAGACATAGTATTATAGAGATAAAACCTTGATTTTACTGAGAACCTTGCTACTTGCTACTTAAATACTGCTTTGATTGATAATTATGAAGTCGAACTTGCAAAGAAGTCGTTTCGTATTCAGTTATGTCCCACTTGATGCCCTAACTAACCTTAGCCCTGTATTACTATAGTGCTTAATTGGTCCCCCGGTAGTATTTATATACTACCGGGGGACCAATTAAGCACTACCTACACTACACTTCTACAGAGACACTTCTATAAGTGCAACACCAGTAGGTGCGATCCGTGCAAAGGAAAGAGCGTGAATATCTTCGTCTTCATATGTTGGTGAAACACTCGTTGGATACTCACCTTGACTACCAATCTCTGTGAATACGGTTTCATTCCTAAAGAAATACAAAGTATTTTCATGCTAAGCAGGGACTGGCAGCTAGTTTGCTTTAAAGTAAGCCTTTATTATCCTTTGAGAGAATAAAGCAAAATATTAAAACTTTATCTAATCTCGAAGAGTACCTAACTACACGCCTTCTATTCTTATCAATACTTTTACGATGTAAAAATTTTCATTTTTATCATAAACGATAATTTTCATTATTTTGAATATCATCACAAATGATTCATATATTATGCAGTACCTATTTTACTAAAACCGCACGCCGTCTCGGGTCTTAAAACGCCGGGGTGTAAGGTTGCCCATAGAGCATATCCCTCGCAGCCCAACTGACACTGGGCCATCTCCGGTTTCGAGAATTATTTTTCTTAGCACCCAGTCCTCGCCTTTTATTTTTTTTATCGTTTATTGTTATCACAGGTGGGTATACATAGGTCTTAAAATTAAAATACAGTATTCTGTTAGATAAAACGCACTCAGCTGAGCGATGTACAATATGGTCAAAAAATAAAATAGAATGTGCTCTTACCCATGCATTAACATTATCAACAATTTTGTATTTCATTATCATGCAAATAGTCTGATACACTTTAGTAGGACTTACATAGTAGAATATGCTGCACCTTCTTCTTAAATAATACAATATTTTCTTCATTGCGTATACATTTGGGCAATTTGTTGTACAATTTGAATCCCATGCAGAAAATACTCTGGTAGATTAATGGGGTTAGTCCACTCTCGACCCCTAACCCCTAAAACAAAGATTTCTTTATTTGTTTCCTCTCGACCCTTAAACCTATCTCGTCAACTCTCAACCCCTAATTTGATAATTATCTAAAATTAATATTTTGGTATAGTCATGTACAGACTAAACAAAAAGCAATGGTAGCTAAGTGAGCATATAACCGACCTTGTAAGCATGTGGTTGTGAGTTCGATCCCGAATGGCGGTACAAATGTTAAAATCATTTTATGAAATATAAATCTAATAGTCATATGACTTACCATTGGTGACGGTGAAGAAAACTATTGTGAGGAAACCCACATAACCTAAAAAAAATCTGGCCTTAACCTCTCTCAACTCTCTTGACGGAAGAGAGGAGACCCGGGTGCCCCAGCAGTGGAACGTATATGTGTTACCTACTATTAAAAAAAATAAACGAGCAATATTAGAGTACTTAAGTTCTGCTGAATCTTAAAAAATATATGGACTTAATTTTTCTAAACAAAGACTAACTGGTATTTCTTTATTAATAAATTGATTCAGAATATAATTAATGCGTTTGTCGTTGTCAATATCGTCTCATCTTCGTTTTGACTGTGATAAAGATACCATCTTAACTAGTTTATGATAATTGGAATCATCTTCTATAATTTGCAAAAATTGTATAAAATTGGTGGATTTTGCTAATTTTCTATTTAGCATAGCATGCCAACCTTCCAGTTTATTAGTGGTGCGATGTCGTTCAGCATAACAACACCATTTATTTCTCATGAGTCTTTTTTCAAACCATTGTTGTACAAAATAATCGTTAAATTCTTTTACGCACTGTTCATCTGGACTGTCTTTCATGATAAAAAGAAATCCATTATCAATTTCTTCTTGTTGAAGGTGTGCCAGAACTGTACACTGTACTACTACTGTACTGTAAAGCTACGTGTTTCCGGGTAGTTTTTTTTAGTTAAATTTAAAGCCTTGACCTTTTTCCAAATAAGAAAAGCAAGAAAAATGGTAAAATCAATCTTTTATTTGTATCTCAGGATTTTTTGTTTTTTAGGTTCACTTTCAAAATCTACAGTAATTTTTTTTGGCTTCCAATCAGGCAACAGTTTTTTCATTAGCTTGAATAATAGGTTACAGGTAGCTTGCTTTTTACTTCTTAAGAGGACAAACTAAGGGTGTAATATTGGTATTATCTTCTGAGCTCCCAATATCCCCATGAATCGAATATAGTTGTAAAAAAGGACGGGGGCAAACTTTAAAAGTTCCATCACAAAAAAAAATGGTCAACACTGCACATCAATTGTCTTGCTTTACTACTTGCGAATACCAATATTCTTACAGATCTATAATTATAATCAAATAATAAGTTCTCAAATAATTTAGGCACTTCTACTTCGTTAGCGGCGGAATAGCAACTTCTTTTTACACCTGCAGCTTTATTCCGTTGTTTGTAAAGTACTGATTTTACATTTTTATATGAAGGTATTTCTTTGATGACATTTGGTTCGGAGTCCTTTAGCGCAACCACTGCATCATAATATATAGATGGTACAGTCTGATTAAATTCTTTTGACACTCGTTCTTTACAAAATGACATGATCTCCCGCACTTCATTTTTGGCACTATTAGTTTGACATAAATGCACAATAGATTTGATCACTTTACTTTCCGTTTCTAAAATTGTCACAGTACCCTGGCATGTAGACCTATTCATACACCGCCAATATGATGTTCCGTTTTTAAACTGTTTCTTGACATGGTATTGATGACCTTTCAGAAGCAGTATACGTCCTCCTCTCTGGGAAGTAATAAATTTTAAATGCGCCCTATTGTCACTTGTAGTTGTTATATCAGACATGTTTGCAAATAGAACTTCTGTATGCATCAATTACTTGATAACTACTAAAACGCAAATTACTGAATCAGAGGTGGTGCTAGAATCGTACCAGTCGGACTGAGAGCTGGTGCTAGAATTCAAGCCTTTCAAGAAGAATTGGATTAATAATAAGACCTCGGGAGGTTCGATTCTAAAAATTACAAGTAAAATTTGAAAAATTCAAAATTTAGATACAAATAGGGATAAAATGTACTATATAGTTTACTCTAAGTAAACTATAGTTAGGGGTCCAGTGGACACATTATTTATTGGGGGTCGAGGGGTCGAAAGTGGACTAAACCGATTAATGCCGTATTAAAATGTATAGCGCATCTCTGTGACCTATTCTAGTTCGTTTACGTTTTCGGAATCCCACCCCCCCCAACCGAGTAGACCTGCCGCAAGTAATTATGCGTTCGATTTTTTCCGAATTCCAAGATTTCCTCAAAAAGTCACCTCCCCGAAAAATAATACCATATCTTATGGTTTATGACGTCCATGATACGCTGTAGTTACAGTGTTACAGCGATACCAGTGAGTTTGCGTAAAGCATAACAAAACTGGATAAGTCTAAGACATATCTGTTCTATACGTTGCTTACATGACAGTTTACTATCTAAGAGCAATCCTACGAATTCTACTTTATTTAAAAATCATAATCATAAATATGGAATTTTTTAATTTTTCCGGAAATATGCCTTCTTCAATACATTTATTTATTAAGTTGGAAATAACCGAAGCAATTATGTACCAAATATCCTTTACTATATTTGTCATAATGCCATCAATCCAGTTTATCCCAGCTACCTTTTTAAGGTCATTCGTACATCCCGACTGGATTTAACCGCCAGCGCTGTCGCTCGCGGATGTATTTTTGATTCCCCTATTGAGAAGCATTCGCGGAAACACGAAGCGTTGCGTCGTCGCCACCCGGGACCTGCTTCTGCCAGGGCAACGGCTAGCTTGAACCATTGCCTCCAGGCCAGCGCTAATGGAGAATATCGATCATTCTGTGAACTCCACTGCTCGATGCGCCTTCTCCAACACAGCAGAGTGCAAGACCTTTCTCGTTTCAATATAATTCGGCTCTTGTCACGGATCTTGCGAATTAAGTAATTCACGTCCGTAATTCTAACTTTGTACAATTGACAAATCTACAAATTTAAATTGGAAAAGTCAATATAATAAATAATAAATATTCGACATTCTACACAGCGCTTTCTAGACCCAAAATATATAAGCATAGTTTGTGTTATGGGTTCCAGAATGCGGATAAACATACTTATATACTTTTTTTTCTGTAAATGCATACATATTATACATAGAAACACCCATGCAAATATATATATATATTCATGCATACAAATATTTACACTGAGCGGGAATTGAACCCGCGCCCCGTGTCGTAGCAGTCGAATGCACTACCGCTACGCCACAGAGGCCGTCAATATAAAAGCCGGGACTGGAAACAGGTACTGGAAACCTTCCTAGTGGAACACTCGATCGACTAAGCTAACTGGAACCGCCTTGGATAGATGAAATTGTATTATAGTTTCGTCTTATGGTGATGTAGGAGTCATCTGCCTAGAGAAATGTTGACTTCATTTCAGAATAAGTTTTCTACTTCGCCTGAGCCTTTCACATACTTATTTCTTATCGTATTGCTCAAGTTTCTGTTTGCAATGTTGTCATAAGAATTATATTTATGACACGGTTTATGTTATTCTACTATTAACTAGCATGTGCGAGACATTAGAAGATGCTTGTTTAATAACGTATGCAAGACATAGCACCGATAGATATTGACACCAATCGTACAGATCTCAACATACAAATGTGCACACATAACCATTGATAGTTGGTTGAATGTAAAAAATTAATATTAGTATAATTTAGAATCATAATAATTATGTTCAATTAGAAACAGCCCATCTGCTAAGTTTGCTCACCTAAAATTTTTTAATCCTGAGATAATTTTTGTTAACTTTATATCAAACACTGGTTAGTTTAATCGTTAAATATTTATATTTTGATATTTTTACCGCGTATTAAAATGTCGGTTTTTGTATATTATTTTTTCTTTACGTACCCGCTCATTATTGTACGGGAACTATGCCGCCGGCACAACACAGTTGAGTGCGAGGTGGTTTGGTTAACGTTAGCTCGTTGGTAGATCACGTGCTCTACCGTTACACTACACACTACACGTTAATTATTATTGAGCTAGTTACCTCTTTGTTAAATAAAGTGAATACGCCCATCGCGTTCGTTGGATTTGGAACCTTGATGCGGTGGAAAACACATTCTACGGGAAGTAAACCTCAAATTTTATTTTACTGCATAATTAGTTTATTGTTTACTCAATTACACGTACATTTATGTCACATGTAGTTAGATACACTATAAATAGGCCCACTTTCCAATCTTTGCTAATTTCCGGCTGAATCCCGGTCCATTGAAGGTTAGTGACCCATTTCTTAATATATTTTGGGTATTGTTGACGCCTGTTGATGATAAATAACGGATTGGTTTAATTTTGGTTTGCCGGTTCAGGTTCGCCATTTTGATTGTTAATTTATCGTTACTATTTTGCCTTTTGGTGCAATTGAATTTGACTATTTTCGCCTTTAAAACTTGGAATTGTTATTAAAATTAAAATATTTCCTGGTCGATTTCAATCGGGTGTCAATTGCAGCTTAATTTGATTATTGAAACAAGTACGTGCTAAAAATCTATTTAAATTTGATTTGTTGTCTTTTCATGTGTTTGATCGGACCCGCCGTGAGGTCTGAATAGATATTTATCTATGATTACTTGCTATAAAATTGAAAGTCATTTATAATTTGATTTGTTTGTATCCGAGCGTTTAAAATAGCAAATTCTATTGTTTATATTTCTCGGGATTTCCGGATATTTTTTGGTGGTCGATGACCACCTGACCAAACTACGGTCCACTGTAACGAGAATTCAACTTCCCGGGAATTTTGGATATTACTTTTGTTTGATTTGTGCTAAGTTCACGGCGGTTCCTCGAATGCCTTTTGACCATTTTGAGTTTGTCGGTTAACCGGTTTTTATAAAATTGCGCTTTCTTTGTTGTTTGAAAAGTTTTATATTCGTACCGACTTCCTGTGTTTGATTAATGATTTTGTACCGATGGTTGCCTGCATATTTGTGTAAATTCGGACGCTTTATATTAGTTAGATATTAAGTTTTAGTTTTATTTGCGTTTCCACTGTCGCGCTTTAGATCACGCTTCGGAATGAAGTAGTGATTGCGTGAAAGTGAGCGGTGGGGCTACGGCTTGAATACTACCTGCTCGTGGTCTCGCTCCTCACCCTTGTCTCCGGGTTAAAGGAGACTGGTAGCAGAGCTGTTAATTGTTTTTTTTAACTGCGCTCGCACGGTTCACGCACTGAACAAACACAAATCATAATCTTTCGTCATGATTTGACGAATATACTTGGGGTATATACTTGACGAATATACCAACTGCTTGATATTCACTTCGACCTGGATAGCTTATTGTGATTACTTTGCCATTAGTACATTTCTTCAGACTAACACTGCGGCTTTATCCTCTGTTCTTCAATGATTTCTCTCTGATCTATCACATTCAACTATAAACAGGTCGTAAAACTGAGAATTATCTTAGACTTTGGTCACCCTAATTAGTACTATGCCCTACACAAAACTAAAGAGCCAGCATTATGTAGTGTATCCACACAGAATCGAGAAAACACAAATAGAGAGGGAGAGAAAAAGGTATACATTTTTCTCGTAACTCGTAACGTAAAACTCTCTGAGGGTAATTTTATAACATTATACAGAAATCGATTGATAAACATCCTAAAGGAAAGGTTACTCCGAAGCCGTCCAATTAAGAAAGTATCTTCCAACATGCAGAAAATCACGGTCTAAACCAATACATAACACCAATAGATAATTAATTATGTATTCCTATAGAAATGACTAATGGCACAACATATTTACGTAAATATATTGAAATATTATGTTGAATAAAACTAGACCAAAAGCAGAGTAATAGTTACAGTAGTGTAAGGCATTGAAGAAATACCAGGGCACCATGGCCAGTGAGGCATAATAAGAAAATGCGACGGTGTAAATATGTTCTTGGTACAATTTCTACACAAATTTCTAAAAAAAAAATTATTACTATGCTTACTTCTTCTCCTCCTTTTAGTTCGGCTTATATGACTCTATGGGAGCGTCTACCGTCCAACCTCCCAACGCCAAGAGAAAAGGCAGCGCCAGAGCCTCGTCCGTCAATCAGCAGGTGCACCGGCTTGAAGATATTGGCTTGGGCTCTGAAGGTATCGGTACGGCCCCAAAACACCCCAAATGGTCTGGAAACACAGATAGGTATATACTATAGTCTGGAATAGCACATACGTTAGTTTTTATTCTGGCTACAGTGTTTCAGAGGCTGGCGGTCGCCAGAACGTGGTCAGTATTTCACATTAGACCGGCGACTAACACCTAGTAAACAATAAGAACAACAGTATCGCGAGTGAAGATCTCATTGATGAGGCTTTATTATTAGGGATGTGTTCATCGTTAGAAGGTCCGAGCGTATATTCCACTTTTTTAACAAGGGCCCCAGACAATAGATCCATTTATAATGAATCAGGTTGATAGAATTGACCTTTAAACGAAGTGACATATCATTATGAACGTGCTGCAAAGTCTCAATTGTAAGTAATGATTATTATCTTTATGTGTTTTAAAAATTACATAAAATTAACTACAAGACTAACTCAAAACTCAAACTCGCGTTTGAGTTTTGAGTTAGTTTTTTTTGAGTATTTGTTTTACATAGATAACTAAAAAGTGAAAGGAAAATAATAAGAAGAACTAGACCAACTAATGTTTACCAAATGGACCACCGGTTCAAAATACAGTCCTATCCTAAGAACACTCCGGCAAGGAACTCAGCGGTATCTTTTACAAGATTTTATTTTACTTGCTCTGTATGTATGTATGTATGTTAGTGCGGGTCAAATCTTGCAACTGAATTTTGAGGCACTTATTCTCAACCGATTCAGATGAAATTTTGCATGCACGTTTAGTTTGGATGATAATGCATTAATAAGGTACCATGGAGCTGGTCAGATGATGAAGTAGGAAGTTGTCATAGCAAGTCGTAAATCAAGCAAGATAAACATATCGAGTCCAAGGTCTGAAGATGTAGTCTGAAGTTGGTCTAGAACTGAACAAGATAGACTTGTTGTGTGCCTTTGGTTAGTCTTGGCTAGCACTCTAGTGCTACATGATAGTACTAAAACTGAAAAGTTTAAAATAAATAAATTAATAAAGATACTTCCTACAAACAAGCTTTTATTAAAAAAATCTCTTGTACTAAAACGAAAATTTATATAATAGGCTAAAGCTATTCTCAGTCTACGTATCCAACAAAAGTAAAAATCATTTAACGTAAAAAAAAATAGTGAAACGGTAATTACCTACTCTCACACACAACCTTGTTTGCTTAATTGTTTACTATTGTAGATAAATAACCTACAATGTTTTCCCAAGCTGCTAATACTATACTTTGTTACTACATTACACATAACTATTAGTGGAAGATGAATACCACGTAAAGATAAGGTAATTACAAAAGTTTCCTAGAAAACAAAATCTCCGTTATAATTTTAATTTCTTTGCAGCCATCTTTTTATTTTGCATACGATGATTAATATTGTTGGAGGCCGTGGGTGGTAAATAGTTAAAGACCCACGCGTGTGACACAATGGGACTTTTTATTCGCATTTAGTAAAACTAATATTTAGTAGTGTTACTGGTTGGGAAAAAATGTAGGCAACGAGTAACAGAGTGGAATGATGGGAATTATTTTCCTAACCAGTAACAGTTTCACTGGTTTGGGTGTTACTGAATAAATCTATAATACGATACTTTAATAAAATAATATGGTCGTGGATATTTTCATGATCTCTAATTTTCAGATCTCATCCATCAACATTATTATTATGTTGATCTGTGTGTCGTGGTAGTAGAGAGTTCCATTGCTATGTCAGAGCCACGGTTTCGATTCCCGCTTGGTGTAAATAATTTTATTTTATAAAGTATTGACTTATATATAAAACCATTGGTCATTATGGTTACTGTATAGTTGCAACCAAAACTTGCACTTTGGAGCCTGAGGTCCACTCTTCTACTTCTAATTTTGGTTTAATTTGACTTCTATGGGAGTGACTATCGTCTGCCACTCCCACCCCTGGAAGGAAATTCTGCGCAAGAACCATGTCCGTTAATCAGTAGATGTATCGGCTTATAGGTGAGATTGGTGTTGGCCCTGAAGATTGGTGGAACATCATACACTCTCATGAGATCAGTAGTATCGACAAAAAACAAATCGGGTTTTATATTATAGAAACCGCAGTACAGGCTATACTTAGGTCAGGTCTAAATATACCTCTCAATCATTTGTTTAAATAAAATACGAAATTCTATTTAACTCAAAAAGGAAATTCATTAGATATTTTGTTTTATACATACATACATATACTCACGCCTTTTTCCCTCCGAGGTAGGCAGAGACAACAGCCCGCCATCTGCTTCTGTCCTTACATACCTTTTTTTTTTTTTCGTGCGGAATACCCTTCGGATAACTTCCTTTCACCTTTCGTTTTATGTCAAAAGGGTTTTTTTTTACTATTAAGGTAGCAAAGAAGCACTTTTTCTGGAGCAGGCTTTTGCTATGCAGACAGCAGTGCGCAAGTGAAACATTTAATGTTAAACATTTATGGCCCACAATATCCACTTACCTTCCTTGTTTGCCATCTTTGTAGGATATGTATCCTAGCCTGTAAATATTAAAACTATTAAATTATGATTAATTTAATATATTATACTTAAGAAGAATATTTATAAAATTTGTAAGCAAAGGTCAAGATGATTGATAAAATAACATTTGCAAAAAAAGTAGTCTCGTAAGTAAAGCGTTATTTGTTACTTGGTTATATTCCAACACAACCTCGTTAATAAAAACTTTACTTGAAACAGTAAATTTACATAGATTTTATTTATGTCTTATTGACAAATCAATCATTGACACATCCGTGCTCTCAGGACTTCACCAAGACCAACTACAAACAATGATGCAAGCCAATTACCTACCAGAAATTATGATTCCATCGCCAACTTAAAATGTCATTGGTAAGTTTCAAATCATTTTGATGAATTACAATTGCGGTATCCGGATTTAAGTATCGGCTACAGTATGTATACCTGATAATACCTCTTACAACATAACTACAACCTTGATCTAAGCTGATAACATCCGTCATTCCGTCAGTGAGGCAGTGTAGAGACTGTCCTACAGCGAAGGCGGCGCGGGCGCGCGGTCCCACTCATATTATTGTTGTTTTTTGACAGAGTAGAATGCCCATTGCTTAGTTGCCGCAGCACCAAGCAACTTATTTCAGTTCTCCTCCAGATCTGCTCCGGTATGCATATATGTTATGCTAGAGATTACATTGTAGCCAGTTTGACCGTTACACACGCGAGAGCAGTGATCGAGTTCGCGGCTAGTGTTAAATTTTGTTTTAAAATAGTTGTCTAAACTTAAACGGGCCGGTTATAGAGTTTTCGGGAAAAAAATGGAGCAAGTTAATAATGGAGCAAAATGTCCGTTTAATGAAAGTAATCAATTAAATGGCGATAAAAATGATAACAGTTTTGTGAAACCTAAATTACGCATAAAAGTTCCTCAGGCGCTTTCTCTGAAGAATCATATTATTGATTACGAAGCTGTGGATAGCTTACACTCGAAGCTTGAAGAGGAATCTACTTTTATCGTAAGTCATTTTAATAACATTTATTTACATATTACGATCAAGTGAACTACGGATTATGAAATACAAAAATATGTCTTGTGCTTAACAATGCTAAATAAATATAAAGTATATGAATTCTAAAAATTGGACGTAAATATTATTTATGACAGCATACTGTTAAAAGTCGCATTAAAAAGGAAATACGTTTTATTAGTAGTCTTTAACAATGATAGTGTTTGAAGGTTGAACAACAAACACTGCTTTTATTCTTCAATCAATCATTTGATTGATTGGCCTATAAATTGGTGTTTGAGTTCAGTCATTGTTTAATATATTGAACAACAAACCGGATTGGCTGCTCTTAAGTATAAAAATCAAGATGAGAATGTAAAAAAAACTACCATTAGGGTTCACTATCGCCAAAATGGGCAAAATAAACTCGATTGTTCGTAAAAAAACGTCTCCTTGACTTTTTAGCTGGGTTTTTAATATTACGTTGCGTTTTAATCTGTTTACCGAAATAAAATGTGACGGCTTTATCACGATTATCTTATAATCTTATCTTATAACATCTGTCCTTTGTTGTAACAGTGAATGATCATCATTCTAGTCATATTTTTGAACTATGTTGGTACTGGGTTTTTTGACCACTTTTTGTTCGTATGCTTGTAGATCTTGAGCTAGTTATATGATTACGAAGTACCTATCTAAATATAAATAGCCAAATACGAAACCATTCTGTAGAGACTTATTTACCTATTTGCCTGATCATTTTTTTTAGTTATTAACTAGTTTTAGTGTAATTAATAATCACATTTATTTTGTAAACAGTTTCATTTTCCCCATCACCAACATATAATTCTTAATGGAGAAACCCCATTTCCATACAATAATGGACTTGATAATGATACAAAACTGAAAGTTAGACAATAATTACAGCATTTAGAAAGGTTTCACCCATTTTCACAACCATCGACAATGTGAAATTTGAAAAAAGAAAAAGTTTAATCATGCATCGTTTGTGATAGATTCAGATAAAATTTTCCGTTATTTTTGAATAATATACATTCGTTTATCGACAATTGATCAAAAAAATAAAACCGAAAACCCCTCCAGCTAAGCCTAATTGCTTGTGCCAGGAGTGGGTTCACGTTGGTAGTATAATGACCAGGATTCGAACCCAGGACCTTTCGACTGTAAAGTCAACTCCTTAACTCTCCACTAAGTTACATGGGCTAACGTCTGGATTGTCCGATCTGTCAGGCCCTAAACTGGGTTTCTTCTTTTCAATAACGATTATGTGGGAATTTTATCAATAGATTACCACTTATAGCATTAAACATTCAACCGTGACACTCCAATGAATCACATGGGAAGAGGGGCTGGTGGGGTGGTGAAGCACAAGGGGCGGCTGTCAGGTTACCACGTCCCGCGCGAATGTCTATGTAATAATCATAGAATAGTAATAAATAGAATAGAATAGAATAGAATAGAATAGAATCGCGAATAATAATATCTACACAATAGACTTCGGCTATAACATTTTAGTTCCTATTATTTTTTGTTTATCAATTGGTGTATTTTACATTCGGAATGGCAATCGAAATTAACAACAAGAAACCTGTACTAGTGACGCTAAACCACTAAATTGATTCAGCTGAAATTTTGCACGAACATTTTTGGTATGGTCATAACCTTCTGTATATATCATCACACTATTATTATAGGTCCGATAGGAGCAGCAGAGCACAATCAATCCAAACTATTATTAATTATAACCTTTATTACTACAAAGTAGATCTTCACGAAATTTTGCAGTTCGGTAGAACACGGACATGATCAATATTCGACCTACAAATCATCACGCCATAGCAAAAAGGTACTAAGCAGTAAATATAATTTCTCGAAGCTCCAAAGAGTTACTTACGGATAAAAGATGGTTGATTACAGATTCATAACTTTTTTTTTTAAAGAATATTAGTAACCGAAATTACTAATATTCCCCCTAACCCCTCCAGCTAAGCTAAATTACTTGTGTTAGGAGTGGGTTCACGTCGGTAGTGTAATGACCAGGATTCGAACCTGGGACCTTTCGATCGTAGGATCAACTCCTTAACCACTAAGCTACCGACGCTTAACTAACTATTGCATAATTAATATTATCACGCTATTATATTATAGAACAGGGCAGAATTTATTTCGATGTTACACTTAAGCCTCTCAACTATCACAAATAAATAATTGGAATTATAACTATGAAATAACTTAACACATAATATAATAAAATAACTTACCCAGAAGTTTTGACAATACCAGTGGTGTCATGGAGATTGAATAATACATTTGACACCACCGGTGAATCCTAGGGATTCTAAAAGAGGCTGCACACGCTGGCAGACTGCCCGGCGTCGGAGGCGCCGAGGCATGACCTCGTGGCAGCCATCGGGGTGGGAGTCCTCTCGCTCGGCAGCATGATTGCGGCAATGGTGCGGAGCGCGAACGCGTGGGCCGCCGCCACCTCCTTATGCGAGCATGTAATTCTCGCGAAGGAGATGGCGGAGCGCGCCCGGGAGAGATTTAGAACTCTCCCGGCCCGCCGAGTCCGCAACTTGCTCGCCGCGCGTCACAGGCGACTCAGGCGCCGGAGGTCACTTAACGACCTCTGTCCTCCATGAGTGCAGGCCTGGGGGTGGCGAGTGAGGCCGCCTGTCACCCTAGTAGAAGCAGGCCGGGACGGTGGGGCAACTAGCGCCCCTCCCCCAAACCGGGGCAAGACGGGGACACCGTGGTTCCCAAACCCGAGTGGGCCATCTCGAAACCGGAGATGGCCCAGGGTCAGTCGGGGTGCGAGGGATATGCTCTATGGGCAACTTTACACCCCGGCGTCTGTAAACCCGAGACGGCGTGCGGTTTTAGTCGGTTCAAGCCCGACATAACCGCTCCGCTGGCCGGCGGGGGGGTATCCGAAGGGATTTAAGCACGAAAAAAAAAAGGGATTGGAAAAGATTCTTGACACCACCGGTGGTTTCATTCGGTAGTATCACGGGTACCTTGATCTAATCCGAACTTAACGTGAAGTCGCGAGCAACAGCTGGTATAAAATACAAATTATTATGAATACTTATTGAATGCCAAAGATGCAAGCGAGTAGCATAATATTAAAACTTTGTTTTAATATCAAATTTATATGAATAACTGACATATATTGAAACCGGGTTACGACTGCTTATGGCTTATGAATAAAAAAAAACAAGTTTTGTAGTATTTTTAAGTTATTAAAATGTTAATGTTGAATTAATTAAT
This sequence comes from Cybosia mesomella, assembly GCA_946251805.1. Classification (NCBI taxonomy): domain Eukaryota; kingdom Metazoa; phylum Arthropoda; class Insecta; order Lepidoptera; family Erebidae; genus Cybosia; species Cybosia mesomella. Next base: position 31,224,211 of record OX276394.1, on the reverse strand, counting down.
CTTAAAGTTATAATAGGGAACTACTTAGTTATATTTTCGTTTTATTTTTTTATAATCTATTTGATACAAATAATCTAAGTAGTTTGCTTTTACGTTATACCTATTCTCCTATTATCCTTTCCCTCTATAAGCGGCAACACGAGTGACACTTTAAATTTAGTAAGTATTCTTCACCACAGTAACTACTTTTAATGACGAATTTAGGTATTTCTATGTTACCTTAGAAGTTGCTAGATTTCAAATCACGCGGTATGAAATTTAAAAAAAAACATTCAAATGCGAGTCGAACTCGTACACAGGTTCCGTACCCACCCATTATACCGCCATAATAAAATTGGTATCTTTTTTATTAGGGGCAAAGTTTTAAGTGTAAAGATATGGGTAAATTAAGATTTACGCGAAAAGTTGTTAGTACCAAAATTTACCTATATTTATTTATTTTTTTATTGGGATTTTTCCTTTAGATATTTGTGCTGTAGGACCTTTCTTTTCGAAAAAAATCGTGATTCCAGGTCAACGGGAACTATCATATAAGTTTTCGTCCCAAAACCTATAGGGTACTTCCGTTTGACCCAGAATTGACAATTTTGGTTAAAAGAAAGCTCTTACAGCATAAGTAAAGTGAAAATTCCGAATAATAAAAAAGTTGAAAATCAAGGTAAATTGTAGTACTTACAAGGTTTCCCGAAAATCTAAATTTGTCCATATATTTTTATCGTGTTGACTAAACACCTTGATTTTTAACAAAATAATTACACTGGAGACCACGAATCGGTAAACGGAAGGTAGGACGTCCCCCAGCAAGATGGACGGATGACCTGAAAATGGTAGCTGAGATAGACTGGATGCGCAAGGCTGCTATGGCGTACAATGGGAGAGGCCTATGTCCAGCAGTGACTGCAATAGGCTAATTGATTGATTTATAAAAATACAAATGCACGATACATTATGTTAACTATGAAGCACATAATGATGGACAAAGTTTATAGTGCATTTAGCGTGACTCAAATCAATCAATACGATTAAACATTATAATTATATACGCAGAAATCTCTTTAGCTGAGAATATGCAATTACTCAGAATCTAATGTATGTATTATGTAATACTAGCTAAGAAATAACTCAATACAGGAGTAGAAAAAGTAGGAAAGCGGATACCGGGCTCCGAGATGAAAGGTTCAGAGGCAACCGGGATAATGGCATTGCCTCATTGTTTTAAATGTGTTCCGTTGGATTTGAGACAGACATTTCTCGGGGTCCAGGTAAACTTCACATGTCGATCAATGGATGAGGCTCTGGTGTAAGCTCTCCTCTCGGGATTGGGAGGTCCTTAGAAACAGTAAGGTTTCCTAACACGTACCCGTTTGATTAGCATTACTTTTTTTTTAGGGTTCCGTAGCCAAATGGTTAAAAACGGAACCCTTATAGATTCGTCATGTCTGTCCGTCCGTATGTCACAGCCACTTTTTTCTGAAACTATAAGCACCATGCTGTTGAAACTTGGTAAGTAGATGTATTCTGTGAACCGCATTAAGATTTTCACACAAAAATAGAAAAAAAACAAAAGAATTTGGGGGTTACCCATACTTAGGACTGAAACTTGAAAATTTGCGCAAGAGACACTTCCAAAATGGTAAAATGTGCGTACCCCCCTGTAAGTTCTAAAATAAGAGAATGATAAAACTAAAAAAAATATATGATTAGCGACAAAAATGGATTAACACTCAAATATTTACAAACGTTCTTTTACATTGGAATACATGAACCTTTTTTTTTTTTATCGTGCGGAAATCCCTTCGGATACCCCCCCGCTGGCCAGCGGGGGCGGTTATGTCGGGCTTGCACCGACTAAAACCGCACGCCGTCTCGGGTCTTCAGACGCCGGGGTGTAAGGTTACCCATAGAGCATATCCCTCGCACCCCGGCTGACCCTGGGCCATCTCACCACTAACAGCATCGCTCATCCTGTCTCCTCTGAAATCAGAGGAGTACGGAGAGCGATGTGTTTCCGCCACGTTGGGTATTGGCCGACGATCAATGCCAACCCTATGAAGGGGTGAAAGGGAAGCCATTGACCGCCGCCCAGGGTGTACCGGCCGCTCCGATTCCGTTCCCCCCGGACTGCAGCGGGATCGGAATCGGAGCGACACTCGAGGAGGTTACCCAACACACACCCCAGAATACATGAACCTAATAATGAATATAATATATCGTTTTATAATCACCAAAGGACAAAGTTAATATATTTCATGTTTTGTTTATTATTTTATGTAACGTTTAAGAGCTAAAGTGATTAATAAATTGAAATTTGTTAAGCCACTTTTGTCGTTGACTGTACCTTACCATGAAAAACTTCCACCGAAAATTGGTTTGATCGAGATCTAGTAAGTAGATTTTTTTATACGTCATAAATCGTAAACCGCAATTTACCTTTCATTCAATCAACTCACATATAAAAATTTTACTTGCTGCTACGGAACCCTTCATGGGCGAATCCGCATAACCGCCGCCGGCCAGCGGGGGCGGTTATGTCGGGCTTGAACCGAACTGACTAAAAATATTTATATCTGATCGAAAACATCTAAGTTACAATTTTAATTAAACTTGATTATTAAGTAAACTGAGACCTGTAAAAGATCATTAAAAATTTAATCCACGTTCGTCTGCGACAACCGACATGAAAAAGTTTGCTGTCTATAAAAATGCATTTGAATTTATATTACTGCTGGGATTTACTTTTTAATATGGTTCATGTAATTTCGTTCTCGTACTTAACTGAAATTTTATTTCATTTCCAGAGAAAATATGCAAAAACTTTACAGGCGTACCAATAACTTAATCTTCATGTTAATTTTGTAGACTTACTAGCTGTTGCCCGCCGCTCCGCCCGAGTTTAATTCTGATCTCGTTTACCTAGGTGTATAAGAAATAGCCTACGACCTATTCCCTTATATTAGCTAATAGGCTGGCCCCTCCCGGGGTGCCCAGCAATGGACACTTGGGGAGGACACCGTGTGGTTTAGTCGGTCCGATTCCGACACGCCCATCCCATCGTTGGCACCGATGGGGTGAAGAACGTGGGGAAGAACAAAAAAAATTATGCTTGCCCCTATTATCCCCGTTCTACGGTTACTGAGTAGCAGCCTAAACGTCAGTGTAAATAATACAAATAATAGGGACAAAAGTCGTCAAAAATAATCTTATTTCAATGTGTAACATTCGCGTAAACTTTTGATAATATACGACGGTAAGTCTTACGTTAGTAAAAAAAATGAATATACTTATTTATTTATCAAACGAACTTTTGATTGAATTACATGATTAGTCTTTAGAGAGAGACAAAAGCGCGAAAGACCTTTGGCTTTGCGAATGTTTATTATGTACCCTTAGCCTTACCATAGAGCGAACTATGTGCTTATTTAGTTCTATTGTATAAATAAAAAAGGCACTTCTTTAGTCGAGTAACTCCAGGTTTGGCAGGAGACTTAAGCCCTGACAATATGATACCTACATAGGCCAGCAGCGAACTGCTTCTGTGGCGTAGCGGTAGTGCATTCGACTGCTATAACAGGGGGCGCGTGTTCGATTTCCGCTCAGTGCAAATATTTGTATGCATGAATATGTCTATTTGCATTGGTCTGGGTGTTTCTCTGTATAGTACGAGGGTCAAACTGAAAGTTCTTAGAACTGGCCACTTATAAACAATATAATAAAAAAATAATTCTAAAATTTGAAAATAGAACTCTTTGCCAATATTACTGAGTATTTATTTCATTCGATTATCATTTGTTTTACGATTTGGCGGCAAATTGAAAATTGTCTGTGTCACGTTAACATGAATTTAACACGAGAAAATTTTCGTGCAATGATTTTTTATGACTTTCGATGTCATTTAAGTCAACAAGAAAGTTATGATAGACTACGATTGGCCTTTCACGATGAAGCCCCATCTCGTGCGACTGTTTACCACTGGTTTAATGAGTTTAAACGTGGTCGCACTAATCTCACTGATGATTTACGTGAGGGACGGCCTTCTACGGCGACGACTGAAAATAACATCTGTGTTGTGCGGCGTATGATAGAGACTGACAAAAGAGTGACCTATCAGCAGATTCGGACAAGCTTAGGCATCGGTATGAGTCAAGTGCACAAAATCCTCCACGAACATTTAGCGGTCAGGAAGCTTTGCGCCCGGTGGATACCTCAAAATTTGACTGAGGCTCAAAAACTCCATCGTGTGGATTGGTGCCGTAAAATGATTGAAAGATTTAACGGAGGTGACTCTAATGCTGTGTTCGACATACTAACAGGTGACGAAAGCTGGATTTACTGTTATGATCCTGAAACCAAAAGACAATCTGCTCAGTGGGTGTTTCCTTTCGAGGAGTTGCCAACTAAAGTGAAGAGAGATCGAAGTGCGGGAAAAAAAATGGTGGCCTCGTTCTTTGGAAGGATAGGTCATTTCGTAACAATTGTGTTAGAGGATCAAAAAACAGTTTCTGCAGAATGGTACACTACCAATTGTTTGCCACTTGTCTTGGAAAAAGTTCGAGAGAAACGACCTCGCAGTAGGATCCTCCTTCACCACGACAACGCCTCGTCGCACACCGCCAAGCGAACGATCGACTATTTGGCGACATCAAACGTTGAATTACTGGGTCACCCGCCGTATAGCCCCGACCTCGCGCCTTGTGATTTTTATTTATTTCCAAAAATTAAAGAAAAACTTAAAGGAAAGCGGTTTATGAATGCTGAAGAAGCGGTGGCTGCGTATCGCGATGCCATTGAAGAGACCCCTAAGGAAGAGTGGGCAAAGTGCTTTTCCCAGTGGTTCCATCGCATGCAGCGATGTATTGACGTGAATGGACAATATTTTGAAAAGATATAATAAAACTAATAACTGGCTAATGTAATCAGTTTTTGATTTTCTAAGAACTTTCAGTTTGACCCTCGTATGTATATATTTACAAAAAAAAGTATTTAAGTATGTTTATCCGCATTCTGGAACCCATAACACAAGCAAGTTAAACTATGATTACTTTCGGTCTAGAAAGCGCTGTGTAGTATGTCGTAGAATATTAATTTAATATTTATTTATAAACCCTAACCTTTATTTCTCGAGCGAAATCCCCACAGTAACCAGACCCTCACCCCCCCCGGCCAACGGGGGTGGTTATGTCGGACGTGAACCGACTAAAACCGCACGCTTTCTCGGGTCTCATTTGCCGGAACCCAATAAGGCAATTCCCTTACACCCCGGCTGACCCTGGGCCATCTACGGCTTTGAAATGGCCCCCTCGGGAACAAACCCGTACAGACCTACTCTATTTTAAGAACACCACAAGCCATGTGTGTATAAAAATATTGCCTTACATTAGACCGAAATAAACATAACGCGCATGCCTATACGCTAAACACAGCACTTAAATAAAATAAAATGACCCTTTTTTTTTTACGTGCGGAAATCCCTTCGGATACCCCCCCGCTGGCTAGCGGGGGTGGTTATGTCGTGTCTCGACTAAAACGGTGTCCTCCCCAAGTGTCCGTTGCCGGGCACCCCGGGTAAGCCCTCGAAAGGATAACCCCAGGGTTGCCGGCGGACCTTGGTCGCCACTGCGGCCTCGCCTGGTGGGGTCGGGTTTTATCCCGCTTCGGTGAGTTGGCAGGCGTGTGTAGGGCACACACGACACGCCTCCGCCACGGCCTGCTTCTGTAAGGACGGCGAGTCGGCCAACTGCCGTCCTCAGGCCCCGATCATGGAGGTCGGTAGTCCCGGGCGTAGATGAGTCTGCGGCGAAACTCGGGGGGCAGGGTTCTCTCCCGCTCCCTCTCCGCCGTCTCTTTCGCGTGCATTACCTGCTCACAGAAAGAGGCGGCGGCGTGCCACTTGCTCCCGTCGGAGACCACAGCCCTCACCATGGTCTCCAACGAGAGAACGTCCACGTCCAGGACCGCAACGAGATCCCGGCGTTGACTCGCCCACGCAGGGCACTCCATCAACGTGTGGAGCGCCGTGTCTTCGCCAGGATCCTCGCAGTGCTGGCACTGCGGCGTTGTCTCCCGGTGGATGCGCCACAGATACTTACCGAAACACGCGTGTCCGGTAACCATCTGGCACATCCGGTAGGAGAGGTCCCCATGGTCCCTCTCCAACCACTCCTTCATGATCGGTCTCACCGCCGCAATGGTGGATTCCCCCCACCTTGGGTGCTCAAGTCGCACCCTCCATGTCTCCATGAGTTCCTGGCGGAGCAGGGACCGCTGAGCCCTGATTTCTCGGGGCTCCGGCCTATGACCCCGCTCCAGCGCCTCCTTGCGCCACTGGTACAGCAGCGCAAGGGCTCTCGCTTCCAGGTCCCATGGAGGGGTCCCGGCTAGGAGACATGCCGCCTCGACGGAGATCGTGCGATACCCCCTGATGACTCTGACGGCCATCGCCTTTAACGGGCTGTTTAGAACAGCCACGTTGCGGGCCGCCAGAGTTTCCGCCCATACGGGGGCCAATAAAATGACCCTAACCAAACTTTTTCATAATATGTACCCCACTATACCACATTGCTCGCAACCATAAATGCAAACACCATGGAACTAACGAGAAGGTCGGATTTACCAAGTTAAACTGAACTGGGTCTGGGTGACTGGTGATGAAATCCAGCGTTAATATTATTCTCTTCATCCGAGCATCAATACCTCTACCATCTGAAGCTTGCACCTGGTTGGAGCCCAGGTTTAGTCAGGGCAGTTTAGAGAGTAGAGAGTCCATTAGAATCTCTAATAGAATCAGACTCGAAACAATTGCCTGTGAATCACAAAAATAATGGTCCGATGTTGGGATCAAATCAACAAAAAAGTCTGACCTCAGAGTCTCAGAGCTATCGTGTGGTTTCAGTTAGTTCGACGTCAAATATTATCGGCTACTTCATCTAACCTAACCAATACCCACTCCTAACACAAGCAATTTAGCTTAGCTGGAGGGGTTAGGAGGAATATTAGTAATTTCGGTTACTAATATTCTTTTCACAAAAAAAAATATATGAGAAACTGAGTTTGTTTGTTTATTATGCTTTCACGTCTTATCTACATACTGGTGGTAGAAATTTGATGACACAAATTTGTCACAAAATTCGGCTGGGTAGGTACCACCGTGCACGATTGCGAAAAACCCTCCATAGTAATCAAATTTCGGTTTGATTGCGTTCAGGGGTCAGCAAGCGCATAGCCGGGCAGGGGGATTGTGGTCGTAGCACTAGTGGGACCGGTGGGTGTCACGCGGTGCTGCGACGACAATCCTCTTCTGATGAGGCCGTCAAGCTGAGTGCCACCATTGTTAACATGGTACGTGGATGTAATGGTGACCCTCTTTCCTGAGACTTTCAAAAATTATAACATACGCGGACGATACTGCTATTCTTGTTGGTGGTCGAAATTGGGTGGAGGCTAGATCGAACTCCGAAAACGCACTACGACATGTAATGAACTGGTTGGATTCAAATCTCCTTACACTTAATTTATTAAAAACTAAATACATACCATTTTCTACCAACCGAGCGTCTCAGCCTCCTGCTTCATTCTCTCTTCGAGCTCACACTTGTCTGGCACCACATGGAATACAGAGTTATGACGCTGGCCATGTATATCCTTGCACATGCTCCGTTGTAGAACCTACATCATGTATCAAATACCTAGGTGTTATGATAGATAACACCCTGAGCTGGAGGCAACAAATAGAATCCTCTACTTCTCGTACTAGAAAATTAATTTATGTCTTCAAAAATTTAAGAAATATTTGTGACTTAGACACCCTAAAATCAGTATATTATTCTCTTGGTCAATCGGTTCTTTCCTACTGCATTACTTCATGGGGAGGAGCCGTTAAAACCCGAATGCTTGCATTGGAAAGGGCGCAGAGGGCTATCCTTAAGACGATGCTGGGAAAACCGGTTAGATTTCCCACAACTGAACTCTTTTCCTTGTGCAAGGTTCTAAGTGTTCGGAAACTTTTCATTCTAAACACCATACTCCGCAAACATATGGAAATATTTTACAAACCCACACTTGATATTGTCGGAAGTTTACGCGAATGTTACACATTGAAATAAAACTAACGAAGATAACCAACGAAGATATATCAATTTTTACCATCTGTCAAGTGCCAATTGCCTCTACAAGATGCAGGGGTCTATAAAATAGATTGTGACTGTGGGCTCTCTTATATTGGTAAGATTTGATAAACCACAGATACTCGCCAAAGAAAATCGATTCCTACCTAGGATGCTCCGCGAAACTATTGAAATTAAAAAACATCCTAATTTTAATAGAGAAGATGGTTGGAATGTACCACCAGCTTGGGACCCAGTCATTCACTTAATTAATTCCAAGAAAAAGCAAAATACAACAAGACTTCTTGACACTGTGAGCTCATTCTGCGTAAATAGTAACACCAACAATTCAACATAGTTCGGGTACTTTGAGATAACTTTCACTTCAAACTTCAAGACAACAACCATCTTTAGTCTCCCCGTGACCATGGCTGCTGAAAAGCAACCGAAACGTCGGGTTCAATGTAAAATATAAAATAACATCAAATAAACCGCGATAGAATCCGTTAAAAATAGTTTTATTTCAAACCCACACTTACTAGTTCAAAAAGAAGGTCTGATAGGGTCTGCCAATTATTGCCTCACCGAACGACAGTAGCCAGTAGACACTATAACTATATCAGCTCAAAACTGTACAACATTTTAAATAGGAAACTAAATATATATCCACTTCTACTGTTTAAATGTAAGAATATATGTAGTGAATGGCTACTTACTCTTCGATATGATGACTCTGAAGTTCTTTTGGATTGCTGACTTGCTTAAAAATTAGTCACAAACACACCCACACACACCCTTCATACACACATCATACACTCTCACATGCATACACCCTCACACACCCCTACATACATATACACATATATTTATGATCAATATTATTTTAAGATTCGAAATAATTGTGCTGCAATTCTAACTAGGGAGAGGGCGTTGATATCTGCGTCACAGTTTATACTACTGTAGATATCATCGTTACATTTTACTGTATAAAACTGTTCTTTATCCTGAATAAAATGAATTTGAATTTGAACTTTTCCTTCAGCTTACCATCAGGCGAGGTGAAGTCAAAAAAAAATAAAAAAAAATGATCATCATGAAACATTTTGCATCTACGTTATCAGGATTATAGAAAAGGACCTTTTTTTTTTTTTTTTTTTATCGTGCGGAAATCCCTTCGGATACCCCCCCGCGTGCCAGCGGGGGTGGTTATGTCGGGCTTGCACCGACTAAAACCGCACGCCGTCTCGGGTCTTCAGACGCCGGGGTGTAAGGTTACCCATAGAGCATATCCCTCGCACCCCGACTGACCCTGGGCCATCTCACCACTAACAGCATCGCTCATCCTGTCTCCTCTGAAAGCAGAGGAGTACGGAGAGCGATGTGTTCCCGCCACGTTGGGTATTGGCCGACGATCAATGCCAACCCTATGAAGGGGTGAAGGGGAAGCCATTGACCGCCGCCCAGGGTGTACCGGCCGCTCCGATTCCGTTCCCCCCGGACTGCAGCGGGATCGGAATCGGAGCGACACTCGAGGAGGTTACCCAACACACACCCCTATAGAAAAGGACCTAGGGTAATTTTCATCCAGGAATAAAATAGGTAGGTACGGTTTATTAGGAATAGAAAAATGACTTTATTTTAGACTACGAGTATGAAAATATACAGGAACGAAAACCAAACCAGAAGAAAGTACTTAATATATCACGCCATTATGTGCAGTCGAAAATAACGGCATTTCAATCTCATTCAACGTGTCGATTACCGGCTCAAGTAAACATGACGTAAATTATTATTTAATTTATCCCATATTTTACACACGGTAAACCGCATTTATTGGGCACTTCTGTGGTTAAATGTAATCGTGAAGTTGTATAGTACAATATAATTGCGCATTGCAATATAGTGTTCATTTTATTGGAAACCATCCATTGCTAATTTGCCATTGCCATTTTATATAGAACTCGGCAAGGAAAGTGATAACGAATTTTCGTGAAGTGGTAGTGGCGATTAGTTAAAGTTATTAACTAACTAATCAGACTCATTTAAATTTATCAAGAGTTCAAGGGGAAATTTTGTTTATGTAACCTGTTATAAATATGTAGTCTTCGCTGCATAGAATTCTTTATTCTAAGCTATGCGGCATAAGGTTTCGCATAGAGCACATGAAGTCAACATACACAATTTTATTATAAATCTAGTGGGGCGGAAATCACACAGTGATTGTCAAACTTCGGGCAAAACTTAGATATTTTTTTAGGGACGATTTGTATGGTAGGTACCCGAAACCTTGAACGTACAAACCCCAAAATCTAATCAGTTCTTCCCATTGACCAAACAAGATGATTGGCGAAAGATTTTTTTAAATCGGATAAGTGGTTCTTGAGTTATTGCGTAAACAGAAATCCAGACATCCAGACATCCAGACCAACAGACAGACCGACACAAAAATTTTTTTTGACAAAAGTCTAATGACTTAGAATCATGTGAAACGTCGAGAAAAGTGATAAAAAGTGGGTGTAAGATTTTGAATTTTTTTGCGTGAATTTAAGACTTCGTTGTCCACCTGGTTGGTGGCCCGAAGTAATTTTGATTTTAATTTTGATTTTGATGTGGAAGACATTGTTACTAACATATGTATGGTAGTACAATCCGAAATAAATAATTTGAATTTGAATGATTGTAGTAGTAGTTTTACTTCTTCTTCATCCAAGCGTCAATTTAGGTTGCATCCAAAGCATTTTTGAACTTTTATTTTGCACTCTGAGACTACACCTTTGCCTGGGGTCCGCTTCTCCTGCTGTTCTATTATTTATTAATCTTGCAGTTCTAGTAATAGTTTTCCTAATAGCTATTAAAGAGTTTAAAACTAAGAAAAATGTGTTACTAAAACTTGTCAAGAGAGTGGTACCTATATTAAATACCTAACTATTGCATTTTAAAAATTTTAAGGTGTCCAATATACCTTATAATCATTGTGCTAGGAAATAGAGGCACAATGTTAAGTCAATATCCGCATATCAAATTGTCAATATTGATTGTATAGACATAAAACGTATTTGATAAGCGTATACCAAGAGTAAACAAAACAGCCAACTGATGAATAGCAAATAGCTACATACATGTTCTTTATCACATTATCTCAAATTATCAATATCTGACTAGATAAAATAAACTCTGGCGTAGGCTTTCTTCTCGAGGTAGGGGAGGGGGGATGGGTTAAATGGCAGTCGCTCCCGTAAAAACCCAAATAAGCCACAAGGGGGAGTGAGAAAGAAACATAGTAAAAAGGGAAGCGTGTGAGAGCGTTTGTGTATTCGTTGAACCCGATTGTAGCATTTCCTACAAGATCTAATTACGAATCTAAATTGTCCAGTAATTTATTTCAATGTTAAAATGATTTTTTTTAACAGTTCCGTGAGATAGGTACACACATATAGAACGATTTTATAATATATCTAGCTTATGCTCGCAGCTTCCCTCACGTGGTGTTCCTGTTCCCACTTCCTATGGGAACCTATTCCAGGGCTAAACTCTACTAGCTAGTCTAGCTAGGGCTGGGATGTATGATGCTTGTTACTCTTTCACGCCAATACAGTTGAACTGATCTGACTGAAATTTAGTACAGGGATAGATTACAGTCTGGAATAGGATAGGTTGTCATTAGTTGCGGGAACGGGATTATAACAGTTATGGAATGAAAACAAGTCCTAAAACCATAGCAAATATAAATAACACGATTGTTGGATACTAATCAATAATATCTGGGTGACGATGTTTGTTGACGGCTATGTGGTGCCGGCCTAAAAGAGAATAGCACCAAACCAACTCTTCCCGTGGGTGTCGTAAGACGCGACTAAGGGACATATCCGGGGGCGGGCAGCAGCGCCCCGCAGAACAACCCCTCCAACAATCTGCGATCCCCAACCCGCCTGCCCAGCGTGGGGATTATGGGCATTACCCCCCCCCCCCCAATGAAGGAAACAGCCAACAGATGGCTCCCAGTTCCCGGCCGCCTCGCTATCCCTGGTCATGTAGCGGCCATGGTAACGGCAGGGCAGGGGGTGCTAAGAATCCCCGAGCTACAATAGGCTACCAAACCCTTCACAAACTGAGCCTGGCTACGTATAACGGACGCACTCTGAGGCTTGACCATCATCTAGCGCAGTTGAAATTGGAGTTAGAGAACATTAAATGGCATATTCTCGGGTTATGCGAAGTCCGTAGAGAGGGAGAGGACACCGTAACCCTTGACTCGGGCCATCTTCTCTACTTTCGCGAGGGTGATAAAACATCCCAGGGTGGCGTAGGTTTCCTCGTCAATAGGGCCCTCTCTAACAACGTTCAAGAAATCTCCAGCGTGTCGAACAGGGTAGCGTACCTGATCCTTCGGCTATCCAAGCGGTATAGTATGAAGGTAGTTCAGGTCTACGCACCGACCTCGGCACACTCGGATGATGAAGTGGAGGATATGTATGAAGACATATCCAAAGCCTTGCACAATACCACTAAGGCTCACTTCAACGTTGTTATAGGGGACTTTAACGGCAAGGTGGGTACCCAGTCTGGGTACGAATCCCGTATAGGCCCGCATGGTTATGGAGTTAGGAATCACAGGGGGCAAATGCTTGTCAACTTCCTTGAGAAAGAGGGACTATTCTTAATGAATTCCTTCTTTAAGAAACAGCCTCAAAGGAAGTGGACATGGCAAAGCCCCGACGCTGTGACAAAAAATGAGATCAACTTCATCATGACGGATAGCAAGAACATATTCAGAGATGTCTCAGTGATCAATAGGTTTAATACTGGATCTAATCACCGACTGCTCCGAGGCTCTCTGAATATCAACCTAAAGCTTGAAAAAAACCGTCTGATGATGTCCACGCTCCGACCTAACCCAACCCAAATCATGGCGGGCACCGAGAAGTTCCAGCAGCTTCTCGGGGAAAGATTTGTTGCCTTGGAACCCGCTGATGACGCTAACGAGACCCTACACAATCTGGTCGAAACGCTGAGAGACGAGGGCATGAAGTTCTGCAAAAAACAGCGTACTGGCAGGAAGTCCAAACTCTCAGATGAAACTCTAGCGCTGATGGCAAGAAGACGGGAAACCACCTAAGCGACTTCGTCAGACAGGTCACACCTAAACAAGGAAATTGCGAAGATGGTACGGTGCGACCTTCGGAGCTCCAACACACGCCTCATTGAAGAGGCGATAGAGCGACACCGAGGGTCCAAAGTATTCACTCAGCAGCTTGGAAGGAGCCATCTGACGAAGCTCAAAATGCATGACGGGAGGACCGTATTATCGAAGCCGGAGATCTCCGTCGAGATAGAGGATTTCTATGGCCGTCTGTACACTGCACATGCTCCCCGTCCTCGACGAGACGACCATGATTCCAGAGCCACCCTGACACGCCACTATACCGACGAACTGCCTGATATCAGTCAAGACGAGATCGTGTTAGCTCTGAAGCAGCTTAAAAATGGAAAAGCCCCCGGTGAGGACGGAATTACTTCAGAGCTTCTGAAGGCAGGAGGAGCTCCTGTCATACAGGAGCTACAGAAACTCTTCAATGCCGTCCTTCACAGTGGGAGAACTCCTAAGGTGTGGAGCGGGAGTTTGGTTGTTCTCTTTTTTAAGAAGGGTGATAAGACCCTACTTATAAACTACAGACCCATCACACTCCTGAGCCACGTCTATAAGCTGTTTTCACGAGTGGTCACGAATCGTCTCGCCAGGAGACTCGACGAGTTCCAGCCACCGGAACAGGCTGGGTTCCGCGGAGGATATGGCACCATAGACCACATTCACACGGTGAGGCAGATTATACAGAAGTCCGAAGAGTATAATCAGCCCCTGTGTCTCGCTTTTGTGGACTATGAAAAGGCCTTTGACTCCGTCGAAACTTGGGCTGTTCTGGAATCCTTACAGCGATGCCAAGTAGACTATCGTTATGTCGAGGTGCTGAGATGCCTTTACGAAGCCGCCACTATGAGTGTCCAAGTACAGGGTCAGCAGTCTAAACCCATCCAATTGCGCAGAGGAGTGAGACAGGGGGATGTCATATCCCCGAAATTGTTCACGAGCGCATTGGAAGATATGTTTAAGACGCTGGACTGGAAAGGTAAGGTTATAAATATAAACGGCGACTACATCTCACACCTGCTATTCGCTGAAAACATAGTCTTAATGGCGGAGTCGCTAGAGGAGCTAACCCAGATGCTGGACGGCCTAGCTTCAGCCTCGCGACGCATCGGTCTTGGTATGAATTTGGGTAAAACCAAAGTCTTGATCAATGGCCACATTGATCCAGGACCGGTCGTCGTGGATGGCCACCTTCTCGAAATTGTTTCTGAGTACACTTACCTCGGGCAGATTGTGCAGTTGGGTAAAAACAATTTTGAGAAGGAGGCTAAGAGGAGGATCCAGCTAGGCTGGGCAGCGTTTGGGAAACTACGTCGGGTCTTCTCGTCGAAAGTTTTCAATCAGTGCGTCCTACCCGTGATGACCTACGGAGCTGAGACGTGGACACTCACGGTAGGGCTGGTCCACCAGTTCAAAGTCGCTCAGCGAGCTATGGAAAGAGCTATGCTCGGAGTTTCTCTGAAGGATAGGTAGGTAGATAGGGATCCGTAACGAATACATCCGACAGAGAACCAAGGTTATCGACATAGCTCAAAGAATAAGCAAGCTGAAGTGGCAGTGGGCCGGCCATATCTCGCGAAGAACCGACAACCGCTGGGGTAAACGTGTTCTTGAGTGGAGACCGCGACTCGGCAAACGTAGTGTAGGACGCCCTCCGGCCAGGTTGGATGACGATCTGCGAAAGACTGCGGGCAGATGCTGGATGCGTCAAGCCGAAGACGGCGCTAAGGCGCTCATTAGGGGAGACCTATGTCCAGCAGTGGACTAGAATAGGTTGATGATGAAATTGTTTTTAGACATTTTCTAAAAATAAAACATAGATCGATTTATCGTCCTTGAAAACCCGGTATATAACATTAACATAATATAATAATAAAATGTGCTAGGTATATCGGAAAAAATGCTGTTCAAAGTAAAGAATTATCTATTCATCCAGATGTCAGTTATTACGGACATGGACGAATCGTGAGTTCAAATTAGTTAACGTCGCTCTCTAGTTGAGTATACTGACTATTTTAAAAGCTCAATGGACACTAAACCTGAACAAGGGGGTAAATTGCCGTATCAATGGGCTCTATATACTACTCGCTGGGCTAGTTTATTTTGTTGTAAAAGGCTAACTACCGCTAAAGGCATCGGGTATCTTAAAAACGTTATTATTTTAAGTAGACAGGACATTTTTTAGGGTTTTGTAGCCAAATGACAAAAAACTGAATGAACCCTTATAGATTCGTCATGTCTGTCTGTCCGTCTGTATGTCACAGCCACTTTTTTCAAACTATAAGAACTATGCTGTTGAAACTCGGTAAGTAGATGCATTCTGTGAACCGCATTAAGATTTTCACACAAAAATAGAAAAAAAACAATACATTTTTGAGAGTTCCCCATACTTAGACTGAAACTGAAAAAAAAATTTTCATCAAACCCATACTTAATCTATGGATAGGTCTTCAAAAATGATATTGAGGTTTAATATTATTTTTTTCATAACTGAATAGTTTGCGCGAGAGTCACTTCCAAAGTAGTAAAATGTGTAACCATGTAACTGTGTACCAGAGCTCTTAAAGTTCACATTAAAAAAGATAATTAAATTGAAATAAAACTATTTTTAACGGATTCTATCGCGATTTATTTGATGTTATTTTATATTTTACATTTACAAACTTCCGACAATATCAGATAATTAAATATTAAAAGATTGGAACACTTTGCACTTGAGTGATATATTGAGTATACTTTTGACTATGTGGACTGTACACTATAAGTGCTGTTTTTATCAACTGTGAACCCAAAAACTTTATTCTCGTGCCTGTCTAAATTATTTTAGAAAATTATAACAGAATGTTAAACATATTTCTTGGTTTGATTAAGCAAAATATTATCATAAGACTGTGGTCTGGTGTTGATGAATCAATCAATCAATCAATTAGCCTATTGCAGTCCACTGCTGGACATAGGCCTCTCCCTGTTTACGCCATAGCACCTGATTCTAATATATGGCGTAAATTCGTAATGAAATATTTTCCACATAATACCATTAAGAATGTAATTTACGAAAGTCCTGTTTTCGAGTGTAGTAAACGTTTGAAAGAAGACATTCATATGTAGTGATGATAGCTGAAAAACGTACGTTTAGGTGGTTTGAGCACATGGAAAGAATAGCTACAAAGAATGAACACAAATCCAATAAAGCAAATGACCTTGAAAACATACATTGACAAATTAGACTACCTACGTGCAGGTCAGAATCACCTGAAACCGCGTGTTCTGCATTGTAGGTTTAATGAGAGTAGAAGAACCTCGTGAGGTATGTAGGGTCAGATGCAGACTACATTGACAGTTCAAGGCTCATAACATAATAATTGCACGCCGCAAGGCTAAATATAGTGTACCTAAACGTATGAACTTAACATCCCATATACCTGTATTTGCAATTGTAAGAAAATAAATAAAATAAAAATAAAAAATAATTTTAAATAAGAAAAATACTTGACAACGACTTATTTTTGCCAACTACTCTTAGATGACACCTTAAAATATCTTGAATATTCGAAAGTAGCAGGTATATAATGTTATGTGTTTCATTGGTTTTGATCTAAATAAATATATAAAATAAATAAATATAAATATTCTGCTACATTTTTACACATCGCTATCTAGACCTAAAGTAAGCATAGTTTAACTAGCTTGTGTTGTGGTTTCTAGAATGCGAATAAACGTACTTATATAGTTTTCTTTTCTCTTAGTATTATTTAATTTCTAGCTATACATAATTTAAGTTTCGGCCAATTTTTTTTAACGTGCGGAAATCCGGATCCGGATCCGGAATCCGGATTTGGATACCCCGCCGACCAGCGGGGGCGGTTATGTCGTCAGCAAACTAGTCGACGATTCCTAGATTTCTCTTTTTAGGGTTCCGTACATTTTTTTTGTGCGGCAATTCCTTCGTATACCCCCCCCCCCCCGCCGGCCAGCGGGGGCGGTTATGTCGGGCTTGAACCGACTAAAACCGCACGCCGTCTCGGGTCTACAGACGCCGGGGTGTAAGGTTGCCCATAGAGAATATCCCTCGTACCCCGACTGACCCTGGGCCATCTCCGGTTTCGAGATGGCCCCCTCAACCCTCAAAAGGAAAAAACGGAACCCTTATAGGATCACTTCGTTGTCCGTCCGTCTGTCAAGACCGTTTTTCTCAGGAACGCGTGGAGGTATCAAACTGAAATTTATATCTAATACTGAGGTTTACTGTCCCTTGGAGCTGTGAAGAAATCAAACTTCTAAGCCCAAGCAATCAAAAGATACAGCCGTTTATGCCGCAAATTTCCGCAAATTTTCGAAACTTGCACGGGAATCAAAACCTACAGGGTACTTCCCGTGAACTTAGAATCTTGAAATTTGGTACAATTATAGTACTTACAGATAAAGGAAAAATTGCGAAAACCTTAAATTTTTAGTAACATCATATAATAAAAAATATTTTTGAAAATTTTAAAGTTACCACTTCTTTTCTCATGAACGCGTAGAGGTATTAAATTGAAATTCATATCAAATACTCAGGTCAATAAAATGTACGGAACCCTCGGTGTACGAGTCCGACTCGCACTTGGCCGGTTTTTTTATGTGTGATCAAAGAGATCAAATGTGAGAAGAGGTCAAATGTGAGCACCTCTATCTCACCTGGTCGTAAGTGAAGATGTGGTCTACGATGGATCACGTTTGCCTAAAAGGAATCTATTCACTCGAGACTTAAAGATTCCGAGGTTATAGCTTTCCGGAAACAGAGACTCAGGCAAACAATTCCACTCCTTAGCTGCACGCATAATAAATGTGTTGCCAAAACATTTCGTGCGTATGAGTGGAATATTCACCATAGCGGTGGCGTGTCACTGTGCGTCGTCGTTGGTGTAAAGGGCTTGGAGGCATCAAGTTGTGCAATTCCAGCGCACACTGCACGAAATATATCCGATAAAAAACCGATAGGACTGCCACTTTGCGTCGATGTTCAAGGCTCTGAAGCCTTTTCTCGACGAGTGCATCATTGCGTAATGAGATATATCTCATTTCATGACTCTGTTCACTTAAATCTCTTTTTTGGTGGGGAAATGTGGTTCATACTGATCTTCTATTCTCTTTATACAATCATCATCATCATCATCATCATATCAGCCATAGGAAGTCCACTGCTGAACATAGGCCTCCCCCATCGACTTCCATTTCGACCGGTCTGTAGCGGCCTGCATCCACCGAATCCCTGCGCTCTTTGTTAGGTCGTCTGTCCACAATGGTTGTTATTAATTTATCATATTTAATTACGTGCGTAAATATCATATATAAGCGTCGGTAGCTTAATGGTTAAGGAGTCGACCTTACGATCGAGAGGTCCCGGGTTTGAATCCTGGCCATTACACTATCGACGTGAACCCACTCCTAACACAAGCAATTTAGCTTAGCTGGAGGGGTTAGGGGAAATATTAGTAATGTCATTTAATAGTATTCTTTGAAAAAAAAAAAAAAAATTGTGTCAATTCATATACGGACCGGTATAATACATATTATATTATACAGAACTATAAACGCTAAGGTATTGATAACTAATTGAACATTATTCCTTATAACAACAAACTTGTCCTATTGCTTCTATACTTCATGTTAAAGGAACTTAATATAACGCCAATTACGTACTTACGAACACAATTCAGGAAATCAAATGTGTGGATTGAATGTACAGTCATTCATTTCGATTAGCTAGTGTACCTTTACCGTTAGGAGGTCCTTCATCACGCTCACACGTCTACGAAAATCGACCCACACGACTTAACAGTTTTTATGTCGTGTCTCGACTGAAACCGCAAGGTGTCCTCCCCATGTGTCCGTTGCCGGGCACCCCGGGTAAGCCCTCGAAAGGATAACCCACGACTTAACAGTTAAAAGAAAACGTCTTATTAAATCATACTCTTGTCTTGGTACAATTTGAGACTCTCAAGCGTGAATCTACAATAATCTAAGAATAAAACTGCTTAAAGTTACATGCGAACATCGATTGTAAGATATCTACTATTTGTACAGGTTATTGTTACAGACACAAATCATCTTATAGTTAATTCTACATTACTCTTAAGAATAATGTAGAATAGCTGTAATTGTAGAAGCAATAATCCTTTCGTTCATAAGAGTCACTTTGTAACCGTAGCATATTTTAATTACTCTATGTTTGTAACCAACAGGAAAAACTTTTTTATTTGTTTGTACCACAATGGAGTAAATATGTGAAGTAATCCAAGAGATAAGTAATCAAGAGATATAACTATGTGAGGGAAGCAGTGGTTATTGAAGTGACCACCGATATCTGATGTCATTAGCATACCAATATTTGATTAACTGTAACGCATTCTAAATATTTGAAAATAGCTCGTGATTGCAGAGATCATAAATATTTCATACAAGCCAAAAAATGTTTTGGTAACTGCCAATTGGCTCAACATTGCTAAACAATGTAAATACATGTGGCAAGAAGTGTTGCATTTGGGATGAGTTGCATAATTTGATGATGTGTTTTAGTATTCATGACTATTTATTTTATAACCTCATCCAAAATAATATTTTCAATGTTTTATCTCGGACAGAAAACACTTTAGTGTGTTTTCTGTCCGAGATAAAACATACCTTTTACAATAATTAGTTTAGCAAATTCTTTGATATAGTTTGACCTTACTACAGGATTCATTAATTTAAAATGCTATGTTGAAAGCTAAAGCCAAATTGTAGACTTAAATAAATCTTAAATAATCGTCTAAAGCTTTAATATTATTAAGTAAGCGTGAAAAAAATAACTTTTTTCGCGTTTACTTAATATTTTTTTATTAAATAAACATAGATCTATATTTTTACGAGTACGTTGTTGGTTTTATGGTATAAGTTTGTACTTATGTTTAGGTAAGCAGGATTACAACCGACCCCACCAGGCGAGGCCGCGGTGGCGGCCAAGGTCCGCCGGTAACCCTGGGGTTATCCTTTCGAGGGCTTACCCGGGGTGCCTGGCAATGGACACTTGGGCAGGACACCGTGCGGTTTTAGTCGGTTCATGACATAACCGCCCCCGCTGGCCGGCGGGGGGGGGGGTATCCGAAGGGATTTCCGAACGTAAAAAAAAAGCAGGATTACAAGTCATGATCATGTAGTTTCTGTAACTGCACGGAGCCTGGAACGTGCCCACTGTGCCCAGTAGATAATGATAAGCTCACCTGCTCCTTTGTGGAATAAAATAGAAGCAAATATCCATTGGTGCCGGAAAAACATGAATCTAGCAGAATGAGCTGACTCGATCAAAGATGTAGAAGTAGAACTTTCTAGCTACTATTTAGTATTTAGTAGCTTGTGTGTGTTAATCGAACCCCCGATATTAAACGTAGCATCCATACTTCTTATCACTGCGCCACCGAGGCAATCTTCTTGAATGCTTAAAAAAAATAGTGTATGAGAAAAACGTGGAAAATTTTCAAATAAAAAAAACATCACGTTGAGAACGCACCTCATTTCTGCGGTACGATTGTGAATTTATCACGCCCCCAGGGAATGGCGTGATGGTCTCTGGACCGTGAAACGAGACCAAACTCAAACGAACGTGTTTATTACTTATGCGTTTCACCCACCGATGTCGTAAAACACATTATAGGTTTTGATTTTCATATATTGTAGACGACCTTAGTAACGTCACTATTTTTCCTTTTTGATAAATGATAGCTCCCACGAGGGATTTTAGTAAACGTGCAATAATAAACGCAGAAGTTTACAAGTGACATGTGAAGAGCTATACGTGGATCTTGTATCAAATAGGGTGAGGTGCCGGTGTTTAGGTAATTTATCTGCTGTGACATATTATTTGAATCAAATATACTACTACTATGATAAATCACTTTTGTCTACGTTACTGTGTTGCCTACTTTCTTTAATATTATGTAGTTGTGAGGATGTGATAAGCGCTGGGGTCTGGGGGTCTGAGGGGGGATCTGAAAAGATGCCAAAAATCTAAATACAAAAAACTATTTCCAGCGTAAAATAGAGCAGTGGTGGCGTTTTTTGAGAGGCGTGGGTGTGAAAGCGTCGACCAAATTTTATTTTTGATTATTTACTTAATTTTTTCGGTCTGTTTCATTGGTCCTTATTAAGGGTGCAAAATTATTGGGATGATTGAAAGTGCTATAAAACCAATCACAAGCATACATACTAAGTTAATAAAAGCGTGAGAATGTCAGAAAATAAATGTAGTAACGATAAACCAATGTACGAGGTCTAATGAAATTCTCTTAATGATTGGCATGTCGTAAGTAAGTAAGTAATAACCTAATCAAAAAGGTAATCTCTAGAAGAAAATTGATTATTCGTTATACCTATAAATATCTACATAGGTAACTATTGTAAAATGGTAATAAGTTTTAGAAGTTTAAACTGGATTGCTCATTAGAACTGTATTTCGTAGGGTCCGAACCCGATACCTCGAGATGGCGAGGCTGACGCCTTAGTTCGGATTTCGCCACTGAAAATAACATTTATCAAGTTGAAATATGAATAATGAAAAATGAATTTCATTAACAACTTAGTTCAATTTGAACGCAATAGTTTTTTCACCGGTAAAATCCGACTTTGGTAATTAGGCTCGCTGCCGCCTGAAAACAAGGCCTATACATCTAAACTCCAGGAACTTTAATTCTTTTCGTTCCTGCTACTTAAGTCCTAGAATGAAACCGATAAAATTGATTGTTTCATTAATATAAAGCTAATATCTTTAATCTTTTGAACTAATTCAATTCTCGTTAGCTAATAAGATTGTCTGCAGATAAAACCGGTTAAGTCTTTAGAACAACTACAAGTTATATTTTATTTTATTTCATCTCCTATGTGTATTCCTTTTTATATTATACTAGCGGCCCAGTCCAGGCCTTCGCCTGGGAGTAAATTCGTAAAATAATCCTTGAGCGATTGCAGCGCCCGTAAAAAAAAAAAAAATGTCTATCGTTCAAAATTTGAGCTCAGGCCGATGCAGATCTTCTTGTGTTTTTGAAGCGTTCACAAATTAACGTAGGTAACATTTTCATATTTAGAGATTATTATATTATGAACCTACGTCTCCATACGACGACGCCTTGAAGCAAACTTGTTAATTATTTTCAAAATGTATATTTAAGTACTAAAAGATGAGGCTGTTCACCATGTGACCTCAGGATTTTTGACTAATTCGTTTCGTTTTTTGATTACGTAATTTTTTCGACACCGATTCTGATTATTTCGTCAATGATAACAGGTATAAAAAATAGGTAGCCAAAAAACCTCGGTCAATATTGGTTTTTATTCGTCCCATCTCAAGTGACTGATTCTTAAAGTCAATATAAATTTAAATACTCTTAGCATACACGATTAAATAAACCTCTCCACCTCTAAATTATGCTGGCACATATACTATATGGCTTTTATATATAATAGGTAATAATAACTAAGAATGCTGTAAAAAATCTTCTCAAACACGAGACAAATAACTAAATCATTTCCATAAATATAGTGTATCTTATTTTTGCAGATAAGAGTCGAAATTGAAATTAATAAACATTTACATGCATTGATTTATTTATTTATTTATTTATTTATTTATCTATTTATTTATTTATGTACACACACAATCAGATATAAAAATACTAAAATGGAAAAAGTAGTACAGAGGCTCTGCTTATTTCTCAAAGAAATCTCTTCCAGCAGACCTGCGAGAGGAGAGTTTGAATAGAAGAGAATAAGTTAACAGTGTGTGGGGAAGACGAGAGACAGTATAGGGATATATAAGTTTATTTTTATTGATCTATTATATTACTTTGTATAAGGTCTATATTATCAAATTGTAAAAATGATCTCGATATTTCTCGCCGATCATATTAATTTATTTATTTATCTCATTCACTCATTCATTCATTTACACAAAGAACTCTCACAAACCCTACAAGATGCAATATTCTGCTTCTTATTGCTAATTTCCTTAATAGTCAGGAACCTAAACAAATTAACACTAAACAACACAGTTTAGTGTTAATTCATAATATATTCATAATTCATAATCATGAGTTTCATTGAGTAAAACGTGAAAAACCGCAATTTAGTTGAACGAATTTTCAGCCTTAAAATCGATATATTGAGTGGAAGTAAGTAAGTTCCCCGGATGGCTGTTATATAATATCACCAATTAAGTGATATCATATTATAATTTTTTTTATCTACACCCATGCTTTAAACCCTCTATAAAAGATTCTGAAACAGTTAGCTTATTGCCAACATTAATACATTCAATGTCCTAATAACCATAATATCATCCGAACGGGTGTTATAATGTTGTATGAAATTTCATAATAACACTCCTTTCGCTTTTTCAATCTCTTCCGCGCAAAGGGTTACTCATCAGACAGCCAAATTCTTACCGCTCGATGCGTGGAATCTGTATGAGTTTCAAAAAAAGAACTGTCATTCACGCGCGTTGCATTGCACTACCACAGCGGCGGCGCGCCGTAAAAAAAAAAGCTTATTCGTTCGAATTCGAATTACCGCTATTTTTCTTCGCTATTATTTTTACAAATTGTTTTGTTTACTTACGAAAATACACATCATGGGTGTAGATAAAGTCTTGTATGCAACTGTATAATTAGGTATTAAAACACTCATGTGATACTATTATCACACTCAGCTTCGCTTCGTGTGATAAACACACATTCATGTTTTAATACCCCTCATTATACCACAGTTGCATAAATAACTAATAACTATTGATATTCTCAATAATGAACCAATCAAGAGAAAGACTACTTTATGTGCCCAGGTGATTTTCCCCAGACGAGTAAAACGCTGGGCTGACTACGACGGTAATTTTGTTCGGCATTATGTAAAATGACCTCTTTGGTCGGTCGGTTGTTGTTGGCTACCGGTTATTCATTTCTTCCTTAGTGTACGTATTTGCATGCATATTTATTTATTAAACTATTTTTGTTAGCGATAGGCTTGCATTGGTGAACTAAAGATGTAAATAATAATAGTTTCTTGTCTTCTAATTGCCTCTGGGGTTCATTGCAGCGATGAGAACGTTACCTATTCTATACAGAAATAAGTCTATGGTAATAGATCAGAAATTCTTTACAATGCTAGGAATCTGATCTTCATTTTGATCTGATCTTCAGATTTTTAACCTTTAGATTTTATTGTACCTTTCGGTTACCCCCCCCCCCCACGTCGGCCAGCAGGGGAAGTTATGTCGGGCTTGAACCGACTCGGGTTTGAGAACCACGGCGTCCCCATATTGCCCCGGAAAGGGGGGGTGGAGTGGCGCTGGTCGCCACGCCGGCCGTCCCGGCCTGATTCCGCTGGGGTGACAGGCGCCCTCATCTGCCACCCCCAGTAACCGTAACCATAGTTAGCAGAAAGTTAAATGCATAGTCCATGGCAGTATCTATAACAATATGGAGTACCTAGGTCGCTGTTGAAATATCTGTCAGCTTTGTAATATTATGTATAGAAGTAATAAAAAACTTCTGACAAAGCTAAGAACACTACCGTCTAATTCACCTTTCAAACAGAAATAATTTCAAAATCTAAATCGGTTCCTCCGTTGGGGCGTTACGATGCCACAGACACGTGATTATTTTTGTGTCGGGTGTTAAAAAAACAGTAGAAATAGCTTAGAGTTCCATTGGTAACGGACCCTGCGTCCCTCAACTCACACCTCCCCAAG
Organism: Cybosia mesomella; assembly: GCA_946251805.1. NCBI lineage: Eukaryota > Metazoa > Arthropoda > Insecta > Lepidoptera > Erebidae > Cybosia > Cybosia mesomella. Next base: position 31,199,211 of record OX276394.1, on the reverse strand, counting down.
ATAATTGTATTTTTTGTAATGCTAAGAAATTCTTTTCGGGATTGGTAATTTAATATTGTGTCCGAGTAGGCATTGTATTATTCGTTGCCTATTTGGAAAAGAACACACACATATGACGATTGATTTGATTATTATTTACTCTTTGCATGTACTCGTATTTGTTTTCGTTAAAAGCACAAACAATATCATCCTAATATATGCATTTAACACTAACACGTGGTACGTATTTATTTTATTGGGTATATGGGGCCCCACCAAGACCTGAGGGGTTCAATCCGACTTTACTTTGAAGCCGGTACACCTGCTGATTGATATAAGCCAAACACCTACTGCAGCCAAAAATGTCAAAATACATAGAGTTTCAGTCTCTACCCTTTAGGGTAGAGTTGCAAGTACTCCTGTGAGTTAAACCATGTTTATCTAAACCCATGCTATAAATCCTCTATAAAAGATTCTGAAACAGTTAGCTTATTGCCAACATTAATACATCCAATGTCATAATAACCATAATATCATCCGAACGGGTGTTATAATGTTGTATGAAATTTCATAATAACACTCCTTTCGCTTTTTCAATCTCTTCCGCGCAAAGGGTTACTCATCAGACAGCCAAATTCTTACCGCCCGATGCGTGGAATCTGTATGAGTTTCAAAAAAAGAACGCGCGCGTTGCATTGCACCACCACAGCGGGGGCGCGGCGGCGCGCCGTAAAAAAAAATTAAAGCTTATTCGTTCGAATTCGAATTCCCGCTATTTTTCTTCGCTATTATTTTTGCAAATTGTTTTGTTTACTTTCTACTTTATAGAGGACACATCATGGGTGTAGATAAAGTCTTGTATGCAACTGTATAATTAGGTATTAAAACACTCATGTGATACTATTATCACACTCAGCTTCGCTTCGTGTGATAAACCCACATTCATGTTTTAATACCCCTCATTATACCACAGTTGCATAAATAACTATAATTTACAATACGGCGGTTAATAAAAACCAATAATACATTTTCGTCTGATTCTTTGTGATATTTCGCCTGTTTACATACATAGTTCGTCTAATAATATGACATATATTTTCACCAGGGTTGGGAATTTGATTAGTTAAAAATAACTATTTATTCCATGAAATTTCAGGTATTAAATAGTTTGTATATAGGTTTTTCTAATAACGGATAACATAGGTTCTTAAGAAATGGGTTGTTTGTGAATATAATTACCATCTATTAAAAATAACATCGTCAGTTCAAAACAAATATTTTAATTATCAACAAATAATGTATACAAGATGATGTATATTGTGTTTATTACTAAAATAAGTAGAATTAATTATAAAATTTATTACAATAACAAGTATGTATTATAATATCGACAAATTATGTAACGAAATATTCTGTTATCTTAACAAAGGCTCTATAGGCGAGACGGTTTACCTACATAATAAACTTGTAATCATTGTGCTATCTTTTGGTCTTTGTCTCGCGTATCACTGACAGGTATCAATATAAGATTGTAATTAAAACGAGTTCAAAGGAATGTCTTGTTAGCATACGTCATATACATCGATAATGGATCTTTTAATTAGGGTATGTTTTCATCATAATAAATATCTGGGTGAGCGAGCTTTGCCTGTGTTAATTATTCATCATTTTCTTAAAATTAAACCTAGCTAGATCGATTATCGCTCCCGGCACCCGTATACCGTGTAAACTAAGTTTCATGAAAATCGTTGTACCCGTTTTCGAAATTCAAATTACATATATATTATATAATCTGAATTATATAATATATATTATGTTATCTAATAAAAATCATAGTTATAACAATTGCTTCATTATTATAACTATGATTTTTATTCTTCGTATTAGTTATTAAGTTACAAAAACATAACTTACAGACGCATACAAACATAGAAAAACCAACACATATATACACCCACACTCAATCAAACATACACAAACTCATATCCATGCACACCCACATATTCTATTAATATGTGTAGTCAATAAGTAGGACAAAAAATAGGAATGTTAGTTTAGCTCATTAAATACTCAAAAAAAAATTGTTAATTAGTGATTCCAACAAGTGGTTTTTATTCAGTTACATAATATCAATAACAATGTTTTTTACTCACAATAGGAATTGATATTGGTTATGTTAACCTGATGTTATAAATTTTACTTAAAAAAATAAAATTATAGTTAAGTAAGAGTAAGACTGAAAATATTCTGAAAAGACTTGGGAAGATGGAGCAACGGGTCCTGTTGTACACATATAGTTTATAATTTATAACCTAGGAGATTCGCCTTTACTAGTGACGAGACAGTAAGAGTGGGAAACCCAAGAAATGCTGATTTCACGTCGTAAGGGGTGACATGCGTGCCAATGATCTAACTACCATGGATGCCTAAATTCATGTAAAGCGGAGGGGGTTAAGCGGGACAGCGGACCTTGGGCTCCATCAAGGTTCATAAAATGAACGCGATAATGAGTTTATAACCTGAAAAATCCATAGGATATATTTTATATCTCGATAAATGACATCACCTAATAATTTTTTCATTTTTCTCTGGACCCAATTAAGGCTTTAACTTACGCAGCCGTAGTCATTGGCAAAAGTTAGTATTGTGAGGCTTTCACCTCGGAGTCAGGAGTCCGCTCATTAATGTTTTTTTAAGACCCACAAGAAACAAATTTGATATTTGCCTGATAGATATTTTCCTCCGTCTCCACTAAGTAATAAGGTTTTATCTCGTCCAATAAGGTTATTAGAGTAAAAATATTTCGAAACAGGAAAGTATTTCAGCCAAGTGTATTGCTTTTATAGCTTCAGTGAAATAAGAGTAGGTTCACTGCACTTTGCTATGACGATAAAACAAACAATACCGATACCGCCCACCGAGCACTCTCGTATTTTTATTAAATATTACGCGGGACTTATTCGGTAGGGTTTAATTTTGAAATACAAAGATGTCCATATCCAGGCTATGGTCTAGTTCCCTGCCTATGGCTGAAATTGGCTACTTTGGCCAATTTCAGCCATAAGCAGGGATTAGACAGTCCATAAATATCATGATATTTGCGATTCTGTCAATATATATTGATATTATTGATATTTACGCGATATAACGATATTGGATCACGATATTTTTTGACTGTCTAATCCCTGCCATATCCATGCATTCATTTTAGCGTACGCGAGTACCAAACAAACTTCGTGGCAGTGGTAGCGAGTGCAACAGTGCCGATTCGATTCCGTGATTAGGCAAAATGTGATTGGGATAGATACTAATTAGACATACAATATTCGGATTGAGTGGGAATCTAACCCGCAACTTGCAAAGTTGAGCTCAACCGCCACGCAATCGGTGTCAATGTCAAGACGACAACAAAAACAAGTTATAATGAAATCTTAATTGACAAAGTAGATAGAGATCATGATCGCGACGTAATTATTATCATTTGAAAGTCAATCAGAAGCAATCGTCTATGTAATAATACAGTTACTTCACTAAGCATTGTTTTCAAACAATGGTGAAACAGATGAATTTAAATTCAGATCAAGTTATAATTGGTAATAAGTTTGCAGTCAGCTGCGGCATTGTTACTGCTATCCTCTAGTTTGTACCTTGAATGTTAAATATCAAAGGTTCACAAATTGTGTTTACGGGAGTTAACACGATCTTCTTTGACTTCGCGAGGTAATTTTGTTGAAAATGTTTTGCATATGCCACTCGGTAAAGCCCGGCCTATATTGTAATTACCCTTTTCTATGTTGCCTTACCATCAGAGGCTTGTAACTTAACGAAGTTGCATCGCAATCGTATGGACAGATCTATGGGACAAAAAGAAGATATTTATGAAATAGATTCTGATATACAGATAGAAAGTCAAAACTCTTAAGATAAGACTTGAAATACCTATGTAAAGAGGAGAGGTACGTGTAAAATGAAGAGGTGTGTGAGGGGCTCTGTAATATTGTTTTTTACATCATCTATATATATAAAAATGAAACCCGTTTTCCGTTGTCACGACATAGCATGAAAACGGCTTGACCGATTTGGCTGGTTTTTTTTTTTAGTTTTCTAATACTCTGTACAAGGTTCTTACGGAAAAAAATATTAAGAAAATCTGTCAGAAAGATTGAAAAATGCGGTACGAAGTTCGCCGGGTCGGCTAGTACAACATATACCTCAAAACCGTGACGCGTTTTTTTATACTACTTAGGCGGCAGACAAGCTCATAGGCCTCCTGATGGGAAGCGGTGACCGGGGCCTATGGACGTGTGCAACACCAGGGGCGTCTTCCTTGCGCTGCCGACTCTGTAAAAACCTTCTAATGCCCTTCTTGTAAAACCTCATATTGAAGTAGTAGGAAAACTAAAGCAGAGAGATCATTCCACAGCCTGAGAGTGCGCGGGAAATTGATGTAGATTTTGCATTTCTTAGTTTTCACCAGGGTGTATGGGGAACCATGTAATTATAATTACGCTAGCGTCAATAACCGCTTGAAGACCACATTACAATAAGTACATTGCAAAATCTACCTCAAATAAAGGACGCGGTGACGGCCGTGAGAACTACATAAGACGTGTTAATATAATAACAATACTCCGTTCAAGGCCTCTTTTCAATAATGAACGCGTTTCTCGAACACCTTGTTAGTACAGATTGTTAAATTACTAACACTTGGAATGCTGATAATAGATATTTTACAAATATAAACAAGGTATATCGTATGCATGTCTGCCGCCTTTATAGTATACTACGCGACGTGCCAAACTTTGGTGACAGCTGCTGTACTTTGCAGTTTGATATTTTTTAAGATTTAATGAAACTTTGAAGCTAATTGCTAACTTTTCCTAGAAATTTAGATCGGATAGATGTCTTTTTGCGAATCAAATTAATTTTTCAAGATTTCTAATTATCGTAATGTTGTTTCAAAAATGAAATTTGCGATGAATGTAGTGATGATTTCATAGTTGCGTTCCAAGTTTGCACTTTTAAGAGCCCGAGGTTCACTTTTTATTTTTGATTGACATCTCGACTTTTCCGAGAGCAACTATCATCTGACCTTGTTGGTTGGTTGGTTGTGAACCAACCAACCAACAATGTTTATAATATGGTTTATAAACGCTCATAAAAATAATAAATGACATTGCTTATTACATAATAATATTGTAGGTACTCATATATACCATGTACAAGTTTCGACTCATTGAGTGTTAAGAGTAGTCATCAACTTAATATGCCAAGTATATTTTGACAACACTATGGTAGAAGCTGAATTCAGTGACTTGGGTCAAGTAAAAGTGCCCTGTAAACGGCAATAGGATCACTCCCAATTATGTGGGACCTAATACAGAGATTGATAAAATGTTAACGTCTATCACGATCACCTCTGCCTCTGACTCTACTGAAATAACAGGCATTTGATATCTATAAGCAAAGATAGAGTTGAACCGTATGACGTACCACCCTTTCACTAATCATCGACTTTAACCCCCTAACTTATGCGGAGAAACATAAGTGTAGAGTTAAGTGGACATAATTTTCTTGAGATTGTTTCAAAAATAAAGTGCATTTTCTATTTTAAGTAGTTTGAAATTTATAAATATTGATGAATATGAATATTGGCATTAAAATAATTTGTGAGGCACACTGTTTTCTTATTTATTGGGGGCAATAAATAAGAAATTGGTATGATATTGCCACACGATATACATTTGCGTGCAAAATTTCATTTCAATCGGTAACGACTTCAAAAACTACTTAAAATAGTAATGTACTTTAAATTGAATCAATACGATGAAATGATTATTAATTTAACTTAATACCCTAGTCGTATCTACTTTAGGAGGCTTTAAGTAATATACGGCAGCACCTGCGTGAACAATTATCCCCAATCCTTTCTCATACTATGACCCCCATCTTATTAAAACATGGAGTTTGATACGATCAAAGTTAGTAGTTCAGTATGCAAATATCTAAACTTTTGAGGAATAGATATTAATTAATGAAGACTCAAGGATAACGACATAAGAAATGGAAAACCTTTAAGAACTTCAATCTGGGACACGTGAGTAGGGTAAACTAGAACGCAGTATAAGGATAATATTAGTAACCTGGAATTGGTCCCAGTAATTTATTAGAAATATTTTAACCAAGTCATTTAAAAATAATTAGATTTTTTAAGCTGTCTTTTCAGTTCTAGAATAGTTTCTCGAATAGTTATATAACGTTTTATTAAATTCACTCCTGTTTGATATCACACACACAGTTGTATTCAACAAATCAACTTTGTTAAATCAATTTTCAATCATATTAGTAACCTGGAATTGGTCCCAGTAATTTATTAGAAATATTTAAACTAATTCAATTAGAAAGAATCCGATTTTTAAGCTGTATTTTCTGTTCTAGAATAGTTTCTCGAATAACGTTTTATTAAATGCACTCCTGGTTGATATTTTACGGTATCAATCAGGAGTGTATTTTGTTGTCACAGTTGTATTCAACAGATCAACTTCGTTAAATCAATTTTCAACATCCTCATAGCGTTTTCCCAGTTGCTTACAAGCTTCTTTGAAGCCAGGGTCTGCTTATTGTCTTTGATTGGTATGGCGGCTTTTCCGACTTTTTCGTTAAATAAACCTTATTTTCTGTAAATAGCCGAAAGATGAACCGATTTATTATTTCTTCACAATTCTTAACCACTGGTACAACAATTTATTGCTTACCTACATAAGTCCTGGTCTTGGAAAATTAGTAGTTTCTGTGTTTTAGACATTATTATTAAGAGCGTAGATTAGAGTGTTTCTTTTTTCGTTTCGTGAGAAAACCCACGGGCTTCACCCCACCGGTGCCAGCGATGAGGTGGGTATGTCGGAATTGAATCGACTAAAACGATTTTTGATTACTTCTCCGCTAAACATTGGGATGCACACTGATTTACTCTTGCATCAGTATGTACTTTGACCGTTTACGCAGGTAACGATTTATTATTTACATAATCTAACACCATGAACGAAACAGGTTAGTTTTTGTACCAAATAAAACAAAACAGTGGATCTGCTTCTAAAGGACGTTCTAAAGTCACCACTGTACGCTTTCATTAAATTTAATAATGTATTAATTATTAATTATAACTTAGTTTGTATATAGGTACTATTGTTTGTTTGTAATCGATAAAGTCTGGAGCTACTGAACCGATTAAAAAAAATCTTTCACCATTAGAATGCTTCATCATCCCTAAGGCTAACATCTCATAGAATTGTTTTTTTTTATTTAAAATCTAATACGGCAGTTTATCGTGTTCTATTTTTTACAAAAACGCGATTATTATATACAGAAACACACAGCCTAATGCACAAATACATATTCATGCATATGTATATTTGCCCTGACCGGACATTGAACCAGCGACCTCTAACTAATAGTCGAACGCACTACCACTACGCCACAAAGGTCATTGTTTACAACTATCAAGTCAGCCTGTAATTAGTAACAGCAGTAAGTCAAAACGTATAAGTCTCAAAAAAAGTGAAAGTAGGTATATTGAATTTGAATAAGAAAAGTAATAAAACCTATTCAGCAAAACTATAGTCGTTGCTGGAGTAAATCATGATTAACCAAATTATTTTTACAATAATCAGAATTTGAAGTGTTATAAAATATCTCAAAGTTAAAACGTAAACTGGCGGAAACCAACAGGTTCCACACATGAATCGCACAAAAATGTGACTCCACATAACCCACTTTGCACCACTAACTTTTTGCTCTTTTGGGTTTTTTGAAGTCGGTTAAAAAGGGAATTTCTCGTTGTAATACCTCCTAACATAGATTATATTTAAATAACCGGGAAATTAAGCTCTTTACTGTCATAACGTGTCCAATGCGATCATCAGGTAAAGTATAACAGGGTTTCCCACTAGTAGCTATCTGACAAGGAAAGTACCTTCACCACGTAGACGAATATGGTTACCAAAGCTTCATATGCAGGATAACAGATCAGTACATATCATGTTACAGATCTAGAGTTGCAAATGTCAAGTCATTTGGAAAATTAAAGTAGGTTTAATATCATTTAGTTAGATAATAGATAAAAAAAACTTTTTTGACCTCTTAACAGGAAAAATCAAATATGAAACATAAGCTACGACCAATGATCTTAATAAATAATAAGTTATACTTAAAATATTCATATAACCTGTTCCAAATTTTATGTGTGAAAACCAGTTTAACTACGAGACGACATTTATCAAATATAATAGGTTCTGTAATCTTGTACAAACTACAGTCGTGTTGTTGTCTTCTTAATTCGTTCTTCCTTAACATTCAAGTTTATAGTGACTTGCAATAAAAATCTTGTAGTGACTATTTAATATCCAAAATTCAATGTTTGTCTCTTCGTATTTTACACGCTATTTTACCGTTCAACCGATTGCGTTAAACTTTGTCAACTCTTTGCACGCTTGCGCTAAGGTTACACGAAAAAAAAAAAAGAAAAAAAAAAGTAAGTACCTGAAAACCCAAGACGGCGTGCGGTTTTAGTCGGTTCAAGCTCGACATAACCGCCTCCGCTGGCCGGCGGGGGGTTTTCGAAGGGATTTCCGAACGAAAAAAAAAGGTACATAGGGTTATAAGTACTCGTAGGATGCTTTTATTAAAATTTTCTTGTGCGAAATCAGGATAAGTTAGTTAGTAATCACTATTTTTATACTATTAAAGTAGCAAATAAGTAAAGGGGCCACTTGTCAGTTATCTAATATTGTGATCTATGAATGCTTGCAGTATCAGAGTTGTTACGTGACAGCAGCTGGATAGAGAAATTGAGAAAAGATAGGCCAATACTCTTACAATTCATATGGAATACTGTATACTACCTAAAATCGGCATTCAGAGAAATATTCTAGGACATTTTTACACAGCATAATCTAGACCTAAACTAAGCATAGCTTATGATATGGATTCTATAAAACTGATAGCATACACACATACATATATAACTTCACGCCTGTATCCCCGAAGGGGTAGGCAGAGGTGTATTACACACCCAAAATTCGCCAGTTATGTTTAGGTCCCAATGTAATAAGGGGAGAGCCTATTGCCATCTATCAACATTTTTGCCTTGCCGATATTCAACATTTTTAATACACACATAACTACGAACATTCAAAGGTGTGTGCCCGGGGAACCAGCCCTCTCTAAAGTAGCAGTCTAATGCATGCCATTCCACAGGGGTAATATAAGACAATGAATGAATAGTCAATAGGCAATGCAGCAAATATTGAGCTAGGCGTATAAGTGTGAATAAGATCGAAGATGTCCTAAGGAAACACCAGATCTAGAGGACGTGCTAGGGGTCATAGGAAAGCCGGTGGGAAACGTATCATATGGGGCCTTCATCATTACTCCTATTACATAGAACAAATATAAATAATTTATTTTTGTTCTAGTGTATATTTTCAAGGAAAATAGATATGAGGTAGCGACTTTTGACCGTAAAATAATCTGTTTTGTTAGTAGTATTTAAGTTAGTTAGTAGTAGTTAGTTTATGTATATAACAAATCATCTAAACCAGACAATATGCATTTTGAAGTCACTAAATTGAAATTCTACAAACACGTAACGTAAAGTTTAAATTAGTACCAGATTTCAATCGGAAAAAGTGAACAACCAGGATGGGACTTGAACTTTTCCGATCAATTCAAAATTCCGATTTAAATCTATAAGGGAAATGGTAGCATTTGACGACCTCTGTGGCGTAGCGGTAGTACGTTCGATTGCTAAGCCAGAGGTCGCGGGTTCGATTCCCGTTCAGTGCAAAATGTATATTTGCATTGGTCTGGCTGTTTCTATGTATAATTTAATTGCTTCTATTTGATTAAATTTACAAGTACCTTTATATTCCGTGCGTAAATCCCTTCGGATACCCCCCCGCCGGCCAGCGGTTATGGCGGGCTTGAACCGACTAAAACAGCAGCCCGTCTCGGGTCTTCAGACGCCGGGGTGTAAGGTTGCCCATAGAGCATATCCCTCGCACCCCGACTGACCCTGGGCCATCTCCGGTTTCGAGATGGCCCTCTCGGGTTTGGGAACCACGGTGTCCCCGTCTTTACCCGGTTTGGGGGAGGGGCGCTAGTCGCCCCACCGTCCCGTCCTGCTTCTGCTGGGTTGACAGGTGGCCTCACCCGCCACCCCCAGGCCTGCGCTCATGGAGGACGGAGGTCGTTAAGCGACCTCCGGCGCCTGAGTCGCCTGCGACGCGCGGCGAGCAAGTTGCGGGCTCGGCGGTCCGGGAGAGTTCTAAATCTCTCCCGGGCGCGCTCCGCCATCTCCTTCGCGAGTATTAAATGCTCGCAGAAGGAGGTGGCGGCGGCCCACGCGCTCGCGCTCCGCACCATTGCCGCAATCATGCTGCCGAGCGAGAGGACTCCCACCCCGATGGCTGCCACGAGGTCACGCCTCGGCGCCTCCCACGCCGGGCAGTCCGCCAGCGTGTGCAGCCCTGAGTCCTCGCTCGCGTCGCAGTGATGACACTCAGGCGTTGGCTCCTTCCTGATCCGATGCAGGTGGTCTCCGAAGCACCCCTTCCCGGAGATCACCTGCGTCAGTCGGTACGAGAGGCTTCCGTGTCACCTCTCTAGCCAATCCTCCATGATGGGCCTTACCGCCACTATTGCGGCGTGCCCTAATTTACTAGTACCTACTATTCCCTGAGGAGCTTACAGGGCCCTACCAAGTATCATTAATTAGGTTTTTTGCCTTACCAAATAGTGTATGGAGCCCCTACAAGATATTCGGGGCCGAAATCATTCTCTTCTACATGCCAGTACATCTGCTGATTGATGGGCGGGGCTCTGGTGCAGGGATCCGAGGGGACTTTTACAAGAAAAAAAAATGGTCAGACGGCAGCCGCTCTCGTAGAAACCAAAGCCGTAGAAAACAAATTGTAGAACGAATTCAAAGTTTCAAGCTTTGGATGCAACCGGAATTGGCACTCTGTATAATAACTTTCCAAAATTCACCGTTATATGAATAGTCAATGTTCTGCTAGGATATGGAGTTTCCACATCCCAGTTAAAAAATAGGCATAAAATCTCAACGCAAATAGAATACTGGCTATTGAATATTCGAGTATCGACCTTGGACAGCAAACATCCATCGCTAACCGAGTTATACAGGTAAAAAAGAGCAAGTACAATTGGCTGAATAGCTTGTAGAATTCTTTTTGCACCTTGATATGATCAAACAGGACACGGGGAATACCGACTTGCTGAAGACCCGTCATTGAAATGGATATAATGAGTGTCTGACATTGTTCGTGCACATTCATCCTATAGAAATTATTTAAATATCAAAGTACCACTTCCCACGTATAGAACAGAATCTGTCATCATGAAGCTTGCTCGCAGGGTGGGTTTTTTTTTTACGTGCGGAAATCCCTTCGGATACCCTCCCGCCGGCCAGTGGGGATGGTTATGTCGTGTATCGACTAAAACCGCACGGTGGGTCACTTAAAATTGGATGCTCGCTAACTCATTCAATTACACTAAGTTACGAGGATCCCATTTTAGGTGTAGAATTTGATAAGAATTCAAATTTTCATATCATTATCGAATCATATAGCAATATTCGAATTTATTTAACTGTAGATAGTATTCAAATTGATTTTCAAATGAACTAATTCAAACAATTGCCATCACTAAACCAGATGTCTAATAAGAACAACTGCACTGTGAATGTATCCTAATTGATACAGTGACTCATTAATGTTTGCGCCAGATCTAGATTATGCAATACGCCTAGAAATGCCATCTTATGATGACATATTTGCTATTGTCGATTCCTGCAAAAGGGTGTAGAGACGAACAAGGTGATTTGATCGTGTGACTGAACATTTGAATGCTAATGATGGCACAATGCATGTTCAATAATTTGTTACTAAAAAAAGTAATCCAATTCTTTTACGTAGGGTTTTTCAATACTTTGGACTTTACTTCGCCTGATGGTGAGCTAAAGGGTAAAATAATAACGATACAGAAAAAACACACTAGCAGCAATAACACCAAATTAACCGCGATAGAATCTCTTGAAATAGTTTTATTTCATTGTTTATAATAAACGTTGTGAAAATGCGTAAACGTCAGACAATATTATCTTTTCTTAATTCTTTATTGTACACAAAAAAGGATAGAAATGTATTACAATTAAAATAAATTATGTACAAAGGCGAGCTTAACTCTAAAAGAGTTCTCTACCAGCAAACCTTTGAGCAGTAGAGGCAGAAAAAAATAACATAGGGAAGCAAAGTGTACATACAAAGCAAACATAAACGAAAGATGGTAAAAATAAATAATTAGACATACATAAATTATACATTCAAAAAGTAAATATAGTATACTATATGTAAAATAAAATAATATACATCCGTACATGTATATTTTATACATAGTTATACATATATATTATGTACATTTAATACGTTATATACATACATATATACGTTAACATAATGAGAGGATATGTTCTTTACTTCTTCTTTTGAAGATTTCCAGACTGCGACTGTCCGGCAGTGAGTTCCATAGTCGAACAGCCTGTATAGTGAATGACTCATCATAACAGCTGGAGCTGTGTGCAGGAGTATGAAGTAGAAGGGAGGAGGAAAGACGACAGGGTTAGCCCCGAGGTACGATATACTCAAAACGTTCCCGAAGATAACTTAGAGAATAAGAGCTGTGAAGGATAGAATAGAGGAGAGATAAGGTATGAGTATTACGACGCTGCCGAATAGGCAGCATGTTCAGTCTTTTCCGAAATTCAGATACATGATCGAACTTTCGTAGACCGAATACAAAGCGAATCCCCAAATTCTGAAGCGTTCAAGTTTGTTCAGGAGGTCCTTCGATGCATCGAGAAAACAGACATCTGCATAGTCTAATAGTGGGAGTAGAAGAGATTGTTTAAGAGTAACTTTAGTTTGAAGAGGAAGGAACTTCTGAAGACGTTTGAGAGATTGAAACGAGTAGTATACCTTTCGGCTTATCTCTGCAATGTGAACATCCCAATAAGATAATATAATATGAATATAGACCAATATACAAACAATCATAACAATAATAACAATATATAAACAATTTATGTAAGCAATAATAAATGTTTATTGTTTGTCTATGATATGAATAATAATAGTTACCATAACTTCGCTACCGGAACATACTTGGTGATTAATTTTTTTATCGTTATATTAATCAAAATTTTCTTTTAAGGCAATGACACCATGTGTATGTGTTCCAACTGTAATCAAGGTTACATAGCTACATACCCAAATATATAATCATTGTACCTACAATTCAAAATCGCGCAGAAATAGATGAACCGATAAAAAATCTCTGTGAAATTCTCGATACAAATAGTACAAAGACTTAATGATATTCTTAGAACATGCCGGGTGAATGTTATTGCTGTATAATTAGATTAAATGGTACCGATACGGTCACGCCTTTGTAGTTGCATTTAATAGTTTTTAAATTGATAGTTTAAGGACCCAAATGACTATGCTGCATTATAGTGACTACATAGTATAAAACAAAGTCGGTCTCGCTGTCTGTCGGTCCCTATATATGCTTAGATCTTTAAAGCTACGCAACGGATTTTAATGCGGTTTGTTAAATAGCAAATAGATAAAAACGATTACCGTGTAAATGAATATTTAGAAGACAAATTTTTTAATGTATAAATTCTATCTTTTAGACATTCGAGTAACAATACATATTTTGACATTAGAGTATTATGATAATTCCTTGATCCTACAATATAATATTAATAAATTAAAAAACTAATTTGATGAATTAGGATAAGCCCTATGATATAATGTCGGTAAATCCAACCGCATAGATTTATTGCATGTCAAAGATGTAAGACTACTTAGTATTATAAATTATCTGTTAAATATTTAAGATTTGCACGCCGCATGTGACAGAATATGCTGTACCTAATAAATAACCCCAATACCTGTAACCGACCATATTCTGGGAAATAAAGATTATTACATATTATTATTAAAAGATAGAGTGAAGAAAAGGGTTTATACGCATAATACAAGCATAATATAGTAGAGAAAGACTGATAATTTTAGAGGTTTCTAATATAATGACGTAAATAAACACATTTTTTCTGAGCTTACATTGCAAACGCTGGCTGAACCCTACGAGATTGATTAAAATAATGTACTACAGTATTGTACACCTTAAAAAGGTCTACAAAAAAGTCCATGCTCGTATATGTCTGTCTCTTAGTGATAACCCACAATAATTTTTTATCCTGTACTTTTTGCAAGAAATAATGGCTTGTTTACGAAGCATTTTTAAGCAATCCAGCACTAATCCTTATCCAATTAAACACCTTAAATACATTGTATATTTAATATAGATCAATATGACTCTTACAACATGTAATTTAAATGATTTTTTTTCGAGGTAGGTATTACAGATTTAAAATACAGGGACATAACGGTTGCGGCAGTACCGGCTGGGACACCGGCGGCGCTAAAGACATTGTGTAGTACATTTAGTATCAGCATTGCAGTCTCGCGAAGCCGGGGTGGGTCTCTAGTTTTTGATAAATAAAGACAGTCAAAATATAAAAGACAAGGCGGCTCGTCTCGGCTTGGTAGCTAAAATAAATTTTAAAAGTTAATCTGATAGTACCGCCATCTATCGGCTCCGCCATGCTCAAGTCGGGTCAGATTGCAGTTCACGGAAAATATCTAAGTTTGGCTGTTTTGTAGTTACACTAAAGCCGACACAACTTAGTTGGGATAAGGCTCCGTGGAAGAAGAATTTACATCTTCAGTTAAAGCAATGTGCGCGCCTTCACAGAGAGTCTGAGGTAGCCGTAGACTGGGGACCACCTGCATCGGATCAGGAATGAGCCAACGCCTGAGTGCCATCATTACGATGCGAGCGAGGACTCAGGGCTGCACACGCTGTTGGACTGCCCGGCGTGGGAGGCGCCGAGGCGTGACCTCGTGGCAGCCATCGGGGTGGGAGTCCTCTCGCTCGGCAGCATGATTGTGGCAATGGTGGCGACTCAGGTCGCTTAACGACCTCCGTCCTCCATGAGCGCAGGCCTGGAGAGAGATGGCGATGGCCCAGGGTCAATCGGGGTGCGAGGAATATGCTCTATGGGCAACCTTACACCCCGGCGTCTGAAGACCTGAGACGGCGTGCGGTTTTAATCGGTTCAGGCGCGACATAACCGCCCCCGCTGGCCGGTGGGGGGGGGGGGGTATCCGAAGGGATTTCCGCACGAGAAAAAAAAAAAAAGCTAGCCGTAGACTACACCTCATAATTTTTTATATATTTGGATTCTTACGTAGCCTAACAATAACATAGGTTTTCAATAGTTTGACTTTTAGTTCAATTTCCGACTACAGTCACAAAATACTCCAAGCAGTAATTGCTGCAGGTAGCATTTACTGCTATTGCATCTGGTTATCTGGTATTGCAGATATTACAGACATATTGAGTGGGTCATGTGGTTTTTGCTACTTAGTGGTATCAAGAAAAATAACAACTTGCGTAATCTTATACGAAATTAACTCTCTTTAACTGTAGTTTCGCAATGTGAAAACTCATACTATAAGTGTAAATTAAGTAAAAATATACAAAAATAAGCAAACTTAATCCTTATAATACGAATTTAAAAACCCCTTTGATGCTTAATACTTTGAAAGTGGTATGAATCGATTAAATAATTACAATAATCTCCAAAACTATGAACATAAAATTTGATAAATGCCTTTGAAATATTAAGTATTTATAGATTTAATTTATGTAAATTTAGACAGTAATAAAAAATCATAACATCATACTTAATATTATAAAGCTGAAGTGTTTGTTTGGTAAAACGCGCTAATCTTGGGAACTTCTGGTTCGAATTGAATAATCCTTTTTGTGTTAGATAGCCGATTTTCGAGGAAGGTCTATATATCATCGAGCTACTTCCTAGGAGGCCGGAGCAGAACCGTAAATGTTAACAAATCGGGCCAGTTTCCATACATGATTGTAGAACTAATAAAATAAAACATGTTGGGGATAAATAGGTACCACGGGGGAGAAGTGTCATGGGCGAAGCCGCAGAGGACAGCTAGTATAATTGTATAACAAAATTCAGTCTCATAATGTGTAACCACTAGAACAATTTATGTTCCTTTTGTTTGTAAACTAGTTAGGCACTTAAAATAGTAAATTAAATACATTATTAGTACAATACTAAGAATAGTATAGTTTAAAAAAGTCTTTGGTTATTGTATTCAGTCCCAAGGTCAAGACATTGACCCTGTACATAGAATAATAGTAGGTACCCTGTAAAGCAATTGCAGCAATGGTGCGGAGCGCGAGTGTGTGGGTCGCCGCCGCCTCCTTCTGCGAGCAAGTAATGCTCGAAAAGGAGAAGGCGAAGGGAGCTCGGGAGAGATTTAGAACGCTTCTGGCCCGCCGAGCCTGCAACATGCTCGCCGCGCGTCGCAGGCGACTCAGACGCCGGAGGTCGCTCAACGACCTCCGTCCTGTATGAGCGTAGGCCTGGGGGTGGCAGGTGAGGCCGCCTGTCACCCCAACAGAAGCAGGCCGGGACGGTGGGGTGACTAGCACCCCTACCCTTCCCAAACCCGAGGGGGTGATCTCGAAACCAGAGATGACCCAGGGTAACTCGGGGTGCGACGGAAATGCCTTATGGGACCTTACAACCCGGCGTCTGAAAACCCGAGATGGCCTGGGGTTTTAGTTGGTTCTAGCCTGACATAACCTACCCCGCTCAGCGAGGGGGCACCCTAGGGGATTTCAGCGCGAAAAAAAAATCCCTGTAAAATAAATACTGTACCTAATAGGTAAGAGTTGTTAGATTCCGACGGACTTTAAACTGATTTTATTTATTCGCTGGGAAAATTATTAAAGTATTTTAGCCCCCTCTGGTATGGAGTTTTCAAAAGAAATCCTTTCTTAGTTGATGCTTTCAACATGAAAGGTGTGTCATAATCTTGGACTTGTTGGCTTTCACTTCGAAGCCCGGTGTCCGCTCACTCCTTCTTCTCCTTTGATTGGCTTAAACGGCTTGTAACGGAGCGACTGCCGTCTGAGCTCCCAACCTCGATCTAGATCTCGACCTCGAATCAGCAGATATTGAAGCAGTAACAGGCTTGAAGGTGAAATTGGCTTGACCCTGAAGATCTTGATGTAGCCCAGCCCATACACCTTTTTTTTCCTGCGGAAATCCCTCCGGCCTACGGTGTTGGTTATGTTTCGGATTCGAACCGACTAAAGCCACACGCTGTCTCGGGTCTTCAAACAAAACGATCTAAGGTGGCCAATAAGATATTTCCCTCGCACCACAGCGGACCCAGGGCCATCTCCGGTTTCGAGATAGCCCCCTGAGGTTTGGGAACCACGTTGTGTTCTTGCACCCGGAAATAGGAGGGACGCGCAGCGCGCAACCACCCCGGCCTGCTTCCGCTAGGACGATAGGCGGCTTCACCTGACGCTCCGCCATTCCGCCCTTCGGATACCCCCCCGCCGGCCAGCGGGGGCGGTTATGTCGGGCTTGTGCCGACTAAAACCGCACGCTGTCTTGGGTCTTCAGACGCCGGGGTGTAAGGTTACCCATAGAGCATATCCCTCGCACCCCGGCTGACCCTGGGCCATCTCACCACTAACAGCATCGCCAATCCTGTCTCCTCTGAAAGCAGAGGAGTACGGAGAGCGATGTGTTCCCGCCACGTTGGGTATTGGCCGACGATCAATGCCAACCCTATGAAGGGGTGAAGGGGAAGCCATTGACCGCCACCCAGGGTGTACCGGCCGCTCCGATTCCGTTCCCCCCGGACTGCAGCGGGATCGGAATCGGAGCGACACTCGAGGAGGTTACCCAACACACACCCCAAAATATAAATACCTACGAAACTAAAACATTTTGAAAATTTTTAAAGAATAAGTTTATAAATGGTTTCTACACACTACCTATCACTAGCACTACTAAAACCAGGCAGTAACTTTGTTTTTAAACTGGTTAAGCGGACGTGGAAAATGTCGAGATAATTGATTTCGCTAACTTTAAAGGAGACCTGTCTCTGAACCGGACCCGTTCCGCCGCCTCCTTCTCAAGCATTACTTGCCCGCAGAAGGAGATAGTGGCAGCCCACGTGCTCGCGTTTCGCACCATCGCTGTCAGCAAGACGTCGAGTAAGAGGACTTCCACTCCGAGGGCTGCCATGAGGGCCCGCCTCCACCGAAATAGATAGGCGTCCCATCTTGGAACGTAACATGCATCGACTACGAAAATGTTAAGTTTGTCGTCCTAGCTCTGCATTGATGTTATTACATATTACAATGGAGATGACATTCATAATACTTTAATCGCAGATAATCACCCCCTGATAGCAGTTACGTGGATTGTCGTGTAAACATAGCATGCACTGTAACAAACAAAACATCGCCGACGGATGACAGAATGCTTTTACGACGGGTCGATCATACGATAGATAACAGTATATCTATGAAATTAATGACGTTACGTGTGCCACACATATAAAAATGTATAAATTGTATGGCTTATTACAGTTTCTAATAAGGTTATATTTATGACGCAGTGTGACGTATATATAAGTATGTGCTAAGTGGTGGAGTCATATTTTTTGCTGGACACATTATAGCTTATGGCTAATATGGTAACCGAATAAGTTAGCACATTACAAGGTTGAGTTCTTAACATTTTGAGATGAGATTATTTCGTGCCTCGTTAGACTGTCAACTTCAGTTGCATTCGTTACGAGTAGTTTGAGTCCTTCAAAGTGTGATAATCTGGTCTCACTACAGAACTTCGATATCACCAGTGGGTTGTGAAGGTCAGACGACAGTCGCCTCATGGAAAATATGCCGTTTGTAGGTATTTAGTAAGACCATTTCATCATCCTCATCATCATCGTCAACCTATGCTAGTCCACTGCTGGACATATGTTTCCCCTAATGAGCGCCATAGCGCCCTGTCTTCAGCTTGCCGCATCCAGCATCTGCCCGCAGTCTTTCGCAGATCGTCATCCCAGCTGGCCGGAGGTCGTCCTACGCTACGTTTGCCGAGTAACGTTCAAGACCGATTCGTAATTAACTAAAAGCTAACCCAACTGAGTTGGGAAGGGCTCGGTGGATGATGATAAAAGGCTTGTCATCATCATTGTCTCATCGCTGGTGTTACACGGGACCATATGCCATGGTGATTGCTAACTCTCAAGTGGGTCGTGTACTTGTTTGCGACATAAGTAAACAACGACTCATTTTGGTAAAAGTAAAGTTAAAAATAAAAGACCAATGCCTAAAATTATTTTTAAATTACATGATGCTTTAAATCAATTTATTAGACGCAATTCCAGTCACACAAAAGTTTAATTTGTCGCTTGTTTTGCACACTCGAAGAACATGAAAAAAATCTTATTAATATAACTAATTTCAAAAACTAAAGTGACGTAACTAGATCTAACGTTAAATTATAATTAAAGTTGTGCCTGTTTTTGTAACTTTTTAAATTTATGATGGATTTAGAAGTCGCTGTTTAAATAGCCTTTTAAGTATAATATCCGATTATATCAACAAATCATTTCACAAATTTATGCAATAGTTTTCAACTTTGTGTTCCAAAAATTTGAATATGAATATTTTACTTATAAACATTTTCTAGTTTGTAAAATAATTATCACAATTAAAATATGAGTAGTACTAAGAAACACTTCCCACTTATGTCCACATCCATAAGAAGACTATGTAACTGTCGAGACATCCATCGATTTTGTTACCATACATCCGCTAACAACTACTTGTATAAGGGATCATAACTAATTATGCTGTCCACGTGGTTAGCTATCAGTACCACACAACAGTGCAGAGCTAATTGTGACTGCTTTGCATACCCACACTGCATATTAAACAGAATCAATGCAAATATTTTATAGTTGCAGTACACTATCCCACTTATTAGTAATCTGTTCTAGTAATCTGTCATGAATCGGGAGAGAATAATAATATAATCTAATCTAGTGGCAATGACACTAATAGGTCACAATTTACATGTAATTACGTAAAAACCTGTAAATATTATAAATTATTCTGCAGTAGGTAATAGGTAGAAATATGTTAACAGTCGTTGTAATTAGGCATATGCTCTAGTGCGAGTGATATGCTCTATGGGCAACCGTACACCCCGGCGTTTTAAGACCCGAGACGGCGTGCGGTTTTAGTCGGTCCAAGCCCGACATAACCGGCCCCGGCGGCCGGCGGCGGGGTATCCGAAAAAAGGTACTGGCAAATAAAAAAGAGCGGCCATAAATTATTGTTAGATTATTCTCAGGTTTTATCTATGGTTTTGCGATTGGTGGGTATCTTTTCTCACATTAGATAAGAATTGTTCACAGGCCTCTGGACGTTGGACATTTTTTAGACACATTTTAGAGGGTTAAAACTTACCCGAAAAATGGCCCACTGTAGCCTATTAGCCCGCTCACCATAAAATGGGATCAAAAATATTAGTATAGATAGTAGCTGATGCCCGCAGCTCCGCCCATGCGGAGGTTGGGGTTTTGGTTCTTGGTCGTATCTCCGGTTCTACTTAACCAATTGCAATTCAACATACAGAAAATTTTTAGTCTGATGAAGACCTTTGTAATAGAAAAAAAACACATTAAAACCCGTACAGTAGTTTTTGCGTCCATCACAAACAAAAAAATGTCTGTCTTCAGAATCGTTTATTTAGTATACAGACTTTTAGGTAGATTTCGATGAAATCGATCTACCTATTGGTTTCTTGACTACTGTCGAATTTAAAAAAAATTCTTCATAGGAGGTCTAGTTATGACCCCCTGAGTCCGAAATGACCACTGGTCAAAAAGTTTATATATATATATATATGTATGTATGGTTCCACTTCCCAAAATTTGCGGCACTCTCACGGTCGCAGTCAGAAATTGCTTGGGTGTAAACTTAGTTTAAGTTCGTGAACGGGTGGAATCCGGCCTAAGGGAACGGTAGGGTCTCACTTTTTGTGAAATCAGTTTTTCCTCAAAATTTCAGGTTCCATGAAAGATACCTATTCGAACCGTTCTAATTTTATCCCATAGTATACCAACAACTTTTAATTATAAACCTATAAGATTAAAACTTTAACTAAAAGTGGAGGGGGAAAAACCAAAATTTTTCGGGAAAAAAATTACATTTTTGATCGATAGGCCATTTTTAAGTCTAAAATAAATGTCTGAAAAGTTTTTCGCTAAAAGTTACCGTTTTCCAGAAAAAATAATTAAACATGTTAATAAAATTGCTTCACGAAAGCTACCTGTGCTACGGATTTTTTTTTAATATCTCCTATGTACAGACCCTAATGTACAGACCATAATTTACAATTTATAATAGCATAAAATAAGATTCCGATCTAAATCTTTAGAAAAAAGTAAGCATACAAAATGCTTAAAAATTTAATTGAAATAGATAATTCATTTAACATATCCCAAGTAATTTTTATTAATATCTTCAATGTACAGACATAGTATAGATAAGTATAGTTATGATGTTAGTAATCATTCAAATTTGTTACACACTGTGTTATTGAGCCACGCATTTAGATAATGTACTTAAGTATGTAGTTTTATTTACACTTCAATTAGAATGTCGGTATATTTGGCGAAATTAGCACTATGAAAAATAAATCTAAAAAAGAACTGGCTGGCAATGTCATCATGATTAAGTACAAATTGAAGCTACCTTCATCAGTTTTTTTTTCCTTGTCACTTTGTAGTTGCATGCTAATTTTACTAAACAAAAGATTCATAGAGGCATGCAGCGGATTCTTTTTTTTATGGATGATAGGCTCACGTTTGACCTCTATCTCACCTGATCGTAAGTGACGATGTGGTCTACGGTGGATCACGTTTGCCTAGAAGGAACCTATACACTCGAGACTTGAAGATTCCAAGGTTATAGCTTTCCGGAAACACAGACTCAGGCAGACAATTCCACTCCTTAGCTGTACGCATAATAAATGTGTCGCCGAAACGTTTCGTGCATATGAGTGGAATATCCACCATGTAGCGGTGGCGCGTCGCTGTGCGTCTGGTCGTTTGTTGGTGGAAAGGGCTTGGAGGTATCAACTTGTGCAATTCCAGCGCACACTCTCCGAAATGCACCCGATAAAAGACCGATAGGCCTGCAACTTTGCGTCGATGTTCAAGGCTCTGTAGCCTTTTCTCGACGAGTGCATCGTTGTTAATGAGCCTCTTGGCCAGTCTCTCTATTGTCTCTAGCGCTTCTAGATGGTATTTTACTGAGCCATCACACAGATACGACCAGTACTCCATACAGGATCGAACCTGCGCTTGGTACAGGTTGAGCAACTGTTCCGGTGTGAAGTACCTACTGTCGCACTTTCGACAGTATGCCCAGCTTTTTTGCAGCCACTTGAGCTTTAGCCTCAATGTAAGACCCAAAATTGAGGGTGGATGTTAGAGTAACTCCAAGAAGCTCGAGGCGGTCGGTTATCGGCACGGATGCATTTCGGAATGTGGGGTTTGGCTGAAATTGACTTCGCTTGGCGGAGAAAACACACGCCTGAGTCTTAGTAGCGTTGAATTTGACCAAGTTAGCATCACCCCAATCGGAGACCGCTTTCAAGGAAAGATTCAAACGCTCAACCATAGCCTCTCGGAGAGACCGGATCTCCCCCACGTTGGCTCGGGGGTTGGACTCGTAACTACTACTGTGCAGTCGTCTGCGTACCCAAAAGTACCGGGCTTGAGCAGGTCGTTTATGTGCAACAGGAATAATGTAGCCGAGAGTACCGACCCCTGAGGGACCCCAGCGTTGATTGCTAATCGGTCGGATGTACAGCCGTCAACGACCACTTAGATAGACCGATTCCTCAGGAAGTCGGTGATCCAGACACATCATAAGCCAGGGGGAGGCCGTAGGACGGAAGCTTGCCAATTAGGTCATCGTGCCAGACCCTGTCAAAAGCCTTCGAGATGTCGAGAGAAACGGCAAGTGCCTCTCGATGGCCTGACTCCAAATGTGGGTGGCATACACAAGAAGGTCCCCAGTGGAACGGTTTTGGCGAAAGCCATATTGCCGATCACTGAGGAGATCGTTCGCTTCAAGGTATGCAAGGAGCTTTTTATTCAGTACACGTTCCATAGTCTTACGGACGTTACCGAAATTGATCTGTAATTGACAGGATCCGCCCGGCTGCCCTTTTTGGGCACAGGTTGCACGTTGGCTTGCTTCCAAGCCTTCGGCACTTGACCGGTGTCATAAGAGAGACGAAACAGGCGTGTCAAAATAGGAGACAACTCAGCAGCACAAGTCCTGAGCACTATTGCTGGAATCCCATCGGGTTCAAGGGATTCAAGTCCTATTTTTTTTCTGTGCGGAAAATAGCTAGAGATACTCAAAAGTTATTGCCTCTTTAAATTCCATAGCGCCAAGGTGATATAAATTACTTCATTTCATATAGGTAGCGGGAGGCACGGTGTTTGTTATCTGCATTCTTTTTAAAAACAGAATTTGAAAAGAAAAAATAGATTAAGAACGTATGGAATTAAGTTGAACTTAATTTTTTTTAACTTAGCGAGACTGCAGAAATTAAAATAATAATATATCTTATTACGGGTGACAAGATGTTCAGGGCTCAAGTCATCCGGTACACCTGCTGATTTAACGGACGATGTACTGGTCTAAGGTTCCTCTCGGGGTTGGGGGGTCAAACTGCAGTCACTATCGCAAAAGCCAAGATAAGAAAATGTGGGGGAGCGGACCCCGTGCTCCAAAGCACAAACTTTATATGCAACCGGAACAAATGGTGTGATCATGACGACTTGGGTGTCATATTTATCTACTACGGGCAGAATACCTAGTAAAATAGAAACAAATTCAACAAAAATCAGGCGAGATATAGACATATTGATGTGAAAAAAAAAACTATTATTTAATTTATTGAAACGACTTTATCTAGCATTACTAGTTTAAATTATGGTTCATACATACGATAATAGTCAACAGAATTATTAATTCAAGGTTTCAACCAGGATACGCATTGAGATGTAATAAGGCTTGTTGCATACAAATGTCATTAATAGTCGCGATAGTATTAAATGCACGACCATTTAAAAACAAAAAGGTCATTCACCGTAAACTCTATCAACAGACGATAGAGCTGGCTTCAGTATAGATGGTATTTAATCATTTAGCTTAATAAATGGGTAAGTTATGAAAGTTTCTGTTATAATAGCGAGACCATCATACGTACGGTATCAATTCAAAAATGAATACTGAAGAGAATATCTGATTAAAATCTTCAAGATGATGAGATTCCTCATTAACATGGTCATATTAACACATCGTAGAAATAGAATAAATAAATAAATATTTTACGACATTCTACACAACACTATCTAGACCCAATATGAGCATAGCTTAACTAGCTTCTAAAATGCGGTTAAACATACTTAGATACATTTTCTTTTTATAAATACAACTTATTTTAAATACATACATATTATACTGTCGGAAGTTTACGCGAATGCCATACATTGAAATGAAACTATTTTTAAACGGATGTTATTCAAATATGGAACGAAGAGACTCCCCGTGACCATGGCTGCTGACAAATAACCGAAACCGAACCTAACCGAATGTAAAATATCTAAAAAATAGCCTCAAATAAATCGCGATAGAATCCGTTAAAATAGTTTTATTTCAATACATAAATATTATACATAGAAACACCCAGATAAATGCAAATAGACATATTCATGCATGCAAATACTTGCACCCACGACCTCCGACTTATAGAAAGTATTATTAATATAATAACCGCCTCTTAAATACGTTGTTCTATTACACTTAAAACACTTGGTTTTCCAAGTGTGTGCAATACGCCTTATGCAGTAAGTTGCGTAGCTCACTGGAAACCGCCGTGATTACTTCCAGTGAACCCGAGACACACAATGATCACTCAGCAGCAAATACAAACTGAATACATTGAAATCATAATAGTTCGAATAAATCGAATACCAATGTATATCCGTGATAATCGGATAAAGTTTAAATATAAGTACTCTCTGTATAAAAAAGTATATTTTCTTTACGACGATAACAACTTAACTTTCGATTGGTGTCTGTCAATGTTATCCGTTTAATTTTTAGTTAGTTCCAAATGAACGTATTTGTTTACAAGTTTATTTGATACTGAAATTTTCCATAATTGACAATTTCTAACCAACCATAAAAACGTAACAACTTATACGTTCCTATAGTATAAAAAATAAGCGAGTTTGAAGTTATAATTAAGAGCCATTTGAACGTATAAAAGTTTACGTCAATTTGAACTTATTTCGAATTGAATATCTCTTGTTTAACTGATTGCCAATACCACGTTAAATCAATTACGTTACTTTGGCAGTAACATTAACGTATTACACTCAGGTCTTAGGTAGATTTTGATTGCAATTACGTTCAAATGGTTCTTAAAAGTTAAGGTACCCCCGATAATTACTTGAAATCAACAGCGCGGGGAGCCTCGAAATTTAGCACTCCGCTACTGAATGTCGAAGTTTAAAATGTCGACGTATGTTAGTTCTAAAGTACAGGATCTCGATGTACGCCAGTTCAAATGTTCACTGCAGCGCAGTATGCAAGGCCGACGTATCGACTCGGATAGGTTAGGTTAGAAGGCTAAGGCGGGAGCTACGCTCCGCTTCGCTCCCGCCTTGGCCTTCGTGGTTATTTTTTTTTTAACTACCTAGAAAATTAATTGTTGTGTGTCTCGTGATATTGTTTTATCAAATTTTCATACGTCGGCCTTGCATACTTCGCTGCAGTGAACTTTCGAACTGGCGTACATCGAGATCCTGTACTTTAGAACTAACATACGTCGACATTTTAAACTTCGACATTCAGTAGCGGAGTCGAAAAGCGATAAACGACAATGTTTTGTTATTGTTGTTTTTTTAAATTTATTTGAAAGTTAGTGATAAAGGACAATTATTGTTCATTCAACATGAAAAGAAACAGCCGAACATGGAAGATTCTGGAATCTTTAAACCAGCAGGTGAATTTATTTTATATATAAGTATCTACCTAATTATTGAGCTGAGCGTAGCGAAGCTCTTATACGTGGCTAAGCCGTTTGGTCGAGACTGTACTCCTGCGGAACCACAATACCGATCTGGACCAAATTTGCCATGGTGATAGTGTAGACACCGCTGAGTGTTTAGAGGGGTCAACTGTTCAAATACAATTTACCATTGAGAAATAATCATCGAAAAACAGTTTCACGAGCGCGCGGCCTTAGCTATGCGCGCGACCGTAGTAAGATGCCTTATTTTTCAAGTAAGAGTCCTGCTCGCTCAGCTCAATTTATTTCAGTCGCACCCTGCACTGAATTCCTAGTTATTATAATACGTTAACTAATAAAATTAAGTCTAATCACAGTTCTTTTGCTTAAATAAAGTCAAATTTCCAACAATTGTGTTAATGATTTCATACTTTAAACTGTTCGATTACCTATATTATACATTTCGTTGACACGTAATAAGTAGGTATTTGAACAGAAATAACTGTGATTTGACGTGGTCTGTTTCAGCTAAAACATTTATTTAAATCCTCCATAAATTATGTTATATCTATTATATTAACTATTTTAACAAAGGTTCCTTTGATGACTACGATGACTGATTTAAAAAAAAAAGTATTGAGACGAGGTACGAGGATGGCTGTGGATAAAATCGTTCTAAAAATGCATATAGTGGGTCATTGCCAATTTCGGCTGAAAAGTATGCAGATTTGCAAGACTTATGCAGATAGGGAATCATTCCCACACAATAATCCGATTTTTATCGTAGTATTAAAGTTGGTTCTACGGATGATGAAGAACTTGATAATATGTAGACGGCACTTACCAACTACTTCCTAAACTAACATTATTAATACTGTGCCATTCTTGATATAATAAAGATTTATAAATGTACCTTTCTTTTTTTTTATCGTGCGGAAATCCCTTCGGATACCCCCCATTTTTTTTTCTCTTCCCAAAAATGCTTTAAAGTTAGCTAAATTAGGCTTACCTATATATTTAGGCCAGGCTGACGTTTTTTGGCTCTTATTATTTTTAAATATATTTGCAAATAATAAGAGCCAAAAAAACGTAGGGCTGGCACTTTTTGAAAAACCATAAATATTTAATATATTTCAAAACATTATTAATTAGTTTTTTGCTATGCTAACTCTCTAATAACTAGTCCATGTTTAGGCTTTTTTTTTCTCGATTACCTGTTATATAATGTATAATGAAGTACTTCAAAGTTCAGAATACTGGTATTTGCACAGTTTTTAGCTCTCCTGTAAAGTTGTCTAAATGGCGATACGCTCGTTTGGCTCTTATGGGACGAAATAACACAGGCAAAAGATGTGAACAGAAAAAAAAAACATAAGTAACAAAAGAAACAACGCCTTCACTTCGGTAATTTAAGGAACAGGATGCTGCTTTCCATACCGGTCGTGAGAGGGGAGAACTCCTCACCTCCTTTGCCTTTCTATCAGTTTCCTTCTTTAAATTTGCCCCAGTTTTTACTAGCCCGCTCCTCTTTCTTCTGCAAGTGGCTCCGTAACATCTCTGGTATAGTAAGAGTTCAAAGGCCATAATACCGCTTGTCATCAGTCGGGAAGAGTATCTAGTCTAGGCTTGTCCTAGTTCGATGCTATCTTCCTTATTAACTTGATAATTTTAGCCTTTATCTATTACCTATGTTTATCTTAAGTTATACTGAAGTAAATAAATAAATATTTGTCTGTTGCCTTTCTAGAGCAAAGGAAAAATTACTCTATGCTGATACTGGTATTTTATTTATCCATGAAACTACATTAGGTGTAATCTATCACTGATCAAAATTTATGACCTATAAAGATCCGTTTATGTTCTGAGATTAAAAAATCAATTTAGAGGAGAGGTGATAACGGGATTGCCATAATACTATAACACTATACATAACTACAATAATATGTATATGTATAAACTACAATAATAGGTAACAAAATTGAGACACGATGTTCGTTGTCACCGGTGACCGCTTGACATCATTCGGGATTTGACAAGAAGCTTATATTTACATGTCCTTGTTTAAAGACCAAGTAAAATTAAAAAAAATATCGTGCTCGGTAGGGTCACTGGACTAGGGAAGTACCACTGCAGTAACACTGCTTGCTCCGGTCAGAATACGTTAGTTAAAATAATTTCGATCCAGTTTCACTAAAGATAAAGATAAAATATTCTTTATTGTACACCATAAAAGTAGTACTATATAAATTACATTCAACTTATACTAAACTGGGTTCTCATGAAAAATCATTGAGTCAAAAGTAATAACGCAATTAAATATGATAATGCGTTATTAAATTTAACTGCGTTATTAGTTTAGTTTATTTCGACTTGATCGAAGTTATTTTCACTGGTGAAATTTTATAAAATTTTACATTAGTACTCATTCCAGTAAGATGGATATAATAATCAGCAGCACTTTAGCACTTTAATAAATCTGATGATGCAAACATTTTAGGTGTCGGTGGTCGCTTACTATCAGGCGGGCCAACAAATTGACACGATGAACACTAGAGAGAATAAGTATAAAAAAAGAACTATTAACTATAAAATCATGAGATGTCAGGTCCGTTAGCATGGCATATATTAATATTGACAAGCAATGTTTAATAAACTGTAAGTAGTAACGTAGGTTATAATAAGTGTCATAAATTATGCAAACACTTATCTTTATGCCTTACTGTGGGCATAGATCGGTTACAAATTAAGCCCTAATATAAATGTTAAGATTTTCCTTAATCGTTTTCTTCATATTTGGATAGATATTATCGGAGTAGCGAAGGCCTCAAGGCTGCCATGCAAACGTCATTGTTGGCATGTAGCAGATAATTAAGTTTTCATGCAAAACGCCATTGGAATGTCAATTAGTGAACGAACTGCAAACATGTAATGACATAAGGTATACCTACAAAACTATGGAACTTCTGAGACGACCTCTGTGGCGTAGCGGTAGTGCATTCGACTGCTAAGCCAAAGGTCGCGGGTTCGATTCCCGCTCAGTGCAAATATGTATATTTGCATTGGTCTGGATGTTTCTATGTATAATATGTATTTATTTACAAAAAAAAAGTATTTAAGTATGTTTATCCGCATTCTAGAACCCATATGACCAGCTCTGCTTAGTTTGG
Organism: Cybosia mesomella; assembly: GCA_946251805.1. Classification (NCBI taxonomy): domain Eukaryota; kingdom Metazoa; phylum Arthropoda; class Insecta; order Lepidoptera; family Erebidae; genus Cybosia; species Cybosia mesomella. The sequence goes on along the minus strand of OX276394.1, from coordinate 31,169,901 downwards.
GTCTAGATGGCGTTGTGTACTTTGTCGTACAATATTTATTATTATTATTTATTTATTTATTATCTGCACAACGAATACTAAGATTTCACTTTGTACGTAAAACCGCTGATATTTAATGGTTATTGGTTGTCTGGAAGACATTTATTTATGTACTGTGATAATTCTATTTATTTATGTACATATTGTTAATTTCAGGTTCAAGTCTCGTCTTTTTCCGCTCTAAATATATAGCAAAGTTAGCTACTTTACCAATTTATAAATTAGTATAAATATATTATCTTTCTTCTTCTTCTTCTTCTTCTTCTCTTATATATAAAAATGAATTGCTGTTCGTTAGTCTCGCTAAAACTCGAGAACGGCTGGACCGATTTGGCTAATTTTGGTCTTGAATTATTTGTGGAGGTCCAGAGAAGGTTTAAAAGGTTTGTCATCGATTGAGGCAGTACAAAGTCTGCCCGGTCAGCTAGATATATATATATATATGTATATTCAATATTATAATATTTTTCGGGAGTGCTGTTTGGACTGCCAAACTTTTGTAGTGCCTCCGGCATGTTCGCAAAATAGTGCAGTCGGTTTACACGCCGTCATTCGCAACAGCATACTAAATAAAATATGACGGTAGCGGTTTTCTAGCCAATATTTTGTCAAATGTATTTTCAGGGCATTTGAACGTGGTTAAAAGTATTTTTGTGATTTTTTTTTTCCATGGGATTCAGAATTTGGCTATAAATAATAGAAATAAAAAAAAAACAAAAAAAGGTAATTGAAAGCCATAACATGGTTATATCAGTAATGTATGACGATCGATGTAATGGCTATTTATCTGGTGATACTACTCTTAACATCAGCAATTTAACTTTAGTTGAAGGGTTTACTGCGAATACTGGTAATAATAACTGGAATATAATCCACGTTCATAGAGCCTATTGTTTAATAGATCCTTGGCCTTGTTGTAAAATTACCTTGAGAAAACAAAATGATTTCCTGGCAGCATATCATTACGAGCAATTCAGCAAATATTGTTCATAATTGCTATAGTCCAATGTTGAACATGTTAGATGATAAGACCGCGGTACAGTTTAGTACAATTTGAAATAATAGTAATACAATATTGATAACACATACGCTTGGCAATAAACGTGGACTGGGTGTCAATAACCTTCGCCCCTTATTTTTGTATGTGCTTCCGTATTTACATTCTGTATGTATGACTGAATGTGGTCAGTGGCTCCGCCCGCACTAAACTTTGAATCCGTTTCCTGGACCCACAGGAACCTATTCCCGGGATAAAAAAATCGAAGCCATCATAACGGTTGAACGGATCCAGATGAAATTTGGCACAGAAATAAACCATTGTCTGGAATAGCACAGAGACTACTTTTATCCCGGGAATATGTTTCTGTGGGTCACGGGAACGGTATCAGTATTTTACACGGGTGGGCGGTGTCGTGGGCTGTTGCATTTCTTTTTTTTTTTTCATTGGCTGTTAAGTAATAAAGAATAAATGAAATGAGTCAGCCCTCAATCCCCAATGTATTTGATGAATAGGTAATCAGCTGCAAAAACACTACAGGTGCTAAATTATAATATGACTATCTGACCCGGCAAACGTTGTTTTGCCATGTAAATTATTTCTAGGAAACATTTTTTTAGTTCAATAAAATAACTATCTACTATAAGTGTGCGGGGATTTACTTATAAGTAATCGTTAGCTTTGTAGACAATGAAAGTATGCCGAAAACTGTATAGTGAGTAAGACAGGAGACCGGCTTCGTTCTCATCCCTACTCCGTGATGTTTGCTGGATGAGAGGTGACAACGGTAGACATCTAGCGGGGATCGATTGATAGTTGATCGGTTATCCCGGCGAAGGCGGAAGATCAAATTGAATTGAGAAAAAAATCATAATTGAAGGAAATTATCTTCTTCTTCTTTCTTATATATAAAAATGAATTGCTGTTCGTTAATCTCGCTAAAACTCGAGAACGGCTGGACCGATTTAGCTAATTTGAATTATTTGTGGAGGTCCAGTGAAGGTTTAAAAGGTTTGTCATCGATTGAGGCAGTACGAAGCCTGCCGGCTCAGCTAGTTAAAAATAAAAAATAAAAAAATCGCGATGGAAAAATAGGGGTTGATCGTAGAGGGTTGAAAATTCAGGGTTGTATGTATTTTCTAATGTTGTATCATAAAAATAAATTAATATTTTTTTATCTAGAAATTAAGTAATAATAATTAGGGGTGGTACTACCCTTAACATTTAGGGGGATGAAAAATAGATGTTGTCCGATTCTCAGACCTAACCAATATGCACACAAAATTTCATGAGAATCGGTCAAGCCGTTACGGAGGAGTTTAACAACAAACACCGCGACATGAGAATTTTATATATTAGAAGATAGAGCCATTTCTCTCACCAGGAAAGTACCACCCATCACTTAATGGTGACGTCAATGAGCAGTACTTTTTCAGTTGATGAGATTGCCACTGAAAATTCACAATACACAACACATAAATAATAATCATAGTGCCTATAATTTAGGAAGTCATTTTGATAAACACATAACTATGTTTTGATTAGTCTCTGTATGAAATCGTGATTATTAGCTATTAACTAAAACTGTTTGAGTTGGATTTTATTCCTTGTGGATGTATACACGTGTACAAATGTTTTTGCATGAGTATGTATACGTACCTACATATATTACGAAGCATCGGTAGCTTACGATCAAGAAGTCCCGGGTTCGAATCCTGCCTATTACACTACAGACGTGGACCCACACCTAACACAAGCAATTTAGCTTAGCTTGAGAGGTTAGTGGGATATTAGTAATTTCGGTTACTAATATTCTTAAGATACAAATGAACTATTTTAGTACATATTTATTTATTATCAGTAGTGACAATCTGTTTCACCTGCGTGAAGATGGATGGCTCCTCTCCCATAGATAGATGTCCTGGCAATGTAGTATAGCAATAAATCATCATTATCTTAACAAAATTATAACCTTTCTGAGCTGAGTGAGACGAAGTCGAGCGAAAGCTCCTCATACCAGACTTCAGGATTTTCTTTGTCACAGGTCTCCTCCTAAACTACTAATCCAATCAGAACCAAATTTGGCATGATTAAAGAGGTCAATCAGAGGAAGTTTTATGGATATATTTTGAAAAAAATAATGCTACCACAGAGGAATGATCACCGTTAAAAAAATTCCAGATGGAATTACATAATAACCGCTCGAGACACTGTGACCAAACTTTACACGCTCAGAAAGCATGTCCAGAGTTGTGACTTTCAAAAAGAATTTTCAAAATCGGACTTGCCACGGTGGAATGATCACTGTTCAAAATTTTCTCACTCAGCTCAACATTGCAAGCAGCGATTCGCCTTGCAAACCTAGTAGTCTACAGGCCAGCGCAGATGTCTTCACGCCTGTATCCCCGAAGGGGCAGGCAGAGGTGTATTACAGACCCACGATTCGCCAGTTATAGTAAGGTCCCAACGTAATAAGGGGCGAGCCTATTGCCATCTACCGGGCACATAATTAAACGAGCGATAATTAACATTTATTAATGCACACACAACTACGAAAAGTCAGAGGTGTGTGCATTAATAACAAACACAACGAATTAAAATTACCATAGATGTTTCACTGTATAGACTTCACTGACAGCTCCTTACCATCTACCGTGTCGAAGTCATTTTGACGTGTGCCCTATATAAAGAAAAGTAGAAGAAGACCGAGGCACACCGCAACCGCGTGACAATGCTTTCATAGAGATCCATAATTTCATCTCATTGAATAAAATTAAAGCACAATCAAATCAAAAGTGCAATGGCCTATGCAATTGCACACCACATTTATACGATATGAGCATTAACTACAACATGCACATTTGATTTGTTGACGTTACCAACGTTGTTATTAGGAGCGTGCAACGCGAAATTGTTAAGGCGAGATTGCACTGCGTGAAACTAAACGAAGCGATGCGACACTAATTTTATTGGTTTGAAATTGAACTTACATTGTGGTATCTACGCAGTTCATTATGAGCTCAGTCAGTCAGTCAGTCATTAACTGATCAAAATGATTTTATACTGCTAAGGCAGCAGACAAGCATAGCCCTGTGCATACAAGCACAACTTTCAGAAGGGAAGAGTAAATAAAAAGAGAATAAGGAAGGAACTAATTATTCAAAATTGATATGGAATGAGAAGATTGTACATCGGGTAAGATAGCATTTCACCTCTAATCTGTGGCTGCGGCAACAAGATACAGAACAAAAGTCCCCGTCACGTAACAAAAGATATTCAAATATTAAATTTATTCTAGTTGCAAACAATAGATCTTACTTATTCGGAGGTTGCAGAATGATGCATTTTGTCGCATTGCTGAATACTAATTCTGTCGTGTCGCATAGCTCCACCGCAGTACAGCTCCACTCAGTGCAGTCTTGCCTTTAAAATTAATAATACTTGACTGTGCAATAAAAGGTTCATATGTGTTACAATCTCACAGCAATATACACTTGAAGTTCATTTTGAATCGGCAATAGACTCGATTACGACAATTTTAAGCACGACATTGTTAAGCAATGTCGTAATCCATTCTATTTCCAATTATTTAATGCAGAAATTGGAATAACTGTTATTTATACAATAACACTACATAAACACTAAACACTTACAAAATTTCTTTACATCGTCATTGTGTTAGTCCCGGTTGCACCCAATGTTCAAAAATGGCAGCCTGGGGTGGGTTCTCCTGCCCTCAATACCAAGAGGAAAACCTGCGCCAGAGCCTTAACCGTTAATCAGCAGGTGTACCGGCTATCAAAGAGGGTAGGCTTTTTTATCGTGTGGAAACCCCCACGGGCTTTACCCCATCGGTGCCAACGATGGGGTGAGCGTGTCGAATCGAACCGACTGAAACCACATGGTGTCCTCGCCGCAGACTGCGGAACTTTGGGGGCAGGGTTCTCTCCCGCACCCTCTCCGATGCCTCTGTCGCGCGCATTACCTGCTCGCAGAAAGAAACGGCGGCGTGCCACTTGCTCCCGTCGGAGACCACGGCTTGCACCATGATACCACCACCATTTTTATTGTAGTTATAGCCTACAAGTGAGATAAACTAGTTATTTTTACCACCACTTACTGGTGCGCAAAAGATTAATATTGTTTCACTGTGGTGAGTAGACTTTTCAAGTCTCTACTTAGTGAGCTCCTTGAACATGCATATTCAACATTGTCACAGGATAGATAATAGATACTTAGAGAAGCAACTTTTAAATTAATTATAATCGTCACTGTCCTAGTCCACCTTCTCCGGGAGCTCAAGTATACTCAGAACCAGTAATATAATGCTAATTATAGTTTATGTGACTTCATTTTATGGAGGTAGATACTCTCCCAGTTACGCAACTCCAAATTTGAACGGGAAATCCCACTAAGCCTACCTTTATGAACTACTATTTTATTTTTAAAGAATGATTTTATTTCTAACTACAAAATGAAGTAATAAGCAGTCTATTTAATGGCATTATGGCCCCATAAGTTTAATGTTTTTATATCAATGTCCTAAGTACCTGTCAATCAGAAGACAAAAATAGTTTTTATAAGCGTGAACAAGAGAATATATAATCCTCATTGGCGGTGATGTCAGACTTTTGTTATGGTATGATCTTCATTACATAATTTATGATAATCTTTACTATGAATGTAATCCATCCAGTTTTTCTGTAAAAAATTTTATCGCTTGCGAATATAATCGCAACCCTGTGTTTATGTTCGCAAGCGAGCGATGACTATTGAGTTCAATTTCCAGGTAAGTCAAAATATGTAAATGAGCTTTCCTTTTGGGAAGTCCTTGACATTCTTGACATTCGCGCGAAGTTTTATTCTTGTTTTGTAGACGGCAATAGACAATTATAATAAAACCAGGGTTATGGTCTCCATAATAGCAATAGAGTAGCCCTCATCACATGTGGCTAAAAATATATTATACCCTGCCTACACTGCATGGATATAATTGCCATGAATATAAATTAAATAATAATGTACAGGTATGTCTCGTATGTTATCTGCTATAAAACTGTAACTTCAGGCTAGAGACACGAATATCAGATTACCAGACCTTGTGAAAACGTTAAAGAAAATGGGAATCTGTGCGTGGGGTGCCATTTTGTCTATTCTTTATAAGATGGCTCCTCCGTTGAGAGTATAATATCACAACGCAACTTATTATTTTGAAGAGATGATCTGGAGAAACGATGTATTATTGGAGAGTACAGTCAAGTAGAAATCAAATTATTCAAAAATAATTTAAATTACCTATTGAAAATAGATATAATTTCATAAATTAATTTAACAATCAGGCCTGATCTTGAAAACTTGAAAGATTGGATTGCTAATTTAATAAATAATTCATTATAAGGGTGGTTTGACAGGCCATTACCTTTTTTTTTTTTTTTTTTTTTTCGTGCGGAAATCCCTTCGGATACCCCCCCGCGTGCCAGCGGGGGCGGTTATGTCGGGCTTGAACCGACTAAAACCGCACGCCGTCTCGGGTCTACAGACGCCGGGGTGTAAGGTTGCCCATAGAGCATATCCCTCGCACCCCGACTGACCCTGGGCCATCTCCGGTTTCGAGATGGCCCCCTCGGGTTTGGGAACCACGGTGTCCCCGTCTTGCCCCGGTTTGGGGGAGGGGCGCTAGTCGCCCCACCGTCCCGGCCTGCTTCTGCTGGGGTGACAGGTGGCCTCACCCGCCACCCCCAGGCCTGCGCTCATGGAGGACGGAGGTCGTTAAGCGACCTCCGGCGCCTGAGTTGCCTGCGACGCGCGGCGAGCAAGTTGCGGGCTCGGCGGACCGGGAGAGTTCTAAGTCTCTCCCGGGCGCGCTCCGCCACCTCCTTCGCGAGCATTACATGCTCGCAGAAGGAGGCGGCGGCGGCCCACGCGCTCGCGCTCCGCACCATTGCCGCAATCATGCTGCCGAGCGAGAGGACTCCCACCCCGATGGCTGCCACGAGGTCACGCCTCGGCGCCTCCCACGCCGGGCAGTCCGCCAGCGTGTGCAGCCCTGAGTCCTCGCTCGCGTCGCAGTGATGACACTCAGGCGTTGGCTCCTTCCTGATCCGATGCAGGTGGTCCCCGAAGCACCCCTTCCCTGAGATCACCTGCGTCAGTCGGTAGGAGAGGCTTCCGTGTCGCCTCTCCAGCCAATCCTCCATGATGGGCCTTACCGCCGCTATTGCGGCGTGCCCTGCGCTTGGTTGCCCAAGTCGTTCCTTCCACTCCACCACGATGGCCTGGCGGAGCTGGGACTGCACGGCCTCGATTTCTCGAGGCTCGGGGTTCCATCCCTGCTCCCGCGCCTCCTTTCGCCACTGATACAGTTGCGAAAGGGCTCTCGCTTCCAGGTCCCATGGCGGAGTTCCGGCAAGGAGACTCGCCGCCTCGAAGGAGATCGTGCGGTACCCTCGGATGACCCTGATGGCCAGAACCCGCTGCGGAGCGCGTAGCATCCGCACAGTTCTGGTCCTTAGGGCCTCCGCCCATATTGGGCACCCATACAGGGCCATGGACCGCACGATCCCCGCGTAGAGTCTCCTGCAGGAGTCATCGGGCCCCCTCATGTTGGGCAACAGCCGAGCCAGAGCAAGAGCTGTGCCCTTCAATTTAGGGGCCAGACTTCGGATGTGCTCTCCGAAGTCCCATCGGCCGTCGAGCACGAGCCCCAAATATTTCATTTGGGGCTTGATGCCGATGCGATTTCCTCCCACGATGAGACTGGATCCCTCGGGTGGCTTGCTCCGAGGCCCATGGAAGAACAGGGCCTCGGTTTTATGCAGGGCCACCTCGAGACCCAGCCGCCGGATCCGCCTAACGACTTGGGCAACCGCGGTCGTGGCCTTTCGGGTCGCTTCGCGGTACGTCGCCCCGCACGCCGTCACGAGCGTGTCGTCCGCGTAGCACGTGACGGCGGCACCGCCTACGAGCTCACCGCGAAGCACCCAGTCGTATCCGATGTTCCACAGGAGCGGCCCCAGGACCGATCCCTGTGGAACACCGCACGACATTTCACGCCGACCGAGACCGGTCACGGTTGGGTAGATGACGGCTCTCTCCGTCAAATACGCCCCGACTATGCGGCGGAGGTAGAGAGGCACTTCGTGATACACGAGCGCCTCCCTAATGCAACTCCAGGGCAAGGTGTTGAACGCGTTGGCGATGTCCAGGGACACCGCCAACATCACCTCACCCCGGGCTACTGCATCCTCCGCCAGAGCCCTCACGCGCATGATGGCATCCACGGTGGAGCGCCTCTGGCGGAAGCCATATTGGCCATCCGCCAGGTCCGGCCCCACTCTTGAGAGGTGCTCGACGAGGCGCTTCGCAATTACTCTTTCAAAGAGCTTGCACACCTCGTCGAGCAACACTATGGGCCGGTAGGCGGACGGCGAGTCCGCCGGGCGCCCCTCCTTTCGGATGAGGACCAGTTTCCCCGTCTTCCACAATTTCGGAAACTGGCCCCGCTCCAAACATGCGCTGAGAAGCCCTCTCAGTCGGGGCTCGAGAGCGTCGTCGACTAGAGCTAGGACCCACGCTCGGCCTGGAATGCCGTCGGGTCCCGGGGCGGTGTGTTTGGCTCTTAGCCTTCTCACCGCCAGCTCTAGTTCTACCCAAGTGACCTCGGGCACGTCGTCGTCTTCCACGTCGGGCGCCATGCGCAACCGAGGCGGAGTCATCTGCGGTGGAACATGTTCCACCGCCCGCGCTGGGAACAGGGAGCCAACAACTCCTCCGAGCAGATCCGGCTGGAGACACCGGGTTAACGGCGGGGCCTTGGGGCGCAGCTTGCCCCTCACCATCCGGTAGGGCCGCCCCCAAGGGTCCCGCTCCAGCGTCTCCAGCAGCTCGCGGAAGGCGTCCCGTTTGGAACGCCTTATCTCCGCTCGGAGGGCTCGTCTGGCCTCCCTGTATCCCTCGTACAACTCCGCCTCTCGGGCCTCCGCATCTGCGGGGCGGCGACGCCTCCTACGGAATCGGGCCCACCGGCGGTGCGTGATCATGCAGCCCCGTCTGAGCTGCGCGATCTCCGACGACCACCAGTAGACCTGACCCCTCGGATTATAGGGCGGAGCCCTAGGCATCGCCGCGTCACAGACACGGGTCATGGCCTCCCGGAACCACACCGCCTCATCGTCTATGCAGACAGGCCTGTCCGGCGCAGGGGCCCAGGCCTGTACGATGGCGGCTTCCAGGAGGAGCTCCCGATCAAGTCGCTTAAGCGCCCAACGTGGCTCGGGTGGAGCCGGTGCAGCCGGCGCGTCGCTCGCAGGGGGGGACACGTCAAACCGAATGTATCGGTGATCCGAACTTGTGTCCTCCCCCAAAACGACGCGCCAGCCCTGAACACGTCGCGCCAACGAGGGGCTCGCGAACGATAGGTCCACGATGGAGCTACCCCTCGAGGTCACGAACGTGTCCACGGCTCCCCGATTTAGGAGGACTAGGCCGAGTCGTGCGGCCCAGTCCACCAGTGCCCTGCCTCTATGCCCCGTCGCGCCCCTTTCGTGTCGGGAACCCCAGGCATACGACCAGGCGTTGAAGTCCCCGAGCACAAGGACCGGACGGGGCTGGCAGGCATTTACGACGACGGCCAGCTGACGGAGCCACTGCTCATATGCAGCTTGGTCTCGGTTCGGCGTGATATAAGCGGCCACGACCGCTATGTCGCCAACCGCTGCCGCCACGCAGCCGGGTCCCCTTGCAACGACGGCAAGAGGGGGGCTGCCGGCGGCAGGGTTGTGCACCAGTGCCGCCGACCCATCCAGCGCGGTCTCCCAGGTAGGCCCGAGGAACCGGTGGGTGTATGGGTCGGCGACAGCGGCGACATTTATGGCCCACTGTGCCATGCTCTGGCGCAGAAGATCCTGAGCATGGGCACCGTGGCCAACGTTCACCTGCAGGATGCGGAGTTGAGGATCCATTATGGAACCCCCATCTCCGCATCCCGCTGTGAACTGGAGGCGGAAGGCCGGCCTCCCGGCTTCGGCTCCCCTCCGGCGCAGGCCTTGCTGCCAACCCTATGGTCAGCCGGCTTGCCCCCCGCTGCACATCTAAAACAGTGCAACGGGGCGCTACACGAGCCGGCCTTATGACCGGGCTGGCCACAGCGGAAGCAGCGGTCACCCGCCGTTACCTCCGCCGTGCAGTGCACCCCCACATGGCCCACCGACAGGCACCTGAAGCACCTGGCCGGTCGGGCCTGCAGGAGCCGTGCCTGCGCCCTCAGGAAGCCTCCCACCAGGAGGCTCCGCCCGTCTGCGACCTTTTGGGCCGCCGCGATAGGGCAGCCGACAACTGCTGCCCCCTGTCCACCGCGGCCGAAGCGTATAGCTCCGGCCTTCACTGTGTCCGGGGAGCAGTCCCCGGCCTCCGCCACGGCGAGCCTAAGCTCCTCAGCCGTGACGGAGTCGTCCAGGCCCGTGATGCGCACTTCTGCGCATTTAATGGGCCTGGACACCCGGACGTCGGCTGCGTCCAGCGACTCCCTCAGCCGAGCCGCTAGGGCATCGGCCTTGGGGCCACTGGCGGCGCCAGGGACCTCGAGAAGTCGGGCTCCTGTCCGTGTGCTCTTGCACCGGACGCCCGGGATCTCGAGGGCCTTGAGGTCGACGTTGGCCTTCACCTTGGCCAACACCTCGGCATACCCCATGCCTCTCCCCGCTGCCTCCGCCGTCAGGGTGACGACGACGGCCGTAGTGCGGGGGGCACGGAGCTTCCCCGGCGCTGCTTTCGCGGCGGCCGCGGCCCTCCTGGCCTTCTTGGCGGCCTTTTTTGCGGCCTTCCGCCTCTTTTTGTTGGCTCCAGCCACCTCCCAACCCCCTTCCAAGGGGGTTCTAGTGGGGGTTACCGGAGCCGCGACTGGGGCTGGGGCTGGGGCCTGGGCTGGGGACGTCTTCCCCTTGCCCTTGCCCTTCCCCTTTCCCTTCCCTTGAGTGGGAGCGGGGCCCTGAGCGGGAGCGGGGCGACGAGCCGGCTCCGGCAGAGCCTCCACTGCAGCCGGGCGGGTATTACCCTTCCGGGCTGCAGTCGCGTAGCCGGCCACCGGTGGCGCCAGAGGCGGACGGCGGATGGAGTCCATTAGGGCCTCCATCCGACTCATCATACGCTCCTCTAGCGCCTCCATGTACGCGAACCAAGGCTCCGCCGGTGGTACTCTCTGCGGTGCCGGTGGGCGAGCCGGCTGTGCCGGCTGCTGCACCGGTTGCACCGGCCGCTCCAGCTGCACCGACAGCGCCTGCTGCGCCGACTGCCTCGCGGACGAGCGAGTCACGCGCTCCGCCGGTTGCGTTCGCTGCACCGGTTGCGCTGGTTGAGTCGGGCTCGCCATCCCCCTCCTCAGCTCCTCGACGGCTGCAGCTAGTCGAGCCGTCTCCCGACGGGACTCGGCCAGCTGCGCCGCGAGAGCCTCATTTTCGGAGGCGATGCCGAGCACAATGTGCAGCATCGCCTCCTGATCGGGGTTCGGAGACCCCCGGAAAGACGCGGTCACTTGCTGGAGTTTCTCCATCAGAGACCGCGTCTTCCCACCTGGTTCCGACACCGCCGAGGTGGAAGGCCTCGGCGGTGACTTGCCCGCGGCCCTCTCAGGGGCCGAGGGGACTCGGGTGGATTGCCCAGCCCTCGTTCCACCTCGCGCCCCTCGGCGGCCTGCTGCCACCTTTGACGCAGGCTTTGACGCCTCGTCACTGCTGGAGGAGGTCGTCCCGGTGAGGGTGCATTCCTCATCCGACACGTCCTCCCCCAACCGGGCCTTTGCGCGCCGTCTGCGCTTACGGGTCCGCTTTACAGCAAGACCCGCCGGGCTGCTCGCCCGGCTACGCTCGTTGGCGGTGTCGAATTTCTCCGACACCGCCGAGGTGTTTGGCGTCCCCTCCACGCCTGAGTGCTGCGCGACTTCCGCGCAGACTCCGTCATTCTCGATGTCCGTTTTCGTGCCGTTTTTGTTTTTGTTGAGTCGATCGTTGTATTTTTTTGTGATATGTATGTTTGTGTCCATAGCTTATCCCACGAGTATGGGGGAAAGGTGGTCCATCCAGGCGGTGCCCCCTGCACCTGGATAAGCCTATATACTATGGAGGTCGGCTGGTATCCATAGGTTTTTACGACTTTGCTGTCGGGTGTTATAGACTTTTCCTTGTCGTGGGCCGGCCAATAAAGGCAAGCCCTCCGGTCAGCAAGATCACAGCGTACCCTTCTGGAGCCACCAGTTAGGTCGTTGCTGATCACCCACCGATTACGGAACGCGAGAGGATGGCTAGTCCTCTCTCACCGGCGGCGGCACAAGTGCCCGTCGGCCCCTGCGCGAGCAGTGGGCCGACCCGTCCCCTGATCCCCTCGGATCAACACGTCGCTCGCAGTGTCTCCTCTGATAACAGCAGAGGGGTACCTGGAGCGACCACCACCGCGGGCCTTGCAGGCCCGCCATACCCCGACCCCCTCGTGCAATGGGGTCAGCTGGCCCTGAGAAGGGCCGGTCGGTCGGACTCTTGGCCGTTGACGTTGACGCCAGCTACTCCAGAGGAGCAATCAATGATGCGTCATCGCCCACGTTGCCCAGGGTGCACCAAACGCGGAGGTGTTCCAACCAGTCGCACCCCAAGGGCAGGCCATTACCTAAAGGCGATAAGAACTGATAGCAATTCAGACATTCAAAATTACTTGAACTTCTTATCACAAATAACAAATAAAAAAGAGCGGAACAGGATAGACTTAGGTTAAATCGAGAGCAATTTTTTTTTTTTTTTTCAAAGTGTAACCGTTACTCTAGAAATACGAGGAGACACGAGGCTAAGGCGTTCGACTTGCTATCAGATCGCGGGTTCGAACCATATTAGTAAATACGGTTACTAGTATTTAAAATTAAAAAATGAAAATACCTATCTATTAATAATATATTAAGCCACATTCCTAGTAATGTTTTTATAAAAGCAACATAAAAGATTTATAAGCGCCAGGAGCAAACAGGCTGCCCCTCTACTTTTATGAACTGGCTATATTTTTTTTACACTTCCTCATATCCGGAGCCACATCCACTTCAAAAGAACGAAATGTTTGAATTATAATGCACGGTAAATAATTAGCTATTACCATTAATTACCGTCAGCCTTTTAGCAAAAAAGATATTGTGTACTAGGAGATTAATGATCACAATGAGTTGAAAAATTATTCAGGTGAGTGGGTGAGATCTCTCTCATGATCATCTCGCATTTCGCACGCAGCATATTTGCTGAAGACCTTGTTGGTCGTTTAGCAAAAAAAAAACTTTACTTTATGTTGAAAAAGCAGTATACTTATTCAGTACTATTTTATTAATGACCAAAAAGTTTTCTTACTGAAACTTTGTGGGTCGTTTAGCTAAAAAAAATACTTAACTTTTTGTTAAAACAAACCGTATCTGACGTAGAAAAGAATATTATTTTATTTCAGTATTATTTTATTAATACTATTTAGATCCAACAGTTCGTGTATGAACACAACAGAATATTCTTCTAAAAATTTAGATCGGAAAAAGAGAACATCTAGAACGGGACTTGAACCCGCGACCAGTCCCTTACAAAAAGAAAAAGTAAGCATACATACATAATGCTTAAAAATTTAATTGAAAGAATATTCTTCTTTTAAAATTTTATATTATCTATGAAGCTCATTTAAGAAGGAAACACATTTTTGAAATTTTCCCGTTCAATTTTCAAATGCGCATAAATATTTTATTTATATTATGAATATTATTCAATTAACTTGAACAGCATAGTTTTTTTAGATAAAAAATATCTTTGTGTTTTAAAGCTAACTTATTCCAAGTATGAATCGTATCGTACGTATGGTACGGTCATTCTAAGTTATTTTTAATCTTAATATTTTTTTCTCTTGTTGCAGCCACTATCATGCTCGAACAAAGTATGCCAGTCAAGTATAATGGGCATTCCGGGCAGAGGTGACATACCTCGATCACCAGAGGAAGTATACAAAGAGGCAGAAGTTTTTATAAGACAGTTTTATCGTTCGATGCACTGGTAAAGTAATTTTCAAAATTAGCATTAATCTAGTTTTTGTTAAGGATGTTCCGTTTGTTTCCCAACCATGACGATGTATGTAGCGATAAAAATCTTAAGTCTTTTTTTGCGTTCGGAAAACTATATTGTACAATTTTCAGCGAACTAGGTTATGAGAATCCATTCAGCAAAATTTATTCCAATAACTACTTATCTTTACCAAAGAAAACAAGGGCTGTTTCTTGTCCAAATTACTTTTTAGTTCACCAAGCAAAACATTGATAAGCCAAAGCTAGACCTTGATATATTTTTGTTACTTGCATTTTAAGTTTAACATGGTTCAAACAAAGTCTTTAATATATATATAGCTGCTCGTGCTGATTCACTGACTCACTCATTGATCACCTGAACAATTTTGTATGAAAATTTTTTTTTCGCTGATGGTTTCGTATAGAGGATAAAAATTCATTCGGAGGAAAAATATGGAGAGATCTGACGATTGAGGATTTCGGAGACGGGTGAAGAGCACGCTTAAGGTATTGAAGATAGGTTTGGGGTGCTCGAGCAAATGTCACTCGAAACGTCTTTCAATTGCCAGTGACCTGAAAAAAAATGCAAAATGGCAAAAAAAAAAGGCCGCCATACAAATTTCGTCGGTGTCCATATCGGAGAGTATAAAAGATGGAAGAGTAGTTTCTTCGCAAAAGATGATCAGGATCCATAGGTCTACTCGATGAACAGAAAAAAATTCAAGATGGCGGAATTTATTTTTCCATACAAAATATATGGAGAATATTGAAGAGACTGCAAGTTGGGAACTATGCAAGACTTTGATTTATGGTTTCTTTTTAAAATGTTTTTGTGGAAGAACTCTTAGTCAGAAACATGTAGCTAGATGATGATCGAGGGGTTGGAAGATGGGTGAGGAGCACGGTCAGGATATTAAACATAGGTGAGGGCTGCTCAAACAAAAAATACTCGGAACCTCATCCAATTGGCAGGGAGATGAAAATAAATCCAAAATGGCGGATTCAAGATGGCGTCAACACAAATGTCATGGGTGTCTCTCTCAGAAAGTATTAAAGATGGATGAATTGTGTTTCGGTTCACCTCTGCTGTAATGTTTTTTCCCTGATGCTTTCGTATAAAGGACGAAAATTCATTCGGAGGAAAAATATGGAGGGAGCTGATGATTGAGGATTTTGGAGACGGGTGAAGAGCACTGCCAAGGTATTGAAGAGAGGTTGGGGGTGCTCAAATAAAAACCACTCGGAATCTTATCCAATTGCCAGTGAGCTAAAAATATAACCAAAATGGCAGATTCAAGATGGCGCCCATACAAATTTCGACAGCGTCTATCTCACAAAGTATAATAGAAGATAGAAGAGAGGTTTTTTGACAAAAGATGATCAGGAGGTCTACTCGATGAATAGAACAAAAATTCAAAATGGCGAAATTTATTTTTCCATACAAAATATAAGGCGAATATTGAAGAGACAAATGTGCAAGACTTTGATATGCTTTTAACCGACTTCCAAAAAAGAGGTGGTTCTCAAAACGGCCCGTTTATTTTCAATGTATGTACACCGATTATTTCGAGGTTTCTGGACCGATTTGAAAAGTTTTTTTTTAAATAAACAGTAGAAGTTTTCGTCTTGGTCCCATAAATAATTCTGGATCCAACTCCTTAATCCTGATGCTAAAAGTTTACTGCCCGCCTAGGCTATCAAGATTCAGAAAGTGTTCATA
Source organism: Cybosia mesomella (assembly GCA_946251805.1). Classification (NCBI taxonomy): domain Eukaryota; kingdom Metazoa; phylum Arthropoda; class Insecta; order Lepidoptera; family Erebidae; genus Cybosia; species Cybosia mesomella. The sequence continues at coordinate 31,154,085 of OX276394.1, read as the reverse complement.
GTGAATTAATATTATAGGTACCAAGCAACGACTTCATGGTTAGATTTCAAGTCCCAACTCCTCAACCCTGATAATGCAGGGTACAGCTGCACTCACAAACTATCGATTACCACTCACTCAGTCACTGACACAATTGTTCTCCTAGAAGGAGTAATGGGGGAAATGGATGATGTATGGGAAAAATGTAGAGAGAGCTGAGGTGACTATGGGAAAAATCCGAAATGTCAAAAAATTCAAGATGGCGCCCAACATGGTGGTCGTTTCTCCGCCATCTTTGATGACATGGCAACATGGGTGACATTTTGGGGTAAATCGAGGCTTCTGATTTTGAATTTTTGAAAAAAAAGTTGAAAAATCCAAGATGGCGGATCGATTTTTTTACATAACACTCGCGAGCTGCTTGCAGCTCGCGCACCGCGCAAAATACTAGTTCTATATATACCAGTACGACTAGACAACCATTTTAGAAAAAAAATAGGTGTCACTGATATGATAGCGTCGGCAGAGACAATGAAATACATCTCCAATAAATGTACTATGTTTTCTAACAGAGTTAGCAACTCATTTTGTAGCAACTGGTTGTAAATGACGGCCTCTGTGGCGCAGCGGTAGTGTATCGACTGCTACGACAGGGGGCGCGGGTTCGATTCCCGCTCAGTGCAAATATTTGTATACATGAATATGTCTATTTGCATTGGTCATTGCATGTATAATAAGTATGTATTGACAAAAAAAAGTATATAAGTATGTTTCTCCGCAGTCTGGAACCCATAACTCAAGCTAGTTTAACTATGCTTACTTTGGGTCTAGAAAGCGCTGTGTAGAATGTCGTAGAATATTTATTTCTATTATAACATTTTTTTAAAGAGTACTAGGTATTCCCGCTAACCTCTCCAGCTGAGCTAAATTGCATGTGTATCATAAGGCCACAGTACGTGTTAATTTAGTAAAATACGTCGATACAGATAACGGCTAAACAAAAAACGAAGTAAGGAGAATCAGTAATAAACTAAATAACCATATTTATAGTTCTCTACTAAGACCCTGCTGATTAAGGGACGAGGCTTTGGCGCAGGCTTCCGGCTTCCTCTAGGAGTTGGAAGTTCAGATGGCAGTCGCTCCCATAAAAGACGTATTAGCTAAAACATAAGGAGGATTAAGAATAAGCGGATCTAGAGCTTCGAGGTGAAAGACTCAGATGCAACCGGGAACAATGTTAAAATGATTTTGTTTAGGTATAAATTTAATGTAATCTAATGAAAAGGTTAAAAGTATCAATTGTATATTTCGTACAAAGATTGGACTCCAAATGTAGAGAGTACCTTTTTTTTTCTTTTTTCTTGCGGAAATTCCTTCGGATCGGTCAGTGGGGGCGGTTATGTCGGGTGTAGAGAGTACCTACCTACACGATTATAATCATACATCATACTACGTCATAATAATTAAAGTACACAAATAAAAAAAGAATTAATTTGGGAAAGATGATTCAGCCTTAGAAGATGTTAGAAGAGGAGCCATACAGACGCGTAAAAGTGACTTTTATCCTACAGCGGTATATTTTAGTGTACCTATATTCCTAATATTTAATCATACTAAATGTTCGCAGTGAGAACTCGCAGCGCCATCGAACAAGAATAGCAGAAGTTAAGAGAGATGTGGATAAAACCGGCACTTACAACTTGAAAAGCAATGAGTTAGCATTTGGAGCTAAATTGGCTTGGCGTAATGCAACGAGATGCATTGGACGAGCTACTTGGAAGAATTTAACAGTGAGTGTTTTTTTATTTGCGGCTTTTTTTAAGTGATCGTAGTAAGGACTGTCTCGGAGGAATAGCAACTGTGGTGTAGCGGTAATGCATTCGACTGCGAGGACAGCGGGTGCGGGTTTGATTTCAGCTCAAATATTTGTATACATGAATATGTCTATTTTCATTGGTCTGGGGTTTCTATGTATAATATGTATGTATTTACAAAAAAAAGTATATAAGTATGTTTATTCGTATTCTGGAAGCCATTACACAAGCTAGTTGAGCTATGCTTACTTTGGGTCTAGAAAGCGCTGTGTAGAAAGTGGTAGAATATTTATTTATGATTATTTATTTAAGGGCGACTGGCTGGTAAGGTGGACAGGTTTAATTTGCAGGAGCGGAAAAATGAAATTAGGTTTTACGTACTTTGTATCGTACAGCACATGTCTGAAATTCTACTAATATTATAAATGTGAAAGTTTGGATGTATGGATGTTTGTTACTCTTTGGCGGTTGCCTTTTGGACCCTTGACACCACCGTCTTGCACCACCGGTGGTGTCAAGGGTATTTTTTAATACCCATTACACTAACAAAGAGCTGCAGCGGCACTGGTGGTGTAAAAGGTATTTTTCAATACCCATTACACTATCAAAGAGCTGCAGTCTGACACAATTAGGTACGTTACATCATTAAATTTATTCTTTGGTTTAAGTATTATCTATTTGAATTGTATGAATCATTACTTTGCCTACAATAATGACATTTAACTACGCAGTTGAATAAATGCATTAAAACTTTTTGGTTTATGTTTATTTTTAAAGTAAAAAAACGGTGTTTAAAAGCAAATTCTGTTGTACAATAGAGAAAACAAAGCAAGCCGATATTAGCCCGACTCTCACTCTTCTTCACGACGTTACCTACCAAATTCGAAAACTGTATGTGAAAGATGATGTAATTATAGATGAATTGAATGAAAGCGTGTTTAAATTTAAATTTAAGGTACTACTTGCTCCCCCCTTTCCAAAGCAAGACGGGGACACCATGGTTCCCAAACCCGACGGGGCCATCTCGAAACCGGAGATGGCCCTGGGTCAGCCGGGGTGCGGGGGAAATGCCTTACATCCCGATATCTGAAGACCCAAGACGGCATGCAGTTTTAGTCGGCTCGAATCCGACATAACCACCCCCACTGGCCGGCGGGGAGCATCTGGGGGTATTTACATAACATAACTTCACGCCTGTATCCCCGAAGGGGTAGGCAGAGGTGTATTTACACACCCACGATTCGCCAGTAATGTTTAAAAAAAGCGGCGATAGCCCAGTGGCATACGTAATGGACCGCTATCCCCAGTCGCCCCGGGCACACACCTCTGAATTTTCGTAGTTATGTGTGCATTAACTAATGTTAATTATCGCTCGCTGAATAATGTGCCCGGTAGATGGCAACAGGCTCGCCCCCTATTACATTGGGACCTTAATATAACTGAGATTTAAGTACAAAAAAAAAACACTTGCTTACTACTACCAACTTATTTTGGTAAACTTTTATACTAGATTCTTTTACATACCATTTATAGTTATAGTCGAAGTTACTTAAAGTATAAAAAGAAACCAAAAATTCACTCTAAAGAAATGTGTATGATCAAATCTGTCATAAAGAGGCACGCATACAAACTTTTAATTAGGGTTGCAAAGCTTGCCTTCAACTTTATAACAAGCCACAAACTAGATGGCATTAGTACTATGTTTATTGTTTACATCCCTCAGAAACAATCAGTATTTTGTAAAATTAACATCCAACATTAAGAAGTCTGTAGAGACTTATTAATTAAGTTTATCATTATACAGTCCAGATCATTTGACGAGCCTGTCAAATAATAATCTCATATAATAATACTAAAATATATTTATACAAAACAAAGTCGGGTTAGTGATGTACGGGATAAACTCAAAAATGGGGGACTGATTTTCATGATCTTTGATATTTTAGATTTGTCTCCGCGATTTATACTGTCCCGCTTTGTTGTTTTTTTTGCGAAAATCGTGGTTACCCCCGGCCGTGCCGGCCAGCGGGGGTGCTTATGTCGAACTTGAAATGACCAAAACTTCACGCCATCTTTAATGCCAGGGTGCAATATAAATAAATTTAGCTGATAAGGTAACCAACATAACTTGATTCTAAGGCGGAACGAAGATTGCCGGGTAGTATGAAATAATTAAGTGTAAAAAACGCCTTGTTAATCTCGTCTCGTGGCATACGTCATCATCACCTTGCATTGCATTCGGGGCTTCTACCTTGGAGCTTGGGGTCCGTTAACTCCTTCTCCTCTTAAATTTGGCTTGTGCTGTTTATATGAGACCAACTGCCGTCTGATCTCCCAACCCCAAGAGGATGTCTGCGCCATAGCCTTGTCCGTCAATCAACACGTATATCGACTTGCAAGTAATCCCTTCCCTTTGGGAAGACCAATCAAGACCTTTGGGATCAGGCTCTCGCCTGATCCCAAAGGTCTTGGTAAACCCCATCGTTAAATGTAATGAAGTACTATGTATAATTGCCTTACAGACTTTGGATGTACACGGCTTCCATGCCGGACTCGTGGTCACACCAGGTTATCACACTAGTGTGACTATCAGGAATTTTTTTCTTGTTAGTCACACCGCCACTAATACAACACCTTTTATCGTCACTTGTCATTATCAACTAGTGCTGTTTTATCGATAAGTAAATTAAAATTCGTTATATATACAAACAAAGTAACACTTTATTAAGTTAAAATACAAAATTATCTCAGCATTTCAAGGAAATGGCCTAATGATATATATACATATATACTGCCAGTGGGGACGCCGTTTGACCAGACGGGTGATCAGCCCTTCTATGTGGGGCCATTTCACCCATTTCCCCTATAACGACTGTCATACATATTCGTATGGCAACCAGGACCGACATCTTAACGTGCTCTCCGAGGCACGACCAGACCAATGCAAATACTCATATTCATGCATACAAATATTTGCACTGAGCGGGGATCGAATCCGCGCCTCCTGCGTAGCGGCCGCTTTCAATACCGCCACGCCACTGAGGCTGTCATGGCCTAATGATATTTCATTGTTTAATAATTTTAATTGTCACCCTAAAACAAAATTTTATTATCTTTAGCAATTTGATCAACCTTTCTCTTTTTTGTGGCAATATTAAATGCACGTTGTTTGTATAAACCCATTAATAGTTTGTTAATTGTTACATAATTTTTATTTATACGTTTATTTAATTGTGAATCCCAACTCTCACAGACATTGTTTGTTCTGTGCCGTTTTCCTACTACATTCCAATCTGCAATGGTTTCTTTCTTTAACCAATTCTTTGTCATATATGTTTCAAATTGTTTTATATTGTTACCGTTCAGTTCTTGTGCTTCAGTTTTTATATACTGCCATGCTTGTTATACTTGCTCTACGGGAGTCAGTGGTAGCACCGTACATAATCCCACAATTCGCTTATCTAATATCTAAACTATAATATATAATATCTATGTAGTGGCGCAAAGCAAAGTCAATAGGAATGCCTATTGACTTTGCTTTGCGCCATAAACATTGGCAATAGTGATAATAACAATTTTTTACTACTACAGATGGGAAAAATTGTTTTAAGTTAAAAATAAGCGTGAAAATTGGGAAATAAGGTACCTTTTTTTTGTGCGGAAATCCCTTCGGATACCCCCCGCCGGCCAGCGGGGGCGGTTGTCGGGCTTGAACCGACTAAAACAGCACGCCGTCTCGGCCCTACAGACGCCGGGGTGTAAGGTTACCCATAGAGCATATCCCTCGCACTCCGACTGACCCTGGGCCATTCGCAGTATCCCCTCTGATAACAGCAGAAGGGTACCTGGAGCGACCACCCATCCCCCCCCGCGGGCCTTGCAGGCCCGCCATACTCCGAACCCCTCGTGCAATGGGGTCAGCTGGCCCTGAAAAGGGCCGGTTGGTCAGACTCTTGGCCGTTGACGTTGACGCCAGCTACTCCAGAGGAGCAATCAATGATGCGTCATCGCCCACGTTGCCCAGGGTGCACCAAACTTGGAGGTGATCGCACCCCTGGGAAATAAGGTACCTACTGAGAATATCGAACAATGCAGCGTACGATGATTCTTTTTTATCTTTTTTTATGTTTATGGCGCAAAGCAAAGTCAATAGGAGTACCTATTGACTTTGCTTTGCGCCATAAACATTGGCAATAGTGATAATAACATTTTTTACTACTACAGATGCGAAAAATTGTTTTAAGTTAAAATAAGCGTGAAAATTGGGAAATAAGGTACATTTTTTTTTATTTCGTTCTTTCCTTCCACCTCGGCGGTGTCGGTGTCGGAGCCGTGCGGGAAGACGCGGTCACTCCTGGAGAGACTCCAGAAGGTGGCTGCGTCGTCCCAGGGGTCCCCGGACCCTCAGCAGGAGGAGATGCTGAACATTGTGTTCGGCATCGCCTCCGAAAACGAGGCTCTCGCGGCACAGCTGGCCGAGTCCCGTCGAGAGACGGCTCGGCTAGCTGCAGCTCTGGAGGAGCTGAAGAGGTTGGTGGCGAGCTCCGCCCAGCCGGCACAGCCAGCGCAATTGGCGCAACCGGAGCCGCCGGCGCGGGTGACGCGATCGACGCAGCCGGTGCCGGCGAAGTTATCGCAGGCGGAGCAGCCGACGCAATCGGTGCGGCGACCGGCCCAATCACCACCGGAGGAGCCCTGGGTAGCTGCTACTCGAGCGCTGGAGGAGAGGATGATGAGTCGGTTGGAGGCCTTAGTAGATTCCATCCGCCGTCCGCCTCTAGCGCCACCGGTGGCCGGCTTCGCGGCTGCAGCCCGGAAGGGCCCCACCTGCCCGGCTGCGAGTGCGCCCGTGCCGGAACCGGCTCCTCGGCCCTCTCCCACTGAGGGTAAGGGGAAGGGCAAGGGGAAGACGTCCCCAGCCCGGGCCCCAGCCCCAGCCGCGGCTCCGACTACCTCCACCCCACTGGAAGGGGACTGGGAGGTGGCTGGAGCCAGTAAAAAGAGGCGGGATGCCGCCAAGAAGGCCGCCAAAAAGGCCAGGAGGGCCGCGGCCGCCGCGAAGGCAGCGCCGGGGAAGCTCCGTGCCCCTCGAACAACGGCCGTCATCGTCACTTTGACGGCGGAGGCAGCGCCGAGAGGCATGGGATATGCCGAGGTGTTGGCCAGGGTAAAGGCCAACGTGGACCTCAAGGCCCTCGAGATCCCGGGCGTCCGGTGCAAGAGCACACGGATGGGAGCCCGGCTTCTTGAGGTCCCCAGCCCCGCCAGTGGCCCCAAAGCCGACGCCCTAGCGGCTCGGCTTAGGGGAGTCATTGGATGCAGCCGACGTCCGGGTGTCCAGGCGCATTAAATGCGCAGGAGTGCGCATTACGGGCCTGGACGACTCCGTCACGGCAGAAGAGCTCAGGCTCGCCGTTGCGGAGGCCGGGGGCTGCTCCCCGGACACAGTTAAGGCCGGAGCGATACGCTTCGGCCGTGGTGGACAGGGGGCAGTAGTTTTCGGCTTCCCCATCGCGGCGGCCCAAAAGGTTGCAGACGGGTGGAGCCTCCTGGTAGGAGGCTTCCTGAGGGCGCAGGCAAGGCTCCTGCAGGCCCGACCGGCCAGGTACTTCAGGTGCCTGTCGGTGGGCCATGTGGGGGTGCACTGCACGGCGGAAGTGACGGCGGGTGACCGTTGCTTCTGCTGTGGCCAGCCCGGTCACAAAGCCGGCACGTGTGGCACCCCGCTGCACTGTTTTAGGTGTGCAGCAGGAGGCAAGCCGGCTGACCACAGGGTTGGCAGCAAGGCCTGCGCCGGAGGGGAGCCGAAGCCGGGAGGCCGGCCTTCCGCCTCCAGTTCACAGCGGGATCTCAGCTCCGCATCCTGCAGGTGAACATTGGCCACGGTGCCCGTGCTCAGGACCTTTTGCTCCAGAGCATGGCACATTGGGCCATAAATGTCGCCGCTGTCGCCGACCCATATACCTACCGGTTCCTCGGGCCTACCTGGGAAACCGCGCTGGATGGGACGGCGGCACTGGTGCACAATCCCGCCGCCGGCAGCCCCCCCCCCCTTGCCGTCGTTGCAAGGGGACCTGGCTGCGTGGCGGCGGTGGTTGGGGAAATAGCGGTCGTGGCTGCTTACTTCACGCCGAGCCGAGACATAGCTGCTGACTCGTATGAGCAATGGCTCCGTCAGCTGGCAGTCGTCGTCAATGCCTGCCACCCCCGCCAGGTCCTTGTGCTCGGGGACTTTAACGCCTGGTCGTTGGCGTGGGGTTCCCGTCACGATAGGGGCCCGGCGGGGGATAGAGGCAGGGCACTGGAGGACTGGGCCGAAGGACTCGGCCTAGACCTCCTAAATCTGGGAGCCGTGGACACGTTCGTGACCTCGAGGGCCAGATCAATCGTGGACATCTCGTTCGCGAGCCCCTCGTTGACGCGACGTGTTCAGGGCTGGCGTGTCGTTTTGGGGGAGGAGACAAGTTTGGATCACCGATATATTCGGTTTGACGTCTCCGCCCCCGTGAGCGATGCGCCGGCCACACCGGCTCCACTCGAGCCACGTTGGGCACTTAAGCGACTAGATCGGGAGCTCCTCCTGGAAGCCGCCATCGTACAGGCCTGGGCCTCTGCGCTGGACAGGCCTGTCAACGTAGACGATGAGGCGGAGTGGTTCTGGGAGGCCATGACCCATGTCTGCGACGCGGCGATGCCTAGGGCTCCGCCCTATAATCTGAGGGGTCAGGTCTACTGGTGGTCGTCGGAGATCGCGAGGCTCAGACGGGCCTGCGTGATCTCGCACCGCCGGTGGGCCCGATTCCGTAGGAGGCGTCGCCGCCCCGCAGATGCGGAGGCCCGAGAGGCGGAGTTGTACGAGGGATACAGGGAGGCTAGACGAGCCCTCCGAGCGGAGATAAGGCGTTCCAAACGGGACGCCTTCCGCGAGCTGCTGGAGACGCTGGAGCGGGACCCTTGGGGGCGGCCCTACCTAATGGTAAGGGGAAAACTGCGCCCCAAAGCCCCGCCGTTGACCCAGTGTCTCCAGCCGGAGCTGCTCGGAGGAGTTGTTAGCTCCCTGTTCCTAGCGCGGGCGGTGGAACATGTTCCACCGCACATGACTCCGCCTCGGTTGCCAATGGTGCCCGACGTGCATGACGACGACGTGCCCGTGGGTCACTTGGGTAGAACTAGAGCTGGCGGTGAGAAGGCTGAGAGCCAAACGCACCGCCCCGGGACCCGACGGCATTCCAGGCCGAGCGTGGGTCCTAGCTCTAGTCGACGACGCTCTCGAGCCCCGACTGACAGGGCTTCTCAGCGCATGTTTGGAGCGGGGTCAGTTTCCCAAATTGTGGAAGACGGGGAAACTGGTCCTCATCCGAAAGGAGGGGCGCCCGGCGGACTCACCGTCCGCCTACCGGCCCATAGTGTTGCTCGACGAGGTGTGCAAGCTCTTTGAAAGAGTAATTGCGAAGCGCCCCGTCGAGCACCTCTCAAGAGTGGGGCCGGACCTGGCGGATGGCCAATATGGCTTCCGCCAGAAGCGCTCCACCGTGGATGCCATCATGCGCGTGAGGGCTCTGGCGGAGGATGCAGTAGCCCGGGGTGAGGTGATGTTGGCGGTATCCCTGGACATCGCCAACGCGTTCAACACCTTGCCCTGGAGTTGCATTAGGGAGGCGCTCGTGTATCACGAAGTGCCTCTCTACCTCCGCCGCATAGTCGGGGCGTATTTGACGGAGAGAGCCGTCTTCTACCCAACCGTGACCGGTCTCGGCCGGCGTGAGATGTCGTGCGGTGTTCCGCAGGGATCGGTCCTGGGGCCGCTCCTGTGGAACATCGGATACGACTGGGTGCTTCGCGGTGAGCTCGCAGACGGTGCTGCCGTCACGTGTTACGCGGACGACACGCTCGTGACGGCGTGCGGAGCCACGTACCGCGAAGCGACCCTGAAGGCCACGACCGCGGTTGCCCAAGTCGTGGAGCGGATCCGGCGGCTGGGTCTCGAGGTGGCTTTGCATAAAACCGAGGCCCTGTTCTTTCATGGGCCTAGAAGCAAGCCACCTGAGGGACCCAGTCTCATCGTGGGAGGTAATCGCATCGGCATCAAGCCCCAAATGAAATATTTGGGGCTCGTGCTCGACGGCCGATGGGACTTCGGAGAGCACATCCGAAGTCTGGCCCCCAAACTGAACGGCACAGCTCTCGCTCTGGCGCGGCTGCTGCCCAACATGAAGGGGCCCGATGACTCCTGCAGGAGACTCTACGCGGGGATCGTGCGGTCCATGGCCCTGTATGGGTGCCCAATATGGGCGGAGGCCCTGAGGGCCGGAAGTGTGCGGATGCTGCGCGCTCCGCAGCGAGTGATGGCTATCAGGGTCATCCGCGGGTACCACACGATCTCCTTCAAGGCGGCGAGTCTCCTTGCCGGAACTCTGCCATGGGACCTGGAGGCGAGAGCCCTTTCGCAACTGTACCAGTGGCGAAAGGAGGCGCGGGAGCAGGGACTGAACCCCGAGCATCGAGAAATCGAGGCCGTGCAGTCCCAGCTCCGCCAGGCCATCATGGTGGAGTGGAAGGAACGACTTGGGCGACCAAGCGCAGGGCACGCCGCAATAGCGGCGGTAAGGCCCATCATGGAGAATTGGCTAGAGAGGCGACACGGAAGCCTCTCGTACCGACTGACGCAGGTGATCTCCGGGAAGGGGTGCTTCGGGGACCACCTGCATCGGATCAGGAAGGAGCCAACGCCTGAGTGTCATCACTGTGACGCGAGCGAGGACTCAGGGCTGCACACGCTGGCGGACTGCCCGGCGTGGGAGGTGCCGAGGCGTGACCTCGTGGCAGCCATCGGGGTGGGAGTCCTCTCGCTCGGCAGCATGATTGCGGCAATGATGCGGAGCGCGAGTGCGTGGGCTGCCGCCACCTCCTTCTGCGAGCATGTGATGCTCGCGAAGGAGATGGCGGAGCGCGCCCGGGAGAGGTTCAGAACTCTCCCGGCCCGCCGAGCCCGCAACATGCTCGCCGCGCGTCGCAGGCGACTCAGGCGCCGGAGGTCACTTAACGACCTCCGTCCTCCATGAGCGCAGGCCTGGGGGTGATGAGGCCGCCTGTCACCCCAGCAGAAGCAGGCCGGGACGGTGGGGCGACTAACGCCCCTCCCCCAAACCGGGGCAAGACGGGGACACCGTGGTTCCCAAACCCGAGGGGGCCATCTCGAAACCGGAGATGGCCCAGGGTCAGTCGGGGTGCGAGGGATATGCTCTATGGGCAACCTTACACCCCGGCGTCTGCAGACCCGAGACGGCGTGCGGTTTTAGTCGGTTCAAGCCCGACATAACCGCCCCCGCTGGCCGGCGGGGGGGTATCCGAGGGGATTTCCGCACGAAAAAAAAAAAGGTATGGAAAGTAGTTGTGAAAAGGGCCGTGGAGTACTCTTAAAAGTTGCGTCTACGAATTATTCATTACGGTTTCCAGTAATTCCTTTGTTTCGCTTGAACAAAATAATAACAGTCTGGCGCCTTGGTACTGATAGTCAGCAACCAAAAATTCATTAATTGTTGCGGGTACCTTTTTTTTTTTTTTTTTTTTTTTTTTTTTCGTGCGGAAATCCCTTCGGATACCCCCCCGCGTGCCAGCGGGGGCGGTTATGTCGGGCTTGAACCGACTAAAACCGCACGCCGTCTCGGGTCTACAGACGCCGGGGTGTAAGGTTGCCCATAGAGCATATCCCTCGCACCCCAACTGACCCTGGGCCATCTCCGGTTTCGAGATGGCCCCCTCGGGTTTGGGAACCACGGTGTCCCCGTCTTGCCCCGGTTTGGGGGAGGGGCGCTTGTCGCCCCACCGTCCCGGCCTGCTTCTGCTGGGGTGACAGGTGGCCTCACCCGCCACCCCCAGGCCTGCGCTCATGGAGGACGGAGGTCGTTAAGCGACCTCCGGCGCCTGAGTTGCCTGCGACGCGCGGCGAGCAAGTTGCGGGCTCGGCGGACCGGGAGAGTTCTAAGTCTCTCCCGGGCGCGCTCCGCCACCTCCTTCGCGAGCATTACATGCTCGCAGAAGGAGGCGGCGGCGGCCCACGCGCTCGCGCTCCGCACCATTGCCGCAATCATGCTGCCGAGCGAGAGGACTCCCGCCCCGATGGCTGCCACGAGGTCACGCCTCGGCGCCTCCCACGCCGGGCAGTCCGCCAGCGTGTGCAGCCCTGAGTCCTCGCTCGCGTCACAGTGATGACACTCAGGCGTTGGCTCCTTCCTGATCCGATGCAGGTGGTCCCCGAAGCACCCCTTCCCTGAGATCACCTGCGTCAGTCGGTAGGAGAGGCTTCCGTGTCGCCTCTCCAGCCAATCCTCCATGATGGGCCTTACCGCCGCTATTGCGGCGTGCCCTGCGCTTGGTTGCCCAAGTCGTTCCTTCCACTCCACCACGATGGCCTGGCGGAGCTGGGACTGCACGGCCTCGATTTCTCGAGGCTCGGGGTTCCATCCCTGCTCCCGCGCCTCCTTTCGCCACTGGTACAGTTGCGAAAGGGCTCTCGCTTCCAGGTCCCATGGCGGAGTTCCGGCAAGGAGACTCGCCGCCTCGAAGGAGATCGTGCGGTACCCTCGGATGACCCTGATGGCCAGAACCCGCTGCGGAGCGCGCAGCATCCGCACAGTTCTGGTCCTCAGGGCCTCCGCCCATATTGGGCACCCATACAGGGCCATGGACAATTGTTGCGGGTACCTACTACTACATCTTCGAGCCGTTTGAAAACCGTCCTGCTAACTTTCAGTTTTTGTTTTCGCGCATTGTAGAGACTACACTTTACGCTCTCAAAAGCTGACACTTTCACTCCTTCTCGCATCAAACATTTGGTGTGTTCTGCATAAACTTTACGCATTGGCTATGCAGAAGTTTTTTTTCTTTTTTTTTTTTTTTTTCGTGCGGAAATCCCTTCGGATACCCCCCCGCGTGCCAGCGGGGGCGGTTATGTCGGGCTTGAACCGACTAAAACCGCACGCCGTCTCGGGTTTACAGACGCCGGGGTGTAAGGTTGCCCATAGAGCATATCCCTCGCACCCCGACTGACCCTGGGCCATCTACGGTTTCGAGATGGCCCCCTCGGGTTTGGGAACCACGGTGTCCCCGTCTTGCCCCGGTTTGGGGGAGGGGCGCTAGTCGCCCCACCGTCCCGGCCTGCTTCTGCTGGGGTGACAGGTGGCCTCACCCGCCACCCCCAGGCCTGCGCTCATGGAGGACGGAGGTCGTTAAGCGACCTCCGGCGCCTGAGTTGCCTGCGACGCGCGGCGAGCAAGTTGCGGGCTCGGCGGACCGGGAGAGTTCTAAGTCTCTCCCGGGCGCGCTCCGCCACCTCCTTCGCGAGCATTACATGCTCGCAGAAGGAGGCGGCGGCGGCCCACGCGCTCGCGCTCCGCACCATTGCCGCAATCATGCTGCCGAGCGAGAGGACTCCCACCCCGATGGCTGCCACGAGGTCACGCCTCGGCGCCTCCCACGCCGGGCAGTCCGCCAGCGTGTGCAGCCCTGAGTCCTCGCTCGCGTCGCAGTGATGATATGCAGAAGTACCTGCTACTTCTTTTAATTCATGCATAGAAAGTGCTATTTGATTTTGGGCCGCTTCTGGTTTACAGTCACTATTATGAAAATTAAATTGTTTTTATTTAAGTACACACACGTTAATTGTAAAAATATTGTTTTATGTGATTCTGAAATTAACTACTTTTGATATTGAGCTTACTAACATTATTTATCGTGACAGAACCATGACAGTTTATACTATTTCGCCGATTCCGACAAAACCAAATTTGAGATAAATTTTTATAGATTTTTTGTTTATACTACTGGTTTTCTTTATATAATAATACTTCGCCGCGTTTTCGGGTAATTATTACAAAATCCGTTATTTATTTGCACTCTATTAGTATGCACTGGTATGCACAAATTGAATATGAAGTAATGTACTCTGTGATAGTTATCTTCTAATGTCATAAAATATGTCATAGGTCGCCCAGTGATTAAGATAGGAATAAACAAAAAGACTACCACTAGGCTAAACAATCTCTTTGCATAAAATGTCATCATGAAATATCGATGAATAAGAGGTATGGTGTTAATCATCCGCACTAATTAATATGTAATAAAAGGTGTTGTATTCGTGGCGGTGTGACTAACAAGAAAAAAATTCCTGATAGTCGTCACACTGGTGTGATAACCTGGGCCTGTAGACAAAGTGACATTCTACTAGTGGAATAGCTACGAAGCGAACCTTCAAATGTTCAATATGTATGGGAGTGACATTATTTGTTACACGTGACATGTCGACAAATGTTGTCTCTCCCATACATTTCGGTCTTTTGAAGGTTCGCTTCGTTGCGATTCCACTAGTAGAATGTGACTTTGTCTATAGGCCCTGGTGTGACCACGAGTCCGGCCCAACGGCTTCTACGTCGCCGTTGCACTAAAGACCACCATTTTATCATTATTGACATAAAAATTATAATAGTGTCCATCATTATACAGATTTCAACTGAGCTTGGTAGATATTGGTATATGTATTTATAAATAAAAAAGTATTTCTTTTGCAGATTTATGACTGTCGAGAAGTGACAACTGCCACAGGAATGTTCGAAGCTTTATGCACGCACATCAAATTCAGCACAAATAAAGGAAACATTAAGTAAGATACTAATGAACATTATTACAATTACATAAGTCCAGAGGCATGACTCGCTTGATGCAATCTTCAAAGGGGAAAATGGAGTGTACCGCCATTCTCGCGAACCATACCTTTATTTTTTTTTTTTTTTTATCGTGCGGAGATCCCTTCGGATACCCCCCCGCCGGCCAGCGGGGGCGGTTATGTCGGGCTTGCACCGACTAAAACCGCACGCCGTCTCGGGTCTTCAGACGCCGGGGTGTAAGGTTACCCATAGAGCATATCCCTCGCACCCCGGCTGACCCTGGGCCATCTCACCACTAACAGCATCGCTCATCCTGTCTCCTCTGAAAGCAGAGGAGTACGGCGAACCATACCTATAGGTACCTGTATAGCATACCGCTATCTACTTCTATGTTTAAGTAAGATACTATCTGACAAAGGGGTTAATAGTTAAGAGGTAACTGAGGGTTAACCTACTGCAAAGTTAAACAATACTAGCTAGGTGAGACTTAGGATGGGTGACCGCTCTTAACACATTGTGAACTCGCCATACCTCGGAAAGCATGTTAAGCCGTCGGTCCCGGTTACCATATAAACATCTGTGGCATTCGTTAAGGGTAGTTAGAGCCCTGAAAACACCGACAACCTTCAATGTGTACTTAACTACAGAACTTTGATATTATACTGATACTTTGTGGAGGTCAAATGGCAAACGCTTCACGAAAAACATCCGGGTTCGGCCGTTTCGTAGGTAGACTGAAAGACAACTATTTACAAAACAGATCATGTACTACTTCAATGAGTAGTGATCCGCTATACTATACATTCAACTGCGACTTAAGGACAGAATTAACATTTGGATATATTTAGCTAATTGATAATCATAAATCGCTCGAACAATAAGCAGCAATTAAGGTCATTGGAAACATCAATAGCTGTTACAATTTCTTTCACAGTTCTGCAATATCAATATTTCGTCAACGTACAGATGGTAAACACGACTACAGGATATGGAATCCACAGCTCTTGGGCTATGCCGGTTACCTGCAGCCGGATGGCACCGTCCTTGGGGACCCTGCACGCGTAGAATTCACCGAGGTATTCACTTCGTTATACTCTTCTTTCACATATTTAACTATGCGAGAAAAGCGAGAGCCGACGCGTTACAATTCAAACAAATTCGCTCAATTCGCGTCTAACTCAAAGATTCAATAATGCAGCGCCGGAGCCCGATTCAGTGGAATTACGTTATTATAGAATGTGTGATTTCAAAATTAACGAAAATTTACAAAATAAAAATTTTAAAATAAATATGAAAAAGAATCAATCTTTGAGAGTAGCTCACATCCGGTTTTACTCGATAGTTTTACTCCAAAGCGAGTAAAAATTTGCGGCTGGGTCATAAAACTCATACGCAATCTGGAATCAAATGAATACAATTTCCTGAAATTGCAGATGAATGCTAAATGTGTGGACGAAAGATTATGCCGTGATTTTTGGGGTCTGTACCCAAAGAGTACGGGACCCTATTACTAAGACTCCGCTGTCCGCCCGTCTGTTACCGGGCTGTATCTCATGAACCGTGATAGTTAGACACTATCTGTCTGTATAGATCCTTTCCGTCGGTACGTTTTATAACACTATCTTTTTCTTCAGGTGTGTCAGAAACTCGGATGGAAGGGACCAGGTACTGCGTGGGATTTGTTACCACTAGTCCTTTCGGCTGACGGCAAGGATCCAGAATTCTTTGATTTGCCTCGGGAAATTGTTATGGAAGTTAAAATGGAACACCCAAAGTAAGATTTGCTACATATACCTAATAAAAACTGAAATATTTTCTATGAATCTCCTGTATCATGATGGTAGAGCGTTCGAGTACTACATGTGACCTTGCGGGTTCAATTATCTAGTCACATTACAAGTATACACTTTGGAGCTTATTACTAGGCTTATTACTTTTGATTGGTTTGTTGGCTTTTACTACAGCGACTGCTATCTGACCTCCCAACCTCTAGAAGAAAACTTGCGCCAGAGTCTCGTCCGTAATTTAGCAGTTGCGCCGATTTGCAGGTAAGGTCGGTAGGGCCATTACACCCAAGAGTATTATTTGTATTATTATTCAGCATTCGTAATGAATTAACAGGCTGACAGAGAGACATTGTATGAAATCTAAACCTATTCAATTTATTCGTGCTGTATCGCTTATTTAAATAATTTATTTTCAGAAAATATTATCTGTGATGTAATAAGTTGTTGATTGACTTGTTTTATATTTCACTAGCTGCGCACCCTAGCTTCGGCTTAATTATAGCAGCTTACTCGAGTACATACTTGTCCTGAATCCAATTTGATGCTGTCATTCGGCAGTTAAGCGCGACATACGTAGCGGCAGAGTAAAAATCATAAGTATCTAAATATGATTGGTTTTAGGTACGAATGGTTCAAGGACCTAGGGCTCCAATGGTACGCCGTGCCAGCAGTCTCCAACATGAGAATGGATTGTGGAGGCTTGGAATTCACGGCGACTGCCTTCAACGGCTGGTACATGAGCACAGAGATCGCGTGTAGAACCTTCTGTGATATTAACAGGTTCAATATGATTGAGGTGAGTGGGTCTTTGGTCTTTATTGACCAACATCTTCGAGCCATTGGAGACGCGTAGGGACATTATCTCATAGACTGTATTTTTACTTTTACAATGAGTTTTCTCAAGTAGCTCCACCTAGTGATAGCCATATCTATACACTTATGAACCCCCAGGGGATCTAAGTGGACAAAAAATTCTACTGGATAGAGGCCGCCTTTCTTTGTCGTAAGATTAAATACTAAATCCTGGGTTCTTTAACTGAGATGTGGCAAAACATCTATCGAGGCCGTCAAATTAATGACCATGACAAACACCGCTACATTATTTAATAAATATACCTCTGAGGTGACAAACGAGTACATGAACCACCTGATAATACAGTCACTGGTGCCTTTCCTTATGCATGTCCAGCCATGAACTTAACGGTCGGTATATGTCAGAAAAATCAGAATGTTCAAAACCTCGCTCCAAGTAATCTCGAAGTCATCTAGAAATCTACCACAGCCTGTACTAGACATAGGTCTCTCCCAATAAAGCGCCTGATTCTCCGACTACCGTATCCACTGTCCCCTAACTTTTTCAGGTGTTTATTTGGCTGAAGGAGCGTCTCACCTTCCTTTTATCGATTTGCGGTCTTCTAGGAACTTACTTTAAACCACGCCTCTTTCAGTATAATTGTTTCCCTTCCTAGTTATTAGATACGTGTCTTTATTATGGCCATATTGTTTTTAATACTCAACAGAGAGTAGCTACGGAGATGGGCTTGGACACAAACGCGAAACCACCACTTTGGAAAGATGCAGCTCTTGTGGAAATGAATGTAGCCGTGGTGCACAGTTTCCTAAGAGACCGAGTGACAATTGTTGATCACCATACAGCTGCCGAAACTTTTATGAGTCACTTGAAAACAGAGAACAGAATTCGGTAAGTGTTTATCCAGTCGGTATGTTTAAGCACGGTTCGATATGACATTAGCAAATACTCATAAGTTAGTAGCTGTGCCTGGCCTGGCCTCGATGCAATTATAGCACCTTAAGAATGGACTTTCGAAAAATAGTCTTCCATGGAAACCTTGTCCCGACAGCGGCAATTCTTTTTTACAAGCTTCTATTCAACTTGTACTATCATGTAAGTTGTCCGTCAAAATTTGCAAACCATTTTTCAACCATTTGTTGGCATCTGATTGTGTTGAAATTTGGATGGAGTTTGGATGCCAACTGAATAAACGATTGCTTCCAAAAATAATTGCAATAATTATATTATTACTAGCCGACCTGGTAAACTTCGTTATACCTTAGAATCAAGTTATGTTAGTTACCTTATCAGCTGAATTTATTATGAGAATGTCTCTTTGCACCCCGGCATTAAATACCGGTTGGTTCGAGTTCGACATTACTACCCCCACTTTGGCCGGCAGTGGAAGGCCGACAAACCGCTGAGATTACAGCTAAAAAAAAACACGAAAAGGCACAGTATAAGCGGAGACAAATCTAAAAAATCAAAGGTCATGAAAATCGGTCCACCTGTTCGCGAGTTCATCGCAGTCATCATAGATATTACCATATATAGTAATGGTATAAACAATAGAAATAGTAATTAGTATGTAAGTAGTGGGCCAGTTGTTCCGAGTATACCCTCTGTAAGGGACTGGTCGCCGGTTCAAGTACTATCCTGGATGTTCACGTTTTCCGCCCACTTTAAATCTATAAGGAAAAAGTTTCTGGTTGACGGTAACAGGCTAGCCCTGTTTTCGTAAAACTAATACACATAGTTGTTAATAAAGTGTAATGTATTAATACTTACATTATGTCACTGGTCCGAGTGTCAACCAAATTAACATTAATTAAGTTAAATTAAATAGCCGCGGTAGCCTAGTGGTATGGGTAATGGACTGCTGAGACGAGGTCTCGGGTTCGATCCCAGGTTTTATCATGGCACACACCAATGACTTTTCGATGCTTTTCGAAGTTATGTGTGTATTTATCGCAGGCTTATAAGTGCCCGGTTAATGGCAATAGGCTCGCCACCTATTACATTGGGACCTAAACATAAACTGGCGAAATGTGGGTGCTAGCACCTCTGCCTACCCCTTCGGGGATATAGACGTGAGTTTATGTTATGTTTAAGTTAAATTACATATTCTCAAAGACAGTTTCTTTCAGAGGAGGCTGTCCAAGTGATTGGATATGGATCGTTCCACCCATGTCTTCGTCTTTGACTCCTGTGTTCCATCAAGAAATGGCACTTTACTTTCTCAGGCCTTCTTACGAATACCAGGTAAGTTTCGTACATACATTATCATTCCATCGCGTGGCGTGTGCGTTCTCACGCAAGCCCAACACGGTTGTGGTGACGGACGCGAAGTTTCAATCCTATGTAACGCTCCTTTGCGTCCGTAGTGTCACTACACACTAAGCTGAGAGTCTAGCGCGACGAGACTGAGCGAAATAGCACGCACAGTTTTCAAACGCTCCTATCTTATACATTATGGTCGCATTATGGGCTTAGTTAACATGTGATCTGATGCGCGGGTGGCTGGTGAAAAAAACAGTTTTGTCTTATCACTCGTCTTTCGATGATTCTTTTTGTAAAATGACGGTAAATACTGAAGTTTTCATAAATTTTCATAAAAAAATTGTAGGATACAATTTCAATGCTTCATATAAGCTAAAAATTCAACACTCAGTTCTTTTTTATTTATTTCATGCACATATATATCTAAACATGATCGCGTTAATTCCCGTTAAATTATTGTATATTATGGAACGCGAAAGTTTTACTTTTTTAAATTTTAAAATTTGATAGAAATGCCGTTCAAAATTAGACCATTTTATCCATAGCTTTGCCTTATTTCTCATCCAAATAAATGATTTAGTATTCAAGATTGTTTCAATACCTGTTGATTACTTTTTGAATTATTGAAATCGGACATTCCAATCAAAAGATATTACGAAATTAAAAATACAAAATTAGAAAACAAGAAACACGCCGACACGCCAGTGTGGCTCCATGTAGCGCAGCAAGCAACGCGGTGGGAAAGGTGGCACTAAGGTGCGTGACAGGGGTGTGCGCATCTAGGGCACGCCGTAGTAGTGGCGGTAAGACCCATCATGGAGGACTGGATAGAGAGGCGACACGGGAACCTCTCGTACCGGCTGACATAGGTGATCTCTGGGAAGGGGCGTTCGTGGACCACCTGTGTCTGATCAGGAGGAAGCCAACGTCTGAGTGCCATCACTATGATGCAAGTGAGGACTCAGGGCTGAACACGCTAGTGCCTGGTGTAGGTGGCCGTGGTGCGTGGTGCGCCCTCGTGGCGGCCCTCAGAGTAGGAGTTCTTTCATTCGGCGTCTTGCTCACAGCGATGGTGCGCAAAGCGAGTGGGTGGGTTGCCGCCGCCTCCTTCTGCGAGCAAGTAGTGCTCGAGAACGAGGTGGCGGAACGAGTCTGGGGGAGACTTAGGTTTCTCCCGTTCCGCAGAGCCCGCGAAGCGTAGAGGCGACTCAGACATCGGTGGTCGCTGAAAGATTCCGTCCTCCATGAGCGTGGAGCCGTTGCGCCCTCCCCCCCCCCCCTCTTTCCGGGGACAAGACGGGGATACCATCTCGAAACCGTAGATGGCCCTGGGTCAGTCGGGCTGCGAGGGGAATGCCTTACACTCCTTACACCCCGGCGTCTGAAGACCCGAGACGGCGTGTGGTTATAGTCACCACCACCCCCGGTGGGGAGGGATACACGCGGGATTTCCGCTCGAACAAAAATGGTCTGCGCATTTATGAAATAGGTAGCCGCTGAAAATAATTACACCCCCTAAAATAAAATACATAAAACAACAAAAAAAAGATTGTATATAAAAAAGGTTTATTTGAAATTTCAACCTGTATGGGGATGAAATAGGGGATCATAGTTCGTTAGTCGCGATAACCGATATCTACGCGAGCGGAGCCGCGGGCAACAGCTAGTGTAAATATAATTTGATTGGATTCGATTTCCTGTCAACTCATGAATTTTTGATACTAAGGGTGGATTTCAAAAAAGCTCAACTGGATTATCATATTGAATCAAACGATAATGGCAGGGGTTTTTTTTTACGTGCGGAAATCCCTTCGGATACCCCCCCGACGGCCAGCGGGGGTGGTTATGTCGTGTATCGACTAAAACCGCACGGTGTCCTCCTCAAGTGTCCATTGCCGGGCACCCCGGGTAAGCCCTCGAAAGGATAACCCCAGGGTTAGCAAGAATATGCGTACCTAATCTTTAAAAATAAATTTATCGTAAACGTATTTTTTAAGTATAATTTACGCTTCATTCAGATTGTAGTATTAATCTCGGGTCATTACTCATCTTCCTCCCCGTTTCGCAATTATTCGGGGTTGATCGAACCGGCATCATTCCTAACGTAATCTGACACTATCCATAAATTCCTCGATAAATATACACAAAATTACGTAATGAAGTGTTTGTTTTATCATTATATCGAATTTGGTTATATTGTAGCTATTGTAGCGCTTTTCTCAGCATAAATGGGACAGCAATATCTTATGCTGTACTTTGTGCCGTTAATGAATTTCGAAAGCTTTACTCCTGCTTCTTACCTTTCCATATTCCATTTCCCTCTATAGATAATAATGCGCGAGTACCTTCTTTGCTATTGCAAATGTTCATATGCCACGGTAACCGCTTACCATCAGGCCATCATTTGTCACTGAATTAAAAGATAGTAAAAGCCCACATTCCCGAATGTTACCGAAAATGTAAGGAGATTTTTTTTGACTTTATAAATTTCTTCATAAGATTATCATTACAGGTTATTCCTTGAACATTGTTTGTTAGGAATTAGATATAACATTACGATAGCCTGATGACTTTGTCATGTATAGTTTCAAATCCAATTGAAATGAACTATGAAAGAACTACCTCCCTAAACTGAAAGAAGAAGCTCTACAAAATTCGTCTTACTCTTAAAAACTCTAGCAAGAAATACCAACACACGTAGCACACTATTTTCCTATAGTTAGCGAAGCATCTTGACGTTACAAGTGGTTATGGAAATTTGTGATCGAATATTATTATGATTTTCCCATATTAGATTTAGCGGATTTCTACCTGCATTAGGTAAATGGTATGAGAATAGTTGTAATTTCACTGTTACAACTTTCTGTTCAAATAAATCGAAGAAAAAATCAAAGTCACAGTTTTACTCACTTGAATTACAACCCTGAACATAAAACACTGCAAATCTGCAAAATTCGTATCCATGACTGAATAACAAAATCATAAATGCCCTTTTATTTCCATAGGATCCGCCTTGGAAGTCATACGAATGGAAAAAAACAGACAGTACTAGAAAAGTTAAAAGAAAGTTCCACTTCAGGCAAATTGCACGCGCTGTCAAGTTTACTGCCAAACTATTTTCAAGAGCTCTATCCAGACGCGTTAGAGCGACCATCTTGTATGCCAGTGAGACAGGCAAATCGGAACAGTATGCCAAAGATTTAGAAACTATTTTTGGGTACGCGTTCAATACACAGGTGAGATTCCAATTTTTCAATAATAGGTATAATTATATTTTAGTTTTATAGATACCCCTAAATTTAGCAATTTATAATTATTTTTCTGTTGTCAGTTACTTCATTATAAAAAGTATCATATTTTTCCGTCATTCGTAAGTAATACGAGATTTCACGCACATACTACACTCAGTGCACATTCGTCCCTGACATTAATTGATTTTTATAAATTGGAGGCCAAAACTTTAAATTTCATAATTAATGTCGAATAAAGCTCATCCAGATATCCTTTTACGGTAGCTTTAAAATACGAATAAAACGTCGGATTTCACGCTCTATAAACTACAATTAACCGAGACTTGCATTTTGGATGCTCACCAAACTCTAAGGAACTAAACCGTACTAGATAATGTTTTGCATCTCCAACCATTATTAGATTACCACATTGCATACGAGAACTGTCGTCTTAAGTGCTTTCTTAGATTTTACGGATAAACAATCAGTCATATTTTCCAACAGGTACTATGCATGTCGGAATACGATTTCTTTTCCATCGAGCACGAAACTCTACTTATCATCGTAGCATCAACTTTTGGTAATGGTGAACCGCCAGGAAACGGAATAGTAAGTTTTTAGACCATTGCGGTTTCTTGGACCTAGATCGTGTTCAACAAATGGCAGTGTACTAATTACTGTCGTAGTTACTATAAGCGCCCCTTCAGTTTGCACACTGTGACTGATCTCGTCAGGAAATATCTATTTTGGGGTACAAAAACCTTTTTCAAATTAATTAATATAATTATCACAATTCCCATTAGCTGTCTAACATTTCTGTACAACTTTAGGGACCCTAATATGTATTCAAGCGGTCACTTCTCCAAATGATTAACAAAGGAAACAATATTAAATGCCATTTTGTTAACAGGAATTCATGGAACATCTTTTTGTAATGTTGAAGAATGAAAGAGAAAGTCAAGAAGAAGAAAAAAATGATTACAGTGCTGTGTAAGTTATAGAACATAGAAGAATTCTGTGGTAACTGTTTTGATGCATTTTGCCTGACAAATATTTTATTGCAGGAGCTTAAAGACCCCAACGCTAAGAGCACTATCGCGCACTAACAGTGTTTTGGCAGCTAGTATGGAGTACAGCAGACAAACGAGTAAACATAGTATAAACAGGCAGCTTTCGCGAATCTCCGACAAAAGTAATACTCATTATAGTGCTGTCAGAAACTTTTTGTGTTATTAAAATAAGTTCTGTATATTAATAAATATAATTTCGTTTTCAGGCAGCATTCCAACAACATCATCAGATCAAATTTCAGCATTAAGTAGCGTGCGTTACGCTGTATTTGGTTTGGGCTCGAGTGCTTATCCTAAATTCTGTCACTTTGCAGTCAACGTTGACAATATCCTAGGTGAATTAGGTGGAGAACGACTTTTACCACTGGCTCGTGGAGATGAATTGTGTGGACAAGAACAAGCATTCCGTAAATGGTCCTCAGAAATATTCCAAGTACGTCTAATTTACGAATGTAATCATTTAAAGCAATGTAATGTAAATTCATAACCATTTCTTCAGCCTCAAAGATTGAGACGACTAATTAATTTACAGGTTTCATGCGAAACCTTCTGCTTGGAGAATGATATGATGAATGACGCACAAAAAGCTTTCGAGACAATATCCTTGACACCAGAAACTGTACGATTTGGCAAGCCTACCACACAACTGAGTTTATTTGAAGCTATAAAAACCGTACATAAAAAGAATCTGATTCCATTAAAAGTACAAGAAGTTAAATATTTGGGAAAACATGAAGCTACAAAAAGTGCTACTATATTCGTAGATTTGAGAACGGAGGTCAGTTAATATTTATAATCCTGCTTGATATTGATTAATAAAATTAAATTCAAGCCTCAAAAAATCTCCGACTTAGCTAAAAACACTCCCGACTGATTTACCTTACTAACAAAAAAAAAAAGAATTCAAAATCAGTTCATTCGTTCGGGAGCTACGACAGACAGACATACACAGACACGTCAAACTTATAACATCTATTTTGTGTCGGGGGTTAAAAAGGTGCTGCTTAACTGAAAAGTTCCTGTAATCTAAAATTTAACCTTTTTTTTTTCGTGCGGAAATCCCCTCGGATACCCCCCCGCCGGCCAGCGGGGGCGATTATGTCGGGCTTGAACCGACTAAAACCGCACGCCGTCTCGGGTCTGCAGACGCCGGGGTGTAAGGTTGCCCATAGAGCATATCCCTCGCACCCCGAAATCTAAAATTTAACCTAATGTGTAATGTGATAAGTAGAACATAACCTAATGTGTAATGTGATAAGTAGAACATTGCAATAAATTGAAGGATCCATAAGATAGAAAAATATTACAAATCAAATAGCACAACCAAAAAAATCTAATAATACAACAAAAATGGTGATTATATTATCTATATATTACTTTAAAATATAGTAGGTATAGATATCTACTCATAAACAGAATTAAATATTAAAACTACTTGTATTATACTTGCAGCGTTTAAAGTACGAGCCTGGTGATCATATAGCGATATTACCTTCAAATCCAAAAGACGTTGTAGATGTTGTTCTTAGTCGTATCACTGATGTAGAAGATTACGATAAACAAGTACAGGTTGAAGTATATGTAGAAAAATTGGTACCTACAGGTAAACTGACAAATATTTTCACAATTATCACTATTGATACCCAATCACAAATACTTAACATTAATTTTGGTTGTATTTTCACCAAAGCTGGGAAATAAACACTAATAGCAGTTAGATTCGTAATGAATTTGATTTCAAAAAAGAAGAAAGAAAAAGAAAAATTCTAAATATTCTAAAAACAGAAAATACAAAGAGGAAAATTATCAAGGAAACAGTAAAGCAGAATGCAGTTAACTGGTAAAAACTACTTTGAATAATATGTTTTAGGTATTGCAAAATCATGGGAGAGCCACAAACCACTACCTTCCGTTTCTGTTCGTGATATTTTTACTAAATTTGTGGATGTCACTACCCCGCCCAAAATTCCGGTTTTGAAATACCTAGCCACTACATGTTCTGATGACAGTGAAGCTGAAAAGATTAAGGAATTAATTGCGGTAAGGAATATTTTCAAAAATTATGAATATGCATCATTATGGTATTTAAATAATCTATTTCTTCTATAATTTGTTTATGTACATTACCTTCATTTGCCTAGTATACGTTTATATTGTCCAGTATTTTTTTAAATTATTTTTCGTCTACCCCATATGAAAACCCAGTAAGACTTTTATGAATAAATAATACTTAGTTATAAGTCAGCATACTAATACAGTTTGAAGTGCTTAAAAATTTTTTCCTTACACATCATAAGATATATATTATTTTGTAGGATTCAAATAGGTACGACGACTGGAGTTACTTCAATCATCCAAATATAGCCGATGTACTGGAGCAGTTTCCATCGTGCAAGCCCAAGGGATCGATGCTGGCTACATTATTGCCTCCGTTACAACCAAGGCGCTATTCAATATCGTCATCACCCTTAATACACTCTGATAACATACATTTAACGGTTGCAGTCGTAGTATTTAGGTCACAAAGTAAGTATAAATGATTTCAAAAGTATTCCCAGGTTCAAATATTCTGCCGTTAAAGTCAGTCAATTTTAAAATGAACAGAGACTTCAAAGTGACAGGATTAGATCAGTGAACTCAATTTAGTCAACGAACAGTCGTTGACTACAGACGAGATGCGCAAATTGAGCCTACGTACACACCTAGGAATATTTTATGCATCTAGTCCTAGTGATCGACTAAACTTTAAGACACACACAAGAGAAATTTTGTTAGTAATATTCGTAAGTGTATATAAAAAGCTTAACACAATCTTTTTAATCGTAGCCTGATAACAAGTATATAAACATCTCCTCTTGAGTTTGAAGAATAACTCCTGAAGTTGGATGGCATTTTGTATATTTCATTCAACACCAGAAAAAACATCGTCGTCACCAGCTTCCAATATACCTTTTTTTTTTTTTTTTTTTATCGTGCGGAAATTCCTTCGGATACCCCCCCGCCGGCCAGCGGGGGTGGTTATGTCGGGCTTGCACCGACTAAAACCGCACGCCGTCTCGGGTCTTCAGACGCCGGGGTGTAAGGTTACCCATATAGCATATCCCTCGCACCCCGGCTGACCCTGGGCCATCTCACCACTAACAGCATCGCTCATCCTGTCTCCTCTAAAAGCAGAGGAGTACGGAGAGCGATGTGTTCCCGCCACGTTGGGTATTGGCCGACGATCAATGCCAACCCTATGAAGGGGTGAAGGGGAAGCCATTGACCGCCGCCCAGGGTGTACCGGCCGCTCCGATTCCGTTCCCCCCGGACTGCAGCGGGATCGGAATCGGAGCGACACTCGAGGAGGTTACCCAACACACACCCCAGCTTCCAATATACCTATGACTTAATTTATGTTACCATAAGTATTATATACTGCACGTTTCCATTACAATTCTTTTCTAGGTCCGACTGAAAGTTTCCTGAAAGCAATGTCATTTATAATAACCTAATTGAATCAATAATTCTAATAATCTACTTCAATTTTCAGATGGTAATGGACCACTGCGGTATGGTGTTTGCTCAACGTATTTAAAAAATCTGAAACCTGGCGATGAAGTAATAGCATTTATAAGAAAGTAAGCAAAAATTTAAAAAAAAAACTAAATAATCTACTGCCTCCTCACTTTAGACTATTGATGCTTTAAATAAAATTTGTTATATTTTCCATACGAAAGTAAACTAACATTGCAACTAACTAACATGCAAACCATTGGATTACGAAAATGGTTTACTTAAATTTGTCATCTATGGAGACATAATGAATTTTATGAATAAGCAAGATAACTCAATTAAATTTTTAAGCATTTTGTATGCTTACTTTTTCTAAAGATTTAGACCGGAAAAAGAGAACAAAGAGAACGTGTCTAGATAGCTCAGCTGGTCAGAGCATTCCCCCTGTAAGGGACTGGTCACGGGTTCAAGTCCCTTTCTTGATGTTCTCTTTTTCCGATCTAAATCTTTAGAAAAATTAAGCATACAAAATGCTTAAAAATTTAATTGAATTAATTAGGCGGAGTCATCAAAAAACAATGTTTAAAATTGACGGTAAAGTTATTCATTATTTCCATAGTTCGCAACAATTACGGTAGATGGCTCCAGCGTCGCCTTAAGACGTATATAATATATCGGAGAATTTCGAATACCTGGGACGTGTCTAGATAGCTCAGCTGGTCAGAGCATTCCCCCTGTAAGGGACTGGTCGCGGGTTCAAGTCCCGTTCTAGATGTTCTCTTTTTCCGATAAATCTTTAGAATAAGCAAGATAACTACTAAAACTTTACTGAAGCTCACGTATAATTAAAAAAATAACACATCATTTAACTGCACGTGAAATTCAAATGATAACTATTTGTAGACTACAACAAAAATTTCGTCGTCATAACCAAAAAATGTTACTTCCGTAGGGCATCTACATTCCACATGCCTGCAACGATATCAGCGCCTATTATCATGGTCGGTCCCGGTACTGGTATAGCACCATTTAGAGGCTTTTGGCATCACAGAAGGCATCTAATACAAAATACAAAGGAGAAAGCTGGCCCAGCGTGGTTATATTTTGGATGTAAATATAAGGATATGGATTTGTATAAAGAAGAGAAACAGAGAGCACTGGAAGACGGTATCATTCACCAAGCAAGACTTGCTATGTCGAGAGAAGCTGGTGCCGAAAAAGTGAGTATTTAAAGTAACGGCTCTTTTAATTGCCTACGATTCTATTGTTAAGTAACTAGCATGTATAGTTATTATCAGAGTAAATAGCTACAAGATGTTTATACTATGTACTTCCCCGCTGGCCGGCGGGGCGTTATCAGACGTGATATCCGCACGCAAAAAAGAAGTTAAGAATGGCTATATTTATGTTGAATAATCTTGTTTTCAGGTTCCGTAGCCAAATGGCAAAAACGGAACCCTTATAGATTCGTCATGTCTGTCTGTCCGTCCGTATGTCATAGCCACTTTTTTCCGAAACTATAAGACCTATGCTGATATGCTAAACTTGGTAAGTAGATGTATTCGGTTCACAGAATACATCTACTTACCAAGTATTGTAGTACCATTACCATTGAGATTTTCACACAAAAATAGAAAAAAAAACAAAAGTTTACTTAGAACTGAAACTCATAAAAAAAATTCATCAAACCCATACGTGTGGGATATTTAAGGATAGGTCTTCAAAAAGGATATTGAGGTTTCTAATATAATTTTTTTCTAAATTTAATAGTTTACGCGATAGACACTTCCAAAGTGGTAAAATGTGTGTTCCCCCCTCCCCTGTAACTTTTAAAATAAGAGGATGATAAAACTAAAAAAACTATATTTTTGTGTGAAAATCTTGATGTGGTTCATAGATTACATCTACTTACCAAGTTTCAACAGCATAGTTCTTATAGTTTCGGAAAAAAGTGGCTGTGACATACGGACGGACAGACAGACAGACATGACGAATCTATAAGGGTTCCGTTTTTTGCCATTTGGCAACGGAACCCTAAAAACTACCATACAAAATATTTAAATTTCATCTTTCTTTATAAATAAAAATGAATCGCCAAAATGTATGTACGCGCATAGCTTCTGAACGACTGCACAAATTTTTTTTTTATACAAAATTTGTCCTGACAATAAGTCAGGACAAATTTTGTATGAAAAAAAAATTGTTTGGAAAGTCCACGGGTAACGTGCTTTGTTAGCACCGGGGCGTAGCCAGGGTGCCCAGCAAGTTAAAATACATATATTTTATAATTTGATTATTTCGTGGATTAAGTTATTGAATTTTAATTTGGTTATCTATGTTTGTGTTTATAACAGAAATGTTATAAACTATTGGGTCCGATTTTTTATATTTTGATTTCGTATTATAATTTCGTTCGATTTCGTATTAAAAAAAACGAAGAGAAAAAATAGAAGAGAGAAAAAAAATATTTATAGTACTAACGGTATTTGTAGGTAAAACTAATAAAAATCTAACTGTAACCTTTCGTGGTGCACATAGTAATGGCTCATACTAATTCCATAATATCCTTCCAGAAATACGTGCAAGCTTATTTAGAAGAGGACGGCAAAGAATTGTGTCGACTGCTGACAGAAGAAAATGGCCATTTCTACGTGTGTGGCGATATCAAAATGGCAGATGATGTCCGGCAAAAACTTAAGGAATTAATCATAAAACATGCTGGTATGACTGACGAAGAAGTAGAAGGCTATCTGATTGATATGGTGGTAAGTATTCTTAAGCTTTTGTTGTTAGAATCCATTCAGCAGCGTTGCATTGTAAAGTTCGTTAGGCACCGTGAGAAAATACTTTGGAAAGTATTGAAATAGGAAATTGTAATTCTCGACGAAATGCAAACAAATCTTAACGTTTGTCTCCTCACTCTAGTATAACATTAAGTAAATAATTTTAAATTATATAGGCCATAATAGAGGTACTACGCAGTGTACCCGAGGGGGCCATCAAGAAACCGGAGATGGCCCAGGGTCTGTCGGGGTGCGAGGGATTATGCTCTATGGGCAACCTTACACCCCGGTGTCAGAAGATCCGAGCCGGCGTGCCGTTTTAGTCGGTTCAAGCTCGACATAACCGCCCCATGCTGGCCGACGGGGGAGTATCCGAAGGGATATCCGCAATAAAAAAAAAAAAAAGGAGCAGCAGCAGCAGGAGGGTCAGCTTATCCGAGGGGACTTCCGCACGAAAGAACAAAAAAAGGTACTACGCAGTGTAATAAAATTTGAAATGGCATTTTTATTATTATATACTACAATGATATTATATACTACGATGATATTATATACTACGATGATTATGGCGTCAGTAAATGAAAGAAGCATTAGAGCGTGATTAATATTAAATAGCAAAGAAAGAAAATATTAAATTGCCTTTTTATTGTTTTAGAATGAAAACAGATACCACCAAGACATCTACGGAGTAACGTTCCGTACAGCAGAAATCCACAGCGCATCTAGAGAAACTGCTAAGAGAACCAGATTGGAGTCATTACGCTGAAAGTATCTAGTTTAAATAATAGACTTAAGAATATAATAATGTTCATTTAGTTGATTATTATTATGAAGAAAACTGATTACCTATTTAGTTTTATATAGATCAGAATCTAATTTCATAAACTAACAGTTCCGAACATGTAGTCCAAATTATATCTTCGGAATGTCACTCTCACATATTTTGTGAAATTTGGACTTTAACGGTACGATAAGATAGGTGGATTGCATGCTTTGTTTGTTTTTGTTTGCAATGAGAGGACGATACGTTAAGATATCTAGTATTCGGTTAGTGAGAGGCACAAAACGCGGTATTTTAATACAATTCTTGATCTGGACTAAAAATAGAATCCAAAAAATTTAGAACCTCCTTCTTTTTTGAAGACGGTTAAAAGCGTAATCATACTTGAATAGTATACCTACTCATTTAAAAAAGTACTTATATAGCTTTCTAAAGTTGTTGCTAAGTTTACTTTGCTATTTGTGAACGTTTTTATTAAAGAGTATCGCAATAACTGCCATTTTGAAACCCAGAAAAATATTATAAATAAAACAAAAAATTCTCGTACAAATTGCTACTTATGTTAAAATTCTGACAAGAATTGATGCTTAAATTTGTTTTGTCTACCTTGTTTGCGCTCATGTCGCAATATCTATTATCTAGCTTTAAATTTATATTAAATTAAAATTTGTAAATTTTCCGAGCGTTTTTATACCATCTAATGATAATAGGTTACCTATATCAAAGCATTCCTATAGGCCGCAAGAGAGATAACTTCACTTCACGGACTTCGCCTCCGCTAAGCTGTCGCGTAAACTTCCAACGAAATTATAACTAAAAATACATTGTTTGAAACATTTTATTCAATAAAATTACATTTGATTTTTTAAATAAAAGTATTGGTCTGATTGTGTGACGTAGTTGTATACTGAAAATATCATTATTTTAATCTGAAAAAACCCCTAAAATTGCATAATTATTTTGATTACTAACAAAATGGTGAATGAATTGAAAGGAAGATGTCACAATTGAAAGACGTTGCACAAGTAAGATATGCTGTTAATGCCTACGATATTAGATACGAGAAATATGGTAAACCTTTAGCTTCTCCTTCTGACTACATGGTCATATATTTCAACCTGGGTGTATCTAGGCGAGTATATTCTCAGCTTCGTAGTGTTCTGTCCTGGTTCCTGCTGTGGGTCTGGACATATAATCTTGTGGTCGTGTCGATTTTGGAATATCAATCCTTTGTCTGGGTCCATTACCGGCTACAGAAGGAAATGAAGATTCATAAAATATAATACATGCATCATATAAATACCAGTGAGCTTTAGCAGAAGCTCCTAGTAACTCGTATGGTAACCTCCTGACACCAACTTTGCCTCGATAATGACAAAGTCGACAATCACACAATAGGATTCCATTTTTGAATTGGACAGTAATTGTAAGAATTTTATGAAGCAAAGAATTAGGAACTGCTTGATAGTAAATAAAATAAATATTTTAAATCGAAAACTTTGGAACCGATATTTGATAATAATATTCGTTAATGAAACAGACAGGTACACTAAAGCAGACAGATGTAAATGTTCTACCAAAGCTACTAAGATATACTACGTAATATTTTTCAAAAAACTTAGGATTCAGCAAAAGGTTCATTTCATAAAAATGAAGTACACTTTTACAGATGTCACATAAAATTGTAGCACACATTTCGCTCTCAATTGATCTCTAAAAGTATTATAACATCACCGTTTTGGGGATATATTAAGTTTTATTCGAATATGAGAAATTTAATGCAACCCACAAGGTTTACTTTCCTCGTGCAGATATAAGAGTCGTTTCAGTACAACTTTACGAAGAAGATAGACGCTTACTGGATGTAAAAGTAGGAATATCAGTCCAGTAGAGTAACATTGCTATATTATATTTGTCTTTCCTCTTGGGGTTGAGAAATCAGATGGTAGACGCCCCCATCAAAGCTGTATGAGTCAAATCAAAAGGAAAAGTAAAAAAAAAACCTGTGTGGACTTAGGGTTTCGAGGTGAAAGCCTTGGATATAACCGGAAGCAAGGCCTAGATGATGATGATAAGGTAAATTATATTTTTAATATAAATATTTTAAAACCAACCGACCTACTTTGCATGCCAGTCGTCAGTAAAAGATGTTGTAATACCTCAAAGTTTGGAATAAAAAAAACCATTTCATTTGATTACTTCCGTACGTATTGGGCTCAAAAAAAGATCACCTTTAGCTTCCTAACCTATATGGATATTTTTTTTACATGAACAGATTCCTTGAAAACTAGAACCGTTGCGCAGAATTATTTTAATTTTATTGAAGTATTTACCAAATCAGCCATGCAAGGTCAGAGTAACTAGTTGACTTTGAAACGTATTTTATGCCTAAGTGTTAAATGATCCATTCAGTGGCACTTTATAAGCACTTTGGATCTTCAAAATGTGATAAAGAACGTTGAGTACATGTATCAACTTTACTGATCATAAAAAATAGTGACGAAATTGACGAAACAGATCTATAACACCAAGATGAATGGGCACCCAGGTAAGTGTCGACTTAGGCGAACGTATATCAATCAGACCTAGGTTAAACAACCAGGTCAAAAAAATGCAGCCGGCGAGCAGGTATGAAAAAATATG
Organism: Cybosia mesomella; assembly: GCA_946251805.1. Taxonomy (NCBI): domain Eukaryota; kingdom Metazoa; phylum Arthropoda; class Insecta; order Lepidoptera; family Erebidae; genus Cybosia; species Cybosia mesomella. The sequence goes on along the minus strand of OX276394.1, from coordinate 31,120,768 downwards.
TAATTAGAATAAGCGTAAGGCGTATGCCAGCATCGGGGCAAGTGAAAAGATGTTGTTTCTTCCTAACCCAACGCTTAGTAAAAATCTACCACAATTGTTATTCATCAAACAATCGAAGTTTTAAATCTTAGATGAAAATCATAAGGGTAATGACAACTACAATCTTGTTGTATTTACTAAAAAGAATCACTACATCAGATTGAGTGCCTGGAATATTCTTCAAAAGCAAAATATGTCTTATCTAATCTAAAAGGTATAATCTAAATTCACAAGTTCTCTTGGTAGTGTACCTAAGATACTTCGGTGCTCATAAAAACCGATCACCGTAGTAGCTACGGGTATGGACATAAGTACATGTTATGAAGATATATTTTAAATTCACGACATGTTGATAAACCGTTACATAAAGCTTTGGATTGTTTTGGAACCTGAATATTATTGAACCCAAGACGGGGACACCACGGTTCCCAAACTCGAGGGCTCATCTTGAAACCGGAGATGGCCGTGGGTCAGTCGCGGTGCGTGGGAAAAAACACCCACTGTCACGTGTTTCAATTTCAATTCATGAAAATGAATTATCAACACTTATCAATCTGATAAGCTGATTCGGTGGCAACTCACCTCTGGCAGTAGTGGAAATCCGCACGACCCAATGTGCCTCGTCATTAAAAATGAGGACGTAAACCAGAACCTTTTATACCAAAAATATTGCTGCGAAATTGTCTAAAATACACCTATGCTTATCATTTTCCGTATTAAAAAAGAATCAACTAACGTACCTTATAATTTCTGCTCATATTGCTCCTTACGGTACCATGTCGCCAGTGATAATACCCGAGATCGTTTTCTGTTGGCCACAACATCTTATTGTTCTTGAAGAACGGGCCCCAGTTCTCACTTAGCAGTCGGTGGGCGTAGTCTATGTAACCAGAAATCTCGAATCCACCTTTCGTGAAATGCCGTATGAAGATGATCGTCTGTGAGAGAAAGAAATTGTTAATGTTCTATGTTTCCTAAAATGGTATAATGTAAATTGGCAGGCAAATCGAGGTCGACTGCGCAAATCTCTTTTTTTTTTATTGGTGATGTTTTCACACCGATGTGAAACTGGTCAGAAGCACTTCAAATGGTGGGTTAGCATAAAAGGCGTTAGTAGAAAAGTAGACGATACTCGTGAAATGTATAATAATAGAAGCAAATAGTGGAATGCCGTTTTTGTCTACCCAGGAGATAAGTTAGAGTAGAATTTGTGCCTTTAAACTGTGTGTGATCCCTGTGGCTTAGCGGTAGAGCTTAGAACTGTGAAGCCAGAGGTCGCGGGTTCGATTCCCGCTCAGTGCAAATATGTATATTTGCATTGGTCTGGGTATTTCTATGTATAATATGTATTTATTTACAAAAAAAAGTATTTAAGTATGTTTATCCACATTCTAGAACCCATATGACAAGCTCTGCTTAGTTTGGATCTGGATGTCGTTGTGTACTTTATCATGCAATATTTATTTATTATTATTTTTTATTTAGAGGAAGTGGGAACACCTCAGTCATCAGTCCGAACAGTTAAATTTAATGGTATTGGAAAAATGTCGTGTTTGTTTTGGTGAGTAGAATCGCAACAGCATGATAAGGGATGCCTTAGGAATAATGGCTTGCTACATACTTTTAGGCACCAATGGCTGCTCACCATCTGGTTAACGGTATGCTTATTTGAAAATTTTGTACTAAGGTTTTTTGTAGTCTCTTATAGTTCGCCAATCTTTAGTGAAATAGAGTAAAAAGCGATTGAATTCTATGCCAGGAAATAATTCCAGTACTGGGAATCCCACACGCGTCGAGACGCAGAAATAGGTTAATTTGTATATAAATAAATTCATAGCAATTCATACTAACTTGTAAAATTCCGACCCTGTTAGCTCGCTCCCTTACAGCGAGTTCCCTGTTGAAGGTATCTTCTAGGTTCGCCCCTTCACTGACTAACACGTATGGTTTACTCCTTGGGTATACAATGCCCTGGATAACAGCTCGACGGGTGTAAAACTCTTTTTCAGAAAGGGTGTCACCGTTTGCTCTAAAAACACATTAAAATAGCTTCATTACATTTTTATTAGTAATACAAGAACTGTAGCATGTATTTTTTAAATTAAGTGTACTTATTTTTAGTGTACAATAAAGTGTGTGACAATGCACATGTACCCAGCACCATCTAGTGACAGTAAGTTGAACTACTTCGATACTACACTAAGTCACTACCGATCCTGAATCGCGAATGTGAAGTTCTCGCTCTGGTATAACATATATACAACATCCCAACGACAACCGTTGGGCCACGGCCGGCCAGCTGTGATCACCTTACCTGGTCGGAGGATCCTCCCTTTGTGTCGGAGGAACATCACACCTCGTTCTTCCACAAGTGTATAAGAAATAAATATATATATAAACATCCATTCGTTATCAGATAATTTCAAAAAAAGACTAATATGTCATAGCGTGCGTGCTTTAAACCTGATGACTTTTTTGGATGATTGCCAGAAAACCGTTTTTGGATGAAAGCAGCGATCGGCAGCTATTGTGTGAACATATTCGTCTTTGAACTTTTCCTACATTCAATACTGGATGTTATTATCGATGAAGAAACCAACCAAAAAAAAACTTTAGATTACCCATAGTAATTTAAAAGACAACAGAGAGAAACCTAGGTTTCTCTCTGTTGTCTTTAAAGTTTTTTTTTTGATAGGACATGGATTCGTCTATTAGCTAGACTGCACGATGGCACTATGTTTATATTAGTGTATATCTCATGCTATGGTCATACCTGTATCCAAAAGCAGCGATAGTTCGGGCCGAGGTGATACTTCTCAAGTTCCTGAGATCAGCAAGCTCAATTAGAGAATCTAGGTAATCTTCCCATGTATCGAAAGGTAGTAATCTTCTGTCTGATTCTACACTTGCAGGGAACTCATTTTTCTTCTCTGCCATCGCCATGATTGTAATAAAATATACTAAAAATGTACCTTAAAATATCAAAAATTAAAATTTCATAACAAAATACTTCAAAAATCCTGGTGTTTTGACATCTGCGACTTGATTGACATTGCAGGATAAATACAAAAAAGTTTATAACAATGTAGTTTATATTCATAAATATTACTGAATAATACAATTAATAGTCTATGACAAGAAATTAACGACGGTAAAGGACAGCAAAAAATAAACTTTATTTCTCGCATGTCCAATTTATTCAGATCTCAAGTTACGAGCGAGTGAGTGGCGAGTTCAGCCAATCGCGCAAAGCCTAAGGCATAATTTAAATTGAAAAGTATAAAGCCTCTATTAATTGCTGACCGTGTACAGCACCGAGTCGAATTAGTGCACTCCTTCGGTACGTTGTATAAAACATGTAATAGTGATTAAATCTACAGAGAACACGTTTCTACGCATGGATCATGGAAAAAGAAAACAGTGCAAATAAAATATTCCACCACTGCACTGTGGCAAGGAGGCGGATAAACACACAGCGCTCTCAGGCGGAAGCAAGTGGCAACGCGATTTGCAGATTTCATAGAGTGTCAAAGCGAGGGCTGAATCAGATCATAAACGTAACAAATTGTTATGTTTTATATTAAAGAAATATACGTACAGTCTAAATATCTCGTACTAAAAGAGCTTCTAGACATAACATCAATATTTGATGGAAAGGTGACATTCAATCCATGTATGATTTATATCGTCTTTAAGGTTTCTTTTCACCAATAAATCTTTTCATGCTCTGATTCAGTATTATCTTTGTAATGTAAACGATATTTGCTTATTTATTTGTGTTTCAAGCTTTTACTGTGTCTGTAAATTTATACCCGTATGAGTAGCTTGTTATGAGGTACGATAATGATGGGCTGCCGCCGCCTCCTTCTGCGAGCATGTAATACTTGAGAAGGAGATGGCGCAGCGCGCCCGGGAGAGATTTAGAACTCTCCGAGCCCGCAACATGCTCACCGCGCGGCGCAGGCTCCATGAGCGCAGGCCTGGGGGTGGCAGGTCAGGCCGCCTGTCACCCCAGCAGAAGCAGGCTGGAACAGCGGGGCGACTAGCGCCCCCCCCCCCAAACCGGGGCAAGACGGGAACACCGTGGTTCCCGAACCCGAGGGGGCCATCTCGAAACCGGAGATGGCCCAGGATCAGTCGGGGTGCAAGGGAAATGCTTTATGGGCAACCTTACACCCCGGCGTCTGATGACCCGAGACGGCGTGCGGTTTTAGTCGGTTCAAGCCCGACATAACCGCCCCCGCTGCCCAGGGGATTTCCGCACGAAAAAAAAAGGTATGATAGTGAGTTAGTACTTTTTAAAAGCAATCCCAACATGAAAAATACGAAAAAGATGCAGCCAATGCACCTTTTACGTATTTGTCATGTTGTAGGCTTGGAATAGAATTGTCACGTATTTTCTATTCCATACAAATTCACTGCTATTGTTAATATACCAACTCGGAAGGATTATCAAAACAGGTATATCCAGAACTGTCATCCATTTTGATGGCTTTCATCAGTCACGCTGTTTTATTCAACGACAATACGTTCATATCCCTGTGTATTACCTACTTGTTGCTGATTATTATATCCTTCAATGACAAGGTGCAAACATATGATTTAAATAACGTGGTTTAACTTATAAGATATTGAAATAAAACTAGTTTTAACGCTTTTAAAGCGATCAATATTATATTAAGAATGAGCCAATTTGGTTTCGTGCGGAAACACTTTAAATTACTTTACATTGAAATAAAACTATTTTTAGCGGATTCTATCGCGGTTTATTTGATGTTATTTTATATTTTACATTGATCCCTGACATATTTGATTGTTACTTTACATTTCAAGATAGCAGTTGACCTTGGCTACTGAAAAGTAGCTTTCGCGTGGGGAAAAGTTAGTGTAAATGAAAAAAATAACACATTATGCCGATATTAGAATCCATTAAATTACCTTTATTTTAATGTGTGTAATATTTGCGAAAAATTTTCAGCAAAAATTACCGATGTGGCAGAAAGGTTCTAGAGTGGAGACCACGTGACGGCAAGCGCAGCTTCGGAGAGCCGACCTGGTAAAGAGCGCAGGGACTCGGTGGATGCAGGCCGCTACAGACCATTCAGCAGTGGACTTCCTACGGCTGATATGATGATGATGATACCATATAAAAGGATTATAAATTATAGGGTATATAAGGATTATACATTTTTATTATTATAAATACATAACGGCAGTAACTTCCTTATAGTTTATTTTATTATTATTGTTTTTTTTTATAATAACGCCTAAAAACACTGCGCTACTCCGAGAATTAAACCCAGAACTTCAAGATTTTATGCAACATAAGTCCAAACTATGTCACGTAACCAAGCAATGAACAGATAAAACGAAGAGGCACTATAAAATCTTTTACAGGTTATCTTCGAAGGCACTAAGATTAATTTTACTTAAAGTTTGGAACTTAACGATAGTAATTTATTAACTCCGAAGTATCTCCAAGTTCCACTGCAGGACTAAAGTGGAAAGTCAAGATCGACTAAGGTGAAAATTCCGCTGAACTTTCTTCAAACTTCTACAAAAACTGAAAGAGTTTTTGCCACCAAATAGGTATCTTCGTAAGTAAGCCTCATCTGAATTTGGTGAGAACTTTATTTAGAGATTTTATTAATTAAAATATATGTTGAAATTGACATCGGCACAGAAACGCTTTTTTTAGAAACAGCATTCAAGACTCTGAATACGACCGTAGTAATTACATATAGCACGCGTGACGCAAAATTTCAAGAGGAATTAGGTAAATACGTTTAAAAGTACCCACTCAATGGTTCGAAGGTAATTTTTTCGAGTGCCACATAAGTAGGGTGAAGTATGTTTTAAAATATATTCTCGTAAAGGTTCTTCTATAAAATGACCTAGAAATCACGAGAATTGTAAATTTAATAGCTGATGCTCGCGGCTCCGCCCGTTCGGAGGCCAGTTATCGTTTTTTGGTCATATCTCCGGTTCTACTAAACCAATTGTAATCAAACATACGGCAGATATTAAGTCTGACCAAGATCTTTTTGATAGAAAAAAACCGCATCAACATCCATTCAGCAGATTTTGCGTCCATCGAGCAAAAGCAAACATGAAATCCAAAATTAGTTTTGTGTTCAGAATCGCTCATTTAACAAAACCCGAATATGTCTTTTTTTAATTTCTCAGAAGTACAGACACAACTAACTTACAATTTTATTATAATACTAGTTGCCCCCGTGACACGCAAAGACGGCAGTGGCTCCAACCAATTTTAAATTGTACCAGACTTGTAGTTTTAATTTTCACGAGGCAGATGACCGAAAATTAGGATAAGGGCAGTATGTGACCCCGGGGTGCGATGGAAATACCTTATGAGCCCCTTTACACCGTCTGAGCACCCAAGACGGCGTGCGGTTTTAGTCGGTTTGAATCCGACATAACCACCCCCGCTGCAGTTCCGCACGAAAAAACGGACAGTATGTGACCAAAAGTAGACCTTATGAAAGTTATATATTTGTTTTTTTTTTATATTTAGGACACGTCAATTTGACTTCACCTCGCCTGATGGTAAGCTGAAGGTAAAGTCTCAGGAAAGAGGGTCACCATTACATACACGTACCATGTTAACAATGGTGGCACTCAGCTTGACGGCCTCATCAGAAGAAGATTGTCGTCGCAGCACCGCGTGAACCCCACCGGTCCCACTAGTGCTGCGACCACAATCCCCCTGCCCGGCTATGCACTTGCTGACCGCTGAACGCAATCAAATCGAAATTGGATTACTATGGAGGGTTTTTCGCAATCGTGCACGGTGGTACCTACCCGGCCGAATTTTGTGACAAATTTGTGTCATCAAATTTCTACCACCACGAAAATAAATAAAATAAAAATCACTACACTACGAAAACAATCATTAAATTTGTAAGACCATTATGTTACCATGACCCTTGACTTGAATCTAACAATCCCTCTTGCTTAACCTTTTAAGAGTTAAGAATCGTAGGTAAAAAAAAAAAGTAAAATATCAGAGTATTCAATTCCTTGTAAAATTAGATTTTTTGGTGAAAATATATTTTGAAGTGATTTAGTTTGTAGGCCAATTCAGTAGCATGGTAAACCAATTTACTTTCTAATGCAAATGTCCGTTGAATGAGATCTCGTTCATTCGTAGAACCGGTGGCATAAGGCAATGCCCACCCTTCTGGCGACAAACTGGAATTATATTGTTGAAGGGTACCGTCTGAAAATTTGATTTGCAATGAAAAATCTATAAACGCGTTATATTTTTGACTCGGAAATAGATTTTCCGCGATGTTTGGTGCTTACTAGTACACAGTGTAGCCTAATTCAAAAGTAAAAAAAAAGGTACTTGTCATTCAATAATCAAAGAGTAAGTATATTTGTTGTACTTAATGTAATTAAAATAACAATAATAGTAACTTATACAATGTTTCAGTATCGATCTTGTCTATATAAAAATATGCTTCTGCATAATTTTTCATCATAACATAACATAACATAACATAAACTCACGCCTATATCCCCGAAGGGGTAGGCAGAGGTGCTAGCACCCACATTTCGCCAGTTAGTGTGTCCCAATGTAATCGGTGGCGAGCCTATTGCCATTAACCGGGCACTTATAAACCTGCGATAAATACACACATAAATTCGAAAAGCATCGAAAAGTCATTGGTGTGTGCCATGGTAATACCTGGGATCGAACCCGAGACCTCGTCTCAGCAGTCCTTTACCCATACCACTAGGCTACCGCGGCTTTTTTTTTTTTTTAACGTGCGGAAATCCCTTCGGATATCCCCCCGCCGGCCTGCGAGGGTGGTTATATCGTGTCTCGACTAAAACCGCACGGTGTCCTCCCCAAGTGTCCGTTGCCGGGCACCCCGGGTAAGCCCTCGAAAGGATAACCCCAGGGTTGCCGGCGGACTTTGGCCGCCACCGCGGCCTCGCCTGGTGGGGTCGGGTAGCCTACCGTAATTTTTCATAGCAGGATTAAATCTAAAATTATATAACCTGTTTCAAGTATCTATGGGGCATTGGACCCCATCAAGTTCTTCAGGGCCCAAGTCAGCCATTACGGAGTAGATTAATGAATGAGGCTCTAATGTAGGGTTTGCTTACAGAATTGGAGGTTTAGATGACTCTTGTTCTCGTAAAAGCCAATACATACATAAGGATCGGAGAAGTAAGAGAATGGAACCTGGCTCCAAAGAGCAAGCCTTGAATGCAACCGGGATTGGCACTCAGTCAATGATGAAATGGCTACTAATGCCACTGATTGTCGTCAGTAGTCTAGATTTGATGATATTTGAGACTCTTTCAATCAATCAAATTTGATTTAAATGATTTTTATGTAAACTGTACGAATGTCGAGTTAATGGATTATTGTAATAGCAAGGAAGTCGAGACAATAGAACAGGTGCGTCAAATTTAATTTGAGCAAAGGGCTGATCATTTGAATATGTATATAAAGACAACCTCAATGTAACATTTAATGAAATACATACATAATTACTTTCAAAATTTTTCATAAGTGTGGAATAATTACCCTGAGGTTATCCTTTCGAGGGCTTACCCGGGGTGCCTGGCAATGGACACTTGGGAGGACGGTCCGATTTCGACACGCCCATCCCATCGTTGGCACCGATGGGATGAGCCCGTGGGGGCTTCCACACCTTAAAAAAAGTCTTGAATAATTCAGTCGAAGTAAAAACATATTATTTTTGGAGTAATGTTAATCGTATTTTGACATTTTTCAAGTCAATTTATCAAAAAGCCTTAACGTTTTCTATAAGTAGGTAGTATCGCTTATACCCTAGTTCGATCATAGAACGCCACTTTTATAATTTTCAAAAAAGTATCACTTCATTTTACTAACAAGGTAGCAAATGAACATACCGCTAACCTGGATATAAAAGACTATTGTGGCTATTGCTACACCAGAGGTGTAACTGTAAGAAGAAATAAGGAAAAAATAAAAAATCAAAGTATGCCCTCGGAAACTTTCACAAACCGTAAAGAATGTAAGTTTTCTGCTACCTATTTGATATTGAGGCGATGGTATTTCTTCATTTAAACTGTTTTATTACATTTTTTACGAAGGGTGCGTCAATATAACTTCTCCTCGCCTGATGGTAATCTAAAAGGGAAGTATCAGGGATGAGGGTCACCATTACGGATACAAATAATGCAACAATGGTGGCCCTCAGTTTGACGGCCTCATCAGATTCTTTTTCACGCCCCGCTTAAAGGACCCGGAATTGTAGAAAGATGGAAAAACACGTTTGCTGGTATAGAATACCAAGTCTTTATGATACAATAAAGAAAAGAGGTGCCGAATCTAATACCTTTAAACGAGATATCGGAAACGGCTCTAACGATGTTCATGAAATTTAGTATACGGCCATTTCGAAACCAGAGATGGCCCAAGGTCAGTCGGGGTGCGAGGGATATGCTCTATGGGCAACCTTACACCCCGGCGTCTGTAGACCAGAGACGGCGTGCGGTTTTAGTCGGTTCAAGCCCGACATAACCACCCCCGCTGGCCGGCGGGGGGGTATCCGAGGGGATTTCCGCACGAAAAAAAAAAGTTTCGGGGCGAAATCGATCTAGCTAGCTTTGATTTTTATAAAACGTTGAAAAAAACCGAGAAAGGTTCACCCAGATATTATAACTTTATAAGCCGTAATTTCAGATGCTGAAGTGTTGAATCCGAGTTGCGGCAGTGTACAAGATAACCGTTTTCTATCAAGTTGACAGCGTTCTCAAAGAAATATCATATCGTGCAACACATGATCCTAATGCCATGTGGCAAACTATGAACAAACAGCACGACTGCAATGGTAATAAGGAAGCCACATTAGCATTCCTCTCTGGTTCGGTTGCTGTTGGAATATAAGCAAAGTTGTGTCAACGTTGCCGACATTATAATAACTCTGAAGACTAAGTTCTAGCCCGTATAGCCAGAGATCCGGGAAAATATTCTTTACGTCGATTTTTTTGTTAGAGACCGATATTCTTAGCAATCCATGGATTCTCTCGGGACAGTGCTTGGGACTTGCGACCCAAGTTTAGGTTTAGAGAATCCCCCTTTTGTTGATGTACATCAACACTCACCTTCACTACCCAAGTTCCCCTCTCTGCCTAACCAAATTTGATGCGCACCTACTAGTGCCGTTTTAGACATACGTCCTAGATAGATTCGTCCTCTCGATAGGCCTAGATCTTTAAGTAGGTTATAGAGAGATTTTGCTGGTATGCCTCTCGCTCCCACTTCCACTGCATACAAGTTAACCACCTTTTTGGTTACGTGGTTAATTTGTATTTCGCCTATTTTTATTTGTACACTTTCAAGTACCATTTCGCCATTTAGGCACCCTTAGGAAGAAGTACCCATTAGTCTCCTGGCAAATCTTGGTAACGACCTCACAACTTCGTTATTTTAGAAGAGAGCATGTTCCACTTCCCTCCTGAGCTCTGAGAAGGGAGCGTACCATCTTATCTCGCCTGTCACCACAACATCAAATAGTTTCTTCAGTAGCTCGTGGATCCTAGCCTTCCTAAGCTTAATCAGCCTGAGTAAGGGCTTTACTAGGTGTATATCAATGCAAGTCCATGTCCACCGCTTCTTAGGAGTGCAGGAACTGTACAATCAGTCACCATCTTACTATTTTCTACTCAGTATTCTCTATTAATCTCTATTAAACACGTGGAAATATCAAGCGTTGGTAGCTTAGTGGTTAAGGAGTCGACCCTACCATCGAGAAGTCCCGGGTTCGAATCCTGGCCATTACACTACCGAGGTGAACCCGCTCCTAACACAAGCAATTAAGCTTAGCTGGAGGGGTTAGGGGGAATATTAGTAATTTCGGTTACTAATATTATGTAAAAAGAAACAAAAACAGAATATTAGCGGTAGCAGTAAAGCTTTTTTTTCCGTGCTGAAATCCCCTCGGATACCCCCCGCCGGCCAGCGGGGGTGGTTATGTCGGGCTCGAACCGAATAAAACCGCACGCCGTCTCGGGTCTTCACACGCCGGGGTAACTGTGTAAGGTTGCCCATAAAGCATTTCCCTCACACCCTGACTGACCCTGGGCCATCTCCAGTTTCGAGATGGCCCCCTCGGGTTTGGGAACCACGGTGTCCCCGACTTGGCCCGGTTTTGCGCTGGTCGCCCCGCCGTCCCGGCCTGCTTCTGCTGGGGTGACAGGCGACCTTAGTAATGAATTATGCCGTCTGATCTTTGACTAATACTAACTAATACTAAGTATTTAGTAATCTGTGCTAATACTAAGTACAGTAGAAACTAAACTTGACAGCTGTTTGCTAGTATTACTCTATAACTATGTAGAATATTCGGGTATATCATTGATGAGACTCATTGGATCATCATTTCGCATTCAACATAATATCGCGTATGCACTGAGTGACTACAATGTTTATTTGCAGTTGTAGAAACTAAAACATTCTGGACTTTTCCGATACTTTAGATGCGATGATTTAGAAATAAAAATAAATAAATTTTGGAGATTAAGTATTCACTGCATATATTTTTTTTTAATATACGACATAGGTGACAAACAAGCAGTCGCTTACCATCGCTTGGGTTGTGTGCTTGTCCTACTCGCGTCTTGCGAGGTGTTATCTGTAGAAGGTAAACAGGTAGCAAAATATTAGAAGGTGAATGGTAACAGTAAACTGGAAATGGTAACGAATAAAATACGCATAAAAATACACAATACACACTCGTAATACTTATTGATTATAGCATGGTCCCCATTTTCTGAAAAGGTAATTCAAGTCACAAAATTGCAGTCATAGCTTCATAACAGCCAACCTGTACATAATTCGAGCACGTCTAAGTTATAAAGCTATTCTCCTGCAAAGTGTATGAATATTGGCTCGTGTATTGAATGCCTGCATATTTTATTTATCGTTTTACTCCAGCGCACATGTATCGTTGTTTATCTTGACTCGCCTGAAGTCTCAATGCATACAATTTGTGGTACAACTGTATTCTATTTCACTAACTTACATAAATCGATGAAGTATGTGATATTGTTTACTTAAAAGTAACTTATTTCTTTAAGGTGTGAGTTTCGGCGTCATATGATATGATGTGGATGCCATGTTGTGCTACTACCCCATAACAACTGTTATATTATTTTAGCTGGTAAATACCTACTACTCATTTTTGAGTCTAAAAATCGTTAGCCACAGTTACTGAATGGTTACTCGCCATCTACCTATATGTACTTACATTCTTACTTGCATACTGAACACCTAGATACACATTACATTGGCACACATAGACACACACACCCTGACACACTCTTGCATAGAAACTAACACTCTGACACCCTCCCAATAGATATACACTCACACGTGAGGGTGTGTCTGCGTCTCCCCGTTCACGGCACACACACATTCACATATTTTGTATTTTGCTAACTGTTGTATCTTATAACGTCCTAATTCTCCTATATGTTATCCTAGTTATTGGATACTATGCCCCACAATGTCCAATATGTTTTTTTTGTTAATGGTATTGTAACATAAATACGGAGGGAATGGCGCTGCTTACCCCATAACACAGAGTCATAAGGAAATGACTTAACCTTTAATATGTTTGAGCTTTTCTACCATTATGTTTTTATAAAAATTGTCATTATAATTATTGAGTGTGTGAAATAAATAAAAATAAAATTGTGTGGTGGGATGTATCCCCGCCTGTCCCGCCTGTGAAGGATTTTTTTACAAGCTTTTATTTAACTTGGTCTGTGAGTTTGTTAGTTAGTCTGTATAGGACAAATCTTGGAAGCCCTATTAGTACCACTTCCTGACGTTAGTTTGGACTTGGTATACTTGCGTACCTCCGGTGACAATGCTATAATATGCTACTCATGAAGCTGGTCTGATGTTAATATATATGAATGGATGATGTATTCGGAAGGTGTCCACGGGAACTCCTGAACTAAACAAGATAAACCAATCGAGTTTGTGCTCAACTGTTTTGTCTTGGCAAATACTCTGATATTACTTGATATCCAGGGTCTGAAGATGGTGACGGTAAGTGGACATAGGAAGTTCTGAACTAAACAAGATAAATCCGTCATGTTTGGGCACATTTGATTTGTCTGGTTATGCACTTACTAGAAAACTTGTTATAAAAAGCCTTTTTAAATTATTAATTTACCATATAAGTTTTGGCATCACATGATATGTGTGTGGCATGTGATATTTGTTTACATTTACAAACAACTGTTATATATTTTACACCAAAGCAACTAGCTAGGAGCTAATGGAGTAGTGTTTAGTATTAGTAGCCAAAATAATGTATCTGCGGTAGTATAGTAGTATGTCCACCTGTCATGTATATAACTTGTAGATTGTTCGTACCTATTTAAAATGTAAGTACTGACCATAGATTTACACTAGGCGAGAAATCACAGATGCATTAAATACTACGACCGGTTACGTACCAATCGTATCATTTTTAACCCACCGGTAATAATTCTGAATGTGAACAGAATCATTTCAGTTGCAACGCGTCAGTCAGCATTTTTATGTTGACTGTGTCGACAGTATCAAGGTGGAACAGAAACTGAAGTAGGAATACGGAAAGACGCGGCATACTGCACCAGTTTGGCGACACGATGGGATAGACAGCTTATGAAATCTAGCGTATTCTAAATTTGGGGTGCTGACACTTCACATTATACCAAGCTGTCGCGTGTTCCCACGCCACACTCACGCTCAGTCTCGGGTTAGGTACGGACGGGTGACCATACATATTTATTAGTACGGTACATTTTTATTATGTAAACTTTACAAAAAATATATCATGAATCATTAATTTAATTAATAAAGAAAGTATAATGAATCAATCTATAAGCCTAAGCATGTTATAGCGGTAGCGACTCACTAAGTTTTAGAATCATCATCATCATCGACCTACACTAGTCCACTGCTGGACATAGGTCTCCCCTAATGAGCGCCATAGCGCCCTGTCTTCAGCTTGCCGCTTGGGGTCCTGGTAGGGCACCACGACCCATAGGGCTCAAGTCAACCTCACCTGCAAGTTGGCGCATCTGCAAAACACCGGACGAGACTCTGGCGCACGCTTTCCTCTCGGGGAATCGCTATGAGGGAGGATGACTATAATATAACAAAACAACCTGACCCGGCAAACGTTGTTTTGCCATGCCTATATTATTTCTAGGAAACATTTTATTAATAAATTGTTAATTAATAATTATTGCACTGGAAATTAATAATAAATTTACGATGAGAGTAAAATTAACATGAGAGATGCACAGAAAAATTAAAATAATTCGTATAACAGTCACTGCTACGATCGATACTATGATATAGGAAATGGCCGAAAACTGAATAGTGAGTAAGACAGGAGACCGGCTTCGTGACTCATCTCCACCGCTCATCCCTACTCCGTGATGCTTGCTGGATGAGAGGTAACAACGGTAGACATCTAACGGGGATAACTGATCGATTGATAGTTGATCAGTTATCGACCGGCGAAGGCGGAAGATCAAATTGAATTGAGAAAAAAATCATAATTGAAGAAAATTATTAAAAATAAAAATCGCGATGGAAAAATAGGGGTTGATCGTAGAGGGTTGAAAATTCCGGGTTGTATGTAATGTTGTGTCATAAAAATAAATAAAAATAAAAAATAATCTAAAAATTTTAAAAATAAAATTTAGGGGTGGACTACCCTTAATACGTAGGGGGATGAAAAATAGATGTTGTCCGATTCTCAGACCTACCCAATATGCACACAATATTTCATAAGAATCGGTCAAGCCGTTTCGGAGGAGTTTAACTACAAACACCGCAACACAAGAATTTTATATAACAAAATATATAACAGCAACAGCAACATGAGCAAGATGAGAATTGGCGCACTATCAGATATATGGGTTAGTTTCTGATTAAAAATTTTGTGTAACTTTTTTATATTGAAGATTATAATTTCTGTAGTTTTGCTTAATATACGAGCTTAGATCTGAATACGTCTACATGTAGTATTAGACATAAGTAAGTAAACTTCACACTGTACAACAGAATATACATACATATACCTAACCCCCTTCTTCCCCCTCCGGGGTAGGCAGAGACAAAAGAATAGATACTGAACCTAGTGTTTGCTAACGCTTCAGTGTAAAATTAGCTTGTATTAAAGTACTAATCTCTTTTCTTAACCTAACAGGACAACAGCAGGCCTACCATGAAACATCCGCAGTTGCGTACCGCAGTTTCGGGCAATCAGTACCATGAAACACATTTATCCCGCAATCGGACCCGAAGACGGCAATGCCCGATGTGACACTTCGGTCGGTTTGAACCTTACCGGAAGAAATCCGAAGTAAATTCATGGTATCTACATAGCTAAGTGCTACGACTTTCGTTCATGTTTCGTGCGGGTCCATAGTTTCATATGTTTCATAGTACCCCCTTAGGAATACGAAAGGCATACGAAAGACATATGACAAGCTCTGCCTAGTTTGGGTCTAGATGGCGTTGTGTACTTTGTCGTACAATATTGTCGTACAATGTCGTAAAATTAGTAGTTAGTAATCAAATGTGTTTATTGTTGAAGTTGAATGCTTCTTTTCACCATTCCATCGATAATTTACATAATGGTACAATTGAGAATTCTAATTTGAGTATTCGCAGTAGTTCCATCATTTCATTATGACGTATAAATGGTACTAATGAGAAAGTAAATTCGCAGTAGTATCATCATGGAACTGAGCAATGGAACTAAGGCGAACGAACAGATAGGCCCGCGTTTAACTACTATCTCACTGTAAATGTAACGTGGTCGAAACGTGTGTAACGTGTGTAACGTGGTCGAAAATGCTTGCCAAGAAGCAATCTATTCACTGTCCCCACTGTTCCCAAGCCCGTTTTTTTAAGAGCGAGCGAGGTTTGAATATACATGTCGGGAAAGTACACAAACCCCGAGATGTATTTCCAAACCCTTCTTTGCCTGTTACTACTTCAGTTCCTGAAAATAATATTGAAATTCCCTTTTGGCAAAGATTGACTCATTTGAAAAATTCTGTTTCGATTTTAAAGAGAATTCCTCGTGGCGCAAGACCTATAGTTGCAAAAAGTTTATCCAATTGTATAGGTCTTGTGGTACGAGAAAGCAGCTTGGGAGTAACTACTCACCTTTCCTTACAAAATTTTACATATTAGGACAGACAAACGGACAGCTTCTAATTCTCTAACATCCCAAATCAAAAATAATAGCAATGTCTCATTAGATAATTTAAACCCCACATTCTCAGTTTTTCGCAAAAGCAATATCTTTAATTTAGTGGAATCCAAATTAAGGGATGGTGATGTAAGTGGACCATCGCGGTTACTTTTTAGTAACGATGTAGTGGCGCCTTGCTCTCCGGAAATCCTTGCTGGTCTGCGGAGTAAGCATCCAGCGCTGGCGGATAATCTTTCATTTCCTGAGGCTCCTGACGCCAATCCTGATTGCCTGTACGTAACAGCCAAGGAAGTGTTGGCAGCCGTTATCTCCTTTCGAAATGACTCTGCTGGTGGCCTCGACGCTTTGACACCACAACATCTAAAAGATCTTCTGGGTTCAAGCGCCGGGGAAGCTGCGAGGCACTTCTGAAGGAGCTAACGGCGCTTATAAATTTAATGCTCTCCGGCAATGTGGACAATGGCATCATAGATATTTTGTATGGGGCTAATTTGTGTGCCCTGCGCAAAGGAGATGGTGGCATTCGTCCCACTACCGTGGGATGTATCTACCGACGTATGGCAGCCAAAATTTGCTGTCAATTTTATAAAGAGGAGTTGGCTACGAAATTCCAGTCAGTCCAAATCGGTTTTGGATCGAAGTGAGGTTGTGAGGCTGCCATACATGCTTTGTCAACCTACCTTGGCTCCGGGAAAAGCGAGGTGATCCTCAAGGTTGAAGGTGAAGAATGCTTTTAACTCCGTGAACAGGGACACCTTGTTGACACAAGCTAAATTACAAATCCCCAAAATTTATAACTTTCGTTGGCAATTTTACAGAAACCCATCCAAATTATTATATAAAGACAACCTTTTGCAATCTGCTGTTGGATGTCAACAAGGAGACCCCCTCAGGCCGGTAATCTTCAGTTTAGTTATTCAACCTATTATTTGAAACAAGATTTGGCCTTTATTAAAAATGAATTTAAATTAATAGGTTTAGAACTCAATGCAAATAAATGTGAACTTTTTCTAAATGATGATTTGAACAAAATTTCAACAATTTCAAAACGTGCGATAAGTGTGGGGTGAAAGGTCACTTAAAGGTAATGTGTGGTCAAAAGCGAGGTGACAGTGGTGAAACGGACAAAAAGGCAGATCAAGGTCAGTTTTATTTGTATTCTGAAAGTGATTCGGAAGCGGAATGTAATTTTTTTAGTCTTCATTCTATGATTAGTCGTGAGCGTAATTTAAATACAGATGATAGTCCCTATTATGTTAACTTAAAAATTAAAAATGTATTTTTAAAGTTTGAGATAGACACGGGCAGTAAAATTTCAGCCATATCAAAAAAATGTTATGATAAAATGTTCTCAAATATACCTATAATTAACAGTGTATTAAGATTTAGGTCGTACACAGGCGGTGTAATTGAGACGCTTGGTTATATTGTTGTTAGCGTCTCGTAAAATAACAAAACTATAACTTTAAAGTTATTTGTTATAAAAAACGGTGGGCCGTCATTAATGGGCCGTAGTTGGATTCGTAAATTAAATTTATATCCTGTTTATGCAATAGATGGTTTGCACAGTATGATCGTAGCGGACTCGATACCTAAAATTTTAAGGAAAAGTTTATTTTAAAGCCTTTATTTAATAGAAGTTACGCCTGTTTTTGTAAAAGTGCGACCGCTACCACTAACATTACGCGATCGAGTTGAACGGGAGCTGGATCGGTTGCAGAGGGAAGATGTTATTTACAAGGTTAATAGATCAGACTATGGAACGCCCATTGTGCCCGTAGTTAAGGCTAATTGAGATATTCGTATATGCGGTGATTCCAAAGTGACCATCAATCTCCGTTGAAAAGATTTTCATTACCCTCTGCCCCGGATCGAGGACTTGTTCGCGGTATTAGGAGGTGGAGAACACTATACAAAGCTAGATTTATCTAATGCCTTTCAACAATGTATTCTATCAGAGGAGTCACAGCCGTTAACGGCGATTACCACACATGTGGGTACATTTGTATAGAAGCGCGTTCCGTTTGGAATTAAATGCATTCCTGAAAATTTTCAGAAGATAATGGAAGAGACTGTACCCCCCTACTAGAGGTATTGGAGTAGCTCTACCCCAAACCCTCTTCTCTTACCCTACTCCACTTACCGATCTATCAACTATACCTACTCCCAGACAATACCTACTCCTACCATGCTCTTATCCTACACACATGTGAAACTCACAACTCCTATTCAACTTCCTCAACTAATCCTTGATATCAATTTTGTCAATTCAACTCTTACCTACTTATCAAATAATCCTATCATGATCTACATAAATTCTGCCACAACTCAACATTAATTTGGCCAATGATCGTCATAGTGAGAAAGAACCCTTATCATGATACGTAGTTACCCTTAGCTCTATAAAGGGATGATGTGCTAATTCTGCGTTAAAATGAATGTCTACTTAAATCCTTATACTACTCAACTTGTAATCATGAATTGTTATAATGAATCTCTACCTACACAATATATTACCTGACCTATTTATACTTTGATAAATTGGATACCTACCTAATGACTTACTTGAACTAACTTTACTTGTTACAATGAAAATCTGTCTAGTCCTGATATTACCTAACTTATTAATTACTTGATTATAGTAATACCTACCTAATCTTCTAATATATCTAGTTTACACTATAGGAATAGAATGTAATATCAATTCCATATAATTAGAGTTTAGAATTTATAATTTTATTCTACAAATAATTGTGTTTACTAAGTTCCATGTTTCACCTATAATAAAACATACTAAAATATTCAAACTTAACTTTGTTCCAGTTATTATACAACTATTGATTTCAACATGATATTTGTTTACTCGGTCCAATACATAAACTAATTGAGTTCTGTATTTATATGAATAAGGTATAATTCCTAATCTAATTGGATCAAATACTTTATATGAGTTCTTAATTTATTACTAATAACTTTATACAACATGATATATTTGTTTTTCGGTCTAGGGCCCCATGAACACACGCCCAAAGACAGTACAACTCATACCAACAGGAATAGTTGTTCCTATGTCTGCTATAGGAATTGGAGTAGCTTTACTTACTCCACCTGGCCAAGACATCTGGCACCCATAAATAGAGAAACACCAATTCGAATGGCGTGGAATTACAATATATCATTCCCTTTACTTAACTAAAAGCTTAAGATAAATTATAAGAGTATTCTCTTTTGTATATCCACCTACTATAGGTATAAAGGTATCATAGAGATGTATATAATAGTCTCTTGATATAATAAACTTGGAGAATAATAAATATCCCTTATATTTACTTTTATGTTAAAATGCATATTTGCAGTAAATGTTTATAGAATGTTACAATAGGTTTCAACCTGAGACTACTGTCCATTCCACCAGAACACAATCTAATGTTTAGGTAGGTAAAGTTGAGTTATAACTTATTAGTTACCCACATCACCAAGTTTAACACAGCCGTTACCAGACTATAATGTGTACAGGGTCTATTGCCCAAGTCTAAGAGATTTGAATCCATTCCATAGTTGGAAAATATCATCTATTGTGATAAGACTCTCATTCTCTAGACCATACTCGGCTAAGTGAGCAAATACTAAGTCAATTGTTACAATTGAGAACTATCCTCAGTTACAGTAGAATAGACATAAATTCTGTTATAAGAAAACTAAGCTTTATCGGTTTTCTCCGGTTATTTGCATATAGAATATAACTAACTGCAAACAACACATGACATGAACGACTCACTCTACAATCGTTTATTATTCACCAAGCTCATAACATTACCCTTTCTAAATTTATCTTTTGTTCATAATATTATCATATCTGATTGTTTATACGAATAGTCGAATATATGATTGAATACCAAAATGTAATACTATAGGATATATTCTAGTCGACCTTTAGATTTGTTTGTATTCAAATGACCAATTTGACACCTTTAATTACATTTCAAATTTGTAGGTTATTGAATTAGAATAATAAGGATAATATTGCTTTTCTATAATGTAAATTAGGTAGACATTTCATCCTTTGTCAATGAATTTGAAACGAATTATACTTGAATCAGCTCTTAGCTCGTTTGTTTGAATAATTTCTGTATTGAACTAAAGAGTTTCACAATCAAAATTCATGAATTATTACTTTATCGATAATTTGGACTGACCTTGAGGGAATTCATGGCTGTATCATAGAGCTCATAAGCCAAGTTCAGACACAAACTTACACACACTCACAACTTCTTATATCACGGTATTAGATTGGTCATAACACTGAATTTTAAACACTACTCTTAAAACTCTTTCTACAACAACCTTTGACGGTTATGAATTATGAATAATATGACACTGTCCAAAAACGTTCCGTTTCCCTATTGCGTTTCAAGCCTGAGGGTTACTTAACATAACTAAAAATAAGATTTCATAAAGACATAATTATTTGTAAATGCCAGTTTATTCCTAATCCCGGGTTATTATGTGTACCTACACCTACCTATAAGACTAATCCCTGTGTTTGAACAAATTTTATCCATTTAGATTAAATGCCTGATGTGTTATGTCCCTAGATAAAGTATAAAGATTACAGGAGAGTCAAGCCTGATTTTGACGTACCTAAGACCCGTGTATTGTCATAAGACCACTACCGTAGTCTGGGATGTAGCCTTACGACCTTCCCTACCATATGTACTGTGTGCATAAATAAATATACATCTATATAAGACTGAGCTGCCGACTCCAATAAATGTGACTAGGCCAATCCACTGGATATCAACACTCAGATGGCTATTTCGACCCTGAAACTCAGGTAAAGTCGAAAGCTGTCCCGCCATTTTGGATTATCAGCCATCTAGCTAGAAAGTGGACACAAGCTTAGTTATCACCGTAAGGTAACCACTTGTGGCTGCCACATCGACAGACCCACCCAATGGGACCTCCTAGCCATTCCTAAGGCCTCAGCCGCCTAGCCCAACTTCCCAATCCTACTATCCCCATTCAAACTCCTAAAACAACATTTCGCGTCAGGAATGCCCGTTGAGCAGACTCACTCGAACGAACTACGCTTTCATATCTGAGATATTCAGCGTCGCCAGGAAAGGTGTCTTGCTACCATTCCAACTAAATGCTGTTAACGCGACATTCCAACCAATGTTCGAGCTAAAATTCACTAAAAGAATTATGATTCTACACAAATGTAACGCGATTTTATCAAACTATAATGAATTAACGCGATTTTCAATGTAAAAAAACGTTTCAATCAATTCACAAAGCAAGGCTTCACCAATTCACCACAAATCCTCCAAAACCCCGCTTGGCAACCCGCCCACCGGCGACCCACGTTAGGTGTCTCAAACAAGAATGCCGAGGATAGCGCCAAAAGGTACCCAAATCCCATCTTTTCTCACTATTTTCGCGGTCTACATCCGCGGGAGTTTCCACCAATCAGCGTCTCTTAAAAATCCTTTTTTTAGTTTCTAAAAACCCCGCAATATTTCTAGATAGACTTAATAAATATAATTTTTTTTAATTAATAATATTAATTCCCTGTGCGAAATATTTACTTTATACAATTTAAAATACTTAACTAAATAAAAATTTCTTCCCTTTTAATTTAATTCCCTTCTTTGTAATTCATTCTATTTATTTACTATTATAAAATAGACTTCAGACCGGAAGTTATCTACATATTTTATAAAACAAGCTATCTTAGAATTCTTTTTTTTTTTCTTCTTCTGAAAAGTATTTCTTTCATTTATTCTTTCAATTTAGTTAACAAACCCCCATTTATTAAATCTATTCCTTATTATTAGAATATATCTTCATTAATATTGTAGCAATTTAAAATTATTAATATTTAAAAGAACTTACAAATAATTATAATTGCTGAGAACAGCGCCATCTCTCAGAAACCCGAATTATTACTTAGATCAATCGCTACTATGACGCAATGTGGTAGACGCTTCCTTTCATTCCACTTACCAACAACCTAATTTCATTTATTAGATTCTTAAAAATTAAAACAGATTATTTCCTGAATTGTATTGCAACAATTCATCGTTATTTAATTCTAAATATCATATTTCTCAACCTAATTCTTTACTAATACAGCGCCATCTCTTAGAAAATCGATTTATTACTTATAAAGACATGTAACATTCTGTCTCGTCACAAGACATTAAGTGGATTACCGTTCACGGCTGTTTTTGCTGATGATATTTAAGTCAGTGGAAAATGCAAAGCTTCTCATATGACTAATTTGAGGGCGGTCTTAAATAGATTAAAAAATAATGGGTTGAGAATAAATTTTAGTAAGTGTCAATTTTTTTAAAGAATCTGTTACTTATTTAGGGTATAAAATAGACAAATACGGCTTGCACACTGATGATAAGAAAGTTCAAGCTATCGTTGCGGCACCGTCACCCACTAATATTTCTCAGTTACGAAGTTTTATTGGACTTGTTAATTTTTATTCTAAATTTTTTGTCAATACGAGCATAGTTCTAAAACCCTTATATAATTTATTAAATAAAAAAAAAGTGGAGGGGGTTGACGAAAACACTGCACTGAGTAAATTTCTATTTATGTATCGAAACACTGAACGTAGCACCACGAGACGCGAGCCAGCCGTGGCCATGTTCGGTAGACGTTTGCGCGGGAGGTTAGACTTGTTGCGCGCCGATGTAGGTGAACGCGTTCCCGATGAACAGCTGACGCGCGAGCAGCGAGACGCTGGTGCGCCCCTACGGGTGTTAGCACCAGGCGATCGTGCCATAATGAGAGATTATTCGAAAAATAACCAAAAATGGTCGGATGCTGTAGTAGTCAGTCGCTCGGGGCCAGTATCGTATACTGTTCAGTCTGATGGCCGTATGCATAAACGCCATACCATATAGATCACTTACTAACAAAGATCGTAGGAAGTCGAGATATTCTTTGTGCAGACGTGATAGTGTAGGAACTAACACGGACATATTAGAGGGTAAGCCGGATCCGACGCCAGACACAAATGTTATTGTTGATGGAACCTTTGTAGATGAAACCCCAAATATAAATGTGCCAGCGTCTACTTTGGACGAAGTAAATATACAAAATGATATTACCGATAATCGTATACGTCGGAGAGCTGCTTTAGAGTGTATAACAAAGTTAAAAAAATATTAATTCTTTAGGTAACAATGTAATGTTACATCTCTTTTGTTTTATTCTGTTTTGTACCATCAATAATAGCTTTTTGTTATAGTAAGTTCTATACATGTAGAACATAGTACACTCATTAATGGGAAGCGTTGTTATAACTTTATGTAGTAAACCTTATGAACTGTCCCTTTGCTGCCGTATATGAATGGGAGGAGGACAGTGTTGTGTACGGTACTTTTATATGCTTAATGTAGCTAGAATATTTGTAACAGCATAGAGGGTAGTATTATTTACTTTTATAATACACCAGTCTGCTTTGAATCTCGGTGTTTGATTGCTGTGTCCCAGATATATCAAATTCATTAGCCTCCTTGGGTCCCCAATTTTAGAAGCTGCCTATAACTCCTTTATAGAGGAGAAAATTCAAAATTTTTGTGATATTTCAGATCGCCTACTCAAAATTAATATCCATTCTGCTTTTACTATTCTTCGGTATTGCCTTTTTGTTCCAAAATTCACCCATGCCCTCAGATCTTCCCATTTTTTCAAACATTTAACACTTTTAGAAAAAATGGACAAAATTATACAAAGCACCCTGACAAAAATCTTGAATGTGGCCTTGAATGACCGAGCTTCACTACAAGCGTTTCTACCGATTCGCTTGGGTGGGCTCGGTGTTCGTAAAATTTCGGATATAAGCTTACCAGCGTTCCTGTCCTCGGTCCACAGTACGGAAGAATTAACCAGGAAAATCCTTGCACCTACACTGGTTAACTCTGAAGGAAAATTGCATGCCCAAACACCGATTTTCCAAAGAACCTTTTCTCTCAGTGACAGTGGGACGGGCCGCTTTGCAGCTTAGTTAGACAACGTTTAATAAATACATGTTCTAATGCTGCAGAGCGTGCCCGCTTGCTGGCGGTAGGAGTGTGGGAGTCGGGTCTTTGTTTACAAGCTCTTCCATCATCTAAGATGACACTACCTTCCGCATTGCAACATGCCTTCGTTTAGGTGCCCCGTGTGTTTCTCCGCATCGATGTCGCTGTGGAGAAGCCATCGACAGGTTCAGACACCATGGCTTATCGTGCTGCAGGAGCGCTGCGCGAATACCACAGCACGCCAGCCTCAATGACATAATCCGGCGTGCTCTTGTCACTGCCGGAGTGCCAGCTGTACTTGAATGGTTTGGCACGCGACGATGGCAAGAGACCGGACGGTATGTCATTAATGGCATGTAAAATAGGTAGGACTCTGGTTTGGGACGCAACATGCGTCGACACCATTGCTCCTACCCATATAGCCAGCACGGCTGGCTGTGCCGGTGCTGCTGCTGCTTCTGCGGAGACTCTCAAACGGCGCAAATACTCAAATTTAATTGGAGATTATGAATTTGTGCCGTTTGGAGTCGAAACGTTAGGGGCATGGGGTCCGAGTGCTCGCAGTCTCTTCAGGGAGATTGCAACACGTATGATTGACGCTTCTCGTGACCAGAAGGCTGGCTTCTTTTTAGCACAGAGAATAAGTATTGCCATACAACGTGGCAATGCTGCCAGTGTTCTGGGCACGTTATGACAGGAGGCGTACGATGCGGAGGAATTCCACGATGCATTTTAGGTTTAAGTTTCTTTTAATTGTTTATTTTACTTTAGTTTTATTTAGTTTAGTTTAGTTAGATTTACAAAATAATCTATGTAATAAATGAGTCGAAATAAATGAAAACTACTCATGACTTGAAAATTAGATTTCTAGAAGAGATCTAGAAAATTAGATTATAGCAATAACTAATTAATAGAACAACTTTCATATTAGACATACAAAATTCATAACATCAATCACACGAAGTGCATGAAACATTCCAATTCTACGATCTACGGTGGTAATAGATCAAACAAATTTAATCATTTTATCATAGTCTCTTCTGTATTAAGTTTCATATATCAACCTCTTCCGCACTCTCCGTTCTTCTTCAAGTTAGTCGGACCCATTTGTTGTTATTAAATCTAATCAAATATAACTCGAGATTAACTTTTAGGTATTAATTCAATAACACAGAAAAGGTCCCTTAAATTTCACTTTCAGTTTGTACGACCAGTTTGTGTCAGGGGTTGTTCTAATTATTTGATTTGTTGGCTTGTTTCCTTAATCAGCAATGGGTCTTATTATACGGTACGGATTTAGTTACATTTACCTGCGATTAATTTAACTTTGACCTGCAGAATCAGTTGTGACATTCATGAAGCAAGTTTTCTAAGTTTGGGTATCTTTGACTGTGACTGGCAATATCAGCTGTGGTATTCATGCGTTATTCTTCTAAATTTTAAATACTTGAGATTATACACCTGCAGAATTAATTTTGTGGTTTATAAATGAATTGTGTTAAAATTGGATACACTTTGTAGCTGTAAGGTCCAGAATTTGTTGTGTGATTCATGAAATAATTATAAAATTATTTATATCGGATAAATAGTCTGTGTCTGTGACCTGCACAAAGGACAAATAGTATAAAATTCATATTTCAATAATTTTAGATCTTTTTTAATTATCAAGTTTGCCAACTGTCCAGACTAGGCAGGTGTGCTGTAAGTCGTTTGATGCCAATTAAAACTTAGATCTCAAGATTCTACAGTTAAAGAAAATTCTTAATATTCCCAAAAGATTGTCTCAATACTGCAGTGGTTCGAGTAGCGCTTACCGGGTCAGGCAGAAAATTTTATTGGGTTTTCTATAGCAGTAATAGCTTCAAACCCTATTAAGTCGACACGAGAAATGTGGGCTAACTAGTTCAAAAAATAAAAAAACAAATACATGAATAAATGTAATTACTAAAAATTAAGCTCACGATTTCTATGTTCTATTCATCTGAGCGCCAATACCGGTTGCAACAATTTTTTATTACGAAGAAAGAGTATGGCTCGGCACATTCATGCGTGACACTCCCATGCTGCGCAGGATGAGGGGCCTAGGGCAGGGAATCTTATCTTTCTTGATTCCGTGGCAGGGGAGGTGGTGCAACGAGGGTCCGGGAGTACCGCGAATTTACCACGTCCCGCGCGAACCTTTCACCACCCCACGTGCCTTACCTCCTCCTCCCGCGCGAACCATAGGAACGTCACGTAGGAATTTACCAAGCTAGTAAGATAGGTCAATCTTTATTAGTATCCTCGTTAGTTAGTTTCTTAGTTGGAGGGGTCCAATTGCTTATGGTCGTATGTGTTTAGACTGCTTGGAGTGAGTTACATTATTAGCGTCGCGGAGTTCGAACTGTAACCCAAACTTTAGCCATTACACTACTAGCACTTCTAAATACACAAGTTGTAAATTAGTAGTGTCTGCAAATTAGGTTTAGTAGAATCGGAAATATGACCAAAAAACGATCACCGACCTCTGCGCGGGCGGAGTCGCGGGCATCAGCTAGCGCTAGCAAACTTGTAAGTAATTATTAATATTTATGAACACTTTTCAAAGCATACAACCTGTCTAAGACAGGTTGTATGCTTATATTAAAATTGTTTTCTACATTGTATGTTTTATCTTTTGTTTAGACAGGATAAGTAGACAAGTTTAATACAATTATATAAATACCAGAGTTTGTGACAAGTTTCAACTTCCCAAGGCGGCTTTTCACAGTGTGTGACTCAGGACTCTGCAGAATTTATCACATGAGTGTTCGTAGTTGTCACATCGGACAGCCATGCACCACGCATCAAATGTTTTACACGGTGCGTGCCGGACTGTCCCCAAAGTCGCGGGTCCGACGTCGCGACGCACTGCTACAGACTTGTCTGTGCTTTCGCAGACAACACTCTGTGCGGAATGACCCATATCCGCAGAATCACGCACTATGCAAAGCTGCCTTTGAATACATTGAAATCGTTTACACCTATGTAATAATCACGGGGTTTAATCAACTCTTGTGATAAGGTGATAGCAAGGCCGATACATCTTAACCACTACGACATCGACATAGGTACCATGATGCGTGCTTCGCTATTCTTGATCTCCTAAATTATTTAAATTCTACTCACATCAAAACAATATACGAATTCTTTTCTTCTTTTCCGTTACCTCAGCATCCTACGACGGGAATAAATATTATAATATCCACGCACTTCAAACTCCTAAAGATGAGTTAATGTATGCGCATGCATTTGCCTGAAATGTTTTGTTTTCTTGTCGAGAGGGGTCGCTGTGTCTGTTGAAATATTTAGAACTAGCTGTTGCCCGTATCTCCGACCGCATAGAATACTAAAATAATTGTTAAGTTTTCCGAAAATACGATTCGAAAATCAGGTTGACTGACGTATCTGTGGCGCAAGCATTTCTCTCGGGATTTGGGAGCTCAGACGGCAGTGAGTCGCTCACATAACAGCTGTTTAAGCCAAATCAAAAGAAGAAGTAAGCGTACCCCGGACTTCTATACGAAGGCCTCAAATGCTACTGCGACTAAGAAGCCATAATTATAAATTATAAATAATTATAAATACTCTAGGACAAATTAAACAACGCCATCTAGACCCAAACTAAGCAGAACTTGTCATATAAATCATAATGATGGCTCGAATTTGTTACCCTGTGGCGTGTTCATTTTAAAAACTTTATACCTTTTTCGAAGTGAGTGAAGTGCGCTTTTATTTTTTTTACAAAACATTTGATATAGGTACAAGCTCAAAAACTTATTCTTGTTTTTTTTCCTTGATTGATTATCTATAACGTGATGTTTAGTAACTTGAGAAAGAATTTCAATCAAGATTGTTTACGGAAGTAATCATTAGAGGGATCGGCCATTTATTCGTATATTTATTTAATACGTTAATATTTAGTGTACCTTAAGTGTAGAGGACAGGACTTCACCAGAAGAATGAGAACACCGTATTTAGTACAAATCAACTGAATTTATTACTTCAACAAACTACTACACAGCGCGAGCGCGAAATGGTGCCGAACGCAGCGGCGGGCAATGGACGACTGATAAAACGAAACTTAATGTCTAAATACCTTACTCTAAAAATTAACAATTTCAAAATCGCGTCGCTTACATAGCCCCACCCTAGTGCTGAAGACAGCACTATTATTCCATAGGAATCCTAGCGACGCGAGCAACAGATCTCTTAAGATTACCCAACTGTGTTCGCACTTGTACCACTCGCACTCTGCCGTCCTCTCCGGGAAAAACCTCATTAATAATACCTCGCGGCCACACGTTACGAGGTGCATTAGGGTCGACGATAAATACCAAGTCACCTACTTGAAGGGGTCTCTCTCCATCTTGGGTCCACTTTTGACGAGGTATCATTTCAGGCAGCACTTCGGTAACCCATCTCTTCCAAAACATATCTGTCAACCTTTGTGCTAATCGCCATTGCCGACGCTGGAATAGGTCAGAGTCATCAAAGCTGCCCATCTGTGGTGAAGGGGATGATGAGCCAATCAAGAAGTGATTGGGCGTCAACGATTCCTTGCTGTTGACATCCACTGATACATGACTCAGTGGACGTCCGTTCACAATTGCTTCCACTTCAGCTAGAAGCGTATTGAGCGCCTCTTCTCTAGGAGCTCTTTCTTTGAGAACGACCTTCAGAGCCACCTTGACACTCCGAACTAAACGTTCCCACGCCCCACCCCAGTGAGGACTGGCCGGTGGTATGAAGGTCCAGCGGGTGCCGTGAATGCTGACAGAGCTCTGCAAGGTTTTCTCATCAAGCTCTGCGACAGACTTCTTAAGCTCTGCGTCTGCACCTCTTAAATTTGTCCCATTATCAGAGTACAGACACGCAGGCCATCCTCGTCGTGAAGCCATCCTACGAAGAGCCATAATCAGAGAATCAGTACTGAGCGACGACACTGTCTCTAAATGAATGGCTCGAATGGTAAGGCAGGTAAAAAGTACTCCGTACCTCTTCTCCCTCCGTCTGCCTATAGTCACTTCCATTGGGCCAAACAGGTCGACGCCGCAATGAGTAAAAGGCCGTTGGTGATGAGCCATCCTAGCAGCAGGTAAGTCACCCATTTGTGGGATCTGAGGTTTCACTTTTTTTAATCGACATAGCATGCATTTCGCGGTAATTTCTTTAACAGTGGGTCTTAATCTTATTAACCAATATTTTTGTTTCAGTGTATTCACCACCATTTCCTGGTTGCCATGGCCCGCTTTCACATGGTAATTTCTTACAATTAATTTAGCCACATGGCATCTTCCATCCAAAATTACAGGATGCTTCATGTTGAAGGTAACATCAGCAGCGGCACCTATGCGCCCGCTTACTCGGAGTATACCATGCTCATCTAGGAACGGCGTTAATGTAAGTAATTTACTGCTTTTATCTAAATATTTTCCGTTCTTTATTGCAGTTAAATCCGTAGAAAATGATTTCATTTGAGAATAACGCAAAAGTAGTATTTCGGCGGAATTCATAGCAGTGTAATCATCTATTTCTATTTTTCTACATTTATTTATAAATTTTAGAACTATCGACGTACTTCTCAACAGGCGAATCCAGGAGGAAAACCGACTCGGATCTGGTACAGCTGTATTCTCAGGTAAGTAATCTGCATGTACAATATTTGTTACACATTCTGAGTGGCACTCCTCAATACTAGGTATAACTGCACTCGTAGGCCATGTAGATTCACTATCGTACAAAAATAACGGTCCATTTAACCACTCACCATTCAGCTGAAGACTATCATAATTTTCCCGAGTAGCAATATCCGCAACATTCATAGAAGTAGGTACGTATTTCCATTCATTCATTCTCGTTAATTCATCAATCTCACCCAAACGATGAGCTACATAAGGCTTATAATTCCTTGTATTATTACGTATCCAATGTAACACCGTAGTAGAATCACTCCAAAAATATCGATCAGCTGTTTTTATTCGATGTGTGGACTGTATTGTGTTTGCTAATCTAGCAGCTATTATTGCCGCCTGCAATTCTAATCTAGGTACTGTTACGGGTTTGACAGGAGTTACTCGACTTTTACTCGCTACAAAACAAACTCTTATCTTTTTATCATTGTCCAACCAACGCCAATAAGCAACCGCACACATAGCCTGTAAAGACGCATCACAAAAAATATGAAGTTGTAAACAATCATAACTTGTATCGCTATATGTATATTTTTGTGTCGGCGCAGCTAAGTTATTGAATGAAGCGCTTATCAGCTGTGAGTCATTACGCACTCGCCGGTAGCAACGGGGTATTCGAATGCTACTAACTGTTTTTAATAATTTCAGCCACTTAAACCATTTAATATAAATATCATCTGTGACGGTTTCATCCCAACCCACATTTGATTTCCATGTTTCCTGAAGTAATATTTTACCGTTAATAGTGAATGGCGCAAGAAACCCATATACATCAAATAATGACATAATAACCTTTAATAACTCGCGCTTCGTAGGACGCTTAGATCCATTCATTATCTCTTCAGGTATACGTTTAAAAGAAGTTTCAAAACCTAGGGTGTCGTCGTCAGGATACCATATCGTTCCCAAAGCTCGCTCACCCTCATGTCGTGCTCCGATCTTTAAAGTAGAAGCAGAAGTTGCGAGTAAGTCCTCGGGTAGACTGTTTAAAACCACCGAGCTATTACTTAACCAATTCCGAATCTCAAAGCCACCTTCTTTATGTATGTGTATAATATCACGAATCAGATCCATGCAAGTGGTTTCATCTGATTGGCTATCAATATAATCATCCATGTAATGCTGGTTGCAAATAGCTTGAACTGCCGCGGGCTTTGACGATTCAAAACGTTGAGCATTTTTGTTTTTAATAAATTGTGCAATAAACGGCGCGCAGTTAGCCCCAAATATTAAAGAGTCATTTTATAAGTTTTAATATGATCGTTAGGATTGTCGCGCCACAAAAATCTAAAAGCATTCTGATCATTAGATAAAACTTTTACTCTTAAAAACATATCTTTAATATCACCTACTACGGCGATTTCGTGTTCGCGAAAGCGCAACATAATACCTAATAATGATACTAATAAATCGGGACCCATCAACAAGTAATCATTAAGCGATAAGCCTCGAGTTTTAGCTGCCGCGTCAAAAACTAAACGTAATTTCTTTTTGTTCGGATTATCCACTCCAAAGTGAGGTAAATACCATGTTTTATTTGTTTTTGTTTTGTCTAAAATTTCTTCAGCAAAATTGTTACTTAACAAATGTTTAATTCGTTCTCGGTACCGTTGTGCGTATTCAGCGTTACAGGACATCTTCTTTTCTAAGGTATGTAACCTAGACAAGGCCATACGCTCTGATTCAGGCATCTTGCAGCTAGTATCCTTCCACGATAGACCAACGTGCCATCGACCATCTATAAATTTCGCCGTTCGTTCCAGGTGTTCCAGAGCGCGCAGTTCTTCAGAGTTCTGGCGTGGATGCCCGGATATTCCCATAGATTCGATAGTAAATGACTTTCTAACCATCTCATGCAGGTCTTGTAAAGAAGAATCTAACTCTGAATCAAACTCAGTAACGTGTAGCGTAGAGTAACAAGTGCGCGTTGAGAGTGATGCAGGTACTACACCGTGTATGCACCATCCCAGCGGAGTACGAGTAGCACAAGGCTCATTACATTTACCAATTTTTAACTCTAAAGGTAACAATAAATTGTAATTATCCTGACCAATTAGAATCTCAGGCTTTACGTTTTGATAACAAAACTCGTTCTTAATAGTATTTAAATGAGCGTAATCGTTAAAATTAATTAAACTATAATTTTGCACAGGTAAACTAAAGTTCTGTAGACTGCGTACAAAAATATTAAATCGTTCACCGTGTTGGTTTGTTACACAAACATTAATGATGTCCGCGTCGCACACAAGCGCGCTATTGTCCCAGGCGCCGCACACACGCAACGCCTCCCGGCGCCCGCGCACACCGACTCGTGACGCAAGCGATGCACTGATAAGAGACACTGTAGATCCATCGTCTAATAATGCACTGGTTTGAAAAACCCCGTTAGGTCCGTGTATGCTTACGGGCACTACTTTTAAAAACACTTTGCAGTCACTGTTTTTAATATGTGTTACTGTTTCAGCGGACGCCGTGGGCTGTTCCGACGCGGTACTGTCACTGATACACTCGTTACTGTTATACACCACCTGACGCGAGTTATAATGCAATAACTTATGATGGGCTTGTCCACAGTTTTCGACGTCACACGCTACCGCCGGACAGCTTGCTCGGTCATGTTTTGAATCTATGCATTTGTAGCATAACCGGTTTCGTTTGACAAAGCTCCATCGATCCTTGCGTAATGCTTTGCGGAATTTCTTGCAATCCGCTAATTTATGTTTTGATATGCGACGACAGTACTGACATTTTTCATTCTTATCGGCGCCTGTATTCAATAAAACTGTGTGCGTGCCATCTGTGTATTTTCTTTTGTTGTGGTGACTATCAGTAGTTTGTTTAATGTTCAATAAAGCCATAGAAGATACTTTGGTAGCTTCATCATTTAAAAATTCCGAAATATCAAACCAAGTGGGTCTTTTTCCTTGCTTGATGAAAGTGTAGCTATAATCGGCCCATTTTGAAAGCAAAACAGGAGGCAATTTTGATAGTATACATGTAGTTATGCTTATTCCATGTAGGTACTCATCTAGACCGATCACTTTAACTGCGGCTGCACAGTTTCGCACTTTGATTGAAAAGGGCACAATATCTTTATGATATTCTTGTGACACTGGGTGTAATTTCTTAATATCTACCATGATGCGTGACAATATAACGTCAGGATTCCCAAACTGTAGCTCGAGTGTCGACATGACGGTCTCAGGCGAGGTTGCACTTATTAGCAGAGCCGAGACGGCTTCGCGAGCTGATCCTTTTAGACATTTTCTAAGGCGCCACAGGTTTTCATTGTCTTTGAAATTACATACTTTCGACGATTCTTCATAAGCTTGTTTAAAATGAAGCCACTCCATAGGGTCCCCCGAAAATAGTGGTAAATCTTTTGGTGTACAAATTCTACTTAACAGGTTAGTGTTGAGACCATTACTAGTAGAAGTGGCTACAAGATCCTTGAGGGCGCTGGCCAGCAAGTGAACTGTTCCCTCAGTGCCGGCATACTGTGCGGCCGGCGGGCACGGCACGTCCGAAGTTTGACCCTTGTCGTGGACGGGCTGTGCTTCCAGTTCTTGATGGCTGCGCTCCAACCACTCCTCTACGTCTTTCTGAGTATGATCTGACTTTGCACTACTGCACTCGTCGTCAATATCCGCTAAGTTCGCCGCCAAGCGTTTTTCTATCAAGTCCATCTCGATCTTAGCGCGTGCTTCTGCGGCCTCCAACTCTAGTTTCTTCTTACGTGCAAGTACTGAGGAAGACGTAGACCTCTTAGACTTGACTTTGGAGACGTTACATGATGTAGAAGGCATAGCTTGAAGCTCAGGTAACAGCGGTTCCGATTTTACCCCGCTACCCTCTTCTTTTCTTAGAGTAAAAGATTTATAACGACGTAAATTATCTTCAGTTGTGGATTTCTCCTTACTCTGTGGTAAAACTGGAACATCTTGAGATGAAGACTGATACTCCTTTTGTTCCTCATCCTTCTTAAATGTTTTCCGAGTGCTCACCATACTTTTTGGTGTGTGGAACATCTGTGATTGATCCGCTCGAAGTGACCAGCTGTAGAGGACAGGACTTCACCAGAAGAATGAGAACACCGTATTTAGTACAAATCAACTGAATTTATTACTTCAACAAACTACTACACAGCGCGAGCGTGAAATGGTGCCGAACGCAGCGGCGGGCAATGGACGACTGATAAAACGAAACTTAATGTCTAAATACCTTACTCTAAAAATTAACAATTTCAAAATCGCGTCGCTTACATTAAGTTTAGAAACGATTTTTGTTATGTATATACAATTTAATTGGAGTGTTCTTAAATTTAAATTTGTATGGTATTGTTATATGAGTATATTTCGTTACTCTAACTTTCCTTTTTGTGCCTAAACTACGTTAAAACTAATATAACTAAACTCTGACGTCATCGTCATCCTCACAGCAATTTACCAGTTTTGTCCAAAGTTTGCACTTTGGAGCCTGAGGTTCGTGTATTATTTTTTATTGGTATGTCGGCTTTTCCGGGAGCGGCTGCCGTCTGACTGCCCAACCTTGCATCAGAGCATCATCCGTCAGGTGAGGTTAGCTTGGACCTAAAAATAATGGTAGGGCCCTGTCCACCCAAACTGTCACATACGAGTATTATGACCAAACATATCCCACAAAATAGTGCTGGTGATCATGATTTTCAACGGAGAACAAGCCTAAAAACTTCCCCTTGGATCAAATCTTAGAACCTCTATCGTATCGATTTGAAACCTTTAAATGTTGCTTGACCCACTAGAAATGCAACGGACCCGTGATACCAATGACACCACCGGTGGTATCATAGGGTGGTATCACGGGTTCGTAGCGACTAGAAAAAACCTAGCACTTTGCCCGATTCAAAAATCGAATGCGAGAGAGAGTGACATGAGTGAATGTGATCTACATGTGCCTTTTTTTATATATTTAGGACACGTCAATTTGACTTCATCTCGCCTGATGGTAAGCTGAAGGTAAAGTCTCAGGTAAGAGGGTCAGCATTACATACACGTATCATGTTAACAATGGCGGCACTCAGCTTGACGGCCTCATCAGAAGAGGATTGTCGCCGCAGCACTACATGAATAATTGAGAATATAACGATAAAATAACCTAATACATGTTGAGTTCGAGAATGCAGAAGTAAACATATGCCTTGATCTACTCGTATTCCGATCTTAACGCAAACGATGTCACGGGCAACAGTTAGTCATAGCAATATAAATCTCAAACAATTTTATTCGTGACTGTACAAATTGAAGAACTTACCAACAACGGACCCAGTTGACCTATTCAATGTTGCATTAAGTCAACTGGGTCCGGGGAGCCAGTTCCAATGGACCCAGTAGAGTAAAGAGCCCTACCGTTGCACCACTTTGAACCGCCGAACTAAATTTAATCCATTAATATATCATAAATCTACTGGTATAAGCTGTTCCACATTTTCTCTAAAAATGACAATAAATCTAGCCCATATCAAGATATCCTGAGAGGTGCTGACTGCTTTAATAAAATTCATGATCGTTGGGTTGGGATTTTGGTCCAACTGTACGTCATATTTCTTCTTTACGGTACACTATTGGTTTGGCTTGTCTATGCCATATATTTCACTTGTCATGACCTATCTCAGAAGTATCCAATTGTAAGGTAGGCGTGCCACTAACAGCGAATAGCGGATAGAAAGATAAACGCGAATTTTAATTTGTAACAAGTAATAAGTTTTTAAAGACCTTTTTATGTGTATAGGGATTTCCCCACGGATATTACAAAAATTACCGTTAGTCTTAGTAGTAATATTAGTGTTAGTCAACGACAAAAGTGGCGTAACAAATTCTAATTTATTCATCACTTAAGGTCTTTTTAACCTTTTATAAAATAATAAACATGAAACATATAAACTTTGTTCTTAGGATTATAAAACTACTTATATATTCATTATTAGTTACATGTGTTCCAATGTATAAAACCGTTTGTAAATATTTAAGCGTTAATCCTTTTTGTCGTTGACTGTACCTAAATAAGTGTCAAATTTTGCCGACTGACACGTTGAGTATGAAACAATTCTGTTTACGGTGTGCACTTTTACTAAATGGCAAGCGAGCTCTCATCAAACAGTCAGTTTTCATACTATGTGATAAACACCTCCGCAGCCTCCTCTAAATCTGTGGCTGTGTATCGGGATTAACAAAAAAAATTGCGTAAAACCACAGAAGTTCTGTATTGGTTAAATCACAAAAAAGCTAGCACATTTTCATACATGATCTAACAAAAAGTTTGATCTGTTAATATATTCAGTGGCAACCACCTGATTCAGCTTCAAATGTGAATGAGCAGTTGGTGCATTGCAAGGATTAGAGTACTGCGTGACAGCGCAGCTCATATCGGTCTATCTTCTAATTTACTACACTTGTACTGAGTGATACAAGTGAGTTATACACTTGTATAATCTCACTTGAAATAAGTTAAGGCGAGGGTATTTGACGAGTTTAAGTATTTTTAGCATAGTCGCTTGCGTCGTCGCTTAGCGTAGGCGCTTGCGGTACGCGTCCAGTGTTTTGCGTCACTATACAGCAAAATAACGATGGTTAACTTAAGGTGACGTTGTAGTATCAACACAAATAATGACGCAACTCTTATTTACGTAGAAGTACTTCTAGTTGCACTTTATATAAAGGGAATAATTCTTATAATAATTATAATATTGTAATAAAACTATCAGAAAGTCACTGCCGTAAAAGCTTATATGAACCAAACTATAAAAAGAGCAATTAAAAGTGGACCCCGAACACCAAGCTGCAAGATCTTGATGGGGCCTCATATACCCATATGGCCACCTAAACCCATGGGGGCCATACACTAATGGGCCCCCACACACATATAGGGCCCGTACACTTATGGGGCCCCCTACACCTATGGGGTCCCATACACCCATGGGTTCTACATACCCATGGGCACCATTAAGATCAGTAGTGCATCTGGGCCCAAGCAAGATATGAGAGCAGTGCTCCCGTAAATGTCACAATGAACCAGGTTATGGAAAGGAGAAGCAGAAGAGCGTACCCTGGGCTCCAAGCTGTAAGCTTTGGATGCAACCGGGATTGGAGCCCGAATGCATGAGGTTAGGCCCCAAAGCAAAACTTCATCAGCAATGAAAATATAATATAGATATTTAGAGGCCGGTAGTAGTAGTATTTGGTAGTGCTGAAACTTTGGTAGTGTTGTACCTTTTTTTTTTTTTTTTTTTTATCGTGCGGAAATCCCTTCGGATACCCCCCCGCCGGCCAGCGGGGGCGGTTATGTCGGGCTTGCACCGACTAAAACCGCACGCCGTCTCGGGTCTTCAGACGCCGGGGTGTAAGGTTACCCATAGAGCATATCCCTCGCACCCCGACTGACCCTGGGCCATCATAACAGCATCGCTCATCCTGTCTCCTCTGGAAGCAGAGGAGTACGGAGAGCGATGTGTTACCGCCACGTTGGGTATTGGCCGACGATCAATGCCAACCCTATGAAGGGGTGAAGGGGAAGCCATTGACCGCCGCCCAGGGTGTACCGGCCGCTCCGATTCCGTTCCCCCCGGACTGCAGCGGGATCGGAATCGGAGCGACACTCGAGGAGGTTACCCAACACACACCCCAGGTAGTGTTGTACCTAATATTTAGTACCACCATTCAATATACGTCTCTTAATACCAATGTCAATCATTACAAATTCTTGTATTGAATCGACTAATGTCATAAGACATTTAATGCTATTATAATGCCGATACATTACTTAGATTTAATATTTGTGCAATGAGTAACTACTTACTTATTTACACTACTTATTTTTGTTTTCGTTAAAGTTTGAGTCTCAACTTTTTATCATTGGATTTGTACATCAATGATTTGTCTAGAAATACCCAGACCCATGCAAATATACATATTTGCACTGAGCGGGAATTGAACCTGTGACATCTGGCTTAGCAGTCGAACGCTCTACCGCTACGCCATAGAGGCCGCCCCTTCTTCCTTCCTAATATCATTTTCTTATCTATTAGTGTATTCATATGTTAAGAACTCTTCTTAGATAAAAATATATTTCCGCTACAGAATAATAACAAGGGATTAGAGCATAGAGTACACAGATTATATAATAACGTCTGCTTAGTACACTACAATACAATGATTAACGTGATTAATGATTCGAAATGTGGATCATACCTTTTTTTTTTCAGCGGAAATCCCCTCGGCTACCCCCCGCTGGCTAGCGGGGGCGGTTATGTCGGGCTTGAACCGACTAAAACCGCACACCGCTGCAGACGCCGGGGTGTAAGGTTGCCCATAAAGCATATCCCTCGCACTCCGACTGACCCTGGGAATGTGGATCATACTTTTTTTTTGTTTTTTTTCGTGCGATCATACCTTTTTTTTTTTTTTATTATAGTGCGGAAATCCCTTCGGATACCCCCCCGCCGGCCAGCGGGGGTGGTTATGTCGGGCTTGCACCGACTAAAACCGCACGCCGTCTCGGGTCTTCAGACGCCGGGGTGTAAGGTTACCCATAGAGCATATCCCTCGCACCCCGGCTGACCCTGGGCCATCTCACCACTAACAGCATCGCTCATCCTGTCTCCTCTGAAAGCAGAGGAGTACGGAGAGCGATGTGTTCCCGCCACGTTGGGTATTGGCCGACGATCAATGCCAACCCTATGAAGGGGTGAAGGGGAAGCCATTGACCGCCGCCCAGGGTGTACCGGCCGCTCCGATTCCGTTCCCCCCGGACTGCAGCGGGATCGGAATCGGAGCGACACTCGAGGAGGTTACCCAACACACACCCCCGTGCGATCATACCTGTGTTTTATTCCGATGGCAGAACTTGTAATCGATTATATTAAGGTCGACGTGTTACGTTGTCCGTGATGACATTATCCTGGTATATAGAACCCTGATACGGTGTTACCCGGGTATAGAGTTTCCTTTGCAGAGTTTTCGAAGGAAGTTCCCGGGAACGACGACAGGCTTTTAAGCTGCCCATGGTGTTGTAAGCATCTATGGGCTAAGATGATCATGAAATAAATTACCAGTGGTGTCAAAAACCCTGATACATAGTTACCCTGGTCCATATTACCATGAAAGTTTTTGAGTGCTTAAACCATCGTCGTTAATTTCTTATTTAAGAATCTTTAATTTTCAAACTTCATATTTGTTATTTTTAATCTTCTGAATAATGTGAAACTTAACCCTACAAACACTTGCCATTCAAATTATAAAGTCCAGAGAATACAACCAACTTTGAACAACTTATGCCCATAGTCAGAATTATGCAAAAACAATAAAAAGTTTAATAAAAATATACGAAACACCCCAACTTCGGTCGAGGAGGCTTTCTCTGAAATTTATGAGTATAAGAAAGTAAAACGTAGAACAGAGAGTACGTAATTGAAATTAATTAAGCTAAAAAATTCAGTGATTCTAAGAAAGGGACACAATTCTTTTGGAAAATTCTTTGCATCCCTTTTTTTAGGGATTTTCTTTAGAAAAGCCCTATTGCTATCAAGTTGTCGTCGACGTCGTCGACGTCGTCGTTGCCAATTTTCTGTCACGGTTTTGGGTATGAAGGAGATGAGCTATCGAGTTGCTGTTTTCGGTAATAGATTCGTGCTGGGGTGAACCATTGCAAGATAAAGAAAAAATCGCAAAAAATCGCAAAAAAAATAAAACGCAAAATCGAAAATCCGTTGTATTCGGCTGAGCTCGTCTCAGGAATTCAACTTGTTTTGTTTTTACGTGCGGAAATCCCTTCGGATACCCCCCCGCCCGCTAGCGGGGGCGGTTATGTCATGCATCGACTAAAACCGCACGGTGTCCTGCCCAAGTGTCCATTGCCGGGCACCTCGGGTAAGCCCTCGAAAGGATAACCCCAGGGTTACCGGCGGACCTTGGCCGCCAGCGCGGCCTCGCCTGGTGGGGTCGGGTTTTATCCCGTGTCGGTGAGTAGGCAGGCTTGTGTACGACACGCCTCCGTCACGGCCTGCTTCTGTAAGGACGGCGAGTCGGCCAACTGCCGTCCTCAGGCCACTGGGCTTTTTTTTCAATAAATGTAATCGAGGTTAAATTGCTATAGTGAAAATTATTAGGAGGTTTTTTCTTCTTTCATATCACAATAATATTACTAAATAGCTGACTGCAACAAATCTAATACCTTTAAAAGAGCAATTCTTGTATGTGTATGTATATATAATCTGAATCTCGCAAACGGCCCCAACGATTTCCATAAAATTAAGTATGCAGCGGGCGATAAATTGATCTAGCTAGGTTTCATTTTTATAAAACGTCGAAAACAACATCTTGTTCTGTAGATAAAGATATTAAAATTATTTGAATCAAATATCATTAGGAACTTGTTTTTATCGCTTAGGGTTTTTTTTTTTTTTTTACGTGCGGAAATCCCTTCGGATACCCCCCCGCTGGCCAGCGGGGGTGGTTATGTCGTGTCTCGACTAAAACCGCACGGTGTCCTCCCCAAG
Organism: Cybosia mesomella; assembly: GCA_946251805.1. NCBI lineage: Eukaryota > Metazoa > Arthropoda > Insecta > Lepidoptera > Erebidae > Cybosia > Cybosia mesomella. The sequence goes on along the minus strand of OX276394.1, from coordinate 31,080,186 downwards.
TGTCCGTTGCCGGGCACCCCGGGTAAGCCCTCGAAAGGATAACCCCAGGGTTGCCGGCGGACTTTGGCCGCCTTCGCGGCCTCGCCTGGTGGGGTCGGGTTTTATCCCGCTTCGGTGAGTTGGCACCGACGCGCGGCACTAAAGGCCACGGCAGGGGTTGCTCAAGTCGTGGGTCGAATACGGCGGCTGGGACTCGAGGTGGCTCTCCACAAATCCGAGGCTATGTATCGCTTAGGGTTGATTATTCACTATTCAAGTCTATTCAATTCAAGGTAAAGAATTATTGGCCTTATGGCGTGCCTCTGCATTATTAGGTTTAAATAAACCTCCTCTTATTAAAGTCGGTTAATAATCTTTTTCGAAGCATAACATTGGTTTAAATAATTATAGACTTTTGACAGATTTTTAAGGATTGTCATTTCATGCAGGTTTCCGTCTTGTTTAGTCATCGTTCACGTACCTGTGACTGGGCGTATATTAGATAGTATCACTTTTTCAAGAGCACATCCTCATCACCTATCACAATCAATCATTCTTGATTCAACCAACAAGACAAGAATATTATCAGAATCACAACAATAGCTACTTACGTAAGTCAACATCTTTAAAACTACACGTTCTGTTGGAAATAAAATGCTATATCTGTATGCAAATCCAGAATACGTTTTGATAGTTATTCAACTTGGTACACGTACTCTTACTTGTAGTTAGAAGAGCGTGCTCCAATATTAGCCAAGGCGCATCGCGTCACAAAATATTGTAAGATTAAAATCAGCTTTTTACAGGATAAGATTTTGTTTATTATTTACATTCATTTTCAGTTCGACCCCTGTCACACAATGACAAACATGATTAAATGGTTTTTATTATTGTTACTTTTGAAATGAGAGCACCTTACAAACTAATGCACGGAAAAATGGTACTATTGCCTGTAGACAGACTGCATTAACTTTACAATCTTGGCTCACAATAGAGCTTACGGCGAACTATGTGCAAAGACGACTATTTCAAAACGTAGTAGATTGTTAATGTCTTTTCGTGTAAAAACTCGAATAGAGTAACGTAAATTAAAGTTAAACAAAATTATAAAGTTCAGTCGTGATAGTTAATAGGTTTAGAAAATTGTTGAAGAAAACTACAATGTTTACGCTACACATAAAATAGATAGAATCAATTTCAGTCCTGGATGTTCAGTTTTTTCGATCCAAATAGTATATTAAAAGGTAGCATACTAAAAGGTTCACTTTAAAATTTCATAGAATACTTAAGCGGTTTTTAGCAATGTACTATTCATTTAAAATGTATTCATACATTCAAACATACAATAGTCATGGGGTGCGACTGGTTGGATCCCCTTTTCAGGGCCAGCTGACCACATTGCACGCCCGCGGGTGGGGGTGGTCGCTCCAGGTACCCTTCTGCTGTTATCAGAGCCGTTCAAGCCCGACATAACCGCCCCCGCTGACCGGCGGGGGGGTATCCGAAGGGATTTCCGCACAATAAAAAAAAAAAAAAATACGTCATACAAAGATACGTGTATATTCGAGTTGTTCTCACTGGTTCCAGCGGCAATTTGAATTAGTAATTTTTTTCTTACTCCTTGTGAGTAAGAAAAAATTCCATTATAAAGCTTAATGAATCTAGTGAAAATTCACGTGTTTCTCCCTCTAAGGTTCTTAGAGGGAGATTCTTAGACTCCCTTCAACAAAAACATCAGGTATATAAGGCAAATGTAAGTGGGCAGGCTAGTTGGGGTCTTATGAGAACGGCAAGTCGGAAGCACCGCATCTCTAAACTCTCACACATATAGTTAGTTAGCCTAGTGGTGTAGGCTCGCTTAGTAATGTGCCCGGTAGATGGCAATAGGCTCGCCCCTTATTACATTGGGACCTAAACATAACTAGCGAATCGTGGGTTATGTTATGTTATATAGTTAGTGCCAAAAATCTTGAACAAACATGCGCATGTACACTTGCTTGCCAATAAATAAAATCAATAAAAGGACAGATCAACGAATGATGATGATGATGATTTTGACATTTAAATATAAATCCTCCATAGAGACCTACAAATATGGACTACGCAAATTGTCATTTCAATTGGCAGATTTTTGACTCAGTCACGTCACATATAACATCGACTTGATTGATTAGTTAATTTTCAATGGAAAATAAACCTAAGTACCTTTTTTTTTTTTTTTTTTTTTTTTCGTGCGGAAATCCCCTCGGATACCCCCCCGCCGGTCAGCGGGGACGGTTATGTCGGGCTTGAACCGACTAAAACCGCACGCCGTCTCGGGTCTGCAGACGCCGGGGTGTAAGGTTGCCCGTAGAGCATATCCCTCGCACCCCGACTGACCCCCACTTAAATGTGAGTTCGTAGCTTATCGCATTTTGATATAGACTTGATGAAAAAAATTTGTTGAATATCTTCACATCAGTGCTTTACATAAGCGATAGTGGCGGTACACTCCCTTTTTTGCGTACAGAAATCCGCTTCGGTCTTTACCTCACCGAGGCTAACAATGAGGTGGGTATGTCGTACTCGAACCGACTAAAACCTCATGGTATTTCGTCAAATCAGCCTATGTGGCGGGGGTACCAATCTTACGCTAGAGAAGATATCCCTGAGACCCCGACAGGAGTTGGCCACTAAATTTGGCCAACGTGTGTATAACATGGTACACTGCCATTAATTTTGTAATTCTTTAAATGAACATGTAACAAGTGTGTTGTCTCTACTTTCAAAACTAATTAATCATAGAAGAAAAATATTAAGTGTCGAAAACCACCAGATTGGTTTCAATAAAATGGTTAAATAATAGTTTTACCTTACGTTGCTCGTACATAAGCCAAGGATAAAACCGAACGTCCACAGTTGGACATAAAGTGAAACAGCGGTTAGCTTGCTTACGTATATTGTGGACTTTTATCTGCCTTTGTATCATTAAGCTTTGAATTCATGTTTTTTTTCCTGTACCTATATTGAGGACTACTGAATTGATATTCGTGGACACTAGACATCGCTATCTAGACCCAAGGTCAGCGTAGCTGAATGTAACATAGGTTTCAGAATCCGGATAAACATACTTAGACAACTACTGCACTTTCTTTTGTAAACATATACATATTATACATAGAAACACCAATACCAATATACCTACATATATAAATGGATACAAATATTTGCAGTGAGCGAGAATCGAACCCGCGACCTACCAATTAAGTGTGAGTAGATCTCTATAAATAGAAATTTTGTAAAAGCCTATCTTTTCTATTGAGTGAATATCCATTGCCATTTATTTCATTTCAGCTATTTATGCCAAGAATTAAAATGTTGCCACATAAAGCTGCAAAAATGTTGTCAGTTCACTGAAAAATCGAATCATTCGGTCAGGAAAATGAATACATAACAGTCGTACTTATTTAGAACGCAACTAAGTTTCGAGGAACTCGTCCCTAAGAAAATACTCATCAACGCTATTAACGGGAATGAATGCGATCATGCAAAAGGTATGTATGGTAAGGCGGCCACCATGGCCAATGTAACCTGGTCAAAACGTCATGCAAACCACGAACCCCTCTCCCAAACCGGGGCAAGACGGGGACACCGTGGTTCCCAAACCCGAGGGGGCCATCTCGAAACCGGAGATGCCCAGGGTCAGTCAAGGTGCGAGGGATATGCTCTATGGGCAACCTTACACCCCGGCGTCTGTAGACCCGAGACGGCATGCGGTTTTGGTCGGTTCAAGCCCGACATAACCATCCCCGCTGGCCGGCGCGGCGGGGGGGGGGGGTATCAGAAGGGATTTATAAGAAGCGATTATAGGCGATTATAAGAAGTACCTACGCAAAAGTGTATCATAAAAGTTATTCTGCCACAATAGAAAAGACAGTTAGCGAAAATTCTTTGTGATTCTGACATGTATTTTTCTGCTTGCGAATATTCTAGAAAATATAAAGCAGCATATCTCATAAACTATGCAACTTGTTTTAGTAAAATCTACATTCTATTTCTTCAATAATAATAATCGCATCTCGCGGAACAGAGCCGCCAGGCATCTGCGCTCTTCAAACTTGCGTTTTCATTTTCAGAAAAGAACAAAGAACGGAACTTAGTATTTCAATTTGTTAAACCAGTTCACTGTTCTGGGTTCTACTAATTTGTACCTGTAGAATTGAATTCCACTACTCAGCTGTCAAGTGGAGTCTATGCGATGAAACTTCGTGAGTAGAAAGACGCCTCTGTCTACTCAATTCGTTCAATTTGTTGAAATTCGGAGTCGAGTTGTGGCGTACATTTGCATTAAATTTGTTAATGCGGGTTTAAGTAGTAACAAATTGGGCTATATTGGTGCGACGACGTTTGGAAGTATACGTATTTGTAAGCTATTTTTGGAAATGTAGTTTTCGAATAGAGTAAAATTATGGGAGTGCTTGTCACTTAAATTTAGTTGAAGAAATAAAAATCCATAACCCGCTGAGTGCAAATATTGTATGTATTGCGTTAGTCTGGGTATTCATATTCATTCATATTACAAGCTTTACTTAATTTTGGTCTAGACGGTTATGTAATTTTCCTAGAATATTATTATTATAATTCACCAAAGCTCGTTACACGCCATTGCACAATCACTGACGACAATGTCAATACCTTACTAAGAATACATCACTAAGATGTTTCACTCGAAGACGCATGGTCTTCTAGTGGAATCTAAAGATATCTCTACGAAAAGATTTTCACAAAGGACACAATTTTTTATGTTAAATCTACCCCATGTAATTGGTTACTCATGCGCTGATTTTGCTTTTAGTGGAAACATTTTGCTTCAAGACCGGTATCCGCTAAACCGTATGTGTTTCGAGATTCCGTAAATTTAACATTTTGTGAACTGTTTATTGTAATTCTTTAGATTCTCCCTCACCCGTATTAGTTACCTCCTTTACACTTTTTTTAAGGATAAAATTCTTAATGAGGCCATCCGACAAAGAACTAAAGTCACCGACATAGCTCACAGAATAAGCAAGCTAAAGTGGCAATGGGCTGGCCACATCTGCCGAAGAACCGATGGCCGATGAAACAAACGAGTCCTAGAGTGGAGACCACGAATCGGTAAACGGAAGGTAGGACGTCCCCCAGCAAGATGGACGGACGACCTGAAAAAGGTAGCTGGGATAGACTGGATGCGCAAGGCGGAGGATCGGGTGCTATGGCGTACAATGGGAGAGGCCTATGTCCAGCAGTGGACTGCAATAGGCTAATTGATTTACACTTTTTTTAATATATCTTTGTATCTGCCGATTCTATACTATAAAAAATATTTCTTAAAATTATCTGTCTTACGGTTTATAAAATATGTCTCGTGCCTGATCATAAGAAGATTGAAGAAAAGAAATTAGCAGGGGTTTAAAAACTTAAGCTTCTCCTTTTATAAATCATACTAATATATGGGCATGTGGGATTGGACTAAACTATCGGGGTCGAGCTAAACTCACCTGGAAGGCGGTACCTTTACTGATTGACGGATGAGGCTCTGATGCAGGCTAGGAGGATATCTCACAACGATATATAGACCTAAATTAACCATCGTCAAACATACCACTTTATTTGGCACTAATACTTTTTATTCTTATTGTTTTTTAAACCTCACGACACTAATATATTGTCAATTGTTGTTGGTTTTGCTTACTGTACAAAAACGGTGTTTTACTTTTAAAAATGGATTACATTGCTCTGTGCTAGTTTACTTTATGTATTTGTGTATAGTATAGATGGAAACTAATATTAATTAAGCTAAATATATCGTTTTAACTATGAATGAACACGAATATTTAATTATTCAACTCCTATTTATTTTCTCTGCTGTGGGACTGTAGGCGTATGTATCATTGAATATGTAGTATATTATTTATATCTATGACCAATTTTTGACGTAGTACGCCATCAACTGCCGTTCTATTCCTACTGATAAATCAATCCAAAGGTTGTCTGGTAGAGATCGCTCTTAGCGATAAGACCGCCCCCTGTACCTTTTTTTTTTGTGCCGCCGGCCAGCGGGGGCGGTTATGTTGGGCTTGAACCGACTAAAACCGCACGCCGTCTCGGGTCCACAGACGCCGGGTGTAAGGTTACCCATAGAGCATATCCCTCGCACTCCGACTGACCCTGGGCCATTCGCAGTGTCCCCTCTGATAACAGCAAAGGGGTACCTGGAGCGACCACGCCCCCCCGCGGCCCTTGCAGGCCCGCCATACCCCGACCCCCTCGTGCAATGAGGTCAGCTGGCCCTGAAAAGGGCCGGTTGGTCAGACTCTTGGCCGTTGACGTTGACGCCAGCTACTCCAGAGGAGCAATCAATGATGCGTCATCGCCCACGTTGCCCAGGGTGCACCAAACTTGGAGGTGATCCAACCAGTCGCACCCCCCGCCCCTTGTACCTACAATATATTTAGACTTAAGATGTTGTATATAATAATATGTGAAGTACAATAAAGAGTATTCTATCTATCTAGCTACTAAGTGGATATGATGTCACTATTTTCACCGTTTCAAAAAGTCCATCGTAAATCGGTACAAAAAAGTGTATTGAATTTATAGCATATGCGCACGTAAATAAATCATTCGAATCACGTTGTTTGAACTGTTAATCAAGTCACCAGCAAGCGGCGGCAGCCAGGTTATTTGTTTTGCCTTTTATTTACACACGTAACCTTTATAATATTATATACCTATGTAAAAAAAAAAAAATTGTTTGTTTGACATTTTACACCATTTATCTGATTGCGATGAGAGAACACACACTGTAAGAATTGCAAGTATAGAGTAAAAAAGTATTCTCAGGTTATTTCTACTTGTCCCCACTGGCGGGTTACCCACACTATCATCGCTAAAGGAACTCAAGACCTCTTCTCGGCAGTCCGTTACGTACCACTGGGCTATAAATGTTAGAATTTGTGAAGATTTTTGGTAATTTGTTGTCTGTGAACAAAGTGGAATGATAAAATTAATGTCACCTCAATTTGGTATGTTTACCGAGATTTTTTCTCTTCACTGTCTTTAAAATATGATATTCGTAGATCTGCCCAAACTCAGGTACATAGTGTTTAACAAGGCTGCGGTATCAAACTGCTACACTAAAATACGCTTTATCTTGACTAACCAAAGTTGTAGTTTGAATACAGGGCGAAGGAAAAGCTGGAGACTTCTTTAAGATCATAAAATGTGTAAAGAACTATGAAAACCGAATAATGTTTTGAATTCTAACGGTCCTCATGTTTTTTCGATATAGATGTATAGTTTTGTGTCTGCGGAATATGTTTTATTATACTAGTGTTTTTATATTATCATACGAAGTATATGCGAGTAAATATTATGACTCTTGAAATAATATCACGTATGTATTATAGGCCTCCGATGTTAGTAAGTTTTTTTTTTTTATATTTAGGACACGTCAATTTCACTTCACCTCGCCTGATGGTAAGCTGAAGGTAAAGTCTCTGGAAAGAGGGTCACCATTACATACATGTACCATGTTAACAAAGGTGGCGCGTTTCACCCGGCCGAATTTTGTGACAAATATGTGTCATGAAATTTCTACCACCAGTAAATAGTAAGTAATCAAATTAGTTTAGACATAGGATCGTTTCTATGATTTCGTTATTTTACAATATGCTGTACAGTACCCAGCATTTGATTTAGTACTTCAGAAAAATAATACTGAGAGTCTGGCTGAAATCGGCTTGCTCTCTATCGTGTATCGGAATGATAGTTTGATACCTACCATCCATATTAATATTATTTTATTTTTTATTTTCGAGGGGATTTCCGCACGAAAAAAAAAAAAAAAGGTACGGAAACAGACAACAGATTGAGTGTATACACAATGTTACTACAAACTAAACAACTTTTGTAAATCTGATGTCCACTTACATCTGTACACAGCATTTCAGTGGCATCTTCGATGCTGGTTTACTAAATATTAACTAACTTAAGTATCAACTAGTAGTAGCCATACACATACCAAATTCAATGACATAATAAAATAAAAGATGTTATTCAGGCGGCATGCCTTCACCGCGTATTATCTTTTTAAATTCATAAAAGCTATTATGAAAAATATCCACACGAGAGCACACAGAATTATAATACTTGCACATTCTAGCGAGCTTAAAAAAATAAATTAAATTAAAATTATCTACATACTATAAAATCCAAAACTAATATAATCTTGGCGGGGGATATAAATATAATTTCTAGGTATGACGACCCAACATTAGAACGTAATAACAGACTTAGGTGCCTAGAACTGTTTGCTTCGCATGGTTTCATGCCAGGACACTTGTTACAAACTAGAGAGGAACGCTGTTTAGACCATTATATACTAAAAATACAAAGAAACAAAATCAATGCCTTTATAGCGGTGCTTAATAGCTCAATAACTGATCACTCAATGATCTTTCTGAACTTGGAATATACAAATACTACACTTAAAAATCAAAAAATTAAAACTAAAACGGTCACAGACTACAATGCTAGTTTGCTAGTTAGCAGTCTACATAATAAGAATCTCTATGAATTATTATACTTGGAAAACCCTAACAAAATTGCTGAAATACTAATTAATAAATTAAAAGAATCTTTGGACGAAAACACTAAAATATATAAATTACCTAAAACTAAACGTATCATAAAACCCTGGGTCACTAATGGCATTCTACGATGCATTAACAATAGAAATAATATTCAGACAAACCTGTGCCTAGATCCTACAAACGAAGTACTTAAAATGACGTATAAAAGGTATAGGAATTATTGCAACAATTTGATAAAAATACTTAAATGGCAATATGAGAGGGACTTACTTGCAAGCTCAACAAAAAATTCTAAAACCTTATGGAGAAACATAAAGAGCATAACTAATATTAAAAGCACTAAATCTACAAACACAAATCTCCAAGTATAAAGCCAACTCCCACTGAATCCGTCAATCATGTAACCTGTTTTGCTGGCGTAGGTAAAGACCTTGCTGAGGATATGACCCGGAACTTATTTCAACCAGGGGCTGATTCTATACTCTCAGCGTCTAATACATAGCTGTCCTCCTTTGTACTCCTAGACACAGATCTTGCTGAAGATGTTCTGATGCATTCAAAATCTGAAAGTGCACTTGGTCATGACGGCATTCCTACTGAGTTTCTTAAACTCGCCAAATGCCATATCACTCCTATTATATGCCATCTCACCAATCTTTGTTTCAAGATGGGTATATTCCCATCGATATTAAAAATATCAATTATAGCTCCAGTCTACAAGAATGGAGACAAGGATGACATCAGTAACTTTAGACCAATCTCAGTTCTTCCTGCAATCTCTAAAATAATAGAAAAGCTTTTAAATAATCGATTATTAAATTAATTAGAAAAATACAATATTTTTTCACCTTCGCAATATGGGTTCAGAAAAGAAAAATCGACAGAGGATGCAGTTGTGGCGTGTGGTGTAGAGAAAATGGACAATCACTACAAATGTTTAACAGTCTTTCTAGATATTAAAAAGGTATTTGATACTGTCTCTGTGCCCATTCTTGTACGCAAATTAGAAAATGCAGGTATTAGAGATGTCCCTCTTGCTTTATTAAAAAGTTATTTAAGTGATCGCACACAGCGAGTCAAAATTGACAACCATACCAGTGATGAGATAGGAATAACATTTGGTGTGCCCCAAGGAAGTGTGATTGGGCCAACACTTTTCCTAATCTATATCAACGAATTATGTGAGCGCAAAATTAATAATGCTAGTGTCTTTTCCTACGCTGACGATACAGCTATAGTGTTTACCGGAAAATCGTGGCAAGAAATTGGCTCCTATAATGTCCCACCTTAAATAAAGTTACTAACGTTAAGTATCTAGGCTTTATGGTAGATAAGATATTACGTATCTTGGTTCGACCACTTGGAGCTGATATCGAGTAGGCTGAGAAAACTAGTTTGGATTTTTAAAATATTGAGGCACGTCGCTACAAAACAACTCCTAACCCAAATATGTACCGCCCTGGTTGAATCGGTGATTATATACTGTATACCGATATGGGGTGGCGCTGCCAAAACTGGATTTCTGGAGGGGGAGAGAGCACAACGTTGCTTAATAAAGGTTGTGCACTTTCTGCCTTAGAGACATCCTATCGTTGAAGTATACTCGATCAGTAAATTGTATGTTTTGAAATGTATTATTAAAATACATAAATCATTGCATTCTTGATACTCGCCGTTCGCACACTGCAGTTAAAATAAATGGACCTAAATCCACTTTTCCTCAAAGACAATTCACTGTGCAAGCAAGTCACCTTTACAATTATGTTAATAAAAAACTATGTATCTACACCCTCATATGCAAACATGTAAAAACATTATTGTAACTAGTTTAGGAAGTATTCGTGAAAATTAAGTTTAACTCTGTTTATTTCTAAACACAATTTGTCACTTTGGAGAAGGGAGTCTCCTGGTATACAGGTATTAATTTACTTAAAAGGAGATCCCTATTTTTGTAACTGTGTTTTTGTTTATGAAATAAAATTATTATTAATAATTATTGTTAAAAATTATTATTATTATGAAAGTAAAGTAAAGTAACTCTGTCTGTCTATCTGATACGCTTTCACGCCTAAAACACTGAACCGATTATCATGAAATTTAGTACAGAGATAGACTAGAGCTTTTGAAAAGACATAAGCGATCTTTCACTTTCACTCACTTTGGAGCTTGCTCTCCTGCATCTGCTTTTATTGGTTTGTTTCGGTTTTTATGAGAGCGTCTGCTATCTGACCTCGCGACCCTGAAAAAAAACAGCATGAGCATCGGTTAGCGGGTGAGATTGGCTTGAGCGCCGTTGATTTTGGTGGGGCCCCTTATACACCCTCAAGTATGTTTCGTAAGCTCCAGTGAAATTAAAGCGATTTTTTTAAATGAAAACTTCGCTAGTAAGGGAGGGATGACGTTACAAAAAATACACGTAATTGTTGAAATTTTCACTTTTGTCAGCACTCCCTGAGTGCAACTGCCTTTTAATTTTTAAATAAAAGGATATTCATAAATAAATGAAGTAGCTATTGTTACTTTATTAAATACTAATCTACCAATAAATATGTCCATAAGGTCTTTAACATAACTTAAAACGAGACAAAATTTACGGTAAAGTACTTGGGCCGTTCTAGTGAGGATATAATATAAAGGCAATGTCTTACTGAGCGTACTGGTTTCAGTAAATTAAGATTTCACATTTAATTTTAAAGCATTTACTGTGGTAGGTTTCAATGATTTTAACATGAAAAATATTTTGAATACAAGCTTTATGTTACAGTATAAAATAGTTATCTTTTAAATATGATCAAGATAACATGAGTATAATATATTTAGGTAAAATCACAGGGTTATAACTGTACAGTCAACGACAGAAGTTGCTTGCCCTTGCCCTTGCCTAAACCATGATTAATATTATCTTTATCCTCTGAGGATTGTAAAACTACTCAAACATACACTTTTGGTTCATGTATTCCTAAGTAAAAAAAGGTTTGTAAATATTTGACTGTAACTATTGTTTGACTAAAACTTTTGTCGTTGACTGTATGTAAAACGTGATAAATCTTCTTTTTCAACCGTCTCAATACTAGTAAACAGTTTTTATTGTATATTCGCTTTATGCGTATCTGCCCTAAAACCTCTCCCAAATAGATACCTTTCAGTTTGTCTCCGTCACTGTTATTTCTACAACCCTTGAATGTGGCGCATTCAAGGGTTTGACAAATACTTTGGTTTTGTGTGTAGGGAGTCAATATCTTGGCAGCAAATATACTTTTCTGCACACAGTTTTGAAACAAATAACAAATGACTGGATTTTTTTAATGATAGGTATCATTAAAAGAATCCATTCATTTGAAAATAATAATATAATTGAGTGTATGATCAACGGGACCTAAACCAACCCCACCTGTTGGCCAGTATATCTGCTGATTGACGGACGAGGCTCTGGCGTAGGCTTGTCTCTTGGTAACTTTTCCCATTCATTTTTATTGATAGCACTTAAATTGACGATAGTTACTAAACAAAATAATAAAAGAACATCTGTTGACAAACAGAGGAGAAGTTTCTAAAATTTCGCTTACCATATTAATATTAAATAGATACCAGACACACTGGTAATTTGCCCGGTAGATTGCAATAGGCTCGCCCCCTATTACATTGGGACCTTAACATAACTGGCGAATTGTGGGTGTGTAATACACATCTCTGCCTACCCCTTCGGGGATACAGGCGTGAAGTTATGTTATGTTATGTGTTTGTTATGTTATGTTATGTAACAGAAACACACACTTTTCGTATTTATGTGTGTATTAAAAATTATGATTATCGCTTGTTTAGTATAGCAATAGGCTATTATTACGCCCCCTATTACATTAGGACCTAAACATGATTGGCGAATCGTGGGTGTGTAATATACACACAGGCGTAAAGTTATGTTATGTTATGTAAATAATGTAATGTTACACGAAGTACGAATTTGCGCAGTGCGAAGTGACTAAAAATTTCGTTAGCCTGATCATACAAACATCACAATGCAGGTATTAAGTGCCTACTATTCATCGATCATTTAAATAACGTGTAATAACTACATTATAAATTACCTATCCCTTTTGGAGGCTTCTCACATTTCGTCATTTCCTATTAGAAAGACGAGGCCAGTCACAAAATACATCACTGAAAGCCCCAACCCCTCTCTCTTCATTTTGCAAATACTTTCTAAATAAAATCTACTAAAACTTTATGAGTGACCTAAAATATTATTTTTGTATGAAGACAAGTCATGTGTTTCATGAATATGTCGTCCAATACGTGTGAATAATAACAATATCTGTTCATGCTACGTAAATTTAGCTTCAGGGGTTAACATCGAGGCGAAAATAATATGTGTCGTAACAATATGTGTATAAAAAGCGTAAGAAATTTCATTATAAATACAAATCTTTCTAACGGCCGACATCTCAATATTTAAAGATAAGATTTCCTTTGGTCGTTTTACAAAAGAGGAAAGCTCCATTGAGTAAGAGGAATAATTTTATTTTCATAACGTCTTTACGTCTTCAACGTAGGGCCCAAAGTATGGGATTACATTTTATAAAGAAAAAAGATTAAGCATACTTAAATGAAACAAAGTACCTAATAACAGTCTGGTTTACGGCGAATAATATTTGTCACGAAACAGTACTTCGATGTTATTAAAGTAGAATTTATAATCAAAATTTAAAAAAAAACACCGCGTCTAATAGTAACTCATAAAAATGAATTATAATGTTGACTATCATTCATCACTATCACTTGTTTTGTATATGCTTTGGGAGCAGAGAAAAAATAAAAGGTCCTCATAACATTTTTAAACTTTCACGTTCCATGATATACAATAATGTTAACTGGCTCAGTGGTTAGCACGCCCTCCGTCTTCGAATCCGTAGAAAGTTCTTGATGCACTCGGACATTCTAGATATTTTTCATATTTTCTTTACGCCATGTACCGTCACATACCACACTTACAGTGTCCCTATACTATAAGCAAACTGACCTGACGAGAATGTGCGGGTGGATGAAGAACTTTCTACCTCACCTCTACCTACTGAGCCAGTCAGCTTGTGACCACGGGCAGTGTACTTGTCGAAACATCAGGCAATCCAAAGGTATCCTACCTACCTATACATGATAGCGTTTATTCCCATTAACATTATTGTATATGTAGCGAAGAGGAATGGGCCGAGATTGGGCGAAGGTTAGATTTGAAATAATAGGCAGCGTCAATACAGTTGTAGTTTATTCAGCGTCTCACAGCGAACTGAGAGCTCAAATGATTGTACATCGTGTTTTTATAACCGCGTACAATGATACCAACTCAAAAAATATATGTCTCGATACATCGTTGTTCGATTTAGCACTTAATCCATTATTATTGCCTAGTCAGAAATTAACTTTTAAAACAATAATCTGAAATCTATATAACTTAATTATATACTAATTATAAGGAATGCAGAATTAGACTGACGGTGATGTCACTACTTCTCCTGGTCTCTTCACACGTTTGTAAAATATCATGGAACGCGAAAGTTTTTTTTTTTATATGTAGGACACGTTAATTTGACTTCACCTCGCCTGATGGTAAGCTGTAGGTAAAGTCTCAGGAAAGAGGTTCACCATTACATACTTGACGGCCTCATCAGAAGAGGATTGTCGTCGCAGCACCGCGTGACACCCACCGGTCCCACTAGTGCACCACAATCCCCCTTCCCGGCTATGCACTTGCTGACCCCTGAACGCAAAACGAGGTTTTTCGCAATCGTGCACGGTGGTACCCACCCGGCCTAATTTTGTCACAAATTTGTGTCATCAAATTTCTACCACCTTTATAAATGTTAGGAGGACCTTTTGTTTTTTCTCTGGCTTCGGCGCAGGCTTTCCTCTCAGAGTTGGCAGACGACAGTCCCTCCCAGAAAAGCAGACATACAAATCATCTTCTATAAGTGCAAACCTTGGACGCTACTAGAAAACCGCTATGAGGATGATGATAATGACTTGTTTTTTATATATACAGTATATTCAGTATTTATTCATGAACAACTTTTACATTGTGTTTGAAAAAAAATATAAACAAAAGCATTTACAATATTTTGATCAATTTACAGTTGGTATATATTTAACACAATTACAATAAATTAATGTCAGAGAATATATGCTACGTAATATTACTATGTAAGTATATTAGTACATGCCACGTAGTTAGCAAAAAAGCACACAGCACACCGATGGTAATTGGTAACCGGCAGCTGGTAACATATGACGTATCATTTTTTTTTTACCGGCTATGTCACCTCCCCATGGAACAATGGATCCTACTAACTGCATGAACGGTAACATAGCGTTTTTAGTATAGTTGTTCTTAGGTAATTAGGTTAACCTTAACCTAACATTAACCTATCAAAGAAATTACAATCGTCGCGATAATCATAATCAATTAAGCCCACGACCCGACCCAAAAGGATTCGAGAGACTTGTGTAGATAATTACTTTTTAATTTAGTATACCACTGTAATAATCTGTGCGTGTAATTTACAACTGCAAAGGAATTTTAAATTTCTTTTGGCAAATTAAATTACGCATAGCTGTGCCCGACGGTAACACCCAACGTACTCGTACCAAACCCGCGTCGCATCGCACTCCCACCCGCGAATTTCTTATTTGTTTTCTAATTACTCGGTTACCTTAGGTTATAGTGTATTGTTATATATCCTACCATCTTCCCCGAGAACTGGGCTATCAAATGCAAGAAGATTTTTTTCAATCGCACTTGTTCCAGAGATAAGCGCATTCAAACAAACAAACTCTTCGTCTTTATTATTAGTACTTATAGGTAAAGTTAGTGTGCCAAACATCACCATAGCATAATATAAAGTTAGTTCTACGCATTCGTTTGTTTATACTTTTACTAAACCACACAACAGATTTCGTAGATCCTGAATATAATGCACTTCAATAAATTATGCTGAAACGGCAAAAAATCAGTGAACTCAACGTTATCGGTACCTGGGAGCCTAGTTATAACCAAGGAAGGAAGTGCAGACGCTCTCAGAAGTATCTGCACATTAACATTAAATCATTAAACTATTGTCTATATATTTTTGTAATCTTCAGACGATAAATGTAGCATTTTTTAATGTTTGTATGTTTTTATAGGTAAAGTTTTAGAGCTAAGGCGGTCGGTAACTTGAAATGTGTTAAGCTTATATTCATGGCGACTGTACCAAGAAACCCTGACAGAGCAAGTAGCCTCATCGTGGAGTTTAAAACTGTGCCCTCAGCTGTATGGAAAATATACCGACTTCAAAATTTAAAATATTATTACGAATGAACTACTATCGCCCTCTCTTAATCATTACATACTTACCGTTAATCAACTAAATATTTAAGCCAACAACACTGATTGTGAAATTCATGCATCTAATTATGCTGATTACGTAATGATTTAAGGGCCATTATTAAAATCGATTCACGATATTACGAAGCTTGATTGCAAAATGCTTATTAAATTGTGGCATTTTCACATTAGTCACATGTGATTTAGGGACAAGTGATTTATATATAAAGGTAATAAGTAATTAGTGCTTATGTGTATTATTATTGGTGCATTATTACAACTAGTGTGCGTAGAAAGAATCAAAATTACGTATTTGAATAAAATACATAATTAATTAAAAAATTGTCGACGTGTGAATAAAACTGTTCCTATTTTTTTTCCTGATGACACTAAACCATGTCGTTATCTAAAAGACGGAAAAACGGAAAAATAGTCCGTAATATGGATTGAAATAGTCCTTAATAATATTATAATAATAATAGCAATTCAAATTTTCTACGTTTATAAATTTCTTTACTGCTTGAACTTTTCAAAAAGGTATGAAGCATAATATTGCATAGAAACATCATTCTATCCATTTCAATTAATATTTTTTTTTAATTTC
Source organism: Cybosia mesomella (assembly GCA_946251805.1). Taxonomy (NCBI): domain Eukaryota; kingdom Metazoa; phylum Arthropoda; class Insecta; order Lepidoptera; family Erebidae; genus Cybosia; species Cybosia mesomella. The sequence continues at coordinate 31,063,637 of OX276394.1, read as the reverse complement.
TGTGTAGCTGCAAGAAACTGACCGCGAATAGTCAACACGCCACCGGTTTTCTTCAACTTTTCAAATTACGGCCATTGATTGAAGTTAAGCTGTTTCTTGCACGTTTATCTGCTGCAAGCAATTGAGCAACCGCCACTTTCTAGTCCTCTATTTTCGCGCGCTAGTGTACTCAAATTAGGAAGTTTTAATATCACTTTCAGTAAATTATCAAAAAGTAAAGGGCCTGTAGACAAAGTGACATTCTATGAGCGCAATTGCTTCGAGGCGGATACGTTTCTTTTCGTCATCAATGTATCACGTGACACTACGATGATTTTAATAATAGTATGATAATATCATTTTCGAGTTACACAGACTCACTTGAATTTCATGAAATTTTTGTAGTCACATTAGTAATTATGTGAATCTTATAAATTTCTGAACGATTTCACTGGTGTTGTTGCTAATAGAAAGTGAATTTGTCTACAGGCCATGGTTGCGAAAACGAAAAGACCTGTTGCTATAATTTGATAGCTATTTACTTAATAGAACTCTGGGTTGAATTTTTTTATAGAATTAATTTTTTTAATGAATGATAGGCTCACGTTTGACCTCTATCTCACCTGGTCGTAAGTGACGATGTGGTCTACGATGGATCACGTTTGCCTAGAAGGAACCTATTCACTCGAGACTTGAAGATTCCGAGGTTATAGCTTTCCGGAAACACAGACTCAGGCAGGCAATTTCATACATGATACTTAAACGGTATAAAATGTTCTTAATTATTACAGTTATATAAATATAGTTAATAGTAATATTTCCGTGATTTAAAAAAAAAAACATAATAACGTCAGCAGTAAAGATAATTTGGAAGTTACTTTGTAAACTTAGAGCTCGCCAAAATATTATAGCTAACAAGAAAGTCATCAGCTGCTTTGTAAATTGAATAATATATTATGTATCTGCATACAAGTATATATTTACATTACCTGGTTTTTATTTCGGCACAACGTTATGAACAGTGAGGGAGTCCGCTAAGATCGGCTCGCTTTGATTTGTAGAGCGTGCTCTTCAATTATAATACAGGTTTTTGTTACCTATCACAGGAACCATTGATGCACAGACTTAACGAGTAAAATGGCAATCTTAGCTTCAACATTCTTAATATTTCTATTCTGGCTTGTGGTGAGGAAATATTTTTTTTATATTTAGGACACGTCAATTTGACTTCACCTCGCCTGATGATAAGCTGAAGGTAAAGTCTCAGGAAAGAGGGTCACCATTACATACACGTACCATGTTAACAATGGTGGCACTCAGCTTGACGCCCTCATCAGAAGAGGATTGCCGTCGCAGCACCACGTGACACCCAACGGCTTATATTATTAGATTATTATTAAATATTATTAGATTATTATTACTGTGATAAATTTACCAGTTCAGTACTAGGGTATTATGCTCGCAAGCATGCTTGATTCTATATTCAGTCATGGTTCACACAAAGCTACGAACAACTCAAACAGTATGTTGATATGAAAAGGTAAATCAAACTCCGTCGTGTCACAAACAAAGACAACTGTTTGTCCCACTTTATTAAATAATATAGGTCTGAAAAAAATAATATGACAGTTCAACTTCATCTAGAACGTTAAATAGAATTTACTCACTCTTTTTGCAGTACTCCCTGCCAGCCTTCTAGCTATACGACACACAGACAATGCTAGCTATGGTCCCTATGTACTTCCATACTTAGCTCTACTGATTATTGTGTTTTTATAAAAAAAAAACATGCTGAGAATTGTTCAAATGTCAGGTATTTCAAAATTATGTACGTACTTATACTTTAGTCTAACCTGTCCCTATATTTAAACTGTGCCTATACCATAGTTCTGCTAATTACTGTATAAATTAGTACATTTACAAAGAAATGCATCATTTAAATCACTTTAGAAATTCTAATTCATATTTCAATTTATGTGAAATTTATGTGAGAAATCATTTACATCGTCCAAATTATTCTGAACTTTACAATTCATAGTGTACACTAAAGCTTTAAATTAAGTGGAATCGAGGTAGAACAAGAATGAAGAAATTCTTTACTTCTAAATGCTAATTCACTACAGCTCTTGATAAACTGGTACACAAAAACTAAGAGCAAAAAAACAGGACAAAACAAAGTTCGAAATTTCAAATCAGCAGTTTCCTTACTAAACTTCAAGAAGTATAAAGATTTCCGCTTTTTACATTAAAAGTTCTACTTTTCGTATTAAAAGTTCTACAGAAGCCTCTCTTAGAACTATTCAATTAAATACCATGAAGAATAAAAAGTCCAAGTTTCACTTCCGGAAGCCAAAAGTCTCTGTCCTCTTCAAAAACGATTTTCTGAGTTTTACTTTGTGCAATTATGTAGTTTCATTTTAGAAGAAAAACATTCCGGGGTGCGAAGGAAATGCCTTATAGGCCCTTACACTCCGGCGCGCGGCGTCTGAAGACTCGAGACAGCGTGCTGTTTTAATCGGTTCGAATCCGTCATAACCACTCCCGCCGGCCGGCGCCGGCGGGGGGATACCCGGAGGTACCGGGGGTACCAGGGTGCTTTCAATTCAAGATTCAACACGTTAAAATATGCTTAGCAAACAAAAAATACTAGATTTTTCTGTAAAGAAATTCTCAATTGCGGTAAGAATTTAAAAAAAAACTGTCCCATTGGATGGAGGATATGGGATCGAAACCAAAGTTGACGGAGTGTGATTGTTATTACAGCAAACTTTCGAAGATGTAACAGGTAAGTCAAAAAAATAAGAAATTTGTAATTTTATATCTTTACTAGGTGACCCGGCAAACTTATCAGCTAAAATTTCGTGAATTTCTCCTTGGACCCCGGCATTAAAGACCCGAGACGGCGTAAGGTTTTGGTCGGTCGGAGTCCGACATAACCACCCCGGCTGGCCGGCGGGGCCGTAACCGTGGCAAGTGGCGCAATAAAAATCACAAAATGGCACAGTATAGGCAGAGACAAATCCAAAAAAATCAAAGATCATGAAAATCTCGTTCTTGAGTTATTCGCGATCATCAGTAACACGACTTTGTTTTTATGTACATAGATTATATTTTAACCCGTATTACAAGCTAGTTAAGCTATGCTTACTTTGGGTCTCGATAGCGCATGTCTTTGCATGTCGTAGAATTTGAATATGATTTTATACATATACTTAGTCTAGTTACATTTTTTGTAATGTGCCTAACATGATTTAAGCTTTAATTAACTATAAGAGATTATAAATAAAATTTCTAAAAATGCATTGTTCCTATCTTCGATATTTTCTGGTAGACACAGGTGTTTAGGACAAAAATTGTGTCACGGTTCCGGGATGAGGCGGGAAAGATTTTTTTTATAATGGCCACGTCGATGTGTCTTTACCTCGCCTGATGATAAGCTGAAAGTAAAGTCTAAGGAATGGTGCTCACCATTATAGACACCGTTAATGTTATAATGGTGGCCCTTAGCCCGACGGCCTCATCAAATGCTTTTTCACGCCGCGCTTAAAGAATCCGGGCCTGTAGGAAGAAGGAAACACGTGTGCTGGTGAAGAATTCTAAATCTTGATGGTGCAGCAAAGAAAAGAGGAGCCGAACTGCCTGGTTATTGATGGAATTGTTTGTACCGTGTGAGGGTGATACCTCAGCCTTCCACGTGTTGTCCTGTATAGGAAAGAAGAGGGTGGAACTAATTGAAAGAGCTCATCGGAACACTCGCCATGGTAGAGGCGGTAAAATAATTCCAAAGGGGCAATGTCTCTACGCAACTAGAAGGGCTTAAGGATGTTGGTGACGTCAGGACTCCTAATAATGCAGACCGCGCAGCGCTGTCACCTATCGAGAGCATCTAGTAAGTACTGTGCAGAGCCATCCCAGAGATGAAAGCAGTATTCCACGCCAGAACGGGTTTGTGTCTTGTATACAAACAATCAAGCACAAAGCAATCGAATACGGTGCTCATGCAGGAAGCTATCAACCCAGCTGCACAATCGAGGAGACAGACCAGCCGTTAACCGTTTCAGTCTGAAGCCATGTTGCCGATTATTAATAAAGGAATGTAAAAATTCGAATGATTTAAGCTTTAAATAACTAAGACGACATTATACGATTAAAATTCTAAGAATACTTTGTTCCTAAATCAATCTTATTTTGATTGCGGCGGTTAGCCGGCACTTTAAAAAAAACGAAGCCAAAAGGGTATCTTTTGAATTATCCCAAGTTTTTACATGTAGCGTAAAATTGGGTTCCTCTCATTAGATAGGGCCCATTTATTTCGCCCACTTTTCTCCTCCACAATTGCTTGTACTTTACATAATACTATTTTATTGTTGACAGATTTACATAATTTATGGGCACCTGACATTTTTGGCCGCTCAAGAAGCTTGTAATTTTTCATTAAACGTTTAAATAGTACGTAATAGAGACTAATAGTGGAAGCATTGCTATGTTGTGAAAATTGATGATTAAAAACGAGAAAAGCACTTATTATACATACTGTCAAAAAAGTACCGGGAATTGATAATTTAGAAACTCTGATTGAAGTGGTCGTAGAAATTCTTTTTTTTTGCTAAGTGAGCACAACTGTCCACTGTCCACTATGACCACGCGGTGTTTGAGCGTCACTAGTCATTTAATTTGTTTAACGTGCGCCATTTAGCAAGTTCATCTCAAGTGTGTTTTGCGATTTTCACAATGGACGAAAATTTCGTACATTGCATCCTTCTTAAATTTTGCCTTGCAAATCGAATTTTTTGTTTCATAACATAACATAACATAAACTCACGCCTATATCCCCGAAGGGGTAGGCAGAGGTGCTAGCACCCACGTTTCGCCAGTTTATGTTTTAGGTCCCAATGTAATAGGTGGCGAGCCTATTGCCATTAACCGGGCACTTATAAACCTGCGATAAATACACACATAACTTCGAAAAGCATCGAAAAGTCATTGGTGTGTGCCATGGTAATACCTGGGATCGAACCCGAGACCTCGTCTCAGCAGTCCTTTACCCATACCACTAGGCTACCGCGGTTTCATAGTGCTGAAATTGATAAATATGGCTTATGGTGAACTGATTTATTAAAAAAAGTGCCTATGTGTGGACCAGCAAATTTACTTACGGACGATATGTTGTGGAAGATTTACCTAACTCTAGTCAGTCATCATCGTCTTCAACTGAAGAAGATTCGATTACCGCAATGCAGATGCGATGTCGTGCACTCGGAATTTCTGTCATAAGGTGAGACAGTAAATAATAGTAGATTATTAACCAAGGGGATAAAGCAGTGTCTTCTGTCGCGGGTGACGATTTTTGTACCATTACTCTACTTTTTGTACCATTTGCGAAAAAATTAAGACAATAATAATATGAGATAAGCATTTATTAAAAATAATGACAATTAAAAATAAAAGTTAACATTCGAAACATTGGTCCAATTATTGATAGAGAGAGTTACATTTAGGTAGATTTCGATGAAATCGATCTACCTATTGGTTTCTTGACTACTGTCGAATTTAAAAAAAAATCTTCATAGGAGGTCTAGTTATGACCCCCTGAGACCGAAATGACCACTGGGAGAGGCCTATGTCCAGCAGTGGACTGCAATAGGCTAATTGATTGATATGTATGTATGGTTCCGCTTCCCAAAATTTGCAGCACTCTCACGGTCGCATTTTTGCCCCGATCGCTTTCAAGCTGCGGTTAAAAATTGCTTGGGTGTAAAGTTAGTTTAAGTACGTGAACGGGTGGAATCCGGCCTAAGGGGACGGTAGAGCCTCACTTTTTGTGAAATCAGTTTTACCTCAAAATTTCACGTTCCATGAAAGATATTCGAACCCATAGTATACATGAATACCAACTACTTTTAATTATAAACCTATAAGATTAAAACTTTAACTAAAAGTGGAGGGGGGAAAAACCAAAATTTTTCGGGAAAAAAATCATAGCTTCTAACCGGTGAACATTCTTGCCGTCGGAAACATTTTTAATTGATAGGCCATTTTTAAGTCTAAAATAAATGTCTGAAAAGTTTTTCGCTAAAAGTTACCGTTTTCGAGAAAAAAAAATAATATTAATTGCAGTGCCGCGCTGGCGGTCACAGCGGACGCGCGTGGCTCACTCCGTCCGACCCGCCATTAAACTCCGTAGTTTTACGCGACACGTGAATCGTAATAGTGATTATAATCTGTTTATATTTCGTAATTAGGGTAACTCCTGTCAACAGGAGACCCTTAATAAAATAATGTTTAAACCCACAACGTCTCAAAACTATACAATGTCGCAACCAACCACAGTGACACAAACAACAGCCAACGCATCAAGTTATGCCAATGTAACATCCTCCACTTGTTTCCCCAAAAAAGATCAAGCCATTGTATTGAACTCCATTGACGGAATCGCACTTAGGGAGTACTTCCTTGCGCTTTCAACAATAACACCTGCAGCAACAATAAGATTTATATCACGAATATCAAATGGACGAATTTGCATATATATGGACTCCAAAAAAACGGCCGATAACCTGGTTGAAGACAAAAAAAAGGTAACTATTAAAAACAATATCCTTGAAATAAAATCCTTGATCACAAGAAATAAAAGGATTGTGCTTTCCAAAGTATGTCCCGTTATACCAAATTTCATAATAGAAAAAAGATTCGAAGAATTAAATATAAAAATATTATCACCACTAACGTTTATGAAAATAGGTGTTAGTGACCCAGGATTTTCCCACATATTAAGTTTCAGAAGACAATTATATATTAGCCCAGAAGATGTAGCACGTCTACCAGAATCATTCCAAATAACATTTGAAGGCACTAATTACTGGATTTATACATCTACTGATGCTCTAAAATGTTTTACATGTAACACACTGGGGCATTTAGCTAAAAATTGTCCACAAAATACGATACACTCTCAAGACTACCCCCTTGAAATGGATAAACAAACAGCAAAAGAAATCATTGATATATTTGATAGATGCGATGATTTAATAGTAACCAGGCCTCAGGATGACCCTATATGTACCCCATCAGTAACCCAAGATTTTTCACAACCACCTCAGAGCAATTCAAAAGGAATCAAAAGGATACATTCACCAACAACGACGGAATCCTCAAAAATAAATATTATAAAACAAAACACACAGGAAGAGGAGTCTGACAGAATGGAATTTGAAACTGATGAAACAGGAAGTAATATATCATTGGAAGATGTAGAAATCAAAACTAAAACTAAGAAGAAATTGAAAAAGTACGACCCTAGGACTGAAGAAGAAATATGGAAAAATATTGAAAAAGAAATGTCTGCGTTAAATAACGAAAAGGTATTCCCTATTAATTTAGATCAATTCATTAGCTTATTAGATAATACACGAGGTAAACAAAATATAAAAGAATTAGTATATTCATAACAGATAATATTAAGGATCTTATTAAAATGTGCAATAATCTACACTGTAAACTGAACAAAAGCTTAAAAAATAGATGTTCACGTTTGTCAAGGAAATTGCATGAAATGTTAATACCTCCTATACCTATTGTGACAACGAACATAGATCAATAAATTAAATTTAAAATAATTAATTACTGTTACTTTACAAACTTATAATTATATTTAGTTGGTATGGATATTTTACAGTGGAATGTTAATGGTTATTATAAAAGAATTGAAAATATCAAATTATTAATAAGTCAATTATGTCCAACTTGCATTTGTTTACAGGAAACTAACTTTGTTTCCAATAAATGCGCTTCTTTAACAGGATATGAACACTTCTACAAAAATCGGCAGCAAGGTGATAGGGCTAGTGGAGGAGTAGCTATTTACATTAAATCTCATACAATTCCACAAGAAATAGTATTAAACACAAACTTAGAAGCAGTCGCAATAAACATAAAATTCCCATTATCAATTACCTTATGTAATGTTTACCTACCAAATAGTAACACTCTCGATAAACAGCAATTAAATGATCTTATTAGTCAGCTTCCGCCCCCTATAATAATCCTAGGTGATTTCAATAGCCATCACTTTTATTGGGGTTCAGGTTAGGTTATTAGCAGAATGGCTTGACGAACATGATAATTTATTCCTATTAAATAACGGACAACCTACTCGTTTTAATAGTCAGAATGGTTTCACAAGCAATATAGATCTTACTTTAGCTTCACAAAATATAACGTCATATTTTGAATGGAACGCCCTAGAGGATTTGTATGATAGTGACCATTTCCCAATTACTATTAGATCTAATTTTTTTAATCACAATGTATCAGACAATATTAAATTACCTAAGAAATGGAAATTTGATAAAGCAGATTGGGAGATGTTTCGGGAAGATTTTGATCTTAATATATCGGATTTAATACCAGTCAATCAACTTTCAGATTTTTCTATAAACGAGGTGGTTAACAAATTTAATGAAGTCATTCTTAGGGCTGCTGATAAATCGATACCCAAAACATCTGGTAGCTTAAGGAAACATAATTTACCATGGTGGACTGAGGAATGTAAAACCGCAATTCAAGAGACGAAAAAAGCACTAAAACTTTTCAAACGTTATGCCAGAGATGATCCCAATTCGAAGTATAAAATCGATTATAAGAAGAAAAGAGCATTCTATAGGAGACTCATTAAAGAAAATAAAAAAAGATACTGGGAAGATTGGGTATCATCTATTACAAACAAAACCCCTGTAGGGGATATGTGGAAGAAGATTCAGAAACTGAATCACCGCAACACTAGATTCAATCAAATTATACTAGGAAAAAATGACGGTACATTTACCTCAAACCCTATTGAAACCTCAAACCTTTTAGCAGAAGCCTTTGCAACTAATTCTAGTTCTAATAATTATGATGGTCTATTTATTGAATATAAAATCAGACAAGAGTCTGATTCAAATCTTGACATGTATAATAATTCCAACCCAATCAACAAAGAAATATCAATGTTCGAATTGTGTTTAATACTTTCACAAATTGGTAATTCTAGTCCAGGTCCAGATAATATACCGAATATTTTAATTAAACATCTGCCAATCGGGGGACTTGAGTATTTACTACAGGTATATAATCATATCTATAGGGACCATGTATTTCCGAACAGCTGGAAAGAAGCTTTAGTAGTTCCAATATTAAAACCACAAAAAATACCAAGTTCACAAACTAGTTACAGACCCATATCCTTAACATGTAATCTATGTAAAATTCTTGAGAAAATTGTAAGTAAAAGAATTAGATGGTATGTAGAAATAAATAAACACCTATCACCATTTCAGTATGGATTTCGGCAATTTCGATCCACAATAGACCATTTAATGAGTATAGAAAGTGACGTACTGGATGGTTTTGCTAATGGTTATTATACAGTTATTGTAGCATTAGATATTGAGAAAGCCTATGAAATGGTTTGGAATCACAGATTACTAAACTTGTTACAAGATATTGATATTAAAGGAAATGCCCTAGCGTTCATTAGAAACTTCCTTTCGGATAGATCAATAAAAGTAAGAATCAATGATTCATTATCTGACCCTGTTCGTACTGAAAATGGACTACCCCAAGGCTCTGTACTTAGTGTAATTCTATTTTTGCTAGCTATTATTGAAAAACCAGTCAAAGGGCTTCTTTTTGCCGACGATCTAACGATAACTTGTAGCGGTAGATCTTTGCAACCAACATTGAAGCTTATGCAAAACACACTAAATATACTCGAGAAATGGTCTAAGAAATCGGGCTTCAAATTTTCAAAAACTAAATCAGAATTCATGATCATGACAAATAAAAGAATTAGAACAAGAAATATCCAGTTGACTTTAAATGAACATAGTATCAAAGAAGTTAATAAATTAAAAATTTTAGGATTAACATTTGATAAAAAGATGACCTGGATTCCACACATAAATAAACTCAAATCTGAATGCTATAAAAGAATAAATATAATAAAAAGCCTTTCGTCGACATCATGGGGATCCCACAGAAAATGCCTAGAAAGCACGTACCATGCCTTAATAAGACAAAAAGTAGACTATGGATCAGTAATATATGACTCGGCAAAAAAACGAACAATTAATTCACTAGAAACCGTTCAATATACTGCCCTTAGATTGAGTATTGGTGCATTTAGAACAAGCCCGATTAAGAGTATTTTAGTTGAAGCTGGAGAAATGCCGTTAGAATTTAGAAGGAAGGAACTTGTTATAAGATATGCTATTAATATATTATCTCAACCTGAAAACCCAACTTATAATAGTTATACTAAAACAACAGCTACTGACACAGAATATGTACTTCAACCCCATTTACCACAACCCTTGAGAATAAGGGCAACTAAATATTTAAAAGAAATTAACCTTAAGATCCCAAAAACTTTTACTAAGAAATTACTCACGATTGGCCCATGGGAAAACTTAGATTTGCCCATTAACCTTGAACTAGCAAAGAACTACAAAGAAGATACTCCTCAATACATATATAAAACTTTATTCTTAGAAATTAATAGTAAGTACTCCGATTGTACGATTTTGTATACAGACGGGTCAGTTAAGGAAGGGAAATCAGGGTGTTCAATAGTATTTAGCAATAATTGTTACCGTTATAGGCTTGGAGATTATAATACAATTTTTAGTTGCGAAGCTATAGCTATCCTTAAAGCCTTGGAACTTATAAGTAGTAATAGAAATACAGATAAGTATATAATAACACAACACTGACTCAAAATCATGTTTAACAGCGCTAAAAAATATGAAAAATACAAATACCCTAATTATAGAAATTAAACAAAAAATGATAAACTTACTTAAAAGCAACAATAAATTTGAGATTATTTGGATTTCAAGTCATCAAGGGATAGTTGGTAACGAGAAAGCAGATAAAGAAGCGAGGCAAGCAATAAATGAACCTGAAAATTGGCATGCAAATAAATCAACCCCAGATGAACTACAAAAGTATTTCAAGCATAAAATTAAAACTACTTGGGATCAGTATTGGAAAGCAGGAAATACATCAAAGCTACATAGTATAAGAAAGTCTATTTTTGATAAATCCCCCAACCATTTTACTTGTAGAAAGGATCAAGTGGCCATCACCCGGTTACGTATCGGACACACAAATATGACACATATCCATCTAATTACTAAAAACGATAGAAACAAATGCAAGTGTGGACAAGATTTAACGGTTATACATCTATTAGAGGAATGCACAGCTTATTGTAATGAGAAAACGTTATGTGGTGTTCCAAACAGTTTGCAAGAATGTTTGAATCAGAAAGGATATTTGCAAACGTTAAGCTTTCTGAAAATGATTGGTGTTTGTAGGCTAGTATAAGGTACTGTAATACATATATTATTATAAATATATACTTATTGTAAATGGTGGTCGTTAATGACCTCAGATGTTGAAAAGCGACCTTAAATAAATAAATTAAAAAAAAAAAAAAAAAATTGCTTCACGAAATCTACCTGTGCGTTCCCCCTGCGGGAACGGATTTTTTGTTTGGTTTTATTGTTGATGAGTTGATTTGAGTATTTCTCTGTTCTTGCGTCTGAGGAACTTGCGTTTCATTGTAGATAGTATACGTCGGAGATAGTGGTGGTACTAGTGAGTTGCGGACGAAGATATGATGCCGGAAGTTGATGGTTGTGGCTCTGATGGATTAAGCTTTATATTTTTGTTAATTTGACTGCTTAATATGGTTTTATTCACCATTGAGCTTTCTATATAACCCTCAGCTACTCCATCAGAGCTCCAACCACCGTGTTTTATTGACGTAATATCCGCCCCTGAATCCGCCAAGAAAGTCGCCGAAGTTCTTCTAAAGCAGTGACCGGTGTAGAGTTCAACATCTTTAAGTTTTAAATATTTAGCAATTCCCTTTGGCATATTGCTAATTTTATTTTTGCCGATGGCTTGTCGAGTACATTTCCCATTCCGATAGTTTATAAAATATCTATTGTTTTCCATGTTGGTGGGACGTAATGCTTGGTATTTATGAATGATTTTAGTATATTGTGCTTGTACAATGAATGACCGATTTTTCTTTGTCTTAGTTTCCTTTACATTAATCAGCCGCAACTCATTGGCATGATTTTCAACGTCCTCCACCTTTAAGTTTACAAGTTCACATCTGCGGCAAGCACCATTGAGTCTAAAAATTAAGGCCACCTATAACAAAGATAAAAAACAGGTAAATATATAGAATAATTACCATTACTAAGATACGAAATATTCATAGTAAAATTTTTCTGGCCACAAAAGTAAGTATACATACTTACTTTTGTGGCCAGAAAATTTTCGTCAAGAGCTTCATTAAGAAATTTTTCGACATTTTTAAATCGTAAAAATTTTAGACTTCTTTGCCCTTCTGATTTTCTTTTTAAGAAAGCCAGTAATTTCGTGAATCTATTTATTCCAATGCTGTGTTTGATGCTTATTGTAACTTTCAGTTTTGAGTATATGCACCAAAGTGTATTCGGATTCTTTGTCTTGGATAAATATTCAAAATAGACAAGAAGTACTGATTCTGAAATTGATAGGCCTTTCGCACTTCTCCACGTTGAAAATTCTTCATAAGTTTTTAAATAATTTTCCTTGGATTTTGTTGGAAGCAAATTATTTATAATTGCGGCAGCATTTGCACTGATGGAATCCGACAATTCACTGTCACTGTCGCTTTGATTTAACATCGTAACGTATTTTTAGAACATTAACTTATTTATAAAAATAAATTAAAATAAACTTAACGTATTATGTCTTTGAAGAAAACAAAAACGCGGCAAATTCCAGACTAATATTTTTTTGTCGGAAAAGCAAAGGCATCAAGCTCATACGGCCTCATCGGTTTTCGTAATTTTATTTAATAATCATAACTGCATAATAAATGCGTATTCCTTTTCAAAACAATATTTATTATCAAACTTTTTCTATTTTATCACATAAAATACTGGCAGGTCACAAAGAATTAAAACTTCTAATTTAAATTTCGCGCTCGAAAACCAATCAAAATTTGCAAACAGCCTTTGCCCGCGAACGCCGCATATGATTCGAAGCGTGCAAATGGTCAAATGTATGTATAATGATTTATATACAAACTCAATGGTGTAAACACAGATGTAGTTCAGTATAAATTTCGATAGGTAAGTATTCCAAATTTAAATCACATTCTCCCCCTAGAAGATGAATGAAATTCAGTACAATTTTCTTTCCCTGTTTTTAACAGATTAAAAATGACTATTGTTATGTTCGCTTTTTGTGGCATAGAATGTCACTTTTGTTGAGCAAATGGTACGAAAAAAAATATTATCTGAGCATTATAAGGCGTTTGAGAGAGCTAATTCGTCGGAAAAGGCCAGACTTGCGAGAAGAAAATGTTTGAATTTTGCATCGCGATAACGCACCATCTCGCAAGGTTGTGCACGATTTTCTGGTCAAAAGCTCTACCAATCATATTGAACAGCCACCATATTTCTCTGATATAGCTCCGGCTGACTTTTTTCTTTTTCGACCCAAATTACTACTTTAAGGCACCCGTTTTCAGTCAATAGATGTCATTCAAAAAATACGTTTAAGAAATGGTTTTGACGATTGAGTAGTTCGTTGGCTTGTGAGAATTATTTCGACTCTTTCGAAGGTGATACCACATATTTGGACGAATAATATATATTTTAAGTTTTATTGACTAATTTCCTATACTTTCTTGAGAGAGTAGTAGCTAGAACATGATATCACCCAAATAAATCTTAATTTGTACTATAGGTTCCAAATGATAGATAAACCCTTTTCAGATACGTATTTTTGTAAACAAATACATATAATACCCAGACGAATTTTCATAGAATCCTTGTTACAACACTCTCCTATTTTTTATTTGTGCAGCGCTGGCGTTTTTGTAATTCTGACAGTTTATTACAAACGTGTTTCCTCGACTTTGCTCTGACGGGCCGTTGTTGGTGACATTTATAATTGTCTCTGTGCTCCAAATATATGATAATAATTGACGCAGGGAGAAAAGTGGAGGAAATCCATGATCACGCTGTTTTGTTCGAGTTTTGAGAGTGTTTTTATTTTTGTATAGTCACCGTCAAAAGTAGATGATCATATTCAGCTTTTGAAAATCAGTTTTTGTGTAAAATAACTTATGTTTCTTAATAAACATGCTCTCAAACTACTTAGTGGGTCCTATGACTATACTACAAAATTAATAATTTCCATGCAGATCTTTAATTTTTTAAATCTAAAAATGTACATTTACTTTTGACGCTGATTGTACGCATACTACTAGACAGGCTGTTTTGTAAAAAATTATAACACGGTTCCTGGTTAAAGCAGGAATAAAGTTTGAATTTGGAACGGGACGCAGCATTACCTTTTGTAATGTCATACTGCAGACATTATATAACGCGCTATGCCTTTATTGGTCCAAGATCCCACTGACGTCAGAACTCATTTATTTTTACAAGAATAAAATGTATGGGATAAAGTCCCGGCGGCCATTTGTCAGTAATCAGGTGCTTAAGGTAGGATAGGTTAGCTGCGAAAAGAAGGTGGGTTTTGAGTTAAAAATGAGATATTTCTTTATGTTTGCCGTACCTTATTACTTCCTAGAATTCGTTCCTTATGAGCGGCACTATCGAATGATGTAATAATACAGGGTGTAGAACTTAACGGAAGTGAGAGTGGAATCCGGGCTCCAAAGTGCAAGCTTTGGTTGCGAATGGGATCGGTGCTCAGGTGAATAAGAAGAGTGTTCCATAATAGTAAAAGCAAGCGGTTGTCTTTACTTACCGCTATGGAGTAAACTGTGATTGTATGTATGTTGAATATTTTAATGATAGCACAAATGTTTAGTAGTTTAGTATAGATTTAGTGACTATTAGTATTATTTTGCATCAAAATTAAGATTTTCACCAAAATTACTCTGTGCAAGAAATTACTAGCATTGACTTACAAGCTTACATCAAATACCTATACATTTGCTACGAACGCTACGAATTCCTTATTACACTGAGATCGACGGACTAATCTTACTTGACTGCTACGGGTGTGCTACGGCGGCGTACTTATCGAGGCAGGTAATGAATGTCGTGATTAGTTTCATTCAGAGGATTTGTTGGACGGTACCACGCTGAGGCGTAATAAGAGTTTGTATTTCTATGCTTTAGATTAAGGAATTTTGTTTAGTTGCAATTAGTGAGGAATTTATTTAGTATGTACGTGTTATTCGTAGATACAACATAAATTCGTATATAAATAAATGTAAATAAAGATTCTAGGGCATATTAGATAGCAGACATCTTAAATGAACATAGCTTGTGTCGATAAGACTCCATCTGAAGCTCTGCGGGGATGCTGCTGGGAGCGGCACGCATGCAGCAGTCGCAGCTGCACCAGCACCACACAAAACCACTCACAATCACTGCGTGTCTGCACCTTCTGCCGAGCGCACACATCCGCCACTACATTGTCGCGTTATAATCTTTGATTCAGTAACCATGGCCTATTACACTAAAACTATTAAACTGCGTCATGGTTTCCTTCAAGACCACAAGGAATATCACGTCAACTTCTTTCTACTTGTGAAATGGGTTCTAGTTCTCTCTAAGATTGGATTTCACCAGTGAAATTAGTTTAACAGAATTGAATTTCTTAATCCCCGACGCAAAAACGATACTACGAACTACGGTCTATGGCACCGTTGCTCTCGAACGGATGTACCTACTGATTTTGATTTTGCTTTTTTATTTTGAAAGGTGCAGTTAAAATTTAATCATTAAATGCGTTTATATTCAACGGTGAAATCCAGCTTAAGAAGTATACATATACTTTTACACATAACATTACAAACTAAGGCCCTTATTCTAGAACAATACTCAGTCATGAATCTCAACTTAAAACTATGCATATCGTTCTAAAATACGGGTCGTAGTACAAAACACACTAGATAATATTATTCCATTGAAAAGTTACATTTGGGCTTGCAAAAGTCGCAGCTGCGGGACAATGGTTGCTTACCTACAAACTTGGATTTACCTTTACACGAACCTCCTCTATACATCCAAAAAATTATATGGTTTTTTCTGACTTTTCCACGCTATGCCTTAAAAAATGTAACTCATTATTTATTATTTTTTTATAATGGTCACATTAATAGGACTTTGCTTCACCTGATAGTAAGCTAGAGGTAAAATCTCAGGAAAGAGGGTCACTATTACAGACACCGATAATGTTACAATGGTGGCTCTCAGCTTGACGTCCTCAACTGGTCACGCACCGCTTAAAGGAGCCTTTTTTTTTCGTGCGGCAATCACCCCAGGTCCCCGCTGCCTGCCAGCAGGGGTGGTTATGTTGGAAAACCACACGCCGTCTCGATTCTTCAGACGCCGGGATGTAAGGTGGCCCATAATATATTTCCCTCACACCCCCGGTGACCCAGGGCCATCTCCGGTTTCGAGATTGGGTACCACGCTGTCCCCGTCTTGCCCCTGGAAAGAGGGGGGGGCACGCCACCGCGTCTGCTAGGGTAACAGGCGGCTCCTTCTGTTAACCCCAGGCCTGCGCTCATTTAGAACGGTGGTCGTTAAGCGACCACGGCCTGAGTCGCCGCCGCGCTTCGCGGACTCCACATAAAGGACCCGGGATTGTTTATAGGAAGAAGAAAACACGTGTGCTGGTAAAGAATTCCAAATCTTGACGGTTCAGCAAAGAAAAGAGGTGCCGAACCAGTTGGTTCTTCATGGACTTGTTTGCACCGTGTGATATGATACCGCAGCCTTGCACGTGTTGTCCTGTATAGGAAAGGAAAGGGTGAAACTAATTCGAAGAGCTCATCGGAATACTCCCCATGGTAGAGGCAGTAAAATACTGCCAAAGAGGCAATATCTTTACGCAATCGCAGGGGCTCAAGGGCGTCGGTAACCTCAGGACTCCCAATAATGCGAACCGTAAGTCGTTTCAACCTGACGAGAGCCTGGCCAGAGCCTGGTCAGAGCACTCGACCACCAGAGTGCTCTGACCAGCTGAGCCACCTAGACATAAATCTATAAGAAAAAGTAAGCATACAAAAAATCTATAAGAAAAAGTAAGCATACAAAAAATCTATCAGAAAAAGTAAGCATACAAAATGCTTAAAATTTTTTTATTGAATTAATTAGGCGGAGTCATCAAAAAACAATGTTTAAAAATGACTGTTAAGTTATTCATTGTTTCCGTAGTTCGCAAGAATTACGGTAAGTGTACGGTAAATTTTTCATGTAATATAATATGTGTACGATAGCGCAATAAATGAATATTGAATTTTACCACTTAAATGATAGTACTTTTATATTGATAATTAAAGCAATTCGTAAAAAATTATTCCCTAACAATTCCAAAATATCAAAAATGCACAACGTTAGTATTCAAGTTTTCACTTCTGCAGGCACTCCCGGAGTGCAACCCATCGTTTTTTTCCGTATATCAGTCCTAAATTTTCTACAATCACCGTAGGTTTATTTAAAATAAATTAATGTTTGCGTACAATTCCTTTTTCAAAGGTATGCATGTGAAGTATCTCCATTGACATTCCAAACGTACTATTACCTCGAGGCATTAAGGCTACCAAGAGTTTATTGTGAAGTAAAACAATAAATTTACCAAAGAAAACTGAAGATGCTATAAATAGCTGCCTTAAAACCCTCAAGTTTCTTATTAAACGTGAGACGAAAGTAAACTGATTGCCTGCGTTTTGTTTGCATATCTGATAGCACTGATTTATCATCTTCCTCAATGTCGTCATCATCTTTCGCCATCTTTTTAATTTTAACTGTAGGCTTTGAAGCGCCTATCAATCATGTAAGATTATCATTCACGTTTACCTATAAAATGTTTATTTTATTATTGTCTATGTTGCATTGAAGTTGCTCTTCATGGGTTACAAAAGTTAGTGTATGTCACTATACACTAACTTTTGTGTGCAATTTCTTCAGATAGTAAATCGTCTCTAATTACTACTCTTGCATTGACTCGAGGTGTATCATTAAAAATTCAGACTAAGACTCATATTTATCTTATCTGTAAAGCACCAATATCAGTAATATGGTAGCTTATTCATTATATCAATAACAGTTATAACATAACATGTTGTGTAATTTATGACAATATCAACTATCTGTACAATAAAAATAAAAATAAAGGCAAACTTTGGTACTTTACTTTTGTTGTATAATCCTACTAATATTATAAATGTGAAGGTTTGTGAAGATTTCTGCATGTTTTTTACTCAATCACGCTCTGACGGCTGAATGGATCTGGCTGAAATTTGGTAAAGGGATAAATTATAGTCTGAAATATCACTTAGGCTTATATATCTTATATTATATCCCGGGAATATGTTCCCATGGGTTGCGGAAATGGGATCAAAATTCCACGCAGGTGAAGCCGCGGGCAACAGCTAGACCACCTAATAACATTTTTTTTGGCGTTTACTAAAAATTAAATTTTGCTAGATCGATTTATCGGTCCCGAAACTCTCTGTATACCCACTAAATTTCATGAAAATCGTTTTAGCCGTTTCCGAGATTCAGATTATTATATATTATATCTAAGCCAGCCAACCAAAAGTTTTGTTACAAATGCAAATGCATTTTTTTTAAATGAAGTAATGTAATATTATTAAAATGTATACCTACATATTTATGAAAGTCTTAGCAAAAAATAAAAATATATTTTATTGGAAATGGCCACCTTTGGCTTTTATACAGGCCTGTATCTGTTTGGCCACGAATCTATGGATTTACGCAGTTTCCAAGGTAAGTTTTGCCACTGCTTGCCCCAAAGAATTTTTAAGAAACTCAATGTCGCCGTGTCGTTTAGAGCAAGTCATATCCTCTAAAACTGACCATAATTTGTAGTCTAAAGGGTTGAGATCTGGGCTAGATGAAGGCCAGTCTTCAGCTTTTATAAAGTCCGGAACGTTGGTTTCTAGCCAGGCTTGAGTAGTTCGTGCCTTGTGACAGGAGCAGAGTCCTGCTGGAAAATCCGGTATATTTTTAAAAAGTGTTGTGGCGAACAGGCCTCACGTGACGTTCTATCTGGTCATAAACGCAGATTCAAACACCAGCGATCAGCTTACGTCCGCCTTAGGTACATTTAAAGGGACTGGCCGTCAGTATGCACACTCTTTCCCTGCCATGCAGCGGAGGTGTGGACTGTATCTTTCGAACGAGGTCAGGGAAAGTAGAACTACTCGTCCCTGTGCGTCTCTCTAAGCGAAAGGATAAACCGACCGCGAGCGGTACGGTTCCGAATTAGATTGAACAGGAACACCAGTAAATAAGACACAGAATTCGGTTGAATAATATGGCTTTAATAATGGCCCATCTGATCAGTGCAAAGTCTGAGTGTTATCTCGAAGACTATTGCTGGCGACTCGGCTAAGATGTCGCAATCGTTCAAAATGTTGTGCCAGCTTAAGTACTCTCGAACTTTACCATGACGAGGGCCGTCAAAATACGAACAAATTATACGGAAATTTACATTCATTTTTCACTATCTATTTTACAGTTTTTTACTTATATTTAACGAACTATGTACAAGAATTATAATGTGTAAATGCAACAAGATGGGTAGGGCGGTCGCCCATCCCATGGTAAGGGTTTTTAATAGGTATTTACTATTGTTTACTAATTACAGCAGTTTACAATCGAAATTATGAGTGGCTGGGCTCTATCATGCGACGTTATTGGTCGATTACACAAATATTATACATCGTACGGTATTACATGGGTTGTTATGGGGTAGCCACTCACTGACTCTATATAATGCATAAACTTTACTTCACACAACAGCGCTTTTATGGCTGATTTTACTAATTTACTATACAGTGATTTTACATATTAAATTTCTTAGATCTATTAACAAAAAGGGGTGTTGCGACCGTCTCGTGCGTACGGTGGCTGTGTTGATTGAATGTCTAAAATCATTTTACTGTTTTGTCACAAATCACTGGTTTTACGATTCACTAATTTTCAATTTCATTTATACGGATCACAAAAATCACTTTCACTACACTGAGTGTCTGTCGCGAACAAGTGTATTGCTGAGAGGTTTCTCAACATGATCCAAGACAGTATCTTGATACACTTTGGCTGAAGTTTTCACTCCTTTTTCACAAAAATGTAACTTTGTGACTCCCTGATAAGACACGCCCCACCAAACCATCACTGATATCACCACGTTGTACCTTTCCGACCACTTGAGCAGCTTCCTTAGAACTGTGAGCGTACACTTTATCATTTTGCTTATTGTAGTGTTCTTCAATCGTGAAAATTTTTTCATCGGTAAAGAGGATATTTGTGCCTTTCACCTGCGTATCGCGACAGAAGGCGCTTTGATCGATCCACTCTCTTTAATCGTAAATATTGATTTAGGGCATGTCCTGTATATCGACGATAATCACTGAGGTTCAGTTCTTGTTTTATAATACGTGACAGAGTCTTAGCGGGAATTTTCATTTCTGGCGATAAGATTTTTTGCTTTCTTATGGGGTTTCGACGAATTCTGGCTTTAACAGCATTAAAAGTCTTTGTAGTTCTAACAGCACGCGGCCGCCCCGATCTTTTCTGGTCTTCGACAGACGAAGTCTTGTTGTATCTATTGATAGTACGATATACGAAAATGCGAAATCGAAAGAAGTTTTTAAAATAATATACGTGTTCCAAATTCAAAATAATTAAAAAGTTGTAAAGGAAGAAAAGTTTTGATGTAACAGTATTTATGGCCAGACTAGTTATATACAAAAAATACTCGTTTCCAAGGTATTAGATTATACAGCCTATGCTATCGGGGATTGTGTACCTTTCAAATGGTGGAAGATGTTTTACAATAAGTGCAGTGCCAAACAATACCATACAATAAACTAACAAAATTCGGCCCCTCTCCTTATAATATTCAGTAATGGTACAGATATATCGTACATTCTTCACGATATAATATATGTTTATATAATGTTACATACCTACTCATGATAAAACTAAAATCAATAATGTTATGGTATTTTGTGGTCAACCGATCACGTCGCTTTCAGCTTTCAGCTTGCCTTTGAGGGTAGACAACAATTCCAATAAAACCAAATCTATAGCCGGGTCACTGATTTCACGTCATACCATTGCAGTCAACCGTTTATAGATTGTATTAGAATGGAGATCGAGAATCAGTTATTTGAAGCATCTTTCTTACTAAGTTTAAGCTTGAAATCTACATGGGTGTATAGGCCCGGCCAAGATCTTCGGAGCTCAAGCTACACTCACCTGCAACCGGTATACCTGCTGATTGACGGACGAAGCTCTGGCACAGGATTTTCTTTCGGGGTTGAGGGTCAGACGGCTCGCATCGCTCCCGTTAATGCAAAAATAAATCACATTGATAGAAGGGCGGGTTTCTTTCATAAAGAATGTCGATAAGTGAACGTTTATCTAAAATGGGATCTTAGACTATTCGAAATTATATTCGAAACTAATACGACCTTTTTTTTATTTGTGGAAACTCCCAGGGGTTTCACCCCATTGGTGCCAATGATGGGGTGGGCGTGTCGGAATCGGACCGACTAAACCTCACGGTGTCCTCCCTAAGTGTCCATTGCCGGGCACCACGGATGAGCCCTCAAAGAATAACCCCAGGTGTGACCTTATTCTGTAAGGAATAAATACGGCCTTACAAACTATGTGAATTCTCACTCTCATTTCGAATGGGGAAGCGACGCAGGTGTATCCTGTTTAAATTAAGTTACACTCTATTAAATTAAGTACCGTTTGAGATAACTTGAATCCGAGTATTTGCGATAAAACATGCTTCACAGCGACAAATGAATGTTTGAGTTGAAGAAATTAACACTTGTTCGTGATAAATTCCGATGCGGTGTATTTTGTGTGCATTATTATATCCAGTCAAAATGGCAATAGCTTATTGTCTATGATTCCCCTCGTGAGCACACTATAACTTCATGGCTGTTTATCATATTGCAATATTTTTTAACACCAAGCAGATAGAACGGCTAGCATTCACTTTATATTGCACTACATTTTTATAAACAAAGCAGGTGAATCGATACACTATTTCTATAGAATAAATGCTAGTTAGCGGCTGTTACTAGCTGCTAACGCGATCTCCTTTAGATACACCGTTGTAATTTAATAGTAATGAGAATTTCTTCAAAAAAAACCGACCAAGTGCGAAACGGACTCACGCCGTACCGTTATCTATAAAAACTTTCTAGTACCAAAATTGACCTTAATTTGGTTTTTTTTTTACCTTGCTTTTTGCCAAATTTCGTGATTTAGGTATATAGACGGATACTAACAAATATGGGTTTTCGACCCAGAACCAATAGGGTACTACCGGTGACCTAAAGTTGTTAATTTTGTTTAAAAGCAAGATCTTTCAGCACAAGTATAGGAAAAATTCCAAAAAAAAGAACAAAAATGTTGAAAATTAAGATAAATTGTGGTACTTAACAGTGTTCGCGAAAATCTAAATTCGCCCTTACCTTTTATCGTGTTGACTCAGGACCATGATTTTATACACTTAATAGGGACTATAGACCCCAGTATCTGATATAAATTTCAACTTGCTAGGTCCACCCGTTCCTGAGAAAATCGATGGCGTCACAAGGACCGACAGACAAACAGGGGTCCGTAACTTAATTTCGAGAGATAGCACTTCTTGCCATAAACTTTCCGGATACTAGTGGTTCCGGCGCTTCGCTGGCCGCTGCCGCGGCACGCTCGCTACGCTCGCTCGGCTCGCGCTCTGTTCGGGTCACAGTTCTAACCTAACCTAACCCACTTTACTTATTTTTGGAATATAAGCCGAGCAAGGCAAGAAGTACGAAACATCAGTCAATCGATTGATAAATATTCGATGAATCGTTCAGTCTAAGCAGCGTTTGGCGACAAAAAGTTGTTTCGCTATAAACTCTACTCGCACAATCTTTCAGTCGATATTCCAATAATCTAACATATGTCTCTCGAAATCAAGTTACGGACCTGACAAACGTGTCCTTTTGACGGACAGACGGACAAGAGAGTGATATTATATCCTTATTTTTAATTTAGTTAAAACAATGTTATAATATAAATAAAGGGGCGGGTGGTGTAAAATAACGTCTAATGGTATCCAGGTAGGTATATCGTCTTAGAGTTTAACAACACACTTCCGTACTTAAGTTTATATGTTGTTTACTTTACCCAGATGACGCTGACTGGCATGTTCGCTTCATAAACTAAACTAAGGTACCTACTTCTAATAAACATGTCTGTAACATTTATGCTTTTGTATAAACTTATCAAGTTGCCGAATAAATGAAGGTATTCTGGAATATCTATTACACAGCGACTCAACTAAACATTTTATTATGGGTTTTAGAATGTGGATAAATGTACAGTCAACGACAAAAATGACTTCAATTCTGTTTATTAACCATTAACTTGGACAAATTCTGGTTTATTAACCCATTTAGCTCTAAGCCTTTCATAAAATAATAAATTAAACATGAAATCTAGTGGGGCGGAAATCACACAGTGATTGTCAAACTTCGGGCCAAACTTAGATATTTTTGTTGCAGTATTTTTATTCAAAATTACAGACCTTAGGCTTTATGCATATTATTCGACGCGTCTTTATATATTGAGCAATACATATGAAGAAAATAAATGATGGTAGGTACCCTAAAACCTTTTTTTTTTGTTTTAGTCGGTTCAAGGCCGACATAACCGCCCCCGCTGGCTGGCGGTGGGGTATCCGAAGGGATTTCCGAACAAAAAAAAAAAAAAAGGTACCCTAAAACCTTGAACGTACAAACCCCAAAATCTAATCAGTTCTTCCCATTAACCAAACAAGATGATTGGCGAAAGAATTTTTTAAATCGGATAAGTGGTTCTTGAGTTATTGCGTAAACAGACATCCAGACATCCAGACCAACAGACAGACCGACACAAAAAATTTTTTTGCTTAATTAGACATAATCATGTGAAACGTCGAGAAAAGTGATAAAAAGTGGGTGTAAGATTTTGATTTTTTGTGTGATTTTAAGACTTCGGTGTCCACCTGGTTGGTGGCCCGAAGTAATATATTAACTTTGTCCTCTAGGGATTATAAAACTACTTTAACATCCACTATTGGTTCAAGTATTCCTATATAAGAAAAAGTTTGTAAATGTTAGTGTTAACCAACTTTTGTCGTTGACTCGTATCTACTTAGATATTTAGAAATAACCAGACCAATTTCATCATCATTCAATCGTTCATACACACAAATAAACAGGCCTCTGACGAAATATCGACTGTTACTAGTAGGTATATGTCAGATGTCGAGACTCCAATTCGCGCTCAGTGCATTTGCATTGGTCAGGGTGTTTCTATGAATAATATTAATTTAACAAAAAACTAATCTAAGTATGTTCATCCATATTCTAAAACCCATATTACCTACAGGCTAATTAAACATCTAGACAGCGCTGTGTAGCATGACCGGTTTCTGATTTGAGAAATTTATAAGTTGCGTCGCGTCAACGTTTTCTTGGGTTTTCACGCAGACGGTGCCGCCGTCACGTGCTACGTGGACGACACGCTCGTGACGGCGTGCGGTGCGACGTACCGCGAAGCGACCCTGAAGGCCACGACCGCGGTTGCCCAAGTCGTGGAGCGGATCCGGCAGCTGGGTCTTGAAGTGGCTCTGCATAAAACCGAGGCCCTATTCTTTCATGGGCCTCGGAGCAAGCCACCCGAGGGATCCAGTCTCATCGTGGGAGGAAATCGCATCGGCATCAAGCCCCAAATGAAGTATTTGGGGCTCGTGCTCGACCGATGGGACTTCGGAGAGCACATCCGAAGTCTGGCCCCCAAACTGAAGGGCACAGCTCTCGCTCTGGCGCGGCTGCTGCCCAACATGAGGGGGCCCGATGACTCCTGCAGGAGACTCTACGCGGGGATCGTGCGGTCCATGGCCCTGTATGGGTGCCCAATATGGGCGGAGAACCCTGAAGGCCGGAAGTGTGCGGATGCTGCGCGCTCCGCAGCGGGTGATGGCCAACAGGGTCATCCGTGGGTACCGCACGATCTCCTTCGAGGCGGCGAGTCTCCTTGCCGGAACTCCGTAATGGGACCTGGAGGCGAGAGCCCTTTCGCAACTGTATCAGAGGCGCGGGAGCAGGGATGGAACCCCGAGCCTCGAGAAATCGAGGCCATGCAGTCCCAGCTCCGCCATCGTGGTGGAGTGGAAGGACCAACTTGGGCGACCAAGACCAACCAAGGGCACGCCGCAATAGCGGCGGTAAGGCCCATCATGGAGGATTGGCTAGAGAGGCGACACGGAAGCCTCACGTACCGACTGACGCAGGTGATCTCTGGGAAGGGGAGCTTCAGAGACCACCTGCATCGGATCAGGAAGGAGCCAACGCCTGAGTGCCATCGTTGCGATGCGAGCGTGGACTCAGGGCTGCACACGCTGGTGGACTGCCCGGCGTGGGAGGCGCCGAGGCGTGACCTCGTGGCAGCCATCGGGGTGGGAGTCCTCTCGCTGCCGAGCATGATTGCGGCAACGGTGCGGAGCGCGAGCGCGTGGGCCACCGCCACTTCCTTCTGCGAGCATGTAATGCTCGCGAAGGAGATAGCGGCGCGCGCCCGGGAGAGATTTAGAACTCTCCCGGCCCGCCGAGCCCGCAACATGCTCGCCGCGCGTCGCAGGCGACTCAAGCGCCGGAGGTCGCTTAACGACCTCCGTCCTCCATGAGCGCAGGCCTGGAGGTGGCAGGTGAGGCCGCCTGTCACCCCAGCAGAAGCAGGCCGGGACGGTTGGGCGACTAGCGCCCCTCCCCCAAACCGGGGCAACACGCGGACACCGTGGTTCCCAAATCCGATGGGGCTATCTCGAAACCGGAGATGGGCCAGGGTCAGTCGGGGTGCGAGGGATATGCTCTATGGACAACCTTACACCAAGGCGTCTAAACACCCGAGACGGCGTTTAAAAAAAAAAAAAGGGTACGCAGTTTCGTACCGCACACTGTATACTTAAAAGTGGACGCCGGTACGAGTTTCCTTCTTACAATCACGGGTTCTTTAAGCGGGGAGTGAACAAGTATCTGTAAAGGCCATTAAGGTAGGGTCCACTATTTTAAGATCTGGATCTTCAGCATGAAAGCTGACCATTAGGTGTCTTCTCGACTGCACCCTAGCTTCTTACTATCCAGCGGGGTGCAGTTAATAGACGGACAGAATATTGCAAAAGAATAATTAAGAAATCAGCCTTAAGCATCTCAATAAATAAATATGTATAACTACCCTCCATGAGCGCAGGCCTGGGGGTGGCAGGTGAGGCCGCCTGGCACCCCAGCAGAAGCAGGCCGGGACGGTGGGGCGACTAGCGCCCCTCCCCCAAACCGGGGCAAGACGGGGACACCGTGGTTCCCAAACCCGAGGGGGCCATCTCGAAACCGGAGATGGCCCAGGGTCAGTCGGGGTGCGAGGGATATGCTCTATGGGCAACCTTACACCCCGGCGTCTGCAGACCCAAGACGGCGTGCGGTTTTAGTCGGTTCGAGCCCGACATAACCGCCCCCGCTGGCCGGCGGGGGGGTATCCGAGGGGATTTCCGCACGAAAAAAAAAAAAAAAAAAAAAAAAGGTACTTATGTAGTTACTAAATCAAAAGTACCTCTTTTTTTTCGTGCGGAAATCCCTTTGGTTACCCCCTCAAGATTTATGAAGGCTCCTCAGTAGACATTTCCCTGTAATGAGATCGTATGCCAATTTGCATCTGTCGTTTGACGCTCCTTTACCGTGTATACGTTTTAATCGGTGTCTTTGAGACAAAGTTGTGGAACGAAGTTAGGTAGGTACAATAAGCCAAATTAGAAGTAATCTCACGTGCTCATAAGATGTGTCTTTCAGTAAAATTGTTCGGAGTCAGTCTTTAACTTGACATGTACCTAATTATATATTTTTATATACCAAAATGGGTTTTGTGAATTAAACCGAAACACCCCAATTATAGCCCAAAAGGGCAGAAAAAAAACAAGGTGACTACACACAGCACATGTATTGACGGTTTCTATACCTAGGTGCCGGAAAAATACCTATACCTACCTATATTATTTTTCATAAAAGTACAGAGCTGATATTTCAATTCCAAGTAAATAGTGAAGTGGAACTCAACTAGGTACGTGAGTGTGCACTTACAGGCATCAAATATTCATTGCAACAGCTTAACACTATTAAAACTTCTTCATGAACCAAAGAAAGGAAAATACGTTTCGAATACATAATCAATTCGGAAAACTACTTACCTGTTGAGTTTAGTACCTACCTATATTAGTTGAATCTATGTATTCAGTGGCGTAGCATAGGGGGGCGGGCCGCACCGGGTGTCACCTTTTTTGGGGTGACACCCACCCGGTCTCTCAACTTTAAGAACAATGTACAAATAAAAAAAAAATCGCTAGCACAAAAAATTATTTTTCGGGGATTCTTCTACTATAAAGCTCAGCTCTATATATAATTCGGGGATTCCCGCAAAAGAGCCTGACGTCGTGGGGGATTCCCCGTCCCATACTCGCGATCTTTGAAGTCTCAGTTGCAAAATTTCTCATTTGTTTCGTGAAGTATGTTGTGTTTGGTTGGCGTGAATTGTTAAAAGTGTATTATTCTATATATATAGATAATAAAAAGTAGTGATAGATAATGGAAAATGTATTGCTTTTCACTTTCGATGGGGTGACACCACCAACATCCGCACCGGGTGCCACCCAAGGTAGCTACGCCACTGTATGTATTATGGATGGTTGAATCTGTGTAAATGAGGTATTTACCAACGTAAAGAGACGGACCGGGTGTCTATAAAAGAACTCCGGGGTTTTAAAAATTCATATCTCACTAACTATAAAAGATAGCAAAATTTAGTCGATTTCTCTGAAAAGAGTAGCTCAAAAAGTTTTACTCATACCAATTGGGAATGTTTGTATCAACTGCTGGCGGCGCTGCAGGGCGTTGACCTTGAAATGACGTCGCGAAATTTGAAATGATGGCGACTCCGCAACAAAAGGCTCAATGTGTTATTTGGCTCATAGAAACGAAGTCTGTAGTTACCGTACAAAGAAACTTTCGACGTAACTATGGTGTTAACCCGCCTTCTGACAAAACCATTCGTCAATGGTTCTGTGCATTTAAGGAAACGAAGTGTTTTGAAGCAAAAGTCGCCGGGTAGGCCGTGTGTCTCAAGAGAAAGTGGACAGAATCCGAGCTTCATGCCTTCGAAGCCCTAAGAAATCGTTGACAAGACGCAGCCTGAAGTTGGGGTTACCAAGATCAACTGTCGCCAGGACATGGGAAGAGGTAGAATACCGTTTAGACGTCTGCCGTGCCACTAACGGGGCTCATATAGAACTTTACTAAGTGTTAAAAAAAACTTGAAAATGAAAGCTTTTCAGTCATGTATAAAACATGTATGTATGTTTTTTATTTCATTAAAATATTTTGCCTCAAAACCCTGGAGTTCTTTTATAGACACCCTGTATTTACTTTTTTGAGGGGGTGCGGCTGGTTGGATCACCTCCAAGTTTGGTCATTGATTGCTCCTCTGGAGTAGCTGGCGTCAACGTCAACGGCCAAGAGTCTGACCAACCGGCCCTTTTCAGGGCCAGCTGACCCCATTGCACGGGGGGTCGGGGTATGGCGGGCCTGTAAGGCCCGCGGGGGGGGGGGGGGTCGCTCCAGGTACCCCTCTGCTCTTATCAGAGGGGACACTGCGAACGGCCCAGGGTCAGTCGGAGTGCGAGGGATATGCTCTATGGGTAACCTTACACCCCGGCGTCTGTAGACCCGAGACGGCGTGCGGTTTCTAGTCGGTTCAAGCCCGACATAACCGCCGGGTATCCGAAGGGATTTCCGCACAAAAAAATTTTAAGGTACTTTTTTGAGGCCACCTAGGCACCCCAGCAGAAGCAGGCCGAGACGGCGCGGCGGGCGACTAGCGCCCCTCCCCCAAACCGGGGCGAGACGGGGACACCGTGTTTCTCTAACCCGAGGGGGCCATCTCGAAACTACTGGACCAATTTCAATAATTCTTTCACATATAGAAAGCTACAATATCTAGGAGTAACATAGGCTACAATTTATTTTCAAAAAAATTAGAGATCCGTAAGAAAATCGCAGTATTGTAAAAAAATATAGAGAAATGAAAATCTTTTTAGGCGTGCGCTGCGTAAACTGTTGATGATAGAACAATATGATGTACCTACTACAGGTTTATAGGTCTTTTTAATGTCTACAAAAAAGTCCACGAAGCGATTTATGTATGAAATATGCAATGTAACATTTGTTGCACTACAACAGGTTTTGTTTAATTTAATATTAATTTTGTTAAATTTAATTATTTCATATCTTTTTGATCACATCACAACGCGGGCAACAGCAGTGCGAATGGGAGTGGGAGTGGAAGTGGACGCACTAAGCGACTTCCACGCGAGCGGAGCCGCGGGCAACAGCTAGTAATGACTAAAACCGCACGCCGTCTCGGGTCTTAAGACGTCGCGTCGGAGTGTAAGGTTGCCCATAGAGGATATCCCTCGCACCCTGACTGACCCTGGGCCATCTCCAATTTCGAGTTTAAAGTACCTTTTTTTTTTTTTTTTTTTATCGTGCGGAAATCCCTTCGGATACCCCCCCGCCGGCCAGCGGGGGCGGTTATGTCGGGCTTGCACCGACTAAAACCGCACGCCGTCTCGGTCTTCAGACGCCGGGGTGTAAGGTTACCCATAGAGCATATCCCTCGCACCCCGGCTGACCCTGGGCCATCTCACCACTATCAGCATCGCTCATCCTGTCTCCTCTGAAAGCAGAGGAGTACGGAGAGCGATGTGTTCCCGCCACGTTGGGTATTGGCCGACGATCAATGCCAACCCTATGAAGGGGTGAAGGGGAAGCCATTGACCGCCGCCCAGGGTGTACCGGCCGCTCCGATTCCGTTCCCCCCGGACTGCAGCGGGATCGGAATCGGAGCGACACTCGAGGAGGTTACCCAACACACACCCCAGTTTAAAGTACCTAAAATAAAATGAACATGTTGGACACCAAATAAATAGCGATATAATCCGTTAAAAATATTCACGTAAACTTCCGACAAATGCGAAGTAACTCCATGGTACCCTAGTTTTGTGGGGCCCCAAAGTTTCGGATTTACATCTCAAGGTAACCCCTCGTTCAAATTATAGCTGTAATCTAAATTCTTTAAATAAAACCAATTAATGAACTTACATACCATTTATTCGATACAGTATTCTTTAAGTGTACAATAAGGTATATGTTTGAAAATACATGCTGAGGTAAAGTTAACCACGTAGGCACATCAGAAATAGGCCACCATCGTATGCTAAGAAGTAAAAATATCGCGATAACATTTAGCGCAACATTCTTATATAAAACTTGCATTGAAAAGATAAAAGACTCTTAATACTAACAGTGATAATGAAATACAGATACAAGAAATATATTAGGTCGTTACATATGAAATTGCCGTTTTTCTTGAAGAAATTGGAGGAAACCCAATTTTCAGTACTAACATTTTTGAATTTTTTTTAAGAATGACATCCAAATTTTATGTTTTTTTTTGTGTATGAATGAGACAACATTAAGCTAACAAACAGCAACTTTTGTTACATTTTTGAAAAGTGACAGCTGTTAAGTAATACGAAATAAATGGATAGTATTTAGGAAGTACTGTTTTTGAAGATCGAATTAATTTATCAAGCGGCGAATAAAACTAAATTTAATATAGAGATGTAAAATCTTGAAATCAACTTTCATACAAAATATAAATAATGGAAATAGCTATTAAATTACAGGAATAACGAACTCATGAATTTGTAAGAAAATTTGGGCAATTTCATAGGTAAAGACCTATTTATTATACACATATTACACACTAAATAATATGTGCGGATGTTAGTGATTGTACAACTTTTGTGCTTTTTGATAGGAGTTTGTATCCACATGAAAGGTGTGTCGAAATGATGGTTTGAAGCTATAACCAGATCATGCTACTATCAGTCATAATGATGAGTGACACAGAACGTCACAGATAGTTTGTACAAAAAGGAATTTTGATATCTAATGATTTATTCGTTTTCCAACTAAATATAGCGTGCAACGTTGATGCACTATTTAAAGCGCAATGCGTAAGTTTCTTTAGAACAAGTCTACTCTCTTGAGTATTTCACATGTGAGATGTCTTGCGCGCGCGTTCCACTCTCGTCAAGATACATGACAAATTGGTCGTGTCTGTATAGTAGGCGACCAATCAGGCGACGGTATAATATTGATGTTGTGTCTCATCCCGTTCAACGTTCAACGTTCGTTGTTCAACAGTGAACGTCTTATAAATGTAATGATGAATTCAGAGTCGACCATGTGGCAACATGTGTTAATGCTCCACAAAATGCATTTAAATATTATATAATATAATAATTCCCTTTCAGAAATACCTATAACAGAGTTCCATATTTATATTTGGAGGTGGGAGTGATTATAATTAAAAAAAAAATAGAATATAGTATCAATAATAGAAATAGATCATCAGTAATATATACTATCTACGCACTGCGATTTTAACCACAGCTTATATTATCGTGATGAGAAGTGCATTAAAACCTTATCGAATGAAAAATATGTATCTAAGTGTCAATTTTGCAGTCTGAAGTTTCTCAATCTCATATACGAACATCCATTTTATATCTTTACATAAAAACCTTCTGAGCGTGTGTAGGTCACTAAACTCTTCCTATGCGGCTGAACCGATCTTTAACCAACTTCAAAAAAGGTGAGTCCCTGGAACGGTTTAGATTTAAAATTAGATCCACTGCAATTGTTACTTTTGTTGACGATTTTTTAACTAGACAAGACGTCTGCAAGGTCTGTTATCAAAATAGATTATCTGTACGTATACTATCACTAGTCTACGCGTCATGAATTCTTGTATCTGTGTTCATTGTCATGCGGCTACATTAGATGTTCCATATGTATTTATAGTTTCACACTAGCTTGTTACTCTTGGGAACACTCAGTAAAATTGTTTTTGGGGTATTACGGCCTTATATTATACTTAAAAAATAAGTTGTACCTATATAAAATGTACTCAGAAAAGCGAAATAGTATTTTGAAATATTGTGAGACTTCTAATACGATTGATATTATATATTTAGTATATTGCTAATAAAGATATTTTAAATAAATAATAACCGGTGGTTCGGGTAATAAATAGCCTCAAATGATTGGAAGGACATAAAAAAATATCGGAATTGGGTTGTTGCATGCTACATGTCGTTGGATTTTCAGTCAACTGATGAAAATTCCAAATTTAATATTATATTAGGCTTAGCATAGTAAATGCTCAAAAATCTATAGTTACGTTTAGTTTACATTATACTTAATATATTTTAGACCATAGGCAATTGTATTTTTTTAATTATACATCATTTATCTTAGTACACATGGAATTACTTAACCAAGCCAAGCAGACCTCTTTTTCGTAGAATTGTAAATATCAGAAACATTATTACAATTTGTATATTTATACTATACTCAAAAGAGTAACATATCGTATTTGGGGTATTTATATTCATCGAACTACACTAAATGAAGAACATACTTTAGCCAATATATTTGTAACCTTGTATATCAGAATACACATTGCAATTACCTACTATCAGTTTGTAACTTTTAAACAATGGGCTTAAGCCACATAGTCATATTATATATATTAAAATATTGAATACTTTTCCACCAAATACACCTTTTCTAATAATTTTATAGATGAGTTTTACTCAAATTAAATCAATTATCGAATATATTATTAAATCTAAATTATTTATTGAAATATAACCATATCAGATCAAGCGGACGGCTTAATAATCAACTACTAGAAATTAAATGAGAGGTTTTTGATGCCTTAACTAGACTAAATCTTCGCTAATGTAATTGTATAATATTCGTTTTACTGTTTTATTTAATTACAAAAATAAACAAGAGACGTCACTCTAATCATTAAAAAAAGCAACATCTACTAACTCATTAAATATATATAAAGCATAAGATCCCTGGAGTGTATTATGTCAGCGTAACACGCAAGTTTGGCCAAAAACCTTTGAGTAATTAACACGGAATATTACCTACACGCGCGTTCCCCTGTCGCCGAGTTACACGACAATTTGGTCGTGTCGGTATAGTAGGCGATCAATCAGGTGACGGTATACAACATTTCTGTTCATAAGTGTGCGTAATAACTTCGTAATAATGTTTTTGTGAACTATACCTATGTACCGCGTCCCCCGCCGAAAACGGCACAATAATTTCTTTGCGGGTAATGAAGGCGTCTCCTTAGGTTAAATACTTAAAGACAAAAATACACGTGTATGACCGATATACGCTCCAAAAAACCTGTACCTCAAAGATTATTATCGGTAAAAAAATATCTTAGCTGACATTCAAAACAGTACAGATCTTACAATAAAATTACAATGATTCGAAATGACATTGACACAGATTATAACACAAAGAGTTTAAATATAGTGTACGAAGAAAAGTGTTGATGATTAAAGCCTTTCAATACGATTTCAGTAGAGACCGAGAAGACCTAACAAACACTTCTTGTAGTGACCGGAGCAGTCACCCTGGAAAAGAAACGGTCAAGTAAATATGATTTATTTATTGAAATACCTACTGGGTTAGAAAAATGAATTTCTATTGGGATTGATAAACAGACAAAGATGTGGCGCAAGGTTTCCTCTTAGAGTGAGACGGTCAGACGGTGGTCGCGTCAGTAAAAGTCCAGATAAATCAATCCAGAGGCCCGATTCAGTAAAACGTGTGATATCAAAATCTATGAAAACTTATAGCATAATTATTTCAAAATCGAAACAAACAATGATTGATTCTGAAGGTTTAATGACCTCTCGAGAACGTAGGTAGGTTTCCTTTTGGCAGATCATCCGGAATACCAAATATTAAGGTACATTTTTCATTCTAATCGCAATGAAATCACGCGTTTTATAACGTGGCATTACTGAATGTGTGGCCCTAAAAGGAAATAATGTGTATAAGAGCAGACTCCGGGCTCCAAACTGCACGCTGCAAATGGGATGGGCACCAGATAACAATGATTATAAAATAATCATCATCATCTATATTATGGTGTTAAAAAATACAGATCAAACCGAGAAACTCCTTTTTTTTAAAGCGGTTAAAAGAATAAATACCTCAATCCAGCTCTGCAGCGACTCGCCATACTTGCTTTGGAACATGTCGGAGATATCGCCAAGATCAATTTCACATCGCGTGACCATAATGCGGATGAGCTGGCGGTCGTTGGTGCCGAGGCCCTTCATTGACTTGTGCAGACGCTCCGCGAAGAATAGAGGCTTGTTGCGCACGATTTTTACTAAAATAATAAACAAAACATAAATACATGTTTGGCTTGAACGCTGAATAAGCTCTTTTCAAATTCAAATTCAAATGATATTATAGTAAATCATATGTACAGAGGATGTTCACAAAATAATGAGGTCAGCTATGTTTCACCATATTGGCATACAATCCTATACTATTATAAATGCGAATATAAGTTTGTTTATTACGCTTTCACGCAAAAACCACTGAACCGATTTTGCTGAAATTTGGTACAGGGGTAGATAAGACCTTGGGAAAGGACATAAGCTAGTTTTGTCGCGATAACCGACATCTACGCGGGCGGAGCCGCGGGCAAAAGCTAGTATTATATAAGTATTGATTAAGTTATCACATAAATATTATTAAATATTAAATTAAGCATACAAAACACACAACATTAATGTAAATTGAAATAGAATTAATAATAATCATGCATTACTTTTTTTTTCTCTGGATGTACTAGAAAAATATAATGGTTTACCAAATATTCTAAAATACAACGATTTTCAGGTTAATGTGCAATATTTATTTCATTTTTTGAGGGGCTTAGTCTAACATTTATAATTAAAAAGTCAACATTCAGGGCGGAATTGAATCCGTGACAGTTGCTTTCTACAAAGATCACCAAAGAGCTATCGGGAACCTGGTTATGATCGTCCTATTGATATCTCTATACAACCTAATCAGTTGCTTTTCAGCGTCCCGCGTAAAAAGCACGGGGGATTGTAGGAAGAAGGAAACACGTTCCTTTTGCCAACAATCGTAGTGTTAGTAAAGAATTCCGAATCTTTATGGTGCGGCAAAGTAAATGCATGATGAAAGAAAAGTCATCTTAACTAAAAAAACATTGTTTGTCATACTAAAATACAACGGTTTTCAGGTTAATGTGCAAAACAAATTTCTTAAAGCTTCAGCAAAAAAAATTATTAGGAAAAAGTCAACATTCAGGGCGGAATTGAATCCGTGACAGTTGCTGTCTACAAAGATCACCAAAGAGCTATCGGGAACCTGGTTATGATCGTCCTATTGATATCTCTAAACCACCTAATCAGTTGCTTTAAAAGCACGCGGGATTGTAGGAAGAACAAAACACGTTCCTTTTTAGTTTCAGTAAAGAATTCCGAATCTTTATGGTGCGGCAAACTTAATGCACGATAAAAGAAAAGTCATCTTAATTAAAGAAACCTTTTTTTTTATTTCTAACTTCTCAATTGCGACTCACTCTGAAAAATGCTAAAATTGAAACTGTCATTGAAAATCATGGATAATAATATATCTCACCAATAGCTCTGAGTGCCTTCTCCATATCACCCGAGAACTCAGCCTTGATAGCGTCATCGATGTCGTGTCCTGTCAAGCCGTGGT
This sequence comes from Cybosia mesomella, assembly GCA_946251805.1. Lineage (NCBI taxonomy): Eukaryota > Metazoa > Arthropoda > Insecta > Lepidoptera > Erebidae > Cybosia > Cybosia mesomella. The sequence goes on along the minus strand of OX276394.1, from coordinate 31,027,792 downwards.
ACTCCTGGAATATCGCACTCAGCTGCGGGAATGACCGGGAGCATAGCACTGCGTTAAACACCGACTCGTCAGTGCCAAGACGAAGCTCACCTGGAATAAGAGACATTATAATATTATTTATTATGTACAGTCAGCTACAATACTTGCTGAACATTAACAAATTTATCAACGAGTAGCAGTTGTGCATCTCAAATACTGATCTCGTTGTCACGACCCACAGGAACCTAATGCAGGTCTAAAAAGCTTTTGTGCTATTCCAGACTGTAAAATTATCTCTGCCATTTTTGTGAGAGAGTAACAAACATCTATCCATTCATCCATTTTCACAAACTTTCACATTTGTAATAGAAGGGAGTAGGATTTAGGACACATTACATTTTATATCCTCTTTTTATGTAATAATATTCAGTATTACTTTATGAAAGATTTTAGAGCTAAGGTGATATGTAATGTCATAATGTGTAATAATGTGCCCGGTAGATGGCAATAGGCTCGCCCCCTATTACATTGGGACCTTAACATAGCTGGCGAATCGTGGGTGTGTAATACACCTCTGCCTACCCCTTCGGGGATACAGGCGTGAAGTTATGTATGTGATACGTAAATTTAAATGTGCTAAGCTACTTTTGTCACTGACCGGCAACCACTGTGTACTTCAACTTTATTGCATCGATTATGCAAATATCAACTATCAAGGGGGTACAGCTTAGGCGAAACCCTTGAAATTGTAGCCGCTCGACTGGGAAAACAGGCCGAGGGGAAGTAACGTTAACCTACATTATAATGAAAAACACGCCAAATGATTAAAAAAATGTTACTAATTAAATTGGTATGAGTAACATAGCCAATATACAACTACCTACACCAAACTTATATCAAGACTCGTCATACGCATTGGGAAATACCCATGACAATTATAATATTTAAAAAAAAGAACTAGTATGACGTGGGCTCAAGTGACGGGAGATAACAGTTCATCAGTCAAGTATATTTTTAGATGATGAATACAAATCATTTTCACTGAGATACAGAGCATGAGTCAACCTTGATGGTAAACAGTTCAGCGAGCTAATTTATTAGTTGTGTAATAACTACTGTGTTAGTCACGCAATACTGATATTGATTATGTTGCGTACCTCGCTACATTAAAAACTCTACCAAGTATAAAGCTGAAAAACAAAACGTTATCAGGCCTCACATTTTTATAAATAAATATTGTAGGACAAAGTACACAACGCCTCTTGACCCAAACTAAAGAATGCGGATTTACATTTTTTTTTTGTAAATAAATACATATTATACATAGAAACACCCAGATCAGTCGAATGCACTAGCGCTACGCCACAGAGGTCGTTTGGATCTAACATCCGTTATGTTGATGTTATTCGTAGAAAATGTAGCTTATTGCTCCCAGAACATGATACTGAATCGATTGACACCTCATTCATTATAATCAGTTCAGTATCTTAGGAGCTACAGTGGAACATATGTAAATACCGTATATAGGCAAACACATAACCATGCTACAGATGCACGGGTGTGGTCGATTCCCGCTCAGTGTAAATGCTTGTATGCATGTCTATTTGTATTAATCTGGGTGTGTCAATGTATTTACAAAAAAATCCATGTATTACTTATTCGTATTGCAGAACTTGTATTAGAAATAAGTTAAACAATGCTTACTTTCGGTATGAATAGCGCTGTATCGTAATAATATTTATTATAAGAAACTAGCTGAAATGGCAGGAAATTTAAAAGTATGTCCTATTGTACATATTATGATCGTGTTAATTTTATTGTGCGTTATACCATAAAAATCTTTACCAATTACTTATCATCCTATTCGCACATCCTCCATAAATGTCCCGAGCTATAAACATAGTAACAAATTCGGATGCTTTATTTTATTGGAATAGTAAACAATTGGGTAACTAATGTGTGGGTCTTCAAATCTAGATAGAGAGTCTAAGTTGCTTCTAGACAGATGTGTTCCACCATCGACCAGATCATCTGGTGAGATAGTGGTCAAACGCGAACCTATTAAATTATATAAATGAAACTGGTACAAATCATTCATTGTCAATCATCTTAACGTTGTTGCCAAGGTTTTCTTTTTCGTAGACAATGGTCAAAAGTAAATGGTAAATAATAGGGACGTACAGTTTCTTAAAGGTTATTAGTATAAGTAATGTTTATGACTTACCGGCTTGTAACAGACTTCTGGCGTCTTCCCTGGCCCTGTCCTGGTCTACATGGAAGTCTTCAGACCTGTTACCCTGAAAATCAACGAATTCAGATGTTTTTTTTTTCAATCTTTACTAGTAAATTGGCAAATAACATTCAAGTGCATGCAATAACGAGGGCGAGGGCAGGCAGATATATTACGACCTATTGTTCGTCAACTACCTATATGTTTCAGCCCCACGTAATATGGGGCATGCCTATTGCCATTAATTAGACACTTATTTTTCGGGTACGTTGGAGGACAGATGTATCCCTTAGTGGCCCATAGAAAGAAATGGTCAGGCACATGTGTCTAGTACCTTTAAACGAGCATATATAATCTGAATCTCGGAAACGGCTCCAACGATCTTCATGATATTTAGTATACAGGGGGTTTCGGGGGCGATACATCGATCTAGCTAGGTTTCATTTTTAGAAAACGTCGAAAAAAAATCGAGCCAAGCTCTACTTGTTGTCTTGTGAACCAGACACTAAATATTACTATGACCTATAAACACTAATTGTTAACATAAATACCCATAAAATAATGAACTTTTAAGTTTGGTACCGACCCTACGCACTTTCTTTTTTTTATGAATGATTGGCTCACGTTTGACCTCTATCTCGCTTGGTCTTAATTCTCAGTGATCCAACGTATTCAACATTAGAAAACAACTTGTGTTGTTTAAATATTGTTCTGAGGATACACGTACTTTGCCAGTTACCAAATAGGCTACAAATTCGAATGGAACGCCCTTTATGGTTTATCAATGCCATGTACAAGGAAAAATAATGAAAATAAAATTAGAACTTCTTGGTTTTTATCAAATTCTTTCATTATATTTCTCGTATATCGATATTGTGGTAATAATTGAGGACACATTCGTAATTTGCCTTCTTATAAATATATAATAATGATTACTTAGCCACAATAGGCACGATATCGACACACATAATGTATTGTATCGTAATTTTGAGTGTTACTAGTCATTAAGTGGAATGAACTCAGGATAAACTCAACGCTAAAGAGGTTCACATCGGATTTCTTTGAAAATTGATAAATATTAATGATTTCGCTATACAATTATGTTTCAATGAGTTCACTACATGGTTTCTGTAAAAATACTAGTTGATAAACACAATTATTATTTTGCCAGCCTAATTACCTACTCTACTAGTTTTATCAAAATAGTATCCTAAATAATTAATTACCTACTGGTTTAATACGAGTACCAACCTAATTATTATTAGTCACTAGAGAAATTGATAACGTATTGTATCTGTAAATAGCACATATTACTGACTAGATCAACAGGGTTTAATTAATTTCAGGTCACTTTGAATTGAGTGAACGATAATTGTAAGATATGTTATAAAAAGTAATAAATTTACTATCTTAATCTTACTCACTATAACCTAATAAAAAGTTTACATTTAAATTGTGCTATTATTATATATTTTGAAATGATCGTTCGACGCAGCTCAAGCTGACCTTCAGCAAAGAGACAGAAAGGTTTAACGTGACGCCCTAAATACTACAACCTACCATGCATCTGGGGAAATGAATGCAGTGATCTATAGATGCAGTGGTCGGATCAGCGACTACTGTATAACCCTGAAAGGAAAGCCTGCGCCAAAACCTCATCCGTTAAAGCAGGTGTACTGATTAGCAGGTGAGGTTGGTCTGGGCCTGAAATCTTGGTAGGGGATTGCAGTGACATTTCCCACAGTGAACAATAAAAATACCGGCACCCGGACCTGTACCACTGAAAATGTCGACCGCAGTGATCGACGAAACGTTTGGAACACAAGTTTCATATGGACCACAGTCAAACAGTAGCAGTATATTCTACATGCAACGCCGGCCGTGAAAGTCTAAAGATTTATAATAAAAATATCTGAATATAAATATAGATTTTAATACTGGTTTTACTTTTAACACTTAAATGTTATAGACGCAAGAACAGGATAATACCATACCGGTTTCTTGTCAGTATTTGCTAGGAATACCTAGCAGCATAGCATTTTTTTTACGTTTAATGCTGCAGTCCAGTAACGGAATGTCGGTAAATAATAATCTGGATGTTTAGATGTCTATTATTTAATTGGATATTAATTTAGAACTTAGGCTTTTATTTTAAATAGCGTTGACAGTGGATTCGCTCTCATTAATAAATGCACATTTTGCTAATCAAATCCCAATGGAACAGAAGATAGCAAGATGAAAGGTATCCTTTTTTTTTTCGTGCGGTAATACCTTCGGATACCCCCCCCCCCGCCGGCCAGCGGGGGCGGTTATGTTGGGCTTGAACCGACTAAAACCGCACGCCGTCTCGGGTCTTAAGACGCCGGGGTGTAAGGTTATCCATAGAGCATATCCCTCGCACCCCAACTGACCCTGGGCCATCTCCGGTTCCGAGATGGCTCCCTCGGGTTTGGGAACCACGGTGTCCCCGCCTTGCCCCGGTTTGGGGGAGGGGCGCTAGTCGCCCCACCGTCCCGGCCTGCTTCTGCTGGGGTGACAGGCGGCCTCACCTGCCACCCTCAGGCAAGCGCTCATGGAGAACGGAGGGCGTTAAGCAACCTCCGTCAAATAAAAAAAAGGTACCCTAAGCTCAATGATGATCTGTTGAATAGTTAAGGCGTGAAATCGTAACAAACAAATGAATTGCTTTATTTTTTATAATACTAGCTGCTGCAGATGGCTCAGCTCGCGGGAAATATATCTCTGGTGTTACAAGCATTTATAATAAAACGAACCACTTCCTCTCAGGTGGTAAGTGTGCTAGTTCGATACTTTCCTAGTATAAAAATCCGTTCCCGCAGGGGGAAAGGACAGGTAGATTTCGTGAAGCAATTAATATTATTTTATATAGAGAACTACGGACTTTAAACAGTTAAATTTTTTTTTTCTCGAAAACGGTAAGTTTTAGCGAAAAACTTTTCAGACATTTATTTTAGACTTAAAAATGGCCTATCGATTAAAAATGTTTCCGACACCAAGAATGTTCACCGGTTAGAAGTTATGATTTTATTTCCCGAATAATTTTGGTTTTTCCCCCCTCCACTTTTAGTTAAAGTTTTAATCTTATAGGTTTATTTTTAAAAGTTGTTGGTATTCATGTATACTATGGGATAAAATTAGAACGGTTCGAATATCTTTCATGGAACGTGAAATTTTGAGGAAAAACTGATTTCACAAAAAGTGAGGCCCTACCGTCCCCTTAGGCCGGATACCACCCGTTCACGAACTTAAACTAAGTTTACACCCAAGCAATTTTTGACCGCAGTTTGAAAGCGATCGGGGCAAAAATGCGACCGTGAGAGTGCCGCAAATTTTGAGAAGTGGAACCATACATACATATATATATATATATAAACTTTTTGACTAGTGGTCATTTCGGACTCAGGGGGTCATAACTAGACCTCCCATGAAGAATTTTTTTTTAAATTCGACAGTAGTCAAGAAACCAATTAACCTTACCCCCCGGCGTCTGAAGACCCGAGACGGCGTGCGGTTTTAGTCGGTGCAAGCCCGACATAACCGCCCCCGCTGGCAGGCGGGGGGGTATCCGAAGGGATTTCCGCACGATAAAAAAAAAAAAAAAAAAAAAAAAAAGGTAGATCGATTTCATCGAAATCTACCTAAAAATACTCGTTTATAATACGTTTCATCGTCATCATCATCATCACAACCATCATTGTTATCCCCAGTCGCTACAACTACACCACCAGTTATTTACTCTAGCTCAACCAGATCCATACAAAAGTTGTCTGGAAGAGATCGTTTTGAACGATGAGAGCACCCATTGTACATAATTATATTATAATAGCCAAAAGAAGTACTTGTGAAGATTCGCCCCCTATTACATTCATTGGGAGTATTGGGACCTAAACATAACTGGCGAATCGTGGGTGTGTAACACACGTCTGCCTACCCCTTCGGGGATACAGGAGTGAAGTTATGTATGTTTATGTGAAATTTCTTTATTGGTGTAGAATGAAGTATTTTAGAATTAGAATAAGTATTTATTCTATTGTCATTTTTCCAATTATTGCCTGCCCTTGTTCCAAATTATGTTCACGAAATAGCGTGTGAATCATGATGACGTATAAATGAATATAAGTATTGTGACGCACCATAGACAGAGACGTCATCAACCTCTTGAAGTTGCCCGATGTGTCACTACGTAGGTCGTCCTCGAGCAGATTTCCGTATACTGCAATAAACAAAAAGCACATTATGATTAATATTTAAAGATATTCGTGTATGATATTTGTTATTAAAATAAAATAAATTTACATAAATATTATCCTCTTATGAAAACAATTATATTTGAAATTATAAATTTTTCAATATTTGAAAGCAAGTATAATTTCGTTTGTAATTTATAACTAACGAGCTGTTGCCCGCGGCTTCAACCGCGTGGAATTCTTATCACGTTCCGGCTACCCAACGGACCCCATTCCAACACCACCACCTATATACATATATAAGACACAATTCCACCATACATTTTCGGTAGTGTTTTCGGTGAAAGCTCCCAGACGGCTTATTTTTTTCCGATACCTCCAACAAATATCATTATATTTTAACTAATGTACCTATACAAAAACATGACAAATTTGAGGTTCCTTCCTCAAGAACGAAAGTCTCCCCGTGATCATGGCTGCTGAAAAGCAACCGAAACGTCGGGATCAATGTGAAATATAAAATTACATCAAATAAATCACGGTAGAATCCGTTAAAAATAGTTTTATTTAAATGTGTGACATTCGCGTAAACTTCCGACAATATCATACTATATCCATTGGTGACAACTGCATGAAAATAGGTTTATTTTTCTATTGGTCTCGTCAATATGACTACCTCGCCTGATGGTAAGCTAAAGGTAAAGTCTCAGGAATGAGGGTCACCATTACAGACATAGATAATGTTACTATGGTGGCTCTCAGCTTGACGACCCCATCAGGTGCTTTTTCACGCCCCGCTTAAAGGACCCGGAACTTTAGGAAGAAGGAAACATGTGTGATGGTAAAGAATTCCAAACCTTGGTGGTGCGGCAAAGAAAATAAAAAGAAAAGAGTGCAGTAACTTTTGAGTTTATCGCGAACAGACAGATAGACGCGGCAGAGGACTTTGTTTTAAAATATGTATGTACCTTTTTTTTTGTGCGGAAATCCCTTCGGATACCCCCCCGCCGGTCAGCGGGAGTGGTTATGTCGGGCTTGAACCGACTAAAACCGCACGCCGTCTCGGGTCTACAGACGCCAGGGTGTAAGGTTCCCCATAGAGCATATCCCTCGCACTCCGACTGACCCTGGGCCATTCGCAGTGTCAACTCTGATAAGAGCAGAGGGGTACCTGGAGCGACCCCCACCCCGCGGGCCTTGCAGGCCCGCCATACCCCGACCTCCTCGTGCAATGGGGTCAGCTGGCCCTGAAAAGGGCCGGTTGGTCAGACTCTTGGCCTTTGACGTTGACGCCAGCTACTCCAGAGGAGCAATCAATGATGCGTCATCGCCCACGTTGCCCAGGGTGCACCAAACTTGGAGGTGATCCAACCAGTCGCACCCCAATATGTATGTACCTATATAAAATGTAGTGATAATAGAAAAGAAATATAAATTTTATAATGTTTAAAATAATATCCGTTCTATGATTTTAATATGATGACGCCATGTCTTATTGTTTCATGATACCGGTCTGAAAACATATGATTGCTGTATTATAAGTTTTCCAAACGTCACAATGATTACGTTTGGGAAATACTCAACTAACCACAATGAATAAATTCACAATTTTATACGCCAATAACACCGCATTAGGTGGTCACTGTAGCTATGACGCTTGCAACATAAGGGGTGTGACTCGCGCGTTGCTTACCAAATTCAGATCTTAGTCGTAATAAGTTCATTTAAGGCACGGTCGAACGTTAATTCAACAATCCAGTTTAAAATGCTCAACTTGCGTTGTTTCATTATTTGATTATTTGGCAAAGCTACATTTTAATACAGCTCTATACCTCTTTTTTCGTGCGGTAATCCCCTTGAACTGACTAAAACCGCACGCCTTCTCGAGTCTTCAAACGCTGGGGTGTAAGGTGGCATATAAGGCATTTCCCTCGCACCCCGACTGACCCAGAGCCATCTCTGGTTTCGAGATGCCCCCTCGGGAATACAGCTCTATACAAAGGTAGGGACTTAACTCAAATACAGAGAACTTGGACGGCAAAGTTTAATTTTAGGTAGATTTCGATGAAATCGATCTACCTATTGGTTTCTTGACTACTGTCGAATTTTAAAAAAAATTCTTCATAGGAGGTCTAGTTATGACCCCCTGAGTCCAAAATGACCACTGGTCAAAAAGTTTATATTTATATATATATATGTATGTATGTATGGTTCCACTTCCCAAAATTTGCGGCACTCTCACGGTCGCATTTTTGCCCCGATCGCTTTCAAACTGCGGTCAAAAATTGCTTGGGTGTAAACTTAGTTTAAGTTCGTGAACGGGTGGAATCCGGCCTAAGGGGACGGTAGGGCCTCACTTTTTGTGAAATCAGTTTTTCCTCAAAATTTCACGTTCCATGAAAGATATTCGAACCGTTCTAATTTTATCCCATAGTATACATGAATACCAACAACTTTTAATTATAAACCTATAAGATTAAAACTTTAACTAAAAGTGGAGGCGGGAAAAACCAAAATTTTTCGGGAAAAAAATCATAACTTCTAACCGATGAACATTCTTGCTGTAGGAAACATTTTTAATCGATAGGCCATTTTTAAGTCTAAAATAAATGTCTGAAAAGTTTTTCGCTAAAAGTTACCGTTTTCGAGAAAAAAAAAATAAACATGTTAAAAATGTTACTGTGTTTACTTGTGTGTGTAAGTCCGTAGTTCTCTATATAAAATAATATTAATTGCTTCACGAAATCTACCTGTGCGTTCCCTGCGGGAACGGATTTTTTTGTAATGTACCTTTTTTTTTTTTCGTGCGGAAATCCCTTACTTTGCTATTTATTCACATTTTACATTAACTCTTTGTCTTTACACTGGTGGCATTGACGTTAGATATATTATATTATCTGCATATATAGTTGTCACGATCGTGTGCGAAAAAATTTACGTTTTGTTGATTTTGAGGTCGGACGAAGTAGTACCACATAAAGTCGATGTCATTTCAGTTCTGCCCTGAGACCCTACAAGTAGCTACAAGATTGACGCTAATTTTACATAAATAAGAATGATACACATTTCTCAAGGCCATATCTAATGGCTTGAAAGGCTATGAAAATACTTTTGTTTCGTAACATAACCATGGTAGAACTTTTATATAGGTAGTGCGTCCAACTCCGATGACGTCACCACTTCAAACACACAAAACAGATCGATATTTGAAATGGATCCAAGACAAATATTTGAAGAGAGTCCGGGGGACTTTCGCTTTTATAATATTAGAAGGACTAATATAATAAACGCGAATTTTGTAAGTATGTTGTATACATGTATGGATGTTGCACGCAAAAAACGGATGAACAGGGCTGAAAGTTTGTAAGTATGTATTGTTTGTTACTCTTTCACGCAAAACCGACTGAACGAATCTGGCTGAAATTTGGTACAGGGATCTATCGATATTTTTTATCACTGGAATAGGTTCTCATGGGAACCGGGAACGGGAGAAGCATTCCATGCAGACGAAGCCGCGGGCAACAACTAGGGTATATTATATTCTTAAAATTTCTCACAAAATAATTTTAACTGTAGAGCTGAATTAGATATGACGAGCACTCCCATAGCGAAGAGAGCAGTATTACCACACAAAACGAAGTTCTGATTGCATTGAATGTATAAATTAAAATAATGCATAAATGACCATCACGGCATTTTTCACGAACGTGTAGGAAACGGTTCATTAGTGTTCAAGCCGAGATGTAGTCCAAGGACAACGTACCGTAAGAAACCTCAAGCTTGAACGTTCGAATAATTTTTTATACATCAGTATCGACAATCTTAGTCTCAGTGATTAGTAACAAAAACAATCGGCTACGTAACTTTGTACCTACTACTTACTAGAAGTTTTAGAAACTACTGATTTTACTATTATTTTTAATTGTGACTATTCATTATAATGCGATGAAGATCAATGATTTATAGATCGCGTGAGGAGCTCCCGCATTGTTGGCAGCCTTCATGTCTGTGAGGGAAGGAAAATTTCATTTTTTCCAGAAAGATGGATAAGTAACCACTAACTTAAATAAATCAGCTTGTAACGCTAAGAACTTAAAATTTAATTTTCTAAGATTTTCGCAAAAAAAATTAACGGTGGACCTGGGTTTATCCCAATAAGATTTTTACGCGCGAATAGTTAGGTATGCTGATTTTGGGGTGTGTGTTGGGTAACCTCCTCGAGTGTCGCTCCGATTCTGATCCCGCTGCAGTCCGGGGGGAACGGAATCGGAGCGGCCGGTACACCCTGGGCGGCGGTCAATGGCTTCCCCTTCACCCCTTCATAGGGTTGGCATTGATCGTCGGCCAATACCCAACGTGGCGGGAACATATCGCTCTCCATACTCCTCTGCTTTCAGAGGAGACAGGATGAGCGATGCTGTTAGTGGTGAGATGGCCCAGGGTCAGCCGGGGTGCGAGGGATATGCTCTATGGGTAACCTTACACCCCGGCGTCTGAAGACCCGAGACGGCGTGCGGTTTTAGTCGGTGCAAGCCCGACATAACCGCCCCCGCTGGCCGGCGGGGGGGTATCCGAAGGGATTTCCGCACGATAAAAAAAAAAAAAGGTATGCTGATTTTCGCACGCTGCAGTCGGCTTTTAAAACTATAGACATTTGGGTAAGACGAATAGGGTCAAGGACTCCAAGCCTTACCTAACCAGCCATCTTATTTCGATTGATCAACCGTATACGTGCACATGCGCGTTAGTTGGGGTTATCTAGTGTACCTCTCGTGCAATTTTCCAGTTCGTGGGCATTAGTAGCAATCCGATAAACTTTCGCTTTCAGTTGTTGTCGTTTCCCGGTTTCTGACTCATAGAGAAAAAACAGCTGACTCTGACGTAATTACTTCGCCGCAACATGTAGTCTGAATATTTTGACAAACGATCTCTAAGTATACGAGCATATAGTACAATATAATTCCGCCTAGCCTCCCTCGTTCACTTCGGTTCATAAGGTCTGATATAGTTAGTAGTAGTAGTATAGTATCAGAACTAGGTTACATGCTTTTCCTTAGCTCTGTGAAGTTAGGTACTCACTTATGCGGCAAAGATGTCAACGAAATAAATAGGAAGATAACAACACGTGTACTTACTTGCAGTATAAGCTTGCTTGATTATGTTGATCTCATAATTGGACATTGTGCACATGACTTCAATAAGCACGTCCTCATCCGTGCCTATTCCCGCAATAGCATCGTGCAGTTCCTTGGCGTAGAACTGGGGTAGGGGTGTCATGAGCGCAACTACAAGATCCTCAAACTTCCCGCTTGTTTCACTCTTCAAGTCCGATACGAGATCCTGATGAAAGAAAATATAGAATGATATTCAACAACGTAGAGATAATGTGCAGACAAAATTACTACAAGACTATTCAATTTCAGGGTCACCATTCATCAACATTCGTACTGAATCTTAGATGGTATCTTCATTTATGCTATACGGAACCATTATACAGACGTAGGCTTTACAAAAAAAAATCCATATTGAAATAATAGTAGTTTATGCAACTGTCATAAAAGAAGGGGTATTAAAACACAAGAGTCTGTTTCGGCTTCGCCTCATGCGATAATAGGTTGACTCGAGTGTTTTAACACCTAAGTTATATGCAGTTTCATACACTACTTTATCTTCACTCATAGGAAAAAATTAAATTAAACAAAGTAGGTAGGTTACAAGGAAGTAATTTAGCGTGCGCCATTTTTTTCACAGTTCGAACTGCGCATGCGTGCGCCTTATTTTTCATATTCAGCCTAAAACCTTAGACTAGTTTAATGAATAAAAAAAGATAGCGGTACTGTAATGAGTTTTATGATACAGTTGGCGGTACTATAATAAGTTTTATCTACACCCATGCTTTAAATCCTCTATAAAAGATTCTGAAACAGTTAGCTTATTGCCAACATTAATACATCCAATGTCCTAATAACCATAATATCATCCAAACGGGTGTTATAATGTTGTATGAAATTTCATAATAACACTCCTTTCGCTTTTTCAATGTCTTCCGCGCAAAGGGTTACTCATCAGACAGCCAAATTCTTACCGCCCGATGCGTGGAATCCGCATATGAGTTTCAAAAAAAGAACTGTCATTCACGCGCGTTGCATTGCACTACCACAGCGGCGCGGCGGCGCGCCGTAAAAGAAATTAAAGCTTCGTTCGAATTCGAATTATTTTTCTTCGCTATTATTTTTGCAAATTGTTTTGTTTACTTACGAAAATGAGCGATTTAAGTTTTGATAACACACCTCCAGACATTTCGAATGCAGCAAAGGACATTTCTAACAAATTACTACCGGAAAAATCTAGAAAACTGTATGATAAGGCGTACCTTTTTTTTTTTTTTTTTTTATCGTGCGGAAATCCCTTCGGATACCCCCCCGCGTGCCAGCGGGGGCGGTTATGTCGGGCTTGAACCGACTAAAACCGCACGCCGTCTCGGGTCTACAGACGCCGGGGTGTAAGGTTGCCCATAGAGCATATCCCTCGCACCCCGACTGACCCTGGGCCATCTCCGGTTTCGAGATGGCCCCCTCGGGTTTGGGAACCACGGTGTCCCCGTCTTGCCCCGGTTTGGGGGAGGGGCGCTAGTCGCCCCACCGTCCCGGCCTGCTTCTGCTGGGGTGACAGGTGGCCTCACCCGCCACCCCCAGGCCTGCGCTCATGGAGGACGGAGGTCGTTAAGCGACCTCCGGCGCCTGAGTTGCCTGCGACGCGCGGCGAGCAAGTTGCGGGCTCGGCGGACCGGGAGAGTTCTAAGTCTCTCCCGGGCGCGCTCCGCCACCTCCTTCGCGAGCATTACATGCTCGCAGAAGGAGGCGGCGGCGGCCCACGCGCTCGCGCTCCGCACCATTGCCGCAATCATGCTGCCGAGCGAGAGGACTCCCACCCCGATGGCTGCCACGAGGTCACGCCTCGGCGCCGCCCACGCCGGGCAATCCGCCAGCGTGTGCAGCCCTGAGTCCTCGCTCGCGTCGCAGTGATGACACTCAGGCGTTGGCTCCTTCCTGATCCGATGCAGGTGGTCCCCGAAGCACCCCTTCCCTGAGATCACCTGCGTCAGTCGGTAGGAGAGGCTTCCGTGTCGCCTCTCCAGCCAATCCTCCATGATGGGCCTTACCGCCGCTATTGCGGCGTGCCCTGCGCTTGGTTGCCCAAGTCGTTCCTTCCACTCCACCACGATGGCCTGGCGGAGCTGGGACTGCACGGCCTCGATTTCTCGAGGCTCGGGGTTCCATCCCTGCTCCCGCGCCTCCTTTCGCCACTGGTACAGTTGCGAAAGGGCTCTCGCTTCCAGGTCCCATGGCGGAGTTCCGGCAAGGAGACTCGCCGCCTCGAAGGAGATCGTGCGGTACCCTCGGATGACCCTGATGGCCAGAACTCGCTGCGGAGCGCGCAGCATCCGAACAGTTCTGGTCCTCAGGGCCTCCGCCCATATTGGGCACCCATACAGGGCCATGGACCGCACGATCCCCGCGTAGAGTCTCCTGCAGGAGTCATCGGGCCCCCTCATGTTGGGCAACAGCCGAGCCAGAGCAAGAGCTGTGCCCTTCAATTTGGGGGCCAGACTTCGGATGTGCTCTCCGAAGTCCCATCGGCCGTCGAGCACGAGCCCCAAATATTTCATTTGGGGCTTGATGCCGATGCGATTTCCTCCCACGATGAGACTGGATCCCTCGGGTGGCTTGCTCCGAGGCCCATGGAAGAACAGGGCCTCGGTTTTATGCAGGGCCACCTCGAGACCCAGCCGCCGGATCCGCCTAACGACTTGGGCAACCGCGGTCGTGGCCTTTCGGGTCGCTTCGCGGTACGTCGCCCCGCACGCCGTCACGAGCGTGTCGTCCGCGTAGCACGTGACGGCGGCACCGCCTACGAGCTCACCGCGAAGCACCCAGTCGTATCCGATGTTCCACAGGAGCGGCCCCAGGACCGATCCCTGTGGAACACCGCACGACATTTCACGCCGACCGAGACCGGTCACGGTTGGGTAGATGACGGCTCTCTCCGTCAAATACGCCCCGACTATGCGGCGGAGGTAGAGAGGCACTTCGTGATACACGAGCGCCTCCCTAATGCAACTCCAGGGCAAGGTGTTGAACGCGTTGGCGATGTCCAGGGACACCGCCAACATCACCTCACCCCGGGCTACTGCATCCTCCGCCAGAGCCCTCACGCGCATGATGGCATCCACGGTGGAGCGCCTCTGGCGGAAGCCATATTGGCCATCCGCCAGGTCCGGCCCCACTCTTGAGAGGTGCTCGACGAGGCGCTTCGCAATTACTCTTTCAAAGAGCTTGCACACCTCGTCGAGCAACACTATGGGCCGGTAGGCGGACGGCGAGTCCGCCGGGCGCCCCTCCTTTCGGATGAGGACCAGTTTCCCCGTCTTCCACAATTTCGGAAACTGGCCCCGCTCCAAACATGCGCTGAGAAGCCGTCTCAGTCGGGGCTCGAGAGCGTCGTCGACTAGAGCTAGGACCCACGCTCGGCCTGGAATGCCGTCGGGTCCCGGGGCGGTGTGTTTGGCTCTTAGCCTTTTCACCGCCAGCTCTAGTTCTACCCAAGTGACCTCGGGCACGTCGTCGTCTTCCACGTCGGGCGCCATGCGCAACCGAGGCGGAGTCATCTGCGGTGGAACATGTTCCACCGCCCGCGCTGGGAACAGGGAGCCAACAACTCCTCCGAGCAGATCCGGCTGGAGACACCGGGTTAACGGCGGGGCCTTGGGGTGAAAAGGCGTACCTACCAAGATTTCATGAATTGGAAAATATCAAAGGGCAGTACATCATTCTCTGAAGATGTATTATTAGTTTATCATGGGTGTAGATAAAGTCTTGTATGCAACTGTATAATTAGGTATTAAAACACTCATGTGATACTATTATCACACTCAGCTTCGCTTCGTGTGATAAACCCACATTCATGTTTTAATACCCCTCATTATACCACAGTTGCATAAATAACTATTATTTTTAATTTTATGTATATACGTTTATAAAGTGCATATTTATAGAATCTTCTTTGAATTCGTAATTCGAATTTTTCGATTTGAGTGGTAGATAAAACTATTTTTAACGGATTTTTCGCGATTTATTTGATGTTATTTTATTATTTACATTGAACTCGACGTTTCGGTTGCTTTTTCGCAGCCATGACCACGGGGAGACTCTCTCTCGAAATAACATCAAACAAATCGCGATAGAATCCGTTAAAAATAGTTTTATTTCATTGTGTGACATTCGCGTAAACTTCCGACAATTTCAAAAAATCTATATTATACAATAAGGAGTTTTGTTTAGAGTTAAAGATCTGGCACTCTAAGAAGCCACTAGATTTGGCAGTGAGCCCCTGGATTTGGCAGGGAGCCACTGAATCCCAGGGAACTCCTCCCAAAATATCCTCGCCGCAATACTGGACATAGAATCGAACCTGCCTTAAATTTCTATACGAGCCACTATTATTAAGCACTATTCTTTATGCGCTTGATTCAGATGACCCAGACTTTTCATTCCTAAGTGCAGCTTACAGGAGGTTTGATTTTCTCATAATTTGCAAATGCCCTATTTTTAAATTCACCATAAATTAGTTAATGAGGGTGAAGAAGATAAGAACTACAAATTAGGGAAACCAACTAACAAGGATACCTCCACTAAAATGCAGGCATTGTTCTAAGAACTAATGTTCTAATAATATAACACACTGGCTGTCCCCCGCGGCTTCGCTCGTGACATACTTCGATTTCCCGTGGCACCTATTGAACCCATACCTACATGCCTGTAATTTATTAGTTTCACAATAATCTATATATGGAAATTTGCCTGATTTGTTAACTTATATAAGCATATAAGTCAACAAATCAGGCAAACTGCTCCGCTCTCCTGATTAGTAGCGTGATGATATATATAGTCTATAGGCTTCCTCCAAAATAGGCTATTCAACACGAAAATATTTTTTCAATTCGTACCTACCAGTAGTTCTTGAGATTAGCGCGTTCAACCAAACAAACAAACTCTTCAGCTTTATAATATTGGTACCTGGTAAACATTATGCCAATATTACTACAATATTATGGTAGAAACAATGTTACGACGGATTCGTGCGCCCTTTTAGTGCGCAATGAATCCATCACGTCTTGAGTCTGTTGACAGTTGACTTCGTGTGTAAGACTATTATCTGGGAAACAATGTTCTAATAATGTCACGGTGGATAATGTTCTCTGGCTGCTTGAAATAATAGAACATATATTAGACGAGGAAAACATTGATCTACCGGTACTTACTCGGTTAGCACATATCCACGAGGCCCTCCCATCACATAAAAAATACGTGCCGTAACATTTCAGACATGAAAATATATTTTTCTCAAGACCTATTATCTCGGATATTAAATTTCTGCGCACTGGAAAATTGCCAAAGCCGTCTGTTTAGACTTAAAAATATGTAGTGCGAACAAATTTTGGTAATATTTTAAGCGACAGCTCAGGTCTTATCTACTCACAGCCTTTATATCTATCCTCAAAACTAAAACCGCGACGTATTGACACATCTGCCTGAAAAGGATATCCTTGAAACCCCGACCAGCCTTGGCAGTCATCGAATCATTGTTGGCGACCCCACGTGCCTTTATTTTTCGTGCGGAAAGCCTCTCGGATACCGCCTGCCGGCCAGCGGGGGAGGTTATGTCGGGTTTGAACCGACTAAAACCGCACGCCATATCGGGTCTTCAGACGCCGGAGTGCAAGGTCATTTCCCTCGCACCCCGACTGTCAGTGACCCCATCTTGCCCCGCAAGGCGCTTGTGGCCCCGCCGCCCCGGCCTGCCTCTGCTGGGGTGACAGGCGGCCCCGACGTGCCTTGAGTTTTAAATAGAACAAAATAATGATCAATATTGGAAAACCCAATTAAGTTAAGCATTAGCATATTCTGTTTGTTTGTTTATCGTTTATTGTTCTCCGCTAGTTCAACAAAACTACGCCCTAGTAATAATTATGGATATGGGTCATTCAATATCAATTAAGAATTGAATTAAATAGAAATGTAGTAAACGTAGCATTTTACAAATAGGGTAATGAAAGTGCTCTTCAAAATAATGGGCCTATACCCTAAGGAGATGGAGTCCTACGTTGCTACCGCAATAATTTAGTTTGTTGCCATTTTGAAAATAATTTACATCAAATAAATAGACAGACCTGAAAAGAAACTGACTGAAGAGATGAATAGGGTTATTTGATGCCCGTTCGAACTTCACCCACTACACCTACTTATAACACAAAACAATCCTTTTTGATTAGCGAGAATAGTAATAATTTATGATCCACGTTTTAAGTGGTCTACAAAATAAAATGCAATCACCCTTTACAAAAAGAAAATATCAAGAATTTCTCAATTCAATTGTCATTATGTTGTGAAGCTTTTTATTAAATTTACAACCAGCGGTGCCGGCGACTTCGCGTGGATTGTTTTTGAAGGTTTTTTTTTGCGCGGTGTGTTAATTATTTTCTAAAATAAAAGTAGCCTATGGTTAAGCCTTATAATAATACCTGTCTACCAGTGAAAGTGTCGACAAATTCGGCACGGCCGTTCCAGAGATTAGCTAATTCAAATAGGCGGAAAGAGAGAAAAATTTCAAAATTCCGTTCTTGTTAAATGTATCGCACGACACTCATGCATTTATTTAACATCATTTAATGTTACCACACAGACACTTTATTTACTTGTATAGAATATATGAAATGGCAACACATTTAACAACCGAATGAATGTATGACATGAAAAAACTTAAATAAGCATAAGTTAAACTTATACGGTAAGAACACCTACACAAAAAATTTGCGTTATGAATGCCAACTTTTTGTGTTACGTACGATTCTTAATCGTCATCATCACACCTTACAAAAATTACTTATATCATTATTGTGTTTACTGAGCGCATCCTTCATATTCATCTTATATCTAACGTAACATCGAATGATCCTGTGCTTATCAGGCCTACGTTTATAAGAAAAAACTATAAACTAGGTATTAATATAGAGCCCGAGGGGATTTCCATGAAAAAAAAAAAGGTACGGTACATAATAGCCCTCGAATGACACGTAGAAACTAAGTCTTCCATATTATATAAGTTACAACGGTCGATAATACTGCATAATTATCTTATTGTGCTGAGGCGTTCTACGTCACGTCTATCCCAAGGGGGCCATCTTAAAGATGAAGATGGGGCCGTAGTTGGCCCAGGGTTTGCCGGGATGCGAGGGAATTGTCTTATTGGACAGGGCCATTAGCGATTTACATCGGTTCGAGTCCGTTCTTTAAACGTAGCGATAACCGTTAAAAATCCCAAAATGGCTCAGCAGGTGAAGACAAATAATAAATAATATAAAATAAATATTCTACAACATTCTACACAGCACTTTCTAGACCCAAAGTAAGCATAGTTTAACTAGCTTGTGTTATGGGTTCCAGAATGCGGATAAACATACTTAAATACATTTTGTTTTTTTGTAAATACATACATATTATACATAGAAACACCCAGACCAATGCAAATAGACATATTCATGCATACAAATATTTGCACTGAGCGGGAATCGAACCCGCGCCCCCTGACGTAGCAGTCGAATGCACTACCGCTACGCCACAGAGGCCGTCCAAATCAAAGATCATGAACATGGTTCCGCGTGAACCATTTTAATGATCTTTTCTCGCCTTATAAGGGATAGGTAACACTAACACGACTTTGTTTCATGTATATGTAGGTATATATATGCTCTAACACATATCGTAACAATGTAGGCTGTTTTATCGACCGTTAATCGCGCCCGCGTGCTTCTAATTCCGCTTTATGATTTGCATATCACTTGTTATGGTTGATGATTTCGATGATAATACAGTAAATAACTATGCAAACGTGCCCGTAAAAAGTGGCATATGTACCCTTTTTTTTACCTGTGGAAACCCCCTACGGGCTTCAACCCATCGGTGCTAACGATGGAGTGGGCGTGTAGGGATCGGACCGACTAGAACCACACGGTGTCCTCCCCAAGTGTCCATTGCCGGACACCCTGGGTGAGCCCTCGAAAGGATGCATAGCATAGAAGGAAGAATATGTACCCTAGAACTGCGGGGCCCAAGCTAACCTCACCTGCTAGTGGGTACACCTATTGAATAACGGACGAGTTGAGAGGTCACATGGCAGTCCCGCTCGCAAGCCAAGATAAGCCACATCAAGAGAAAAAGTAAGGGCTCCAAATCACAAGCTTTAGATACAACGGGACCTAGCACCGTGATGATGACAATGTGACATTTCATTCAGTCGTTTTTAACTCAACAAATAAATCTTTCCTCAAAAGCTTTCACATACTTTTTTTATTAGTAGGATATAACTCTTTAATTTCAGAACATGATTCCTTTGCTACGTATACAACACCTTTAGCAAGCATAGAAATTGCCACACTAGTACGTGCAAAAAAGTAACACCACGAATAACATATCAAAATCGCTAAGTATATAAAATAAAGTCCTCCACCGCGTTAGTCTGTCGAGTCTGTTTGAGGCCTTTCTGGTGCGATAAACTCAACTGGTGGAAGTGGTTCTGAGATTTTAGAAATATATTTTTTCAAGTTATTGTATACAATGGCTAAAATATAATGATACCTATTTGTTGGAGATGTCGGGAAAAATACGGGCCATCGGGGAATTTTCAACGAAAACGCTACCGAAAACTTTTGTGAGGCA
The DNA here is from genome assembly GCA_946251805.1 of Cybosia mesomella. Classification (NCBI taxonomy): domain Eukaryota; kingdom Metazoa; phylum Arthropoda; class Insecta; order Lepidoptera; family Erebidae; genus Cybosia; species Cybosia mesomella. The sequence goes on along the minus strand of OX276394.1, from coordinate 31,007,600 downwards.
TATGCTCTATGGGCAACCTTACACCCTGTAGTCTACGTCTGTAGACCCGAGACGGCGTGCGGTTTTAGTCGGTTCAAACCTGACATAACCGCCCCCGCTGGCCAGCGGGGGCGGTTATGTCGCCGGGGTGTAAGGTTGCCCATAGAGCATATCCCTCGCACCCCGACTGACCCTGGGCCATAACCGGTAAAAAAAAAAGGTATAACAAATAATGTATGGTGGAATTGTGTATCTTATATAGGTTGTGGTGGTGGAATAGGTTCCCATGGGTAGCGGAAACGGGATCAGAATTCCCCGCGGATAATTATATAGGCCTCCACAAATTAAGGAGGTGCTCAAAGATGCTTATCGTAACTAACGATGTAAACAGTCATATCAGAAATAACAATGTTTACCGTAGGTACCTGCTTATAACACTACCTTGTACCTATTGTCATGTTCCAAAATAAGTTTTGGCAGTTTTATAAATTGATCGTGCAGTGAAGCACAGAATTGACCCAGGTTAGGTTAGGTTAGGTTGGATCTTCATGGGGTGCGACGGAACACCTCCTCGCGGTGCACCCTGGGCAACGTGGGCGATGACGCATCATTGATTGCTCCTCTGGAGTAGCTGGCGTCAACGTCGACGGCTAACGTTCCAGCCCTTTTCAGGGCTAGCTGACCCCATGACGAGGGGGTCGTGGTATGGCGGGCCTGCTAGGCCCGCGAGGGATCCGCGAGGATCCCAGATCCGAAAGGATCGAGGGACGGGTCGGCCCACTGCTCGCGCAGGGGCTGACAGGCATTCGTGCCGCCGTCGGTGATGGGAGGGGTGGCTGCCCTCCCGCGTCGCGTAATCTCCGGGTGATCGTCAAGGACCTGCATGCTAGCCACATGCGGGAAGATGTGATCTCGGAGGACGCGGGGCTTGCCTTAATTGGCCGGCCCGCGACAAGGAAAAGTCTATAAGACCCGACAGCGAAGTCGTAAAAACCTGTGGACACCTGGGGACCTCCACAGTATGTACCCCGCTTCCCGGAATGAGCGTCACCCGGGAAGTGTAATCCTTTCGTCTCATTCTCGTGGGATTAGTTTATGGATCATGCAAACACAAAACCCAAAACAAAACCAAAAAAGAAGAGCTCCAGAGTGAGCACAGTCGCCCAGTGCGACGCTTAGCTTTCAGAGGCCACTCCGGCCTCTGGGAGCAGTCAGATTGGGACGGCGGCCTTCTGGCAGCCGTTGGTGGAGTTGCGGCGGTCGCCTCGCGTCCGTGCCGCTTCAGGTGGCGATGTGGACGACACAGAGCCGACTAGCGCTGCCTCATCGGCGAGGGGTTCAACGTCTTCATTGAACCTCTCAGCTAAGTTTTGGCGGGCGCAGAAACGCCCACTGGAGGGTTCAATGGAGGGTCTGGACGGTTCCGTCGAGTCAGACGTGACTGCTCAGCCTCCAGCGAAATTTTCCAGCGCGGGAAGAGGCCTCTCGAAACCGGGCACCCCGGAACCGAGAGTGGGTTCAACCCGCAAGGCCGAACTGGCGCAGCGGCGCCAGGAAGAGGAACAGGCCGCACTCGGGAGAGTGGAGCAGTTTACTGCCGAACTCACCTCGAGTGCGGACGGTAACCCTCACTCTGCAGCGGAGCTGCTGCAGAGGTCTAAGAAAAGTGTGGCCATCATTCTAGATGTGGCCACCAAATCCAGCCAGCTGAAGGGCACCTATCAGAAGGCCCTCAAGGTGGCAGCCTCTGCGCTGCTCGAGTATGCAGAGGTCCTCCAAAGCCGCACGGTGGATGACGAGAACCGGCGGCTATGGGTGGCTCACAACCGCCTCACTGCTGAGAACCTCCACCTGCAGGAGCAGATGCGGCAGATGCAGGCGGAGATACGCCGGCTGTCGCAAGCTCAGCTGATGTCTCCGTCTGCGTCTGCGCCAGTGGCGATGCCTGCATCGAGTGTGGCGCCCTCATCGCCAGTGGCACCCAGATTGGCCTCTACGCCTGCGGCCCCCTCAGCATCTCCCTCAGCCCTGTTCTCACAGGAGCAAATGAGGGAGATTATGTTGAGTGTGGGCCCTATGATTGGCGCGCGGTTGGAGGCGTTGGAGGCTAGGCTGCCTCCGGAGCCGCGTCGCTTAACAACTGCGGCGATGAGACGGACGCAGCCGCCTTCCGTTGTGGCAGCAGCTACGCGTCCGTCTCAGGGCCAAGGTGCCCAGGCGGTGCGACCCTCGGGTCCCGTAGCAGCTCGCCCTAGGGAGAACTTTCCTCCCTTGAGGCCGGTGGCGGTACAGGCGCCCTCGCGGGCAGGGGCCCAAGCACGACGTACCACTACTGCGGCACCCGCAGTAGCCTCTTCGGCTCCCGCTCCCTCTACCTCCGCTCAGCCGGACAGTGAGGGCTTTCAGATGGTTGAGCGGAGGAAGAGGAAGAACAAGAAGACTGCGGCCCCGGTCAAGGTCTTGGCCGACGCCGGAAGACTCCTCGTGGGCTGGATTTCAGCCAGGGTCACGGTCCTGGCAAGCCGGCCCATGAGGTGCTTCAAATGTATGGCACCAGGGCACGCTCGCCCAAAGTGCACAAGCTGTTTTGACTGCAGCGGATTGTGCTTCCGCTGCGGTCAACCGGGGCACAAAGCGGCGGATTGCTCTGCCGCCCCTCGCTGCCCGGCGTGTGCCGCGGGCAACCTGCCCGCAAACCACATGCTGGGCCGTGAGGGCTGCAAACCGCCCCGCATCCCGACTTCCGGGCCGCGACTGGGGGCTGGTCGATCGACCGAGCCCGCTCCCAGTGGTGCAGTGCCACCATCGACGTCGCCGCTGCGCATGGAGGAGGATGTTGTAGTCGAGATCCATTAATGGATCGTGACTGCAACATCCTTCAAGTGAATCTGAACCACAGCGCCGGTGCGCAGGACCTCCTCCTGCAAAACATGGCGCAGTGGTCCATAGGCCTTGCCGTAGCCGCGGATCCGTACATCGTCCCGAACCGCCCCAATTGGGTCGGTTCATTTTCGGTGGACGGAAACGTGGCAATCGTCGCCTCCACGGCGCTTCATTTCCCCCCCTTGTCGCTAAGAGACAAGGGTCCGGGATATGTCGCTGCCGACTGGGGAGGTATCACCGTTTACGGTGTATACTTCTCCCCCAACCGGAGGTTGAGCGATTTCGAGGAATTTATCTTCCGACTGGAAACCTCGATGCGGCAAGTGACCTCAGGTCACGTGCTGGTCATGGGGGACTTCAACGCCTGGTCTACGGCGTGGGGGTCCTCCGAGACTAGCGGCCGCGGCGACGTCGTAACAGAGTGGGCAGACTAGGTGGGCCTCTGTCTCCTAAACAGAGGCACCACCGCCACGTGTATCAAGCCGTGGGGGCGGTCGATAGTGGACCTTTCGTTCACTACCCCCGCGCTTGCTACACGTGTAAGGAACTGGCGTGTCCTGAACGACGAGACAACCGGGTCGGATCACCAGTACATCCGATTCGAGTTGTCTCGATCGCGGGACGCCCGTAGGGGTCACAGGGTTGGCAGCATCTCACCTTTTAAGCGGTGGGCTTTGGGTAGTCTCGACAGGGACCAATTAGCGGAGGCAGCCATCGTGCAAGCGTGGTTGTCTTTGCCACCTCCGACTGAGGGGGTGGACGTCGGTGCGGGCCGCTTTCGCGAGTCGCTGACCGCAGTTTGCGACGCGGCCAAGCACCGGGTCGGACGTCGGCCTCCAAAGACGGAGGTCTACTGGTGGTCCCAGGAGCTGGCGGCCCTCCGCGCGGCCTCTAACCGCGCCAAGAGGGCCGTCACCCGAAGCCGTGGGCGTCACAGAGACGCCCAACACCCAGAGGTTGTCCGCTTGAGGGAGTTGGCTAGGGAGGCCGAAATCACCTTCAAGCGGGCCATAGATGCTGCCAAGGAGCGCAGCAGAGCCGAGATGCTGGAGAGTCTGGACAGTGACCCCTAAGGTCGCCCGTACCGCGACGGAGACTCTCCAGCCCAGATTCCTGGCGGAAGTGGTCGAGGGCCTTTTCCCGGATCGGGCGGAGCATACACCCCCGTCCATGGCTGTTCTTGCCGAGGACGAGGGGGTAGTGCAGGAGGATGTTCCGCCCGTCACGGAGGCGGAGGTGGGGGTGGCTGTTCTTCGAATCCGTTCGAAGAACACCGCTCCCGGGCCTGACGGGGTCCCTGCCCGTGTGTTGGCCCTGGCCCTCGATCACATGGAGGACCGCCTCAGGGAACTGCTGGACGCCTGCCTAGCGTCCGGACGGTTCCCTGACTGCTGGAAAAGCGGGAAGCTGGTGCTCCTGCAGAAGCCTGGACGGCCCACCAATTCGGCTGCAGCCTTCAGGCCCATAGTGTTGCTCGACGAGGCGGGTAAGTTGTTCGAGAGAATTCTCGCTGCCCGCATCGTCGAGCACCTTACTACAGTGGGGCCGGATCTGTCGGACGCCCAATTCGGTTTTCGAGTGGGGAGTTCGACGATCGACGCAATCTTGCGTCTGAGGGCTGCTTCCGAGGAGGTGGTGAGCCGCGGCGGAGTGCTGTTGGCGGTGTCGCTGGACATCGCCAACGCATTCAATAGTCTGCCGTTCAGCTGCATCGGGGAGGCGCTCCGCTATCACGGGGTGCCCGTCTACCTGAGGCGGCTAGTGGCAGACTATCTGCAGGAGAGGCGTGTGTTGTACGAGGACTGCGACGGACGTGTGCTGCAGCGACCCGTGTCGTGCGGTGTTCCTCAGGGGTCGGTCTTAGGGCCGCTCCTGTGGAACATCGGCTATGATTGGGTCCTCCGCGGAGTCTTTCCTCCCGGGCTGGGTGTCATCTGCTATGCGGATGACACTCTCGTCACGGCCCCGGGGGAAAGTTTCGAGTACGAATGTAGAGTGATGGTTTTAGGAGCATAGGTCCCCAAATGAATACGACGAGGGCAGGTAGATGATGATCTACTTATATGTCATTGCGTCCGCTTGCGTACATACAAAGAATGTAATATCAAAGTATGCAGATGCTATAATGTTAACGTGAAGAAGTACCAAACAAAGACTAGAACTCTCACATAAGTGAAAACATTAGTACAACGAATAAGCCGTTATTAATATAGTAATACTATAAACCATATAAGAACGTTATCATCATTTTGCCTCAGGCTAATTCTGGCAACCATATCAAAATAAAAACCACATCCTGTTTGTTAAAAAATGTACCAAAACAGTTCATTATTTCAAGTTATAAATGTAAATAGAACATGTAACTGAATGAGTTATTGAATTAAACAACAGGCTATGAATTTGATCGGTGTATAGGCACCACCAAGATCTTCGAAGCCAGTTAGTACTCCTGTTGAGTAATGGACGAGGCTCCAGCCCTGGCTTTTCTCTCGGGGTGGAGGAGTTAAACGGCAAACGTTAACGTAAAAGTTAAAATAAACCAAATAATGGAAGTAGTAGAAGCTTTATATGCAACCAGGATTACATATCGAACTATCTTTAAAAACTTAGTACAAAACAAAGTCGCTTCCCAGTGTCTGTTCGCTGGAATCTTCTTAACTACTCCACGGATTTTGATGGGGTATTCATCAGTTTCAGTTTGATTTTGATTTTCACTTTCAGTTTGATTCAAGAGGAAGATTAATTTCAATGTTTTGATAAAGACTGTTGTTTATTAATTCGTTGAAATATGACAATAATTGTTCAAGATGACGCAAGCCGACTGACCGACTTATCCCTAGAGATAATATAACTTTTATATAAAGTATGGTCCTAGATGACTAGCTGAGGCATTAAATCAAAAGAACGAACATTAATAACCATCACGGAAAGATTCCCAATAAGAATATACGCCGAAAAATCGGGCGTGCACAACAAAAAGATTCCATAGGCAATATCACTGCATAGTATTCCCACTAGATGGGACCATTAGGGTGAATGATGATCTCTATATCAAACACCCTAATGACCTCGTCAAATGATAATGATTACATAGCTCAGGTTTGGTGAAGTCTTATTGTGTTTTGCACTCTCTGCACTTATTATTAGTATTTTTAATTTTTGACTTTGGTATTGGTACACCATTTAGGTTATTTCAGAAAACACCTTTTGTGTATCATCGATTAATTTTGCGGCGAATTTGCTTTGTTTTCAAGCAACTTAAAAGGTGACCGGGTACCCTTTGTATGTTTAGTCCGTCTATTGACTACACCCTGCTAGACGGTAAGAAGCTAGGTTGAAGTCCAGAGGGTGCTGTCCACCATTCCAGATGCTGTCAATCTTAAAATGGTCGCCCCTACCTTACTACCCCGCTTAAATAACCTAGGATTCCAGTTTTGTGTCGTGCGACAAATAAACAGCGTTCCGAATCTAATGTATTCTTTGATCAGCTCTAATACCACATTCAGAATAATTTTTGGTACCTAGAAAATCTAGACCTACCTACCTAGAAAAGAATAGATAACAGTAAGAAATAAGCACAAACCTTTCCGTATAAAGTCTTGAACTCGAAGGCGATGCGTAGACGTTGTTCATTCGTGCGTCTTGAGAGCACATGGATGATGGCTTTCTCATCTGTGCCAAAACCCTTCATCGCCTTACGGAGTATGGCGGCATCGTCGCGCGGATCGAACGGGTTGACGGGGACGACAGTTGGTTTCGACTGAAAAAAAACTTAGTTATTGTCACGTTTTGTTCAAATCGTAATAACGTTAGTACGTGATGAAGAATGCACTTTAATTGAACCATTATATTAGAGCTAGAAAGGATTTATGTGAACACGTAAACAAATTTTCGCGCTCACCATTTCCTAATTGTACATCAGACACCTTGCAGTTTGTATAAAAAGAGGTAAGTGTGTGTAACTGCTATTTATGTACCGTCACCCAGGTATCCTTTATCCCCAGTACACATTAGCCAGTGATGGACCATGCTCTACAATGCGCAACTAGAGGCCATCGTCATGTAGGTATTCACACAATGGTGCATAAGCTCATTGCGACGCTACGATTACTTTGAGATGTGCCAAAAAACCGATAACATCCCGATTGCGCACCACGATATACCATTACCCCATATACATAATGGCAATGACTTGCCGTTGCCCACCGTGGGCCATTGTGTACTGGACGTTTAGCCCGGATTTAGAAGTCATTGTCTAGTTTACCTACATCCTCTTCGGCAGCAGTCCACCTGTTAGTATGCTTCTGAGCAACTTTCCATTTTTGGCCCTAATATGCTTCTAGCGTTTGTCATTAATCGTGGTACCATGAAACTTAATTGATGCAGCGTAATTTACTTCGTTAGTAAGTGATCCAATGCAAATAGTAGAAGGAAAATGAAAAAGCATCTTAAATCATACGTAGACGTAACAATTTCAAAAAATGTAAAAGAAATTTAAAATATTTTAATTTTAGGTCATACATTGTTATGTGATCAAATCCACAGAATGTGATTAGTGGACGTCTCACTTCTAATTCTACGTGAACATTGTAATAAAATTATGCTACGTTATGATGTCAGATTGCGAAATGTGGCTCATTTGGGAAAGAATTCTTCAATGTGGGTACAGGTCATTGAAATTCTTCCCAAATTCAACAGTTAATTAAAATGGACATAGCTATATTTATTCAACTAATTATTAAAGTTATACAAGTGCGAGTTTTTAGTTGGGGTGTTAGGACTTTTCATCTGTGGTATTTAGCAAAGCGTGTGAAGCGGTGAGTTCTCAATCGACTAAAGACGGAGAGAAATTCATTGGAGTAAGCAAAAATTTTACCTATGTTATACCTAAGTATCAAGCGCACAAGGTTTTAATTACATCGTAAAAGGTAAAGTACAGAATCCTAAACACCAAACTGTGTAAAACTAAAGTCGGTTACCAGCCAGCCAGCAGTAGCACTATATTGTTCTTTAACTAGCTTCATTCAGCCCCTTTAGTCTCTAAACTAACAAAGTGCTTAAATGTGTTCAACAGCAATTTAGAGCTTGTTAACTCCAGTTATACGTTTGCACTATAGGCTGTCAAGTGCATGACACAATTGAAACGAATTCATAGCGCCGTAGGAACACATAAAAGAAAATAAATACCGTGTAACGAAACGATTTGAATCCTCGTCGTATACCAATTGAAGGTCTATAGGCACTGCGCATACTTGAATTCGAAGTTACAGAGGACATATTAATTATTCGATAATCTCCAACCAAACGGAAATTAGATAGCACAGTCACATCACTATATCACAATAACACTGTGTTTCAATGTGGTGCAGAGGTGAGAACAAAGGTGTATTTGGAGATCACTACATCCATTGTAGCGGGGACCAATGCCAAGACTGAATTGTTGGTTGCTTTGATAAATGTACGGAGAGGCGAAGTGAGCATAACGATGTAATTGCCGCAAACTGTTCCTTGAATAGAGTTACAGTTGCGGGAGGTGGGTACGCCACCAGTCTCCTGTGTTACTATCTCTGCCGTGTTTTGCACAAATTTTGATAAAGTACATAATATTATCATTGTTTAAAAAAAATGAATAGTTATTCAAATTCTCATTTGACCAAATTCCATCAGAACAAATAATCTTTGTGCAATTGATCAACGCAACAGTTTTTTTTGTGCGCAGCTTGTACGTGAATTTACTATTAATGTATTGGGAAAGTACTCGTCTTACCAAGTACTCGGTCACCTTGATTCGATTTAATCATAAAAAGGTGTGTAATACTTATACAAACAGCAGCATCAAAATATAATTTGAAACAACATTTTCAATATGAGTCTCAGCGGAACTATGAGTAGATTTTAACGATTATATTTAAGGTTCCTTAAACTTAATCGTTATAATCGTCAAGTGCGAGTCGGACTCGCATTTGAGGGTTCTGTACATAATTAGATTGAGAGATGAATGTAACGTTGCTGTAGAGCGTCTAGTCTTGACAGACAGACATGCAGATATTTTCTTTTGATAAGTGGGTAACTACATATTTATGGTTTTTGGACTTTTCAGTAAGTATAAATTTTTACTTGATGCCTCTAGCCGTGCCTGAGACAAAGGGCCTTGACATATAGACAGACAGACGGACAACGAAGTGATGCTATAAGGATTCCGTTTTCCTTTTGAGGTATCGAGAACCCTCGAAAAAGCATATTTAGACACCAAGTAGATCGCACATTTCTTCTGTAAATTTGATAATGCAAATATTTTGGGGCTATTCACTTTAAGGAAGTCAGAATCTGAGTAAAATTGAAGAGATTATACTATAACAAAAAAAAACTTAATAACAGAAAACTACTATCGCAGGAATGGTCCACGTCTTATGTCGCTGCGAGCCTTTCTAAATGGCAGAGGTGTCTCTATGTCCAGCAGAGGTGTATATTTGACTAGCAGAGGCTAGAGTGCGGACAGATTCGTCGTCTCAGAATTCTATCGAAGCTCCACCCAGCCAAAACACAATGTTACTGTCGGGCAACGGACAGAAACGGTGACTCTAAGGAACTACTTACTAGAAGGAAAACTCCTATAAGAAATCACACCACGACAGGGCAGACAGTTTTGCTTGCAAATTCCTTTAAACACGGCAGCATCCGTGTGACACAGATTACCGTTCGGACATAGCTCAGGTAACGGTGGCTCTTAGGGCTGTGATGCAGAAAATCCACCAAATAGTTCATGGCAACTGGACGACCCCCACTCTTTTTCAAAACGAGGCAGAGACGACGCCGCGCGGGCTTTTCAAGAGGAAAGAGGAGCTTGATCTCGCCGAAAAGTACGCGGTCGCGGTCGCCAATTATGGTGGCTGGGGGTGGAGAGCATTCCATTCTGCGTTCATACCTAACCAATCCACTTTACCATATTCACTAATCACTCATTTATTTTTGTACTTTAACAGAAACAGTACATACCTCTACTTATTAGGTATACCTTGTAAATATAATGTCATAAGCATGAATGCAACTATTTTTGGTTGATGGTTGGTTGGTTGATGTTCCTTCCTGATGTTGGTGGCCTTTTTGTATGAGTAGGTTAGTAGTGCAGGCTAAACATTTTCACATGCAGTTTTAATTTTTTTAATTCATTAACATCTTAAATAAATTAAATGTATCACATTCAAAACATGACATGACATTTGAAAAGCATGTTAATAATTAATTTAAGGTACTAATTACTTACACATACATTACAAAGCATTATAAAAAGCAGCTAGTGTGAATAAAAGCTTAAAATAACCATTGAAGTTCTGTTCTGCTTATCACAATAGTTAGCTTGATACATTAAGTACATACAACTGGAATGGGAAAAATATTTGTGTGACTTTTATCATAATTGTAAGATCATTCACTATTTGCGTTTGCATTTGTGATTCACATATAATTACAGTGAAAAAGGGAAGAAATGAAAACTGTCATTTTTAAAGCTCTTTTACAGATAAAACACATTTTAGATATAAATAAAAATCAAGTAAATGGCTAAATATTGCATTAGACTCAATTTTAAGCATGTTCTTACTTTCGAAGTTATAATTTAAAGCATGTATGAAATATGTGGCTTAATAATAGTTTATTTGCAATGGTAAGTACTTCATGTAAGTGGTAGCATGAAATTGTTATATTCAAAAATTTACTACATGCTCACAATATGATAAACTTAAAAAAGTGTAAAATTGATATGAATGCAAAAGTAATGATTCAAGATACAGATGTTAAAAATTGTATAATATTTTTCAATGGGGCCACAGACAACTGGATAGATGAATCTACTCACAATGTCTATGTGCACCTTCATTCTTATTTCTTCTTCTTTCTTATATATAAAAATGAATTGCTGTTCGTTAGTCTCGCTAAAACTCGGGAACGGCTGGACCGATTTGGCTAATTTTGGTCTTGAATTATTTGTGGAGGTCCAGAGAAGGTTTAAAAGGTGAATAAATATGGAAGTTGTCATTGATTGAGGCAGTACGAAGTCTGCCGGGTCAGCTAGTCTCCAATAATAAATTGCATGGTACACATATTGTTAAGAACAAAAAAGAAGGAAGGAAGCATATACCAGGGATGTAAAATTTGCTGTCACAGGTGATTTTGTTATGCACAACTTTCTAGGTTCTATACAATAAGAGTGGATTTCACCAATGATAGAAACTATAATAAAGTCAAAATAAATTGTATCATCATTATTTTACTCAATGAACTTCATTATATAGCATGTGACAACCATATTATGTGGCACAAATTTTCACTGGTGAAATCCAGCCAACATTACCTTACAGTTAACACTTTCTCTTAACCATTAACAAAATACAATGCATTGTGTCTTTTATGCAAGTTCTTATTTTTATAAAATTAGATGTTTATATAAATTTGCTGTGGTATGAAACTGATACAGTACTGAACTATAATTTAATTACCTGCAATAATAACTAAATGTATATATATCTACAATAGGTACAGTTTATTATATTTTTATGCTTGTGTAGGACAAGGGTAGCATATATGACATTTTATTTGAAAATAAGATATGCACTGAATTAATTAATATTTATCATACCCAAAGGCATGAAATGGGGATATGCAAGTTATTAAAATTTCTCATCTGATAGCCACTTAATTTTATATTTCTGTAGGTATCCATCTTAATTGGGGTAAGTACTACATTGCACTAAAAATTGCAGGTGATTAAATTGCCCTTCCCGTATAAATCCTCCAGTGGTTAAAAAGCAGTTCAACATACCTTCGGTGTTTGTGGCACCGATGCAGACACACTGTAAGCTTGCTGTGTATGCACATATGACTGATTATGCGGCTGGTACCCTTGATATTGATTAGATTGTTGCTGGCTGGCTTGTGGGTAACCAGGAGAGTGTTGTGGGTACCCAGTTTGAGCAGACGGATAAGCATTTTGAGCAGAGGGGAATGCTGATTGAGCAGTGGGATATCCTGTTTGAGCAGATTGAGGATATCCAGACTGTGGAGTCTGAGAGTAACTCTGAGAGTGATGCCTTTGAGCAGAACTTGGCTGAGCATAACCCTGATTAGTTTGGTGAGTAGGATATCCCATATTTTGTTGGGGGTAGCCCTGTGATACCTGCGGGTATCCTGGTGCACCACCTTGCTGTGCTGGTGGGTACCCCATCTGTGGGAAACCAGGCATAGGCAATGGATTACCAAAAGATTGTGGAGCTGAGTTGGTGAATCCAATATTATGGAAGTATTGCTGTTGCGGGTATCCTGATTGGCCCTTGAATCAAATGAAAACGAATATCAATAATTGCCATAGTGTATTGGAAGAATTTTCACTTGGTTTAATATAATACTATACAGAAAATATCTTGATATTGTAAATTGAAAAGTTAAGCAGGAAATATGTATTTAAGAAAAGAAACACTACAAGAGTACTGAGTAAGTATAACACATTGATGTCTTGTTACTGTTTTCAATGTTATATATTAAAAAAAAAAACAAATTTTCGGTTATAGTCTTAATCTTCAATTTCCAAACATCCAATAACCTACGCTCATTCAAAGCTAATCATCAAGTATGTAGGTTCTAATGAACATAGCTGTGTGTAAAAGAACAAGTTTAGTCTATTGTGATAAACAAAACAGGGAACCTAGGATCTATATCACATAGTCCAAATTCAAACGCCAATATAATTACAATTATTTAAAAAGCCGAGTAAAAGTTTCTAATCAACTACAAGCATAAAAGAAAAAGCACTTACTTGCTGATAGGGATTCATTTTTTAAATTTAATATTTGGCTGTATTACTTTTAAAACACTGGCTAAGGTTTGTAGCTTAGATGATATTTTAAACAAGACACACTACACTTATGAGTAATAATTCGTATTGCACCACAAGCACACACAAATTAAATTGTGATGACGTGAGCTATTTGTCACTACACTACATACATAAATTGCCTAGGGCGAGCGTGTGAGTGAGTATGCCTATGAATGCCGACTTACTCAACTGTCAACTGGCTAGGCTTGGGCAAAAATATCAATATATAAAAATATCGATATTTATTCAGATAATAATAAATATTTCACGTTGATATTTTAAATCACAAAATATGGATTTTTGATATTTATTTCCGAATATCAAATTCGATATTTTTCTAAGACCTCAGTACATACATATGTCACATGTATTCAACCGTGGACTGCTAAAATCAGCTAATGGGTCAGCTATCTGGTGCAGACATGAAAAATTAAAAACCATTAACACAAATAGAATAGAGATTCGAGCTGTGTTCTTAACGAGCTTAAACAGTATTTTGACCAACCACTTCTAGATAGGAAATCAGACCCGGTAGCGTTTTCGGTAAATTAACGCCATTTCACGACGGTTCTTTCATCGGTATGTTTTTAAAATTCTAAATTTAGTTACCTTAAATATGTATCTATCCATAGTAAAAGCTACGGGAACATAATCATGTTCTATATTTTTAATATTTTTAAAATTTTGCGACTTTACCTTAGTGTTAGTGATATCTATAAACCTCGTCATCAGCCAAAGCTTAAAATACCTAATATGTCAAGCCTCCCCAGTAACGTCCGAAAGGTTTGATTCGGCTGTCAATTTAGCCGTACCGGATAATAAAAGTAGGTTGACTATACTCCGCACGCCGAATGATGATCCCTATGACGTTTCAACTGACAGTTGTATTAGTTATGCGAAACAATTTCGATAAAATACTGTTTTTTCAGGCAAATGTCATGTCATTCAGCCAGGTCATTCAACATAATAAGCAATATTTATTTATTTTGAAAAAAACACTACGCGCATTGATGGATTAGCCTTATTATATTTTATTTTACTATACTTTAATTTTTATTCAAATTGCATAATTTAATGAATTTAAAATTCTTTTTGAATTGAATTTTAAAGAATTCATAATTAGCTGGCAATTATGGATTACATGGAAAAGTATTTAAAAGGAGGCCATAGACCTACCGTATTTTTTTAATTCAGTCATGTCATGTCTTGTCAGCCTGTTTTGTCTTCTTGTCACACCGCATCACATCGCGTCATACGAGTGCTCTAACGCCTTGTATGCGCCTTGTCTTTCTTTATTAGCTGAGTTTTGTTTCTGTTTTCGCTGTTTTGTGTTATTTGTTGATTTTCTGTTACCTGTTTGTTGATTTTCGGTTTTGCAAAATGCCGAAAAGACAGCGGAAAACTGTTCTCAACAGTGAAGTTCGCGAGTTTGTAGTTCGTTTGCGAGACTATTTTGCTCGTGAACAACAAAATGGCGGACCCTTGTTACCGCTTGACAATGTTCGCGATCGTGTAGCCGATGCTCTAGGAATCGGAAAGGCTACTGTTTCTCGAATAACAAAGGAAAAATTTGGGGAGTCGTGCATGGAGGACAATAAACTATTAACACCAAAGAAGAAAAAGAAAAGGTTATGTCATATAACAGAACCTGATGATTTTGATTTAGATGCTATACGCAATCATATTTATGGTTACTACCTACGAGGTGAACTACCGACCTTCCAGAAGTTATTATCTTCATTAAAAGCTGCAGAACTCTTCAAAGGCGGTGCTACTTCTCTTAGAATTGTTTTGAAAAAATGTGGATTCCGCTATAAAAAATGTGACAAGAGAAAAATATTAATGGAGCGTACTGACATAGCTTTACTACGATGCGATTTTCTTCGCAAAATCAAACAAATTGATAACTGGGAGAAGGTAGTATACCTTGATGAGACATGGCTGAACGCCAATCATACTGTAGGTAAGGCATGGACGGATGACACAGCCAAATCCAGCACAAAAACTCCTGAAGGAAAAGGCCAGCGCTTAATCATTTGCCACGCTGGCACAGCTACAGGTTTTGCCGAATTGCCTGTGGGCTTTTAAGTCAGTGAAAACAACGGAGTACCACGAGGAAATGAATTTCGAAAACTTTAAGACATGGTTTATAAAACTATTAGAAAATTTGAATGGGCCTCACTATATTTTAATGGACTATGCTTCATATCACTCAGTTCAAATTAACAAACCCCCCAGCAGCAATAACAAAAAAGCTGAAATTATAGAGTGGTTACAACGCAATGGTGTGGAAACTGATAGTCAGATGTTAAAAAAAGAGTTGGTTAGACTGTTGAACTTTCACAAACAACAGACGCACCCATCATATTTTTTGGATGAATTGGCCAAATCAAATGGACACACGGTAATTCGGTTACCGCCCTATCACTGCCAATATAATGCAATCGAGTTGATATGGGCGCAGATCAAAGGTATCTATATTTTTTATTTATATAATATTATGTATATGCATATATTTCTAAAAATAATTACTAAATGTACAAATATTTTCAGGTCATGCAGCAATAAAATGATGGTTTTATTGGAAGAAGCTTGCGCTCAAGTGACAGCTGACGATTGGCGAAAAGTGGTCGAAAGATCGAAGAAAATTTCCTTACAAGACTGGGATCGAGATGTACAATACAACAATATCATTGACCAACCGTTAATAATAAACGTCACGGATAGCTGCAGTTCAGACTCAGATTTTGAAGATCCGATTGACCCTGTATCAGATTCAGATTGATATAAATAAAATACAAACTCAAAGCATTTGTTTTATTTTTCCAACAAATTATCGATATTTTGTTTATCGATGTGTCCCTTCTTAGTCGATAACAGCTTGACGACGTAACTTTTGCAGCACGTACCATGTACATTTGCATTGAGTTTTTTTCTATTATTTCCGAACATTACGTAATAATTTCTTAATATTCATTTTTATAATTTACAATTGTACACAATTATGATTTTTTCGACTTTTTAATGGACCTCTAAAGGATTTGATGTGATAGGATGTCAGTACAATGTTAAGCGCTAACGAACTGTCATAGGGATCATCATTCAGCGTGCGGATTGTAATGTCTATGACGAATACTGGTTTCATTAAATCAAATCATTAGTGACATCATCAGTGGCATCAGTACGAGATAAATAATGCATATATGACAGAGAATGACATGTTGCACCGACCCTAAATAATTGAGACAAGGGTGCTGATGATGCTGTTGACTGGTTTGATTAAAACTGTAATAGTAACCATTTTGTAATTTTTGCCCATCCAGAATTTCAGTTTACTATTAATACCTTAATACACATTGCTTTTCATTAAAAAAAATCTTCTTTAACTGCCAGGTGTGTTTATTCTTTCCACCTTTGAGTATCTTAACAGTACTTAGGTTATTTTTTTTCTATCTCCCATTTTATATCTGCAAACGACTAAAACAAGTCATAATCAGATCTGTTTGTATTAGGGAATGTAATAACCATGCTTCATCTAGCATGGTCATTATTTAAAGTGGTAATTATCTCTTAAAGATGTCCAGAATATTCCACCTCTTTAAGCGTTGGGTTGCTAGTTTGTTACTAACTAGACTCTTGCAAGCCTATCTTTGTGCCTTTGTAACCGCTTTTTATATATGAGCAGCACTTTTTGCAAATGTTCATGAATTTCCTCATTTCTTGTGAACTATGGTGCATTTGAGATCATTCTAACGGAATTGTTTTGGAATCGTTGCAAAATTTCCAAATTAGAATTGATCGCTATGCCTCACAACTCTATGCCATGTGAACAAATAGGTTTAATTATGCACTTATATAATAGCATCTTGTTCTCAAGTGATAATGACGATTGTCACCTGAGTAGCCAATTGAGATTTTAAGCTGTAGGTTAACTTCTTGTCTACCAGGTAAGTAAATACCTGGGAGTCAATATAAACAAGACTAGATGGATTCTCAGGTATTTGACTCTTGTTCCGTGAGGCAGTATCTTTCCATCCAGTTTCACAGGCTTGCAGCCTCCTTTACCCAATGTGAAAGTTATATGTATGGACTTAGATGCACTAGTTTTTAGACGCCATTTTTGCAACCATTCTTGTATTTATTTAGTTGCTCCTATAAATTAGCGGTAGCGCTGTATGGATATTCATCACTTGCGAGGCATGTAGTATCTGCATATCTGGCATTTTCTACTCCAGCTGTGACAGGTACATTATTTCGTAATAGTATTTTTTTCACCTTTAAATGTGTGGACAGTACTTAGGTAACACGCCTTAACATAAAAATATTGATATGTTTTCCTCTACATATATCGATATCTTTTTAAAATATTGATATGATATAATATCAATATATTGTTATCATTTGCTCATCCCTACAACTGACTGAAAGACCACAGATCGTTGTGAAGATATAGTATATATATAATAATCTATGGTTATAGTGTTGTGCAAGGTGTGTTATACAGTAAATGCCGATTCTAATAAATCGGATCAAAGATAAAAATTTAACACAATTATTTAAAATGTTTTATAAAAGTAAAAAAATCCGTCGAATTGAGAACCTTCCTCCTTTTTGACAGTCGCTTAAATAAGCTTGTTAAACACTTATTGAAAATAAGTTTGTTTAGGATGTCACTATTTTAAGGCACTATAAGAAAACTAACAGATACCAAAAAGGCTGGAACGTTAATATTCAAGTTTAGTATATGTTCAACACTAAAGTCACCTTTTAGCGAAGATTTGCTCTATGTTTGCATAGGTTCTGACTAAAGCAGTCAACCTGAAACAATTACGGTGTTTATAAGTTATATGTTTATATATATAATGAGAATACGATTGAATTATGTGTGACACTACTAATTCATTTTAAGTTACAATTATGTATAATGTTATGTACCTAGTGCTCTTTTTGTTCATTGTCTCACAAATAGCTAGATGGCGCTTTACTTAGTTTTTGTTTTCAACTTTTTATACCCCGTTTACATTCGTGGTTCGTGGGTTGGCTCCTGGCTCGCAGCTCGCGCGCCAATATAAACGAGCTATTAAGTTTCTTAATAGCTCCGTATTTAAGTTGGCATTGATTTGGCTTATCTTATCTTGACTTTCCAGGGGCGACTGCCGTCTGACAAGGAAGGAAGTAGGCACCAGGAGACTCTCCAGTTAATTAACAGGTGTACCGGTTAGCAAGAGAAGTCGACTTGGGCCTCGTAGATCTTGTTGGGGCTATATACACCCTCGACCCTATTTACAATGACTTCTATGTATAGTAGAAAAGCAGTTCAGAACAAAAAGTGTGTTACACTTTGGGGGTGAGGCGGGAACAGGGAAGGGGTACGGGACGCCTCACCAGATTCATAATTTTGGCACCCTTTCACAACTTTACAGATGTGAGGTGATGATCTCATTTATAATCGTATAATAGTACATTACATATTAGTACGTTAAGATGGTTATAACATGCGAGGCGGAATTTCAGCCCGAGCCGGAGGCGAGGGCGTAATTGAGCCGAGCATGTTATAACCAATACGCACGTATATCGTACGACGTTTTTTAACACATTTGCGAGGAAACAGAAAAAAAAACATTTTATATTTTGTTCATTTTTAATTAGGTATTGAAACAGTTGCTATATAACAGCGCGCTAACGCTGCCTACTGACTGGCTCCGCGCGGCGATTAGTTCGAAATTTGAATAGCAACAGCGCGCTGCTCACTTGCTGGAGTCGTGCGGCGGCGATCAGTTCCATATTTGAAATGGCAAATAATACTGTTTTGGAATTTGTATGGACTATAACTTAACTATTTGCTTTGGTAACACACGCGTTTTTTATGACCCGCTTTACATATTTAAAACCGGTGGAATTACATCAGCTTTACGAGCAAGGGTGTTAAAAAATAAATTTAATAAACTGTTTACATTACATGTAATAAAGTGTGGCTATGACAGTAACAAAAAGTGGTGCCAAAAGTTGTGTACAGTAGCGTCCAAAAATATATACAATTTTTATTTGTACCGAACAGGCAGTCTAGTATACATAGAATTCATTACCTATTTATTAGATTCTTTACTTGCATTTTTTTGGCGTAATCTGAGAAAAAACCGACGGGTTGCACTCCGGGAGTACCGGCAGAAGTGAAAACTTGAATATTAACGTTGTGCATTTTTGATATTTTGGAATGGTTATGGAATAATTTAACCAGAACCATCATCGCCAATACCTATATTTATAAAGTACTCACTCATTTTCTTTCGTTATTTCTTCGCCACTTTTTTTATTAATTCCATTTTATATCAATAGATTTATGGCACAAAATAGAATAAATATTACAAGAAGTTATATGATGACAAAAAGTGTTTCTTGGGCCTCGGTCGGAATCGGTCTCAGTCTTGACGAAGTCAACGACCACTCATTAGACGAACGCGCCACCAAGGTTGTTAAGTAGGCTTAGGTGACGATTCACCCTATAAAAATCTCAGCTAAAGGTTATTTGTCACTTTTTGAAATCCTTGGTGGTTTATACACCCACTGTATGGGTGAGTTCACTACGTCTAAATTTAGAGGTGCTCAACTCAGCCAACTACATCACTATACTAAATCACATATTGAAAAAATAGCTAGTAGGTTAATTTTTTTTTTTTTTTTTTTTTTTTTTACATTTTCGGAAAACTTACAGCTAGTATAATGAGCAAAGTGTATAATATAGCATGCGAGGGCCAGTTACAAGTTTTCACATGTAGATGTTACGATTAAGTGTTAGCTTTCAAGAAACAGCAGTAGAAACAACGGATTTAGGTACTTAAAACAATAGCAAATAAATTAAAAAAAAAAAAACACAAAAAATAAACAACAATAATAAAAGAAAAGGAATTAAAATACAAAAAAACAGAGACAAAATAGAATGAGTACAGAAATCAATCTGTCCCTCAAACATTCATTTTATCGCCGAAAAAGTGCTCACAAGAAAGTTTCTTTAATATAGGCACACTGGTGTTAAAGATATCAATGTTAACACTCTGGGATGCTTCGTTGTATATGCGACCAGCTCTGATCATATATGAGTTTTGGCGATACGTGGTTCTTGCGATAGGAGTATAGATTAACTCAGGTCTACGAAAAAATGCAGATGGAACCCGTATGCCTATCTTGCTCACCAACTCAGGCGTGTCAACCGACCCGTTCATGACTTTGAAAAAGAACGATAAGTCAGCAATTTTTCTTCGCTCATATAGTGGAAGGATATGAAATTTTTTGCAACGGCTATAATAATTTGGAAGATAACACTGTGATCTAAACTGTATATACCTCAAGAACCTCCTTTGTATGCTCTCTATTCTGTCTATATACGTGTTATAGATAGGATTCCATACTTGAGAGCAATATTCGAGATGGCTTCGAACCAAGGAACAATATAATATTTTTATTGTTTTTATGCTCTGAAAATCTGCTGACGTTCTTAAGATAAACCCTAACGCTTTTGAGGCCTTAGTGACAATACTGTCTATATGTGTATCGAAAAGGAGCTTTGAGTCGAACGTGACACCAAGATCTTTCATCGCGTTAACTCTAGACAGACACCTCCCCCGCAGCTTATAATCGTAGCTTATGGGATTGGGCTTACGTGTAAAGGAACACGCGAAGCACTTAGCGACGTTCAAGTCGAGCCTGTTTCGGCTACAGTATTCCTGGAACCGCTCAAGATCCTGCTGCAATAGCTCAGCGTCTGTGATAGTTGATATTTGTTTCATAACTTTCACATCATCTGCATATAATAGTATTTTTGAGTTTACAAAACATTGACTAATATCATTCACAAAAATGTTGAACAGAAGCGGACCTAACAATGATCCTTGAGGAACTCCTGAAGGAATGTAAGTCGCCCTTGATGAATAACCATTTAAAACGACGGTTTGGCACCTATTTTCAACATATGACTTGAACCATCTAAAAAGATTACCGCTAATGCCCATCGACAGAAGCTTTCGCAGTAAAGTGGCATGGTGTATCCGATCAAAACACTTGCTGTAATCGGTATATATAACATCAACCTGGGACCGCTGAGCCATTCCTTCTGTTAGGAAGTCGCTACAGATGACTAAATTAGACGAGGTGGACCGACCTTTCAAAAAGCCATGTTGCTCCTCACCAAAGCCATGTTTGAGAGCAGAATAGAGTTGTGTATGAATGATTCTTTCGAGGATTTTTGCAAACACGCATAACTTTGAGATCGGTCTATAGTTCTCAACAGAGTTTTTTGGCCCCTTTTTGTGAATTGGTGTTATATATACCGACTTCCAGACCGAAGGCATTTGACCAGACTCGAGAGATCGCATAAATAGGATTGACAGAGGAACAGTGAGACTCTTAGCGCAATTGGTAATAAAAACCGGTGGAACATGGTCAGGCCCGGCTGACTTCCTTAAATCTACTTGCTTTAGGAGCCTGAAGACTTCATCTTCGCATATTTCAACAGAACTTATATCTGCTGTTGCTGTGGGGTGTTCAAATTGCTCGGGAAAAACTTGAGTTCTATCCGTATCCATCAAAAAGTTAGAAAAGAAGTAATCGCTAAACATGTTAGCAATTTCCTCACCATTGCTGGACGACAGGTGTCCAAACCTGAGCACTGAGGGATAGGAGTTAGATAATCTTTTCGATTTAACGTAACTCCAAAAAGCCCTAGGGTTAATACATATGTCCGCCTCAATCCTAGTTATGTAATCCCGAAATAATTGTTTATCTAGTTCTTTAGCCCTTTGTCGCAAAATAACAAAAGACTGGTGGTCGGAGAGATTATTGTACTTTTTGAATTTAGCATGAAATTTAGATTTTTCTTTAATTATTTTTATCAACGGGCTTCTATACCAAGGAGGGTATTGTGATTGAGGCACCACCGTTTTAGTTGGTATATATGTATTACGTAGTCTCTCAATGATACTGTAAAAGTAAGCAACTGCATCCTCCAATGACCCACGATTTAATTCACTTTGCCAGTCCACTTGAGTAATTTCAGTATTTATTGCATTGAAATTGGCTGAAGAATATAGGAATTTCACATGGGGACGTGACGGCAAGCTATGCAGCTGAACAAACTCGCCTGTAATAGTCAGAGCCTTATGATGCGGATCCTCCTTAACCAGCGGGTCCTCGCTATGAGCTACTGAGACATAATCGTTGGAAAGAACTAGATCCAATACCCTATCAATTGCGTTAGCATGATAATTGTATTGCTGTAGACTACACATGTTAAAGTTGTCGATCAAGTCCCTTTGTGTATCACCCTGGACATTAGAAGGAGACAAAGAACCTTCCCCGCCACCAGAATGCCAAGTTAAGTTGGGTTGGTTAAAATCACCAATAACAATGAACCTATCCGCGGGGTTTTTTAGGACTATGTCCGATAAGTTGTTAGAGAAACAGCGCAACTGCACCGACAACGCATTACCACCCTTTTGGTTGCAAATGTAGACAACACAAATATGAATTTTGTATGTCACGCTAGGATTTCTGCGATGCAGCTTCAGTGTGACCCACAGGTCCTCAGCAGACGACCACCACTCTTGGCGAGCGTCCGCCGCGAGCTCCCGTCTCACAGCTATTAAGACGCCGCCTCCCTTGGTTTGACCAGTAGCAGCGTAGTCCCGGTCCCGCCTCCATACCAAATATCTATCGTCAAACAGTTCATTGTCAGTAATGCCATCAATAAGCCACGATTCGCATAAGCAAATCACATCATAGCTGTTTTTACAGATATTTCTATAAAAAACGCCTGTTTTGGTTCGCAGTCCACACACATTCTGATAATAAATACTAATAGGCGCCATCAAAAATCATTCGGAGACATAAAATATTTAAATAGAAAATAAGTATTAAGAGGCATATACAATTCAAAACAAAAAAGAAATAATATTTCTAAAGCAGGGCACATTTCTGCAAGTTGTGCAGGTGAGCAAATTAAGACATTAGCGGCATAAGAATTAAGTACAAAATTGAAAACGCAAACAGAGTTATTATAATAGAAATTACAGCTAATATTATTTAAATATTTGTAAAGCGACAAACAACTTTCATCCTTATACCGTTCGCAGTAGTGCTCTAAACCACAAAAACCCACCACAACAGAGCGGCCGACACCCCGAGATAAGAGAACAAAAGGCCGGCGAACAACAATTGAATAGAAAAAAATAGTACCTGCGATTCTCAAAGTTGTTAGGTTGCAGTAACCAAACAACATTCCAGAGTGTTGACACGATATATTTATGATAAAAACTTTTTGAGGTCTTGTTCGGTCTTTATGTGTAAGATCGGAGAGGTTACATTTTTTCTGAGTAGTATTCTGCACCCGTTGACCCACACATGTTCGTAGCCGCGTTCCTTGGCTCGTGCTTTGGTCTTATTTAGGAATATTTTATTCTCCAACGTTAAGTGGTCGTTAATATAGACCCTATTCTCCCCCAACAGTCCCAGATCCGTAGGCTTGAGGGTTTTATACTTCTTCGCAGCTGCCACAAAGTTACTTTTCACGTAACTATTAAGCACCGAACAGATTATGTTTTTGTTATTTTTGTCGTTGCGCATAGGAACCCTTGCTATATAGTTAATCTGCTCCTTTGGGACAGGGCACTTAATGATGTCTCCAAGTTTGGCCACTATAGTAAAAAGGTTTTCCGAGTTAGACATAGGTACTCCCTTAATCTCTATGTTACTCATACGGGCCCGCTGCTCACTCTCTCGGTGTAAACTCTCAAGTTTCTCCACTCGGGTACTCAGGATCGATACCTCTTCCTTAGTTCGCTTCATAGCCTCGATATCCTTCTCCAGTGTTGATATTTTCGTCGTTAATGATTCCACGGCACAATGAACAAACTCTATGGATGACTTCAACTCCGAGAATTCCGTTCTCATAGCTCTGAGTTCAGAGAGCTCCGCCTCAATAGCCCTGACGCTGGCAACCAGACCTGGTAAAACTTCCATTTGGGCTGATATCCTTTTAATCTCGCTCAAGATAGCCTCCGATTCCGACCCCGATGACATCTTAAGGGACCCGGGACGGGGACTAGCCGCCGCTGAAGTTTTACAACTGGCACACTTCCAAGTGGATTTACGGTCCCCGAGCTTTCTCCAACCATTTTCGGTTATGCCTGCGCAGGGAAAATCAAACTGGCCCGTACACAGGGAACATGTCACACCATCTCGGGCTTCAGTTCTACAGTGTTTGCAGGTAAACATTTTGTTAAGAAGGTTGTCGGCTAGCGAACGGTTAGTAGTTTACCGCCGTAACAGGTATGCGAGTTAAGTAACCTTACAAAAAGTAATACTTTGAGTTAGGATCGAAGTTCTGCTTCCTACGCTGTGAAAAAGATTAGGACTTTAACAGACATAGATTCCGCTAGAATAGTTTATTTCAGTTATTTCCATAGTATTATGAGCTACGGCATTCTCCTTTGGGGTAATGCCGCAGATTTAAATACAATCTTTGTACTGCAAAAGCGGGCGGTGCGGGCAATTTATAAGTTGGGCCCAAGAGTCTCCCTCCGAGAAAAGTTCAAAGAAATAAACATTCTAACTGTAGTTTCCCAATATATTTTTGAAAATCTTTTGTATGTTAGAAGAAACATTTCCAATTTTTTAAGGCTTTGTGATATACATAACGTAAATACTAGACATAAAAACCATCTTGTGGTTTGTAATAGTCGACTCCACAAGATTAGTAATTCCTTTCAGGGTGACTGTATACGCTTCTACAACAAACTTCCTAGTGAAATGAAGAATCTACCTCTTCAATAATTTAAAAGCCAAATTAAAAGTAAACTCTGCCAAAAAGGCTACTGTAAAATTCAAGACTATTTAGACGACAAACAAGCTTGAATATGAACTGTTTGCTCTCTCTCTATGCTACTCAAACGAATTATTGTACTTAGGTTAAGTAAATATGTTTGTAAATAGACCAAAAAAAAACAGCCCGCTGAGTTTCTTGCCGGAGTCTTCTCATAGTCCATTGAAAAGTTACATTTGGGGTTGCGTTTTTTAGAGGACGCAATTTTATTTTTTTGATGTGTAGGGGGGTCAGTGTAAAGCTAAAACCAAGTTTGTGGGGTCGCCACCCTTGTCGAACGGCCGCATCTTGAAAATAGGGGTTGAAATGATTTTTACGATATATCTCTTAAACTATTTATCTGATAAAAAAAATTGTTAACATTTTTTGTTGCAAATTAAATTCTCTACAACTTTGGTACAGTAACTTTTTGTCGTAGAACTATAAATAAAAAAGTTATAAGCGAAAATGTTCAGAAACGTTTTTTTTATCTCTTTATACGGTGGTAATAACGATGATAATTCTCTTGACAGCCTAAGATACAAACAATTTGCCAAGGTAGTGACAAAAGGCACATTTAACTTATCTTCACTTCCTCCAATACAATACACAGGTCGCTTTCATACTTTCCGAGTCTACCATCAGGTCCAGTCGTGGCTTGGTAATAATAATGATCTTGAAGACTGGGGCTGTAAAAACATGTGGAAAATTATTGATGCCAGTGCAGAGCTCTAAACCTCCAGCAGCCCTTTGCTTTCAAAATTGATCTTTTGCAAATGCAAAGGAAACCTTTCGATCAATGTGTGGATGTCGAAAAGCAGGGCTGAAATGTTCTGCAGTGTGCTTCCATTGTTCTGGAGAGACTTGCAGCAACGTGATGGGGCTCTCAGAATGAATAAATGAAAAATGACTTTGATGATGAACCGCCGACATTAACACCCCTTCCTTCTCCAGTTCTCCCACTGATATTTAATTCAGAAAGCCGATTAGATGCTGAGCCGCAGCCTGGTCCATCGAAAAGACCGAGGACGGAGTAGTTCAAATTTAGAAAATCACCGTGGATTATGCCTATTGGGGATACCACGTAAAAAAAAACGCGCCTCCAGACTCTTCCTCGTGTGTGGTGGGGAAAAGAGTCAATAATTAATTATAAATAATATTGCAAAATTAATAATTTAAAAAATTATAATAACAAAATAAAAAAAAAACAAAAGTGGACCAAAGTTGTAGAGAATTTAATTAGCAACAAAAAAAGAGCGAGTCAACGCCGGGATCTCGTTGCGGTCCTGGGCGTGGACGTTCTCTCGTTGGAGACCATGGTGAGGGCCGTGGTCTCCGACGGGAGCAAGTGGCACGCCGCCGCCTCTTTCTGCGAGCAGGTAATGCGCGCGAAAGAGACGGCGGAGAGGGAGCGGGAGAGAACCCTGCCCCCCGAGTTTCGCAGTCTGCGGCGAGGACGCCGCAGACTCATCTACGCCCGGGACTACCGACCTCCATGATCGGGGCCTGAGGACGGCAGTTGGCCGACTCGCCGTCCTTACAGAAGCAGGCCGTGGCGGAGGCGTGTCGTGTGTGCCCTACACATGCCTGCCAACTCACCGAAGCGGGATAAAACCCGACCCCACCAGGCGAGGCCGCGGTGGCGGCCAAAGTCCGCCGGCAACCCTGGGGTTATCCTTTCGAGGGCTTACCCGGGGTGCCCGGCAACGGACACTTGGGGAGGACACCGTGCGGTTTTAGTCGAGACACGACATAACCACCCCCGCTGGCCGGCGGGGGGGTATCCGAAGGGATTTCCGCACGTTAAAAAAAAAAAAAAAAAAAGCAACAAAAAATGTTAGCAAATTTTTTTTATCAGATAAATAGTTTAAGAGATATGTAAAAACCATTTCAACCCCTATTTTCAAGATGGCGGCTGATCGACAAGGGTGGCGACCCCACAAACATGGTTTTAGCTTTACACTGACCCCCCCTACACATCAAACGAATAAAATTGCGTCCTCTAAAAAACGCAAGGTTAGGCCTAAAAAATGTAACATTTCAATGGACTATCAGGACAGGGCCGCGTTTCGAACCGGTGGTCCATTTGCCAAACATTAGATTTAATTTTTTATGACGTTTTGTAAGTGCCGTATTAATGGTCTATACAGAATAAATGGTTTTTGACTTTGACTAATATTTCTAACGCGATTGCAACTGTTTACAAAGGACATCGTCGAATGTCGCCCCAGAACCAACAAACATGTGGCATAGGTACACCATAATTATTTATCTATTTAAATGAACTAGATGCAAATATGTATATCGAACGGACAAGGATCTATTCTAAATTAATAATTAAGAGTAATGTAACGATATTAACCTACTATCGCCATTTTCAACCAATGAATGACAACGTAACAAAAGTAGCATCTTATTATTCTCTTTGGTCATACCTGTCACTGTCACTTCGATAGTTTGCTGTTGCTTTGAATGTTATTGTTGTTTTCTTCGAATAATTTCGATATTTTTTTAACAACTTGGCTATTCTAACGGACTCTGATCTCTTGCAAAATCGACATACTCGGGCTGTGATTTCTGGACTTAATGAACTGGTCGATCAGGATCTGATGAACAATTTAACCTCGGAAAACATATGGTTATTGCGAGGCAAAATACAAAGCCGTCACATCAGCCACAAAACTTATTTTGTGTATATTGTGATTGATCCGACACAAGTAGGTAGACAAGCAGTTGTGCAGTATTGCTGCAATTGTATCGTTGGGCGCAGAACCATTGGTTGCTGCGCCCATGTTATGACCATTATTTGGTATTTAAGTTACGCAAGGTATGAAAATATCGACCCCCTGCACAATTTTTAGACAATATTCTTACTTGTAATGTGGAAAATGAGTGGGTAATAAAAAATAAAGAATGATAAATGTGTTGTATTTTTTTACTTATTACATTACATAACACATGTAAGTATATATAGTGTATTGTTTTGATATTTTTATTTAGACAATTCTTGTGTACATTATGTAAATATTCATGTGATATAATATATAATCCATACACAAGTCTATACTTGTATACTAATCTTATAAAGCTGAAGAGTTTGTTTGGTTGAACGCGTTAGTCTCAGGAACTACTGGTTCGAATTATCACCTTCCATACAGCCTCTGTCCCGTAGCGTTAGTGAACGCGACCGCTACGCAGGAGGCGCGGGTTCGATCCCCGCTCAGTGCAAATAATGTAATTATATGAATATGCATAGGTATGGATTTTGCGCCCCCGCTGGCCGGCGGGGGGGTATCCGAAGGGATTTCCGCACGAAAAAAAAATACAAAAAAAGGTATGGTTTTTGCATTTGTCTGATCGTGCCATGCTCCTCACGTTAAGCCGTCGGTCCCGGTTGTCATACGAAGATGGCGGTCGTTACGGGTAGTTAGAGCCCACAAAATGCAGAACTTTTCGCCAATTGGTTGTGGAGGTAAGTTCAGCCGCATCACAGATTTGAAAGCTGAACCCAACTGAGTTGGGAAAAGACTTGGAGAATGATGATGAGTGCATTTATCGAGGAAGGTTATAGGCTAATATCATCACGCTGCTGCTCAAGGGAGCGGAGCAGTAATCATAAATGTCGACAAATCCGGCATACAACATTAACTATATTCCGAAGTGTGCCACGGGCGAAACCCGGTCGGGTCCGCTAGTCATTTTTTTTTTTTTTTAATAAATGACATAAATAATAAGTCACGAAAAAATAAAATAAAAGGTACATACGAAGAACTTACCTACTATTGATAAATACCGAACCAATGAATATGGCACTTTTAATTTAATCTGTCTTACCTACCGTATTTATAGATTGGTATAGATAATTTCGCCTGTCAATAATATCTAAAAAGTATTTAAATGTTTCGAAGTCCATTCAGAGCAAACGTGCATAACAAATACTTAACTCATAGGTATATTATCCTATATTATCCTTTCGAGGGCTTACCCGGGGTGCCCGGCAACGGACACTTGGGGAGGACACCGTGCGGTTTTAGTCGAGACACGACATAACCACCCCCGCTGGCCAGCGGGGGGGTATCCGAAGGGATTTCCGCACGTAAAAAAAAAATAAAAAAAAAAATAGGTATATTATATTTTTTAAATATATCCGGTTTATGCACAAACGTACATAACCTCAAAATCTAACATATTTGTTGCATTTCTGGGCTTTAGAATCTTGTCCGTCTTATAAATACAATGTAATAAGAATTTAAAAAAAAAATCCACATTTAATAAGCCTTTTTCCATTGACATTGGTTCTGGGGCGAATGATGTATGGACGCGTAGCAATGTCCTTTTTGTTCTTATGTTTTACCAGTGTATGTAGCTAATAAAAATATGTTCAAAAGAATAAAATATATAGATATAAAAAGAACCGTTAGTTATGCAGTTAGGTAAATAAACAAAACCAATACTTACCAAAAACAGATTTAATAAAAATGGATTTAACTCATCTAACAAAATGTAAAACTAACGTTATTTAACAAAAAGTGCTGATTTAATGAAAGCTCACTAATCATATTTTAAAGTAATTAAGTGGAACATGGATGAAAAAAGTTGATTTAACAATAAACTTATTTAACAAAAAAACTGATATTATAAATTATTTAATTATTTTTTTTGGTTCTATGGAATTTATTCACGTTTATGATACAATTGTTTCTAAAATCAAATGATAAATTAAAACTCATTTAATTCATACTAAAAAGTGACTATATTATTTAAACTTTTCAATACAATGTCCTATTGTAATTTCACCGTCTATCAACTTTTGAACAGAATTTTCCATATAATTTTGTGTAAATATAGCTTCGTTTGTCCGTTTCGTAATGTAATTATTTTTTCGCCAAGAGCTTAAATAATAACTGGCATCTTTTATCAGTAAAAATAAATAAATAAATATTCCACAATATTTCACACAACGCTATCTAGATCCAAGGTAAGCATAGCTTAACTAGCTTGTGTTATGGAATCTAGAATGCGGATAAACATACTTAGATACTTTTTTTTTGTAAATACATACATAGAAACACTCAGACCAATCTAAATATACATATTCATGCATACAAATATTTGCACTGAGCGGGGATCGAACCCGCGCCTCCTGCGTAGCGGCCGCGTTCACTACCGCCACGCCACAGAGGCTTGATAGCAGGCGGGACTCATTAATTTTCTTTCGGTTTATGATTTGCATCTGGGTCCCGCCTGCTATCAAACTTGTTTCGGTCTTGTTAGGGCATTAGGGTTATTTGATTTTTTAATTAATAATTTATTTGTATACTTTTTAGTTATGATATATATGTATTTTTGAAATCCCATTTTAAAGTTCTTCATTTGGATACCCTACTCGATAAGTTTGAGTGAAAATATTTATTGAATAACATACATTTTAGCACCAAAAATCCACCATTTCGTTTTTTTTTATTTTTTTTAAATTTATTTTTTATTAATTTATAATTAATTATTTTATTAGTTTGATATACCCAGTGTCACTCTCACAGTAAATACGAATCTAACGACACCTCTCAAGCTAAAATCCATCGAGCCAAACAATTATACATACATACATACATACATACTATCGAAAAAAAATAACCCTCCTTCTAGCGCAGTCAGGTAAAAATTAAGTGTCATGTGCATTTAAGTTCAAAATCATCATCATCATAGCGTAGTCTCGGTTGCATGCAAGGATTGTACAGTCAACGACAAAAGTTGATTAACCTTAAAATATTTACAAGCCTATATTGGAAAACACGGACCAACGATTGATGTATAATCAGTTTTATTATCCCCGGAGGACAAATTTAATATATTTCATATTTTGTTTATTATTTTATTAAAGTTTAAGAGCTAAGGTGATCAAGAAATTGGAATTTGTAAAGCTATTTTTGTCGTTGGCTTTACTTTGGAGCGCGAGGACCGCTCTCTTACTCTCTCTCTCGATTTGTCTAATCTTCGCTTTTCTGGGAGAGCCTACTGCCTAATCTCCCAATCCTGAGAGGAAAACCTATGACGGAACATCGTCAGTTAACCATCAAATGTACCGGCTAGTGGTCTTGGGCTCCGTAGGTCTTAGTGGCGCCCCATACATCCTGGTGGTGCCCCACACACCCTGGTGAGGCCCCTACCAGAATAAAAAATTAGTAAATATAATATACAGGTATATATTTATGTTAAAAGCGGCTCTGACAAGATATCATAAGCTTTTGTTACAACATTCGTGAAATCTTGGACTGGTTTATTGCTATTAGACAACCAGACACTGGCGCTCGCTCCGTGTTTGAACATATTGATCAGCCCGCGAGCTGCTGATTCCACACTGAAAATAAAATTGTAACAATTAAGTATAATTTTCAGAAAATGGAAATTACCTTTTTTTTTTTTTTTTTTTTTTGCATATCCCTCGCACCCCGACTGACCCTGGGCCATCTCCGGTTTTGAGATGGCCCCCTCGGGTTTGGGAACCACGGTGTCCCCGTCTTGCCCCGGTTTGGGGGAGGGGCGCTAGTCGCCCCACCGTCCCGGCCTGCTTCTGCTGGGGTGACAGGTGGCCTCACCCGCCACCCCCAGGCCTGCGCTCATGGAGGACGGAGGTCGTTAAGCGACCTCCGGCGCCTGAGTTGCCTGCGACGCGCGGCGAGCAAGTTGCGGGCTCGGCGGACCGGGAGAGTTCTAAGTCTCTCCCGGGCGCGCTCCGCCACCTCCTTCGCGAGCATTACATGCTCGCAGAAGGATAGGGCGGCGGCCCACGCGCTCGCGCTCCGCACCATTGCCGCAATCATGCTGCCGAGCGAGAGGACTCCCACCCCGATGGCTGCCACGAGGTCACGCCTCGGCGCCTCCCACGCCGGGCAGTCCGCCAGCGTGTGCAGCCCTGAGTCCTCGCTCGCGTCGCAGTGATGACACTCAGGCGTTGGCTCCTTCCTGATCCGATGCAGGTGGTCCCCGAAGCACCCCTTCCCTGAGATCACCTGCGTCAGTCGGTAGGAGAGGCTTCCGTGTCGCCTCTCCAGCCAATCCTCCATGATGGGCCTTACCGCCGCTATTGCGGCGTGCCCTAATGGAAATTACCTCAAATTTGAAAATATTACATAATATCAAGTTATTATTCCATGATAACATGATAATTACTCTGTAAATCCCATGAATAAAAAATCCGTTCCCGCAGGGGGAACGCACAGGTAGATTTCGTGAAGCAATTAATATTATTTTATATAGAGAACTACGGACTTTAAAGAGTTTATTTTTTTTTTGTCGAAAACGGTAACTTTTAGCGAAAAACTTTTCAGACATTTATTTTAGACTTAAAAATGGCCTATCGATTAAAGATGTTTCCCACACCAAGAATGTTCACCGGTTAGAAGTTATGATTTTTTTCCCGAAAAATTTTGGTTTTTGCCCCCTCCACTTTTAGTTAAAGTTTTAATCTTATAGGTTCATAATTAAAAGTTGTTGGTATTCATGTATACTATGTGATAAAATTAGAACGGTTCGAATATCTTTCATGGAACGTGAAATTTTGAGGAAAAACTGATTTCACAAAAAGTGAGGCCCTACCGTCCCCTTAGGCCGGGTTCCACCCGTTCACGAACTTAAACTAAGTTTACACCCAAGCAATTTTTGACCGCAGTTTGAAAGCGATCGGGGTAAAAATGCAACCGTGAGAGTGCCGCAAATTTTGGGAAGTGGAACCATACATACATATGGTCCAGTGGTCATTTCGGACTCAGGGGGTCATAACTAGACCTCCTATGAAGATTTTTTTTTTAAATTCGACAGTATTCAAGAAACCAATAGGTAGATCGGTTGGATTGCACCAGTGAAAATTCGTTTAACCAAACATAGATTTTACGTTTTACTCAATAAAATTAATTTACACGTATAGTTAGTTTTCGGTGAAGTTATTATAACCGAGTTAAGAACTAAAATAGCCTCATGCTAGTAGATGCTTACCTTTGAAATTGATATTTTGCAAGACGCTCGACTAGCCTCTTCTCTCTAACTTCATCGAAAGATCCCATATTCCTTAAAGTAACAAGTGATGTATCAGTAAGTCCAAAACAAATCGTTAGGACGCGAACTTCTGACCTTTTGTAGTAGTCATCGGCCTAGAAATGACAAGAAGTAATTAGTTTTTGTTTGTTTATGAGGGGAGATCAACTGGGATCAGCGCAACATGTCTTTCTTATCCACAGATTCTTATCTGGTATCATATCTGCATCCACTCCTTGCCTTGCCCCTATCACGCAATCCATTAATCTTTTCTTATCACTGCACCTAAAGCCCTCTACATCACACAAACAACGTTTTAACGACATTGCTCTCATTCTTCTCATAATATATTCATACTATGATAGTCGCTCGATTCTCGGTTCATTATGTCCTTTCTCTATCTTTTGTTGTGCGATACCACACATCCACTTTACCATTCATATCTCCTCTACATGCAGTCGTCTTTCATCTGTCTGCACTGGTCTATACCTATACATATGTATGTAATATATATTATGTATGTAATACATATGTATTACATATGTATGTAAGTACATAAGTTTTAGATCCATTTTTCTCTTTTCATTCGTACAATTAGATTCTATACATTGTGTATTTATGTAAAAATAAGGAAAAGTATATAATTTATCTATTGCTATGACTTAGAATTTACAGAAAAAAATACTTACGCCAAGACAAGTACTTAAAGTTAGAACTGCGCCTTTGGTGGCGTTATAAATAGGAGTGTAAGGTAAAAGACGAAGAGCAGCAGTTGATGAGACGTTGATGATTGTTCCTCCTTTTCCGCCTTTGTCTTTACGCATCAAGTCCAAAGCTATCAAGCTGCCAGTTACTAGAGCAGTCTGGAAAATGTTAAACAAAATCAATAACTAATACAGCAAATACGTATGTATTTTATTTCATCGTTGCATTTGGAATTGAACTATGATTATAGTTTTAGGGATTATCTAAATATTATTAAACGAGCGGTATCTCGCTTTCAAAAATCGCATACCGCAAAATGTTTTGAATTTGTGCATCTGAGATTTTCGACTATATAAAAAGTCATGTTGCCATCAGCGCACGTGGTCCACTTTCCCTCAGCGCTTCTTCAACTTCAAATTAGAATGCTGAAGTTTGTGGTTGGAGGGATTACCAAATAAAACCAAATTTAAATACACAGTCTCTTGGTAAAAATATTTTCAATACATAAATAATTACTTGTTCTAACCGATTGACTGATCTAGTAAAGTCTAACCTAAACCGCTACAAGCACTGCTTGTAAACAAGTGTTTAAAAGCACTTGTATTTACTAAAATTATATGATTAAATCCAAATAACCGTTTGAGGTACGCTAGCAATGTGAACAGGCGTGTGGGAGAGGGGTCTAACCACAATTACGACTGACAACATCAGTCATATTGTAGCCTGGGATCACTACATCTTTAAAGTAATTAAGATATACTACGTAATGACTACAACACATATTATTATCAGAAGTCAGAGTGCGGCCTGCACCTTATGCTAAGGGATACCTTCTTGGCACCTTCTCTGTATCTATACTCACCACATTAGTTTCTATTTCCTATTTATAAGTTAGTAAACTGTCATTAAATATTCCAGCATTATTAATTACTACGTATTCGTTATTCTGATTGCTCAACACAGATTCGAAGTGAGTTTTTAATTGTTCTTCCTTGGTAACATCACATTCTACGAATTTAACTTTGCCATCGTCGTATTCTTCATTGAGATCATTTTGTAGTGTAACGCCATTTTGTACGTCGATGTCTAAATTGAAAATTTGCTGTAAAGTGACAGTTTCATAACTTATTTGTGTAGTTAAATTAACCACGTAACCTTTTTTGATTAATTCGTTTGTGAGATAATAGTATTTATTTTTCTTTATTGTGTGGTCCTTCGGTATATTTGTTTCCCACGGTACAGTAAGTTCCACTCAGACACAAAGGAATATGTCAGGTCTAGATGACGAAACCCCAACATATTACCTCTTGTTTTTGTGTTGTTCTTGTTTTATAACGTAAATTTGTCGAATATACATACATGATACGTAGTGTGTACGCAACTCGGTATGTATTTACTATGAGCGCGCAGATGAGTTAGTGTGACAAGGCGACAATATAAATACTTTTCCCACTTTCCCCATACAGGCGTTTTTATATTGTGGTTGAATTTAGACCATCGGGCGAACCTTGTCTGCTTAAATGTGTATTATAACACTCACAACTACCATAATACATGTATTGACTTATTGTTAATCGTCGATATTTAATTCATGTGTCAAATTTTCAACTTGAATAGAAGATAATTGGGTTGTAGTATCCAGTATCCACGGTTCGGCATTCAATGGCAAATTGTCAGCCAGGTTTTCAGTCACCTTACTTAATATACAGGTTGCAAATAAGGGTTCACGACCATTGGTCGAAATATTATTGATCGGCATTATAATTAGTCGACACATTTTTGGTCGACATGAGCTTAGGTCGACAATGACAATTAACCGACAAGTATATATTGATTATTAGGTTGATAGATATAGGGAGTGATAATAATAAGCTACAACATTATGTAGTGATAAATCATTAAACTTGTATTATAACTAGTAAATAGGAGCTCCTATTTCTAACCCTTCTAACCTTTATCTATCCGTGTCGGGGCGCGCAGTGTCCACGAGTTGTTGACTAGTAATCGTTGTCGTTCAATTGACTTTTCGACTAATTTTATGTCGACTAATTATCCCTGTCGTTCAATGGGGTTTTCGACCAATTGCATGTCGATGAATTGTCATGTCGACCAATTGTCGTTCGATGAAAAGTCTGGGTCCGGGAAATAATGACTTCCATGTAAACTAGACTAGCTGTTCGGAACAAAAAAAATTGGTATAGATTTTTGGATACTACTGTACACACCTTTGGCTCCATTTTTTGTAGCTGTCATAGCTTCAGAGTATATTAAATTTAATTTATACGAGTTTATATGTGATCATCACCTGACATTTAGAAAGTAGTGTAAGGGCGCCAAAATTATCAAACTATGGTGAGGCGTCCCGTACCTCTCCTCCGTTCACGCCTCACCCCCGAAGTGTGACACACTTTTGCAATATCTTTAAAAATAACTAAATAATGAGCTGCACACACTTAAAGTTTCAACCCTGTTTATGTGAACGTGGTATATGGGCAGAGGCAAATGAAATAAACAAACGGTCATATTTAAGTTCAAAATATTATAGGTCAATTTATTATGTAACAAACTCATTCAATTAAAAAAATAAGCTAAAATTGTAAGAGGCGAGGGTATTCGACGACTTTAGGTATTTCTATACTAATGCTCGCGAAGGAGATGGCGGAGCGCGCCCGGGAGAGATTTAGAACAGGCGCCGGAGGTCGCTAAACGACCTCCGTCCTCCATGAGCGCAGGCCTGGGGGTGACAGGTGAGGCCACCTGTCACCCCAGCAGAAGCAGGCCGGGACGGTGGGGCGACTAGCGCCCCTCCCCTAAACCGGGGCAAGACGGGGACACCGTGGTTCCCAAATCCGAGGGGGCCATCTCGCAAGTGGAGATGGCCCAGGGTCAGTCGGGGTGCGAGGGATATGCTCTATGGGCAACCTTACACTCCGGCGTCTGTAGACCCGAGACGCGTGCGGTTTTAGTCGGTTCAAGCCCGACATAACCGCCCCCGCTGGCCGGCGTGGGGGTATCCGAAGGGATTTCCGCACGAAAAAAAAAAAAAAGGTATTTCTAGCCTAGTAAAGTTGCCACTTTACTCCACACCCTTCCCCCTCAGAGACTCTCACCCTAATGTTGACATCCACTAGAAAAGTACGATGCAACCATTTGAATTAATTGCTATTAAACATACGTTATATCTAATATCTAAGTAACTACAGTGATTACTCTATTAGTTACATATTCGCTATTATAAACTAGTGTTATTCACAATTAGGTGTATAATGATCAACCGGAAAACGGTAGGTATCATGTAGCAGTCCTGATAACGGACCTGCGCACCTTCTTTTAAAGCTAACCTGATGATACCAATCCCATTAGAAGCCCCAGTGATCGAAACAATCTTGTCTATCCTTTCGAACACCATATATCTTCCTTTGTCACATGCGTCCACTAGCTCACAAGTAAAATTATTATCTGACTCATCATGCGTTTTTTATCGTGTAAGACTTCGATTTCATTATATTGTTACAACGATCATCGATATCTCGAAAAATACTGATCGAATCTTCTGGAAATTAAAACGCATTGTTAATGTTAAAGTACTCTATCGATCCGTTTAGAAAAATCCAGAAAAGTCAATACAAAATCACAAGCCTTTAATTACCTATACCTACTTTACCTACAAATCGCGATAACAAGGGCATTGAACTCTATCGTCGGCACGACTGTGTAGGTACTTGTTTTCTCGAACGCTCCAGTAAATACCTACTCTTCTCGAACGCTCTAGTTAAATAAATAACGTGCCTTATCTCTAGATGATTCCGGAACATTCTACCCTCTTTATTAAGAGCTATAAAAGGGCGTCCGGCTATCGACACGAGTCAGTTTATTTTCGAAAGCGAAAGCGAACACATCTTACCGAAGTGAACCAAGAGGGTTATACCTGCTACTTAAGCAACGACTGTGGACTACTATGAACTGCTGAGCGACTTGAACTGTTGAAGAGTACTGTGTGTGCTAGTTATTTAGTTGTCTAGTTTGTGGTGAGCGAATAAACCTCTTTGTTGTATAAACGGCATTTAATTTGTACCCCGCGCACGTAACAATATCGCAACAGTTCATGTTATCTATTAAGTAAAATTGATAATATAACATAATTTTACGCCTGTCTCCCCGAAGGGGTAGGTAGTGGTGTAATACACACTTACAATTCACCAGTTATGTTTAGGTCCCAATGTAATAGGGGGCGAGCCTATTTACACCTACCAGGTACATTACTAAGCGAGCGACCATTAGCATTTTGAATACACACATAACTACGAAAATTCAGGTATATGCATGCGGCTGGGGATCGAACTGGAGATTTCGTCTCGGCAGTCCGTTACGTAAGACACTGGGCTATTGCTGCTTAATTTTATTAAATTGATTTTATTGAAATAAATTGGTTATAATGAAATTGTTAGATATTCAACAAAACATGT
The DNA here is from genome assembly GCA_946251805.1 of Cybosia mesomella. Taxonomy (NCBI): domain Eukaryota; kingdom Metazoa; phylum Arthropoda; class Insecta; order Lepidoptera; family Erebidae; genus Cybosia; species Cybosia mesomella. The sequence goes on along the minus strand of OX276394.1, from coordinate 30,969,817 downwards.
AAAATTAGTAGATTATTGGCAAGTAGGTAGTGTACACTGTTTGGCATCTAAGAGGGAAGGAATCAAGTTTCTCTGTCAGCTTACTTATCCATACTATTATAAAATAGTGAATTTGTTGTGCCTGTATATTGAAGAAATTTAAAAAAAACTTGGGTTACGTTAAATGACCGACAAAATTTTTTTTTTTGAAATTCTTGTCTGTTTGTCTGTTTGCTCGGGATGGACCAATAAACTACCGATGTTGATGCAATTTCTTCTGTTAAAAAGGTCTTGGTCAGACTTGAAATCTGCCATATGTTTGGTTGCAAGATATGACCATAAAACGAAAACCGACCTCTGCGCGGGCGTAGCCACCGGCATCGGCTAGTTACAAATATAATTAGTGACCGAGAAGGACAAAATCGGCCTTAACCCAGCTCATTAACACTACTCGAAAAGATGAACAGAATAGTCTGTGATAAAAATAAAAGGTTATCTATGCATTCAAATCTACTGCGCAGATTGAAGTTTTTTCTTAGCTTTTTTGCTTATTTTTTGCAATTATAATTTATAATTATAATTTTTTTTTGCAAATTGCTTTGTTATTTCATTTCCTAGGTAAAGTCGTGTTCACACAGTCAAAGTTCCCTTTTACGACTTGCGCTGAGTCGACCCTTGATGTCATATAAAAGCAGTATAAAAGCAGCACTGAGGGTTCACACTATTGGATGTAGTACATATGTCCCGGCAATTTATTTTAGTGTGGTGAACCCCACATACCCGCTGCGATGTATGCGGTATGCGGATCTACCTTTTTATGGTTCCGTAGCAAAATGGCAAAAAACGGAACCCTTAAAGATTCGTCATGTCTGTCTTTCTGTCCGTCCGTATGTCACAGCCACTTTTTTCCGAAACTATAAGAACTATGCTGTTGAAACTTGATTGTATTCTGTGAACCGCATTAAGATTTTCACACAAAAATAGAAATAAAAACAATAAGTTTTGGGGGTTCCCCATGGCCATATTTAGAACTGAAACTCAATTTTTTTTTCCATCAAACCCGTGTATAATCCTCAAAACCTATCTATGGATAGGTCTTCAAAAATGATATTGAGGTTTCTTATAATTTTTTTTTCTAAACTGAATAGTTTGAGCGAGAGACACTTCCAAAGTGGTAAAATGTGTGTCCCCCCCCCCCTGCTGTAACTTCTAAAATAAGAGAATGATAAAACTAAAAAAATATATGATGTACAGTACCATCTAAACTTCCACCGAAAATTGGTTTGAACAAGATCTAATTAGTTGTTTTTTTTAATACGTCATAAATCGTAAACCGCCATTTACCTTTCATTCAATCAACTCAAATATAAAAATTTACTTGCTGCTTCGGAACCCTTCATGGGCGAATCGGACTCGCACTTGGCCGGTGTTTTTCTGTCGGATCGAAAAATAAAACAGAGTTTGCTTGGAAAAAATTGTTACAGGTTGCATCTGTGGAGGAACGGAGTGTGACATTCCTCCAACACAAAGGGAGGATCCTCCGACCAGGCAAGGTGATCAAGCCTGGCGGGCCGCGGCCCAACGGTTGTTGTTGGGATATTGTATATATGTTATACCAGAGCGCAAATTTCACTTTCGCGATTCAGGATTGGTAGTAACGTAGTAGTTTCGAAGTGGTTCAACTTGTTGGTGCTAGATGGCGCTGGGTATATGTGGTATCGCCACATATCCAAGGCGTTTACCTCGGATCCCGGGACCCGCCAACTCTTTCTCCTTTCTTTGGCCTGACCTATACGACTTTAACAGGCGCGACTGCCGTCTGACCTCTCCTCTGACCCCAAGAGGAAAGCTTGTACCAGAGCATCGGGTGGAGCAGAGAGGTTGGTTTGAGCCCCTTAGTTCTTGGTGGGGTCCCAGAAACACCCTGGGTCAAAATTGTTATATCATTGAATTCTAAAATATTTTGTAAATAAGCTTCTTGGCAAGCAATTGCGGAGTAATACTCAAATAGATGAACTGTGTAGCAGAGTTTATGCGGCTATACGTGTTGTGTCTATGCGGCTTTATAGGGAAATCAAACATTCTACAATCGGTCCAACAATCTACAATGTTAGAACAGTTCGTTTACTTTATTTAGTTTTTGGTTTAATATTATTGCGAATTATAAAATATCTACCTAGTCCTAGCTAGTTTGTAGTTGTAAATTGAGTTGTTGGCCTGATATCACTGGTGTAGCAAAGGTTAATTTAAATACAAGGTGGTCGTGTGCTAGGTAAAATAGAAATACACTAATGATCACAAATTAATTATTTTGCTTTAATATTGTATGGAATAGAGTCAGTGTTTCGAAGTATTAGTATAAAACTTATAAGCCAGCCTTATATATTTTATCCTGACGGCCTTGATGTTGAATAAATTTAATTATAAGTATAATTCTATATATAAGTATAGTATTCATTATAATTTAATGATATAAGTAATATCATTTTATTCATTGCTTAGGCGAAAATAGCGTAGTCAACATGTACGATCTTAAAGAAAAAACTGTGTTGATAACTGGTGCTGCAAACGGAATAGGAGCTGCAATTGCTATCGAAATATTAAAAGAAGGAGCTAAGGTATTCTTTTATATCCCATTTTTTGCTTAAATGTGAATTGAGAGCCAAGTTCAATATCAAAAATATACGCCGTTTTCGACTTCGCCGACAAAAGACTAGAGATCGATATGGGTGCCAAGATCTGTGTGGAAAATCCTAAAATTTCAGTTACAAGAACCTAAAACATTTTAAAATAAATTGATTTGACAATTTCAACTTGGTTGGACACGCCATCGCGTGTCTATATATGTAACTATTTGGATAGAACTATTGGGTGAAGGGGGCCTCATCACTACCTGCAAGCCGGCACACCTGCTGCTAGATAGACGAGGCTCTGGCATAGGCTTCCCTCTTCAGACGTTTCTATAAAAGCCGTACCATATGGAGGCGAAGGAATAAGCGGACCCTGGGCTCTGAGGTAAAAGTTTCGGATACAACCGGAAACAACGCAAAGATGATGATGGTTCGAATAGAAGTCGAGTCGAGTATAACTCGAAACTGTCGAAAGGTTATGCGATTTATTCGTTGGATTCAATGACTTCTTTGTATACCAGACAAGCAGTTCAGAACAAAAAGTGTGTCACACTTCGGAGGTGAGGCGGGAACGGGGGAGGGGTACAGGGCGCCTAATTATTGCGCCTTGAACTACTTCACAAATGTCAGGAGATGATCTCATATAAACGTATAAAATCGTATAAAATAAATTTCATATACCTACTCTGTGGCTATGACAGCAACAAAAAGTGGCGCTAAAAGTGTACAGCAGCGTCCAAAAATCTTTACGATTTCTGTAGATCCGAACAGCCAGTGTATGTATACAATATGTGTATGTATACTCATAGAAGTCATTGCTTGGATTAGTTACATTCATTAGGCATTAGGCATGCCATTCTCTTCATCTTGTATCCTATTGTATTCAAGGCTTCCACTTTGGAGCCCAGGGGCCGCTCTTCTATTTCTTCTTCACTGGATTGGTTTATATTTACTTTGTAACCAGAAATACTCACCTACGGTTACTCACCGGCTGACCCAGTCGGCTTGCTACCAGCAAGAACTCAATAATCCCAGGGCGCCTTTTCACAGAGATAATAAATACAAAAAATTAGAAAATACTAATTAAATTTGTGCATTTCAATTGCTACCTTCAATGAAACAAATTAGGGGTTTCATACATATAATAACCAATAGATTTCCTACACATGGAAGCAACACACAACATAATAGTATATATATATATATATCATATAAATTCTTAATTCATAACATATAAATTGCAGTTATAAGTCCTTTGTTGGGCTCTCTTGAAGTATCTGACAATAAAAGCAGTCTTGATCTCTCAGATCGGCCAAGATGCTGGTCTGAGATTTAATATAATATTTGTTAGGAGAAGGTTATTCCCAAATTACTACACTCCTAAGCTCCCTTTCGGAGCGGCAAGATGCTGGGCTGAGGTCTTATGACAAATCTATAAAATTAAGGTTATGTCAACAAAAAAAAGAATCAAAAAATCAATACGTGACCTTGTGGCCAACGGTGAGCTGGGCAGGTCTTGGGTGCGATCTGTGAACCTTCGGTTTTAGCGCAACAGAATCTGGCCTCTTCTTGATAAGGTTCACGTCTCCAGCCTTTCTGATTTTCAGGTGTTTTCAGATGTCGAAGTATAGGTACGCAATGCCCAGAATCAGGGTGACGATCAGCTCTCATTACTTGATACTCTCTTTAACCAAGAATTAGTTTCACAGTAATTATCTCAGCAAAATAGACAGACCAAACTCAACAACTCAACAGATAACAGATCAAAAAGTCCTGATTCACGCCCGCGGCCTGTATTTATCACCGACCCGAAGGAATACTCTCGAAAACCACAACATGGCACTTCCGGGAACTTATTTATTACTAGAATGATCGAGCAATCCGTCAATATCGGAACTCATCTGACATTTCTGTAAACACAATAATAATATCCCTACAAAAAAATGTAAATAAACTATTTCGGCCATTTCTAGAATAATTAAGTGTAGCGGCAGACTACTGGCGCTATCTTGTGTGCAAAAGCGAAAACCAAGAGACCTGACCGATAACACGATTGTATAGGGTTCCATGACGAATCAATAGATGTTGCTAAGATTCATAAAAAATGTTACAACTTTTACTAGAGTGACACTGGTATACATTATATAGGTGAACTAGATTTGTAGTGGAGTAAATGGAGAATTAGATTTAATAAGTTACAATAAAACCCTCTGAAAAACGGAAAGTGGATACAGTCACTTTTTTTTTTTTTTTTTTATCGTGCGGAAATCCCTTCGGATACCCCCCCGCCGGCCAGCGGGGGCGGTTATGTCGGGCTTGCACCGACTAAAACCGCACGCCGTCTCGGGTCTTCAGACGCCGGGGTGTAAGGTTACCCATAGAGCATATCCCTCGCACCCCGGCTGACCCTGGGCCATCTCACCACTAACAGCATCGCTCATCCTGTCTCCTCTGAAAGCAGAGGAGTACGGAGAGCGATGTGTTCCCGCCACGTTGGGTATTTTATTTTGTCTAACTGCACGAAAAAAAAGTGCTAAACATGGGTTAAAGTTCAATAAGACAAGATTATTTAGAGTCTCCTATGACTTGAATAAAGTAATAGGTATATTTTATACTTGTTACTGAAAAATGCTGATCACGGAAAATCGCTAAATTCCAAAATAAAAGCTTGGATTATTAACTGTATCAATGTGCAAGGATTATATCAAGTTTCCGCACGTTAAAAAAAACGTTACCTATATCAAAAGCTTTTTACGAATACTAGCTGATGCCAACGAGTCAATCCACGTGAAATTCTGATCGCGTTTACTTAGGAGTTTAAAAATAGCCTACGACCTATTCTCAGTCCTTTACACATAAAATTCAAAGGAATCGGTCAAACCGTTGCGGAGGAGTTCGATAACAAAAATATGACACGAGATTTTCATATAGGTTTAAGCTTTTTTATTTAATAAAAAAAAATAGTTCTCAAGTGAACACTGATTTACAGCATGTGCGGATACTGGATATTGACGAAAACGCTGGAATTCCATTTCAAAATGAGCTAAACAATAAATTTGGAAAAAATAAAGTGTCGTTCGTCAAATGTGATGTGACCAATGATGAATGCTTTTTTAAAGCTATTGAGGATACAAAAGAAGAACAAGGTTATTTAGACTTGATGATTAACAATGCTGGTGTAGGGTATGAGGAAAATTACGCTGCAATAAGAAAGCTAATTGAAATCAACTACGTAAGTAAACCACTTCATATTAGTCCATGGTCTGTGAGTGCTACTACTCATTACGTGATTAACTGTCTCCTTGAATTTATTGTTTTACTTTATTTTAAATACATTCTAGTTTGACCACATTCCTGCAGGTTGTTATCGAATTGGTGACGTAATTTTAAAACAACTCAAATAATTTTAAAACTCTATTTAAACAAACCCATATGATCAGACCACAATGTTGACCACGAAACCAATGTTCTTCATGTATTTAAAATACACAAGACTATGGGAAAGATGAGGGAAGCTTGTGGGAAGCTCACAAAAGATGACTGGGTGAAGGTGGTGGACAAAACAAAGAACCTTTCTCTGGAACACTTTAACCGAGACGTTAGACTTGAAACGATGAAATTGATAATACATATAATAATACATGAAGGCGAAAATTATGATAAAGGCAGCACTTCCTCAAGCAAAGATTAATGCAACCTTATACTAGAATGTATTTCCTATTCTTATATGTTTACAATGTGATAAAAAGTCTTTAACACATACATTATGCTCCTTTCTAATGTATAATTTACAGATAGCTTTAGTCAATGGAACTTTAAAGGCAAAGGAAATAATGGATATAAGCAAGGGTGGGAGCGGCGGTACAGTGATTAATATCTCTGCAGTTGCTGGATTATTACCGGTAGCACGACCGATTTTCACTTATAGCTCTAGTAAGAGTGCTGTTCTGCAGTTCACCGAATGTATTGGTGTAAGTATCGCGATGTTGTTACTTCTTCGTTAGAATGGTACAGCCATAAACGAACAGATATTTAATACTTGATTAATGACTAAAATAGTGCACCTACACTTTCACGTCACGTATAGACCACTTGGTATGTAACTTACCTAAATATATGCGCTGATTCTAATAGAAAATCTTACATGAGTAAAGGAATACTAGGAGATTCTTTGCTCTCAGCTCTCTTTAGCTTAAATGCGGTGCTATACAATTGCGATCTATAAAGTACTGTCTTGCCATTCATTAATTCAATTACACGTATATGTATATTTCGCTGTGATTGAAGTTAAGTTGTTTTTAGAGGTTTATTCTATCGTTTCTAACAATATAGTGTACTAAGTTAGCGTTTGCCCACGGCTTCGCCCACGTTAAATTCTGTTCCCGTACCCACTTCGCATGGGAACTTATTCCAAGGATAAAAAGTAACCAATATGTTATTCTATTCTATAATCTATTCCTGTACATGTTCAGCCATTAGAGCATGATTAAGTAACAAACACACAAATATCTTCACAATCTTTTACATTTATAATATTGGTAGGAAGTAGGATAATAGGATTCTGGGTAAAAAAGTATAATACGTGTAGTATCATACTTTTTTACCCAGAATCCACATATACAATCTTTTATAATTTTTCAGGACGAATCATTTTTCAACAATACTGGTGTTAGGGTAATAGCCTTATGTTTTGGTGTTACAGACACAGCAATTTTTAATTCATTGAACACTTTTGGAGGTGAAAACCAGCCTTTAATTGATGATATTATTAGTAGCCAGGAAAAGCAGAGGTAAAGTGTGACTTGAACATTTATTCGAATAAACATCGAGTACCGATTTTATCTTCACATAATAATTATTAGTCCTGTCTGACTGATTCATAATAGACTTCGTTTCCTCTTTATTAGTGGATTTTGCAGCAGAAACGCCACAAACTTCGCTGGTGCTAAGTAGAATATAATAAATATTTTTTAAATATTAATGGTGGGATATTTATGAAATAGTAACATTGTGGATTCGTGATTTTGATTAAACAAACACTTCGTCGGGTACTATTCATAGTCATGATCAGGAGCACATAAAAAGTAAGTACAGTATTAAACGCATAATATTATTCTTACAGTGTTGAATATGCTGCTAAGGGCGTAATCGACGCTTATAAAAAAGGAAAAACTGCTAGTACTTGGTTAATAATGAATGGCAAGCCTGCTTTAGACATATCTGATGATAGAAAACATTGTCACGAAGAAATGGCTAAGGTGCTGAGTTCCCAGTCCAAAAGTGTATAATCTAAAACATGATTAATTACCATTAACCATTTACATGTTTACAAATATATGAACATGAATAAAAATGGTGTTATGTTTATCCCTTACTTGGAAACCTTACTTGAAAGTGCAAGCTTTGAATGCTACCGGGATTGCCGCCGTGATGATGGCATTGGCCTTTTTTACAATGGAATACACATGTAAGCACATGGAATACATGTAGCAGTATTTGATGTATAAGTGGTTTCATAATCCCCAGAGGACTAAATTAATATACATTAAGTTTTCTTTTTCTTTTTTTTAGCAGAACATTATTAGTAACTTAAATTACCCCTAATATATATTACTCTAAACCCTTCCAGTAAGGCTAAAATACTTGTGTAAGGAGTGGATTCACGTCGGTAGCGTACCTAATGACCAGGATTGGAACCAGTTTCACGATCGAGAGGGCCTTCCTTAAACCCTATAGAAGATTGAAGGGTGATCAATAAATTGAATCTGTGAAGCTACTTTTGTCGTTGATTGTACATACTATGTATTTACTAAGGTATTGTGTGCTTGCAACAGTAATTTATTACTTTACTCTCTGCAGTAGTCACTTGTCATCAGATGAGTTGGGTGACGTTTGGTACGTATTATATAATATAACCATCATAAATACATTGAGCGTATTATATTTTATTTTGTCGTAACAAAAGATAGGTTTCAAAGTTTTCATCAAACGTCGCTTTTCTCTTCTAACTTGAATAATCATCATCATTACACTTTAAGTGCCAACTGTCCCCTGTCTCCTGTTCTTTCTCTTGATTTCAGTCATCTTGTTTTAAAATCAATTCCCGGTGACATTATTGTATATCATAGAACGCGGAAGTTTAAAAGTTAGTACCTTAGCTTTTATGAGAGCAATTGACACGGGAAGAAAGCCTGTGCCAGAATTTCGTCCGTTAAGCAAGAGGTATACCGGTAAGCAGGTGAGGTTAACTTGGTCACGAAGATCTTGGTGGGGTTAAAGAACACGTTATGCTTGATGAAGTCTGCCGCGTGTGAACACGAGCAAAACGGAACCAACTATTACTTGCGATTTGATAAACTACAGATACTTGCTATAGTTTTTTTTTTACCACTAAGGTGGCAGACAAGCACATGGCCCACCTGATGGGAAGTGGTTATCGTGGCCTATGGACGTGTGCAACACCAGTGGCGTCACACTCGCGCTGCCGACCCTGTAAAGGAAAGGGGATGGGAAAAGGGTTTGGGAGGGGAAGGGAAAGGAGGTTGGGAGGGGATGGGAAAGGAGTTTGGGCTCCGGCACTCTCACTCACCAAACGGAACGCAACAGTTCAAAAACTGTTACTTGGCGTCGATATTCTGTGAACATTGATTCCTACCAAGGATTATACGTGAGGCTTTTGAAATTTAAAAAAATACCCTAATGTGAATCAAGAGAATGGTTGGGCTGCATCACCAGCTTGGGATCGAATTATTTACATAATCAAATTCAAGAAAAAGCAAAACACGGCAATGCTTCAATACAGTTAAGCTCATTCTGCGTAAATATCTAGGCAGTGACACCAAAAATTAAGCAACTAAAAATATATCTCTGTTCAATATAGAACATAACAGTTTTTCTATCATGTAATTGTGTAGTGTTTAATAATTTGAGATAGCCACACTTAATGGTCTTAGAATTTTTTTAAGTATGGCAACATTGTTTTTTTCCTCTTTGATTTTCTTGTAATGTGCAGTTTTTACTGAAATTCAATAAATCTATATGAATCTAATTGATACAATTTTTCCAGCGCAGTTTCATTAACAATCTCTTTATTGTACACCAAGAATATTTTAAGATAACTTACACTTCAAACTATTAGACAACCACCACCTCTCCTCCTTAAGTCTCTCCGTGACTTGGGTTGGGCGGTCTTGGGTGACATTGTGCTTGCTACAAGTGCTCGTCTATTCCAAAAGAGATATTACGGATAATATTGTGTTTTTGAAGTATTTTAGTGCTATTGTATTGTTTCTGTGTGCTTAGTTTACATATGTTTTCTGGGTAAGTACTAAAATTAACTCTTACCATAGGGATGGATAACCATCCACCCGATCCTGGAGGGGGTGAAGATCGACTGAGGATGAGCTACCTCAATCGTACTCCCAGTTCTTCAACCAAAAAGCGCCCTAACTATGCACAGGGAGATTCTGGTGCAGCCAAAAAAATTACAATAGACCCAACTGAGTCTTTCCCTTCAGTTCAATCTACTTATATTCACCCAGATCATGCTGATAAGCCTGCTATATATTCAGACTCAGACTCAGGCCCCTTTTTAGTGCATGTCACAAGAGACGCCGGAGATTCCTCCTCAGGAACAGTTTTCCGCTCAATTAAATTCGGACACTTCCTTTCCGTAATAACATTAAGAACATCGTACCTGGAGGCGTAAAGCGAGTTGGCCGAAACCGAGTTTCCATCGAGTTCAAATCTGCCACTGACGCGAATAGTTTTTTAACTCATCCGGCTTTATCTAGGGCTGAGTATGACAAGACAATTCCCTCATTTGCGTGTTCCCGTATGGGAATTATAAGGCAGGTTCCTGTGGAATGGACCTTGGAGGAAGTGGGCCAGTCCATAGAGGTTCCACCGGGCTTTGGTACACTACTGAAAGCCAGGAGGTTAAACCGGAGAATCACAAATGACAATAACACCCCCTCATATGTGCCAACTCAAACTATTGTAAGTACTTTCACGGCCCAAAAATTACCACCTCACGTATATTGTTTTTATAACTCCTTCCCAGTGGAAACTTACGTCCTTCCAACAATCCAATGTTTCAAGTGCTGTAGATTTGGACATGTCATCTCCCAATGCCGATCTTCCCCAAGATGCTTCTTGTGTAGCCAAGCCCATGAGGGTTCAACTTGCTCAACCCAAGCTCCCACATGCCTATTCTGTTTTGGGCCCCATTCTGCTAAAGACTCTTCATGCCTTGAACATTCTCGTGTCCATCCCCCCTCACAGTGACTTATTTCATATTGTTGGTGTTAGAACAGTGAACATTTCTTTTCTTTTTGTGTACATTCCATACCCTAATTCTTCCATCCTTTCGGACCTTATTAACATCATAACTTCTATCTCTCCTCCTATAGTCATTCTGGGTGATTTCAACATCCACCATACTTCTTGGGGATCATATCAATGCGATGACTTGTCTTCTTCATTTCTTGATTATTTCGATTCGGTGAACCTCTGCATTCTCAATGATGGCAGTGCCACTCGCAGACCGACTTTGTTACATCCTGGCCCTTCTGCCGTTGATCTGACCCTGTGTTCTCCTTCTCTTTCTTCATGTCTTTTATGGCAGGTCATAAGTAACTCCCACGGGAGCGATCACTTCCCCATTTTCATCTCTACGCTTACCAGCCAAATTCAAAAGCATACATTTAATCCACTTCTAAAATACAACCTCTCAAGAGTTGATTGGGAGGTATATTCTAATTGGCTTGATCAAGAAATAGAGCTATTACCAACTCCTGACCCTGCTAACTACCATTCTGTGTATTCTCAATTCAGAAAATGCTCTTCTGATTGCTGCGGACAAGTCATTCTCAGTTAAGAAGTCTCCCAGGAATAACCTACCTTCCTTGCCATGGTGGGATCAATCCTGTTCAGCTGCATGCAGGAAGAGAAAGGATGCTGAAAAAGCATATATGAGAGAAATGTCCCGGTCAAATTACTTAACCTATCAAAAGGTGGTTGCTGAAACAGTCAGACTCCTCTCTCAGAAGAAACGTGATGGTTGGCTCAGGTTTTGCGAGAACCTATCCCCTCGCACTCGCTCATCCTTGGTATGGAAAAATATTAGAAAGTTTAAATACTCTATGTCATCTAACCACATTACTTCAAATGACTCTGTCTGGATCCAGGAGTTCGCGCAGAAATTGGCTCCTCCATCTGTTCCTACCTCCTCGGAGTGTTCTGTTCACCACTCCTCTCCCCATCTCAGAAATCGCTTTGATGCCCCTTTCTCTCTTAATGAGCTCCTAGCAGTTTTGGAACCACTTAAAGATTCCTCACCAGGGGTAGATGGCATCCCTACTCCTTCATTGTTAAGAGTAGCCTATCTTCTAAAAATTTTTTCTTAAGCATTCTTAATCTAATTTTTGGCTCAGGTATTTCTCCAGAAGAGTGGAAATCCCAAATTGTTCTCCCAATTTTAAAACCTAGCAAACCTAGCGATGATGCCTCAAGTTATCAGCCCATTGCTCTTTCTTGTACAATGGCTAACATATTGAAACACCTTATTAAAAACCGATTGGAATGGTTCGTGGAGAGTCAGGGTCTTCTTTCTAAAACCCAGTTTGGGTTTCGCAGGGGTTTGGGCACTACCGATAGTCTTTCCATCTTTACTACTGATGTCCGGATAGCTATGTCCAAAAATAGTTTCTGTGTGGGTTTGTTTTTGGACATAGCGTCCGCATATGACAATGTTCTTCTTAAGCAACTTTTGCCTGAGCACAGGCAAAAGTTGCTTAAGCTGAGTGTTCCAGAGAAGATTGTAAACTTTGCATCAAATTTCCTCGCTGGGAGGAACATACTAATTAAGTACCAAAATTCTATCCTCCCCCCTAGAATCATTTGGAAAGGTCTCCCACAGGGCTCTGTCCTAAGCCCCCTTCTGTACAGCATATACACAGCTGACTTAGATCTCTCCGTAACTTCCTTCTGTAACATCCTGCAATATGCAGATGATCTTGCTCTGTATGTATCCATGGAGAAAATGTCGGCTGCGGTGTCAAAACTAAATTCTGCGATTTACTACCTTCACATTTGGCTTGCGGATCATGGACTATCTCTATCAATCTCGAAAAGCACGGTTGTTGTCTTCAGCCGTTGCCGATCCATTCCCGATTGTGTGATCGCTTGTGAAGACCAAATCTTTCCTGTTAAAGATAATGTTAAATTTTTAGGTATGATTTTAGTCACTAAGTTATCTGGGACAGATCATATTAAGTATACCGTTGAGAAGTGTGAAAAAAAATTAAATATCATAATGTCCATGGGTGGAGTCTGGTGGGGAGCTCATCCCTATTGCCAGAAACTGATGTATAATGCTCTGATTAGTAGTCATCTGGATTATGGATCATTTCTTCTTGAACCCTGTAACAAAGTATCCCTTAATTTGCTAGACAGGATCCAGTCAAAATGCCCCGTATAATTTTGGGAGCCATGAAGTCCTCCCCAATAAATGCTCTACAATTAGAGTGTGTGGGTCCTCCTCTGTTCTTGAGGAGGCAATACCTCTCCGATAGATACCTGTATAAGACCACCCAATTTGCCTTCCACCCTTTGATGCCTAAGCTACATTCCCTGTCAGAATATGTTTCATCTGGTGGATATTGGACACATAGAGATCATCCCCGTTTATTCAATTCATTTGTGAATTATGTTCGCCTACCTTTCCCCTGTTTCCAATCCAAATTTAATCCTTTCTTGGAAATCCCATATGAGTCAATAATTTTCTCACCTGATATCATTATAAACTCTGGCATTAGTAAACATTCGGTGGATGCCGAAAGGATTCTTCAACACCTAATCAGCCAAAAATGGCAAGATTCTATAGCCATATACAGAGACTCCTCCAAGTTGTCGGATAGCTCCTGTGTTAGATCTGCTCGTTGGATCCCCCAATATGGCATCATATTATCTTTTAAATCCCTCAATATTAACACCATTTTTACTGGAGAAGCTATTGCCATTCTGGAGGCATTGCTATATATAGAGACTCACAGTATCAGCAAATCAATCATTTTTACAGATTCCAAGAGACCAGTTAAGATCCTTCTCACAGGACTTTCTCTCGCTAAAGCTTGCATATCATCGCAGTGGAATGTGCATTGGACCGAGTTCAGCTCGACTAAGGGATATCATTATGCTTCAATCCAAAATGGTATACCTTGTAAACCTTGATTTTTTAAATTCCGCAAAGCTTCTAAGAGAGCAACCTCTGTTATTTGCTGGCCATGCCTGTACCAATGTTTTTCTATCCAAGATACGGATAAGGGATAGCTCCCTGTGTGAGTGCGGTATGGACGAAGAAACACCTGACCACATTTTCTTTTCATGTACTAGGTTAAACGGATCCCTGTATGATCTCCTACCCTCAAACGATATCCCCCTTCCTGCCAACCTTAACACCCTCCTGACTTATGTCAATTCCCCACTCATTTATATTTTATGCTACTTTATAGATCTTAACAATATTAACCTGTAAAACTGTGTTCGTTCGCTCTACCACATAACACTGTGTTTGCTTTAATGTTGTCTCTTTTTTTTAGGTACTTCAACACACTATAAACCTTTTGGCCACCTTTCAAAATCAACTGTTTGAATATAATATTTTTACACTTGTACTCTCACACGTTATTTCGATCAGTATAAAAAAAGAGTTGTTGGCGGAATCGTTGGGATCGCCATAGAACAAAAAAAAAAGTCTTTCCGTGACCCTAGCTACTGAAAAGCAACCGAAACATGCGGATCAGTTTAAATAATAAAATAACACAAAGAAATCGCTATAAAATCCACTAAAGATATTTAGAAAGAATAAAATAAAAAATTTTTTTTGTTCATTTTGAAGGCGAACACAGTGAGATCAATATTTGTAGCCTTATGGAGAAAAGTATGTTGATAACTGGTACTGCGAACGAAAAAGGCAAATTGCTACCGAAGTGTTAAAAGAAGCTAAGGTATTTGTTTCTTTTTACTTTATGTTTTTTTTTAATCTTTGATCTGATTTTGAATGAAAGGAGTAACAAGTAGAAATTGTGTCGTTTCACATACTGACATAAGTTCTACACATCATATCATAGACTATGGGTCAAGCCAACCTATAAATTTACTAGTGGTAAACTGAAACCGCGAGCTGAGTTAGCTATGAGCTTAGTTGACCAGCGAGTGAAATAACTGGTAGGTATAATAACATTACGCCTATATACTTTTTACATAATTAATAAATAGTAGATAGTTACACAAGGGTTGAAAGTCAGCCATTTCACCCGAGATATTTCTGGCGCTCGAACGAAGCGAGAGCGCAAATAGCTCAAGGGTGAAATGGTGACATTCACCCGAGGTAAACACTCTACTTTTCATTTCGACTATGTGAGGAAATTAAAATATTACACACACATTTAATGAGACAGGCATATTGATTATCAGTTAAAATGTAAAGTAAAATTAGAACAAATTGAAAATAGATAATTAACAACAACTTTTGCCTGTTTTTAAATCTCATTGGGAGGTAAATTAATATCCATATCACACTTCAATTAACACAAGGTATTATAATTTATATTGAATCTCGTTTTCCCGTTAATTCTTTAGCGAACTTAAATGTTTTTTTTAATACTGAAAAAAAAAGTTATAATTCACGTACATACTGCCACATTAGAAAAGTTTTGAAAATCGAATCTATTGGTTACATTGTAATCGAGTTGGTCACGAGATGTGCATTTAGGCGGCCACGTAAAAAAGCATCATGATATCAAGGCATTATGACGTAATTAAATTATCATAGACTCCAAGGCAAAACTTAAAATTAAAAAAAAAATTACTTTCCACCCTAGGGATGAAATAAGCTACTTTTCCACCCGGCTACTCGTTAACTGAACTTGATATGTTTTTTTATAGCACCTAAGTGGCAGACAAGCACATGGCCCACCTAATGGGAAGTGATTACCGTGGCCTATGGACGTGTGCAACACCAAGGACGTGACGCTCGCGCTAACGACGCTGCAAAAACCTTCTAATGCCCTTCTTGAAGAACCCCATTTTGTAGTCGCTTGGGTAAACCACATCAGGGAGATCATTCCACAGTTTAAGCGTGCGCGGAATGAAATTTCTTTCATACCTCACTGAGCGCACCGTTGCCGGCTGCAATGTTTGAGGATGAATTCCTTGACGAGCGGTGCGATGATAGAATCTGTCCGTGGGCATCATGTTGAACAATTCTTCTGTACACATACCAATGTATAGGCGGTAGAACACGCACAGAGAGGCAAAATCTCTCCTATTACTGAGAGGTTCCACACTGCATGAAAGTATGGGATTGTCGACGCACCGAGTCGAACAGGTCAAGTTGGTATGAAGGTGCCCCAGCAAAAAGTACGACGGTGAAGGATTTTATCACGTTATATTCCATTTACTTAATAACTAATTCCCTACTTTGGTTATATGAGGTCAAACGAAGTCCCCACAGTCCCCAGTAAACCTGCATACCGGTACATCTACTGATTAACGGCCGAGAATCTGGCACAGGTTTTCCTCTCAAGGTTGGGAGGTCATTAAAGCCGCATAAGTCAAATCTGAATATGAAGGAGGAGTAAGTGGACTCTTGGCTTCGAGGTGAAAGTCTCGGATGCAACCGGGAACCACACTTAGTATCGCAATTTCGGCTCAGGCCTGGGCTCAAGGCATTAGAATAAATAGATTCATCAACGCAGCAGCTGGGGTTACAAACTTGAAACGCAGGGGTTGCCCATAAAGCATATCTCTCGCACCCAGACTGACCCTGGGCCATCTCCGAGTTTCGAGATGGCCCCCTCGGGTTTGGTAACCACGGTGTCCCCGTCTTGCCCCGGTTTCGGGAAGGGGCGCTAGTTGCCCCGCCGTACCGGCCTGCTTCTGCTGGAGTGACAGGCAGCCTCAACTGCCACCCCCAGTCCTGCGCTCATGGAGGACAGAGGTCGTTAAGCGTGGCAGATGATGCCTTTTATGTTTTAAGGATCTTCTAAGAGGTGTGAAAAGTTCACCCCTAAGGGATCTAAGGAACAAACGGATTAACGAACTCGCGTCATCGTCACCGAGACGATATCGTCCCCGAGACGCTTTCGTCACTGAGACGTTTTTGCATATTTAAGTATATGAAGAATAGAAATGACGTCAATCGTCATTAATACTTTTGTCACAGAATATATATACTACTTACTTATTTATTCATGTACTTTTGTTATACAACATGTCTTTTTCTGTCAGCTTGAAATAGAAAATTTTAAGACCGAAAAAATCGCTTACAATATTTTCAAATTCAATACAATACATTGGGTGTGTGGCAATAATTGAATTCATAAAAATTTATTGACAGCTTAAAGATGGTCATTCATTTGTTCCTCACCCCCGAAGTGTGACACACTTTTGCAATATTTTTAAAAATAACTAAATAATGAGCTGCACACACTTAAAGTTTCAACCCTGTTTATGTTAACTTGGTATTTGGGCAGAGGCAAATGAAATAAACGAACGGTCATATATTTAAGTTCAAAATATTATAGGTCAATTTATTATGTAACAAACTCATTCAATTAAAAAAATAAGCTAAAATTGTAAGAGGCGAGGGTATTCGACGACTTTAGGTATTTCTATACTAATGCTCGCGAAGGAGATGGCGGAGCGCGCCCGGGAGAGATTTAGAACTCTCCCGGCCCGCCGAGCCCGCAACTTGCGCGTCGCAGGCGACTCAGGCGCCGGAGGTCGCTTAACGACCTCCGTCCTCCATGAGCGCAGGCCTGGGGGTGACAGGTGAGGCCGCCTGTAACCCCAGCAGAAGCAGGCCGGGACGGTGGGGCGACTAGCGCCCCTCCCCCAAACCGGGGCAAGACGGGGACACTGTGGTTCCCAAACCCGAGGGGGCCATCTCGTAACCGGATATGGCCCAGGGTCAGTCGGGGTGCGAGGGATATCCTCTATGGGCAACCTTACACCCCGGCGTCTGTAGACCCGAGACGGCGTGCGGTTTTAGTCGGTTCAAGCCCGACATAACCGCCCCCGCTGGCACGCGGGGGGGTATCCGAAGGGATTTCCGCACGAAGAAAAAAAAAATGGTATTTCTATACTAGTAAAGTTGCCACTTAACACCACACCCTTCCCCCTCAGAGACCCTCACCTTAATGTTAACATCCACTAGAAAAGTACGATGCAACCATTTTAATTAATTGCTATTAAACATACGTTATATCTAATATCTAAGTAACTACATTGGTTACTCTATGAGTTACATATTCGCTATTATAATTAGTGTTATTCACAATTAGGTGTATAATGATCAACCGGAAAACGGTAGGTGTTATGTAGCAGTCCTGATAACGGACCTGCGCACCTTCTTTTAAAGCTAACCTGATGATACCAATCCCATTAGAAGCCCCAGTGATCGAAACAATCTTGTCTATCCATTCGAATACCATATATCTTTCTTTATAACATGCGTCCACTAGCTCACAAGTTACATTTTTATCAGGCTCATCATACGTTTTTATCGTGTAAAACTTCGATTTCATTATATAACAGTTCATATTTATATTTTATATTTTATTTATTTATTTCTCTCACAATGGGTATACAAGTATGATAGGATACTTAGGTCTGATCATAACTGATATTACTTATAACATAAAACGCATTGTAAGAGCTGGTGCCTATTATGGGTCTAAAAGACCTGTGTTACAAGTCACCAGGCCCCACGTTGCAGTTGCGGATAGCATGACATAATTAAATACACTTATTTATGCAATTATAACAATAAGTAAGAGAGAGCAAGCAGGTAAAATAAAATACGCTTAGAAAAGGTACAATAATAAAAATGGTTAAAATAAAATAAAATAAAAATAAAAAAATATTCATGTTCATGTTATCTATTAAGTAAAATTGATAACATGATGACTTATATTTATCCTTTATTACTATTCTCTCTGTATCTCAGTTTCCTGTATAGTTTTCTGTATTGTCTGTGTATCGTGGCTTCTAAATATATGTATGCCAACCTGAGAGTGTTCTTTTCATTGGAGATCAGCTGACCCATGCACCACCTAGAACCTCTGTAACAAGGCGCCCTGGGATTAAGACCTCATCTGCTCACCTGGTCTAGCCGGTGAGTACCCAGTACAGGAAAATTGGTTACAAAATAAAAATGGTAACTTAACATAATTTCACGCCTGTCTCCCCGAAGGGGTAGGCAGCGGTGTAATACTCACCTACAATTCGCTAGTTATGTTTAGGTCCCAATGTAATAGGGGGAGCCTATTTACATCTACCAGGTACATTACTAAGCGAGCGATCATTAACATTTTGAATACACACATAACTACGAAAATTCAGGTATATGCAAGCGACTGGGGATCGAACTGGAGATTTCGTGTCGGCAGTCCGTTACGTAAGACACTGGGCTATTGCCGCTTAATTGATTTTATTGAATTAAATTGATTATAATGAAATTGTTAGATATTCAACAAAACATGTAAAATTAGTAGATTATTGGGAAGTAGGTAGTGTACACTGTTTGGCATCTAAGAGGGAAGGAATCAAGTTTCTCTGTCAGCTTACTAATATCCATACTATTATAAAATTGTGAATTGGTTGTGCCTGCATATTGAAGATATTTAAAAGAAACTTGGGTTACGTTAAATGACCGACACAAAATTTTTTTTTTTTGGAATTCTTGTCTGTTTGTCTGTTTGCTCGGGATGGACCAATAAACTACCGATTTTGATGCAATTTCTTCTGTTAAAAAGGTCTTGGTCAGACTTGAAATCTGCCATATGTTTGGTTGCAAGATATGACCATAAAACGAAAACCGACCTCTGCGCGGGCAGAGCCGCGGGCATCGGCTAGTTACAAATATAATTAGTGACCGAGAAGGATTAAAACGGCCTTAACCCAGCTCATTAGCACTACTCGAAAAGATGAACAGAATATTCTGTGATAAAAATAAAAGGTTATCTATGCATTCAAATCTACTGCGTATTGAAGATTTTTCTGAGCTTCTTTGCTTATTTTTTGCAATTCAAATTGCTTTGTTATTTCATTTAATAGGTAAAGTCGTGTTCATACAGTCATACATTACTATGTAAACTTCCACCGAAAATTGGTTTGAACGAGATCTAATGTAGTTTTTTTTTAATACGTCATAAATCGTAAATCGCAATTTACCTTTCATTTAATCAACTCAAATATTATAAAAATTTTACTTGCTGCTTCGGAACCCTTCATGGGCGAGTCCGACTCGCAATTGGCCGGTGTTATTCTGTTGGATCGAAAAAAAAAACAATGTTTGCTTGGAAAAAATTGTTACAGGTTGTAGATATATAAGGCGTTTACCTCGGAGCCCGGGACCTGCCAACACTTTTCCCTCTCTTTGGCCTGACCTATACGACTTTAACAGGCGCGACTACCGTCTGACCTCTCCTCTGACCCCAAGAGGAAAGCTTGTACCAGAGCATCGGGTTGAGCAGAGAGGTTGGTTTGAGCCCCTTAGTTCTTGGTGGGGTCCCAAAAACACCCTGGGTCAAAATTGTTATATCATTGAATTCTAAAATATTTTGTATAAATAAGCTTCTTGGCAAGCAATTGCAGAGTAATACTCAAATAGATGAACTGTGTAACAGAGTTTATGCGGTTATACGTGTCGTGTCTATGCGGCTTTATAGGGAAATCAAACATTCTACAATCGTTCCAACAATCTACAATGTTAGAACAGTTCGTTTACTTCATTTAGTTTTTGGTTTAGTATTATTGCGAATTATAAAATATCTACCTAGTCCTAGCTAGTTTGTAGTTATAAATTGAGTTGTTGGCCTGATATCACTGGTGTAGCAAACGTTAATTTAAATACAAGGTGGTCGTGTGCTAGGTAAAATAGAAATACACTAATGATCACAAATTAATTATTTTGCTTTAATATTGTATGGAATAGAGTAAGTGTTTCGAAGTATTAGTATAAAACTAATCCATAATATAACCCCGCCTAACCTATATTTTATCTTGACGGCCTAGATGTTGAATAAATTTAATTGTAAGTACTTATATCATTTTGTTCATTGCTTAGGCGAACATAGCGTAGTCAACATGTATGATCTTAAAGAAAAAACTGTGTTGATAACTGGTGCTGCAAACGGAATAGGAGCTGCAATTGCTATCGAAATATTAAAAGAAGGAGCTAAGGTATTTTTTTATATCCCATTAAATACTTAAATGTGAATTGAGAGCCAAGTTCAATACCAAAAATATACGTCGTTTTCGACTTCGCCGACAAAAGAATAGAGATCGATATGGATCTGTGTAGAAAATCCTTTTTTATTTACACTTTGGGTACGATTTGTTAGATAGTCCCGAAATATGTCCAGTGCTATACCTCTCACGCCGATTTTCTCCATCTCATTCAGCAGGAGTGGAATTGAGACCGTGTCGAAAGCAAAGCTTTCCAAATCCAAAAATCCACCAGTCTTTTGTTTAGGACTTTTTCCAATATCTTAGATAATACAGTCAGAACCGAAATTGGTCTATAGTTTTCGACACGGTCCCCATCCCCACCTTTATAGATTGGAGAAAGTAGCGCTTTCTTAAAAGAGTCCGGAAAGATTCCCTTTGATAAGCAAAGATTACACAGGTGAACTATAGGTGGAATATAAATATGCCGAGCTGGTTTAATAACTGATACTGTGGCACAGTTTGTTTTCAGTCCGCTTATTATCGTATTGATTTCCGAACAATCGGTATCGAGTAGGCCCAGAGAGTTACCAAGTGGATTCACAATATTATTAAATCCATAATCTCCAATTCCGCTTGGCAGCAAGGTTCTTACCCACGTTAGCAAAATAACCGTTTACAATGTCAACTGAGGAAGTGGGGTCATCAGACAAAGCAAGAAGAACAGCTGATTTTGTTTATTCTGGATTTTTATATGTCAATGTCTTGATAACATCCCATCTTGCTTTTGGGTTACCTCTGGCCCTGTGGAGTATGTTCTGCTGGTAGTTGCGTTTAAGATTCTTTAGTAGGTTGTTACAATAGTTGCGGTATCTAGTGTAAGTAATTTTAGCGATCATATTATTGCGATCTTGATTATACTTTATCTCGATTTTTGATACACCTCAGAAAGCCTGGGGTTATCCATGGTTTCATTATTTTCTTTCTATGTGGAACTTTATGAACTGTAGAGTGCTCAGTAACAATACTTGAGAGAGTAGAGATCAGGAGACTGGCGCATTGGTTAGGATCGGTACAACTAACTATTGGTGGAAGGTCTGTATCCTCCAAGGTACTGATCACAGCGGGTAAATTAATTTGTCCGAAAATGCTCTTCGGTTTTTCAGCCAGCGACCCTGAGTCAACGCAAAGCAATGTTGGTGCATGGTCTGTGAAAGAAGAGTCAAAGACAAGAGTGGTGGAAAATCTATTTGTTCTTAAAAGTACATGATCGAGGCATCGATCGTCATGCGTAGTAAAGTGATGCACCGGAAGGAAGCCATGAAAGGCTGTTAGTGACAGATAGTCCTCGGAGTTCTTATCTTTGTTATTAGGCATGATATTGATGTTAATGTCACCCATGATCACCACAGTGCCCTGTGCAGAGAGGGTAGATGAAGCATTATTCAGAGAGCTTTTGAATCGATCAGCGTCCTTGAATGACGGTGATTGATAGACTGCTACAACTGCAATATCTGGGTTTACTCTCATAATTAAGCAAGTGGAATCAAGGAATGAAGGATCTATTATTGTGTGTTTTATTTCAGAGCGTACATAAACAACAACTCCGTCATTCTGATTGGCAAAAGTTGACCTTGACGGGGTATAGCCGCTTATTATGGGCATATGTGTCACCTTACTTAACCAACACTCAGACAGAACAATCACATCACATATTATATCTATTGTGCTCAGAAAAACATTAAGTCTATTACAGTTTAAACTCCTGATGTTTACGTGCAATATGTTAAAAGTATGTTCACTCTCACGTATGTGCTGTGAACAACGACTCGGTGAACACACTACTGACTTAGATTTCTTCAACAAATCAACAGAATCGATAAATGTTTCGAAATTATCCACTGTTAAAAAATAATATTGATATGGTGCTAACGGGAATCAGGAATCGAGCAATAAAAACATTCGTGCAACATATTTGTTCAGGTTTGTGTGATACAACTTCCAAAGAACCAGTTTTCATGATAATTAATATTTTGTAAATACAGTTAAATTCGAGACACAGTTGATGGGATGTGGGCGCTTTAACCCAGTGCTTGATCCCTCCACGAGCGATAAGCAGAACTACGTTGTATAAATTACTACCATTAATTAGGGCCATGTATGAGATATGTATAAGGATGACAAAGAATAATATGTGTGGATATGGTGTGAATGTATATGTGGTGTGTGTTACAATTACAACATAATAAAGTAGGTTGAGTAAATTTTAAACAAAAGAAGTGCATCTATAACTAAATCTAGTCAGTCATCAGTCTTTAGGTTTTTTAAATCTGTTTCACTGTTACTGCAATGCCCAGTAGCTCCTTCCTTCTTGCGAATAAAAATCTTTCCATGCGAAGTCCAACAGAAAGTATAATTATTTGACTTGCAGAAGTCTCGAGCCAGGAAATACAGACGTCTAGCTTTAGAGGTTAGACTTTCAGATATATAAAGTGGTGCTGTAGGACCTTTTAGCCGTATAACCGAGGTAGACAATTTACTTGTTTTATCTACACCCATGCTATAAATCCTCTATAAAAGATTCTGAAACAGTTAGCTTATTGCCAACATTAATACATCCAATGTCATAATAACCATAATATCATCCGAACGGGTGTTATAATGTTGTATGAAATTTCATAATAACACTCCTTTCGTTTTTTCAATCTCTTCCGCGCAAAGGGTTACTCATCAGACAGCCAAATTCTTACCGCCCGATGCGTGGAATCTGTATGAGTTTCAAAAAAAGAACTGTCATTCACGCGCGTTGCATTGCACAACCACAGCGGCGGCGGCGCGCCGTAAAAAAAATTAAAGCTTATTCGTTCGAATTCGAATTCCCGCTATTTTTCTTCGCTATTATTTTTGCAAATTGTTTTGTTTACTTACTATTTTATAGAGGACACATCATGGGTGTAGATAAAGTCTTGTATGCAACTGTATAATTAGGTATTAAAACACTCATGTGATACTATTATCACACTCAGCTTCGCTTCGTGTGATAAACCCACATTCATGTTTTAATACCCCTCATTATACCACAGTTGCATAAATAACTATTATTTGATCTATTATAGATCTTTACACTCTCAAGCAATTTTTCCTTCATGATGATAGTTGTCAAATTGATTAAAATAGTCTTGTTTGAGTTGGAATTGGTCTGCAAACGGTAGACATCACGAATATCGGATGGATTTATTGTTAACCCCACGGCTCTGCCTGTATCCATGATAATTTTTGTCAGAACATCCTTATTTTCGTGAGATTTTGACGGTAAGTTCCTCAATTCCACACAGGAAGCTTTGCGAAGATGGTCAAGGGATTCGACCTTTTCCTCAAGCAGTTGTATATAGGCTAGATTTTCATTTCCCTCAGCTGTTAGCTTCTGAAATTCCTTCATCAAGTCATCATATTTTCTCGAGACAAAGTCGGTAGCAGATTTGATAGATGCATGTACCTCCTTAATTTCATTAACTGCAGATTGTAAGGCAGTGTATTTTTTATTCTGCTGTATTTCAAATTTAGCAAACATTGTCTTCATTTCGGTCATAACCCTTCTACATGCTACATCTACATCTCATCTACATGCTCATGCTTCCGTTTACGCTGAGCGGCTTTGGTCTGAGTTTTGTCTAGTTTCACTGGGTAAATCGGGTTCTGATTCATATTGCGAAATGGCTGAGTGAGGAGGAGTGCGTTTCAGGGGCATTTTTATATCAGTAGATTTATGGCACAAAATAGAACAAATATTACAAAAAGTGATATACTGACAAAAAGTGTTTCTTGAGCCTAGGTCGGAATCGATCTCAGTCGGTCGTAGTAAACGGCCATTCATTAAACGAACGTGCCACCGAAGTTGATAAGTACAGTGTGAAATTAGCGTTTCTATATTTGTCTGCAAATTACTAGTTAAGTAGCTAGTGATTATTTGTCTCACTCACCCCGGTGTGTGTTTCGTGCTATTTATATTATTTAGCCAACCACTCTTAAGTTTCATACGCTCCTGGTACTTCACTCGATTTTAATGATTTTATTTTGGAATTAAATTTACAAAATAAATAATAAATAAACTCCGTAACACGTCTACTCGTAATCGAGGTCCGAGGGGAAGGGGGATCCAACTTTGGAGCCCAGGGTCCGCTCTTCTATTTCTTCTTCACTGGACTTTATCTTTAATTTTACTAGAGTGACACTGGTATACATTAAATAGGTGAACTAGATTTGTAGTGGAGTAAATGGAGAATTAGATTTAATAAGTTACAATGAAACCCTCTGAAAAACGGAAAGTGGATACAGTCATCAATGACATTTTGTCTAACTGCACGAAAAAAATAATGCTAAACATGGGTTAAAGTTCAATAAGACGAGATTATTTAGTGAGTCTCCTATGACTTGAATAAAGTAATAGGTATATTTTATACTTTTTACTGAAAAATGCTGATCACGGAAAATAGCTATTTTCCAAAATAAAAGTTTGGATTATTAACTATATCAATGTGAAATTATTATA
Organism: Cybosia mesomella; assembly: GCA_946251805.1. Taxonomy (NCBI): domain Eukaryota; kingdom Metazoa; phylum Arthropoda; class Insecta; order Lepidoptera; family Erebidae; genus Cybosia; species Cybosia mesomella. The sequence goes on along the minus strand of OX276394.1, from coordinate 30,944,425 downwards.
TCCCGTTACATATATCTAAAGTTTTTTTTAAGAATACCAGCTTTTCCCAACGAGTCAACCCGCGTGAAATTCTGATCCCGTTTGCTTAGGGGCTTAAAGATAGCCTACGACCTATTCTCAGACCTACCAAATTACACAAAAACATTCAAAAGAATCGGTCAAACCGTTGCGGTGGAGTTCGATAGCAAAAATATGACACGAGATTTTTATATCGATGCCTAACAACCAAAAAGGTATAACCGCCACTTTACAAATTTAACAGTAGTGATTTAAAGTTAAAAATATACGAAAAAAATTCATAAGAAAAGATGTATAGGTCCCGAAAGGCTGAAAATCTATATTTTTAGCTTTTATCGCACTATCTATTGACAGGTGTTGTTATGTTTATGAAATTCAGGCTACAAATAGTAGTTACTGTCGGTTACCCCAAATGGTCTTAATTTTACAAACAGCAAAAATGTCGTAAATAAAATACACAAATTATTAGCTTCCAGCAAAAAATGATGTAACCTCACCTCAAGTCTTATTTAAATTGAGAAAAAATAGCGCAAGTGTATTTTTTGTTAAAAATAAAATTGTGGAAATGTGGTATAACCAGCTATCGAATGAAAATTCACTAAATGGAAAATTGTATTAAGCATTTTTTTTAAGAAACTACGATTATTAGACTGTAATAATGTGTTTCGATGTACTTTATATTTAAAAATATTTGCAGGAGAAAAAGTTTCAGGTTCACCCGAGAGGTCTAAATAATAAAACTATATAATTTTATTAATCAGCTAAGTCTATAATTGACTAAAAAGGGCACTTTCTAATTAACAATTTGTTACTACCTACGGCTTATATCACATATTCGCCAAGATCAAAAAATTGACTTAAAACTATTACTACTTAGATACTAATAATAGTAATTACCTATATCAAATTGAGATCAATGTTCGTTATCTTAGTTTAAAAAATATAACGGTAATAAAGTAACAAGTTTTCTTAAGACTAATGAACTGTTAATATCACAATTTGCTTGTCTCATGTCTTTCACCTATGCATAATAATTATAAGTAATATTGAATTTAAACAAACACTTGTTCTACTTCAACATCTTCGATATCGGAATCAGGGAGTGTATCTTGAACAGTATTTGAACAAATGATGCTGTTGTATTCACTGTGAAAAAAATGGGGAATTACCTTATCTCGACACAGTTTAAGTAAATCATCATTGTATTCACTGTGAAAAAAATGGGGAATTACCTTATCTCGACACAGTTTAAGTAAATCATCGTGTTTGGCCTTAGATACAGGTATTAAAGATTTATAACATGCTGGTGGACTCATTCTTGTTTTTGGATTCACTTCGATAGTATAGGATTCAGCATCGTCATTCATCGAGTTTTTTACAAAAATCAAATTATCCTTCTTCTTTCGAAATGTGACAACACGCATCTTACTTATTTTTCCTATTAGATTTCCTTTGAAGTATTTATCACTGATTGAATCCCATTTATTAAAGTCTCTAAACTGCAAAAGCTCGACATTGTACGGTTCTGGATCTTGTCTTGCTGTTGTAAATATTGTATACCATTGTGAAGGTGCATAAATAATGGTATTTTTTAAGTTTTTTTCTTTAACAGCATGTACAGAATCCACAGGCATGTACGTATGGCCAGTTAGCAAAAAGTTTAGCTGTATAGTTTGAATATTAATGCACGTTTGCAAGGTTATGTGTAACATTGCCAAGATTATTTTATTCCTATTCTGACCCGGACAACAATCGGCATACAGTAACAAATTTTTAATTGTGCCACGTTCATCAACAATATGAATATATTTACTGAGTATTGTAGCGATTTCGTTGGCACCTCTTTTTCCATTACATTCATCCCAATAGTAACAATATACGTGGCGGGTACCATTCTCATAAACACAAAAATTGTATACAGCTAATTTACGGGTATAAAATAATAACATACTATCTCCGTATGGAGTATTTAATACCTTTTGGAGATCAAAACTAGCGCATAAAGTGCTAGGATCACTTTTATGTATATTTTGATGAGCTTTAAATCTATTGTAACTTTCGGTTTTTTCTAATTCATGCTGTTTCTTTTCTTCTTCTATTTCAGGGTTATCTATATTTCGTTCAAATTTCAAACATTTCAAACACTTATCTTTTTGGGGACATGGAAACCTACATTGAATTTGTTGTTGAATATAGATCGAAACACTCTTTCACTTACAATATCGATTCCTTTCTCTATATAGGTCTTCTTGTATAGATTTGCTAAGTTTTTCATTTTAAATGGAAGGTAAACACGGCTACTGTCTTTGCGACAGTAATGTGAAGGCACAGCCGGTAAGCTTTTAATAAAGTTGATTAGCGACAGAATTGTCGAATCTTGTTTTATTATATGGTTCACTCCTGCCACGACTGTCTTCTTTAGCTAGTCCGAGTGCAGATTGTTGTACGGTGTATTGAATAAATTTAAGACCAACATCCAAAGTAGCTGCTAAAAATTGGAGACAAACTGGCCGCTGTCCTTCACCTTCAGTTATTGTGTATTTATAAGTAAAAGTTCGTTTATCAGAGTCTTGACTTCTCTTTCGTTTCACAGCCAGTTTCTGCGTCATAGATACAAGCCAATCTTTACGGCGTTGCACTGGTAGATTCCAAAAAAATCTGTATATACTATTTCGCTTCTCATCTGTTACCGAACCACAATCATTACCACACTATTTTCCTATACATGGGTTTGGTTTAACTTCTTTAGACGCAATCTCAGTTCCATCACGCTTCGTATATGCTTGTCCAGATTGCTTCAATTTTTGTCTCTCTTTCTTATTATTCTTGCGTTTTTGTTTTGTTGCATTCTCTCCTACTACGTTAGGGCCTGTCGGATCTATTGATGATATTATGTTCCCAGAATCTTTATCAGCCTTTTTTTTTTTTGGTTTAGAATTTTTACCCGAATTATCCGAATCTGATGAATCTGAAGTAGGTATATACGTATCCGAATCAATGTCTTCTCCAAAAATAGTAGTAAAATCCTCTTCATCTGATAAATAGTAATCAAAATATTGTTTATTTAGTTTAGCTTTACGTTTTTTTTTAGGATTCAATTTGTCCTTATTATTTACTTTAGGTTCCGGCGCAAAACTGTTAGATGGTAAGTGGTCTGCCGTCGCAAAAGATGTTGGGATTGTAGATAATGTCATTTCAATATCAGTACACAGTTCAGGCAACGATTCGGCTACTATGTGGTTGTCTAAGGCCTCAGTGTCTATAAACATGACATGCTGGCTCATCATTTTCAATTTCATCATGACCCAATGATCCTACGTTTACCTATTAATAAAAAAAAAACGTCATTAAAGCAACCCCGTCGAAAAGTAACTTAGTGGTCAGAGCCTTCATTCTGTAAGGGAAAGTTCACGGGTTCTAGTCTGAGGATTCACTTTTTCAGCTTCATTCCGAATTGAATAGTTATCATAGTAAGTGCTTTTCAAAATTACATTACACTACCTATAATTTTTCTTTAAAGATATCTTCCGCAATAGGTAACATGCGCTGTATCGCGGGGTACTTTATAAACATAGAATAAACGGACACAAATAATACCCAGTGTTAGAATAATTAATTGATCGCACAAATAGTTGATTTATGTGGGAATCAAACTCAAGACCTCGTGTTAAGCAGTCCCATACTAAGACTACTGCACTATCGAGGTAGTCTAGGTACGTACTATGGTAGGTACTAGACAACGGGTACACATACTTATTTATGTATCTACTTGTTATTTGTAAATGCATACCTACAGTACCTATATAAAAATTACATTTAGCCCTAACCAAATTTTTGTAGGTCACACATAGCATTGTCCCATTTGGGAATCGAACCCACAAGCTCGTGTTCAGCAGTCCCATTACTGACATAGATACTACTGAGACCATTGGACCACCGAGGCAGGCAGTCAGGTATAAATGCGTATAATTTTGTGTAGGTACCTAGGTAGCTATCATGTTTAAAACCCTATTACAACTGGCAAATTGTGGGTAAATACCTAATAAATTCTTACCTGAACCGGTTCTAACACATCAAAAGTTAATGTTCTTTTGGCTTTTGGCGGCGGAAATTGTATGTGCGAACTGTGTAGGGCTTTGCCAATGATGTCCATTGTACGTTTTCTCGACGTCATGTTGATAACCTGAAATAATCGACACAATAAATCAATAATATTTTTGAGTGTTTAATATAGGTAACTTTACATTTTACAAAAATATAAAACTTCACACATCATTTAAACAAGAAATAAGTATCATTCTACTTTATTAAACATGAAATTTGACTTACCTAATATACGCAAAACGTGAAAATATATCGCGCCAAAATGGCTCGCATGCGCACGTGGCGCTTGCCCAGCTGTCGCCCGACGACTAAAGTACGTCACGTTGCTGCTTGGGTCATTTGTTTCGAGAGAATGATATCGACAACCGCCAATTTCAATTATTTTAGATTGACTAAACGACACAATACGCCGAGTACAGATTGGAATAACGTTAAAATGTAGGTGTACCTATTTATCAAATCGCCAAAATTGTTTAAATATCGGGAGGGTAAAAACGGATAAGCGACAAAATATTATTAGGTACTTGCAGGGAGGGGTGTGTGTTGGGTAACTTCCTCGAGTGTCGCTCCGATTCCGATCCCGCTGCAGTCCGGGGGGAACGGAATCGGAGCGGCCTGTACACCCTGGGCGGCGGTCAATGGCTTCCCCTTCACCCCTTCATAGGGTTGGCATTGATCGTCGGCCAATACCCAACGTGGCGGGAACACATCGCTCTCCGTACTCCTCTGCTTTCAGAGGAGACAGGATGAGCGATGCTGTTAGTGGTGAGATGGCCCAGGGTCAGTCGGGGTGCGAGGGATGTGCTCTATGGGTAACCTTACACGTCTGAAGACCGGAGACGGCGTGCGGTTTTAGTCGGTGCAAGCCCGACATAACCGCCCCCGCTGGCCGGCGAGGGGTTATCCGAAGGGATTTAAAAAAAAAAAGTTACTTGCAGGGACAAAATGTACTAACCGCTTTTTTATCATTTATTTTTAACCGGTAAAAAAACAGTAAGGACCAAACAGATTCTTAAAAATGTGACGAAATTACAATAAACGACTAATATGTTTAAAAAAAAATGGTCAGAAAGTATTAAACGGATTTCGATAAATAATTTTGTAGACAAATAATCGTAATACCCATATTTCTCAATTTTTATTTCCAGTCGAAATAGGTTAACGGTAGATCATTAGAATATTACAGAAAGTCCAAAAAGCATAAGTTCATTATTCTCAGATATTTTGTAGATCAACCACCAAAAAAAATATCTCATCAAAATTTTGGTCGTTTATATCGGAAAAAAATGTCTCATATCTATAATTTTACTACCGCATAAGCGACATAAAGATTCGCTTAGAAACACGTAACCCAGATCAAACGACGCAGAAAAAAATGACGATTGTAACTATGTATATAACTCAAAATCCCAAAATATGTCGCTTATCCTTTTTTGGCTGTTAGGCATCGATATATTAGGTTTAAGGTTTTTTATTTTCTCATAAAATAAGATGTAGTTCTCAAGTGATGATTTACAGCATGTGCGGATACTGGATATTGACGAAAACGCTGGAATTCCATTTCAAAATGAGCTAAACAATAAATTTGGAAAAAATAAAGTGTCGTTCGTCAAATGCGATGTGACCAACGATGAATGCTTTTTTAAAGCTATTGAGGATACAAAAGAAGAACAAGGTTATTTAGACTTGATGATTAACAATGCTGGTGTAGGGTATGAGGAAAATTACGCTGCAATAAGAAAGCTAATTGAAATCAACTACGTAAGTAAAACACTTCATATTAGTCCATAGTCTGTGAGTGCTACTACTCATTACGTGATTAACTGTCTCCTTGATTTTTTTGTTTTACTTTATTTTAAATACATTATAGTTTGGCTACATTCCTGCAGGTTGTAATCGAATCGGTGACGTAATTTTAAAACAACTCAAATAATTCAATTAAATTTTTAAGCATTTTGTATGCTTACTTTTTTCGAAAGATTTTAGATCTGGGACGTGTCTAGGTGGCTCAGTTGGTCAGAGCATTCCCCCTGTAAGGGACTGGTCGCGGTAGATGTTCTCTTTTTCCGATCTAAAATCTTTACAACTCAAATAATTTTAAAACACTATTTAAACAAACCCATATGTTCGGACCACGATGTTGACCACGAAACCAATGTTCTTCATGTATTTAAAACACACAAAACTGTGGGAAAGATGAGGGAAGCTTGAGGGAAGCTCACAAAAGATTACCGGATGAAGGTGGTGGACAAAACAAAGAACCTTTCTCTGGAACACTTTAACCGAGACGTCAGACTTGAAACGATGAAATTGATAATACGTATAAGGCAGCACTTCCTCAAGCAAAGATTAATGCAACCTGATACTAGAATGTATTTCCTATTAATATATATATACAATGTGATAAAAAGTCTTTAATTATGCTCCTTTCTAATGTATAATTTACAGATAGCTTTAGTCAATGGAACTTTAAAGGCAAAGGAAATAATGGATATAAACAAGGGTGGGAGCGGCGGTACAGTGATTAATATCTCTTCAATTGCTGGATTATTACCAATAGGACAACCGATTTTCACTTATAGCTCTAGTAAGAGTGCTGTTTTGCAGTTCACCGAATGTATTGGTGTAAGTATCGCGATGTTACAATTTCTTCTTTAGAATGATACAGCCATAAACGAACAGATATTTAGTACTTTCTTAATGACTAAAATAGTGCACCTACACATTCACGTCATTGAATAGGAAACTCGTGATGCAGGAGGATTTGTATATACTACTTGGTGTGTAACTTACCTAACTATATGTGCTGATTCTAATAGAAAATCTTACATGAGTAAAGGAATACTAGGAGATTCTTTGCTCTCAGCTCTCTTTAGCTTGAAATGTGGTGCTATACAATTTTATTGCGAGCTATAAAATACTGTCTTGCCTCGTTAAACTTACCTTCATTAATTCAATTATATTTCGCTGTGATTGAAGTTAAGTTGTTTTAAGAAGTTTATTCTATCGTTTCTAACAATATAGTATACTAAGTTAGCGTTTGCCCACGGCTTCGCCCACATAAAATTCTGTTCCCGTTCCTGCTTCCCATGGGAACTTATTCCAAGGATAAAAAGTAGCCAATATATTATTCTGTTGTATAATCTATTCCTGTACATGTGACCATTTGACCATTAGAGCGTGATTAAGTAACAAACACCCAAATATCTTCACAATCTTTCACATTTATAATATTGGTAGGAAGTAGGATAGTAGGATTCTGGGTAAAAAAAGTATGATACAAATATAAAATTCTTTTATAATTTTTCAGGACGAATCATTTTTCAACAATACTGGTGTTAGGGTAATAGCCTTATGTTTTGGAGTTACAGACACAGCAATTGTTAATTCATTGAACACTTTTGGAGGTGAAAACCAGACTTTAATTGATGACATTATTAGTAGCCAAGGAAAGCAGAGGTGAAGTGTGACTTGAACATTTATTCGAATAAACAGCGAGTACCGATTTTATCTTCACATAATAAATATTTGTTCCTTTCTGACTGATTCATAATAGACTTCCTTTCCTCTTTATTAGTGGATTTTGCAGCAGAAACGCCGCAAACTTCGCTGGTGCCAAGTAGAATATAATAAATATTTTTTAAATATTAATGGTGGGATATTTATGAAATAGTAATATTGTGGAGATATTCGTTATTTTGATTAAACACTTTGTCGGGTACTATTTATAGTCATGATCAAGAGCGCATTAAAAGTAAGTACAGTCTTAAACGCATAATATTATTCTTACAGTGTTGAATCTGCTGCTAAGGGCGTAGTCGACGCTTATAAAAAAGGAAAACCTGCTAGTACTTGGTTAATAATGAATGGCAAGCCTGCTTTAGACATATCTGATGATAGAAAACATTGTCACGAAGAAATGGCTAAGGTGCTGAGTTCCCAGGACAAAAGTGTATAATCTAAAACATGATTAATTACCATTAATCATTTATATGCTTACAAATATATGAATATGAATAAAAATGGTGTTATGTTTATCCCTTACTTGGAAACCTTACTTCAAAGTGCAAGCTTTGAATGCTACCGGGATTGCCGTCGTGATGATCATGCTAATCTATGTATTAAAACAGATTGCATTTTTTTATGTCAATCCTACTATTATGCTTATAAACTAGCTGTACCCGCGACTTCGCCCGCGTGGACTTAGATCTGAGTTTTTCTTTTAGTAGAACCCTGATTCTTTTCTCAAATTAAAGTAGTCTGTGTCATGCTTTTCAACATTAGTTATCTACTATTGAAAGTGCCGTCAAAATCAGCCCTGCTGTTCCAAAGATTACCTAATTCAAACAGACGGAAAGACAGACAAATTAGTTTTTGTTTTAAGTACCATGTATACATTCATATACATTACATTGATGTGAAAGGTTGTGAGTATGGATGGATCGAAGTTTGATACTCTTTCACGCAAAAACTACTAAACGAATCTAGATGAAATTTGACACAGAGATAGATCATAGTCTAGAATAGCTTATGGGCTACTGTTGATTACTGGCACTGGCTTTTTTTACAATGGAATACACATGTAAGCACATGGAATACATGTTTTTTTTTTTTTTTTTTTTTTTTTATCGTGCGGAAATCCCTTCGGATACCAATGGCCAGGATTGGAACCAGCTTCACGATCGAGATCCTTAAACCCTATAGAAGATTGAAGAGCTAAGGTGATCAATAAATTGAATCTGTGAAGCTACTTTTGTCGTTGATTGTACATACTATGTATTTACTAAGGTATTGTGTGCCTGCAACAGTAATTTGTTACTTTACTCTCTGCAGTAATCACTTGTCATCAGATGAGTTGGGTGACGTTTGGTACGTATTATATAATATAACCATCATAAATACATTGAGCGTATTATATTTTATTTTGTCGTAACAAAAGATAGGTTTCAAAGTTTTCATCAAACGTCGCTTTTCTCTTCTAACTTGAATAATCATCATCATTACACTTTAAGTGCCGACTGTCTCCTGTCTCCTGTACTTTCTCTTGATTTCAGTCATCTTGTTTTAAAATTAATTCCCGGTGACATTATTGTATATCATAGAACGCGAAAGTTTAAAAGTAAGTACCTTAGCTTTTATGAGAGCAATTGGCACGGGAAGAAAGCCTGTGCCAGAATTTCGTCTGTTAAGCAAGAGATATACCGGTAAGCAGGTGAGGTTAACTTGGTCACGAAGATCCTGGTGGGGTTAAAGAACATATTATGCTTGATAAAGTCTGCCGCGTGTGAACACGAGCAAAAAGGAACCCACTATTACTTGCGATTTGATAAACTACACATACTTGCTATAGAACATTGATTCCTACCCAGGATTATACGTGAGCCAGTTTAAATTTTTAAAAAAATACCCTTATTTGAATAGAGAGAATGGTTGGGCTGCATCACCAGCTTGGGTTCTAATTATTTACTTATTCAAATTCAAGAAAAAGCAAAACACGGCAATGTTTCCATACATTTAAGCTCATTCTGCCTAAATATAGGTAGTGATAGCAAAAATTAAGCAACGAATAATATATCTCTGTTCAAAACAGAACATAACAGTTTTTCTATCATGTAATTGTGTAGTGTTTAATAATTTAAAATAGCCACAATTAATTGTCTTAGAATTTTTTTAAGTATGGCAAAATTGTGTTCTTTTCCTTTTTTGATTTTCTTGTTATGTGCACTTTTTACTGGAGTTCAATGCATCTATATGAATCTAATTGATCAAATAATACAGCGCAGTTTCATTAACAATCTCTCTATTGTACACCAAGAATATTTTAGGATAACTTCCACAGAGTTACACTTCAAACTATTAGACAACCACCACCTAAGTCTCCCCATGACCCTAGCTACTGAAAAGCAACCGAAACATGCGGATCAGTTTAAATAATAAAATAACTTAAAAAAATCGCTATAAAATCCGCTAAAGATATTTAGATAGAATTAAATAAAAAAAAAAATTTTGTTATTGCTAAGGCGAACACAGTGAGATCAATATTTATAGCCTTTTGGAGAAAAGTATGTTGATAACTGGTACTGCGAACGAAAAAGGCGCTGAAATTGCTACCGAAGTGTTAAAAGAAGAAGCTAAGGTACCTATTTGATTCTTTTTACTTTTTGGATTTCTTTTTTTAATCTTTCATCTGATTTTTAATCAAAGGAGATTAACAAGTAGAAGTTGTGTCGTTGCACACACCGAACTGAAAACCTCGCGTTTATCGCGCTGAGAGTTAGCTATGAGCTTAGTTGACCAGCGAGTGAAATAACTGGTCCCGCAACTTGCTCGCCGCGCGTCGCAGGCGACTCAGGTCCTCCATGAGCGCCTGGGGGTGACAGGTGAGGCCGCCTGTCACCCCAGCAGAAGCAGGTCGGGACGGTGGGGCGACTATCGCCCCACCCCCAAACCGGGGCAAGACGGGGACACCGTGGTTCCCAAACCCGAGGGGGCCATCTCGAAACCGGAGATGGCCCAGGGTCAGTCGGGGTGCGAGGGATATGCTCTATGGGCAACCTTACACCCCGGCGTCTGTAGACCCGAGACGGCGTGCGGTTTTAGTCGGTTCAAGCCCGACATAACCACCCCCGCTGGCACGCGGGGGGGTATCCGAAGGGATTTCCGCACGAAAAAAAAAAAAAAAAAGGTATAATAACGCCCATGTACTTTTTACATAATGAATAAAAAATAATATTTCGCAGTTTTAATACCATTTGTCAAGGACATTTGATACTATCGCGCTTAATAAAACGTGGTTAAGGTTCGAAAGAAGATAATTTCATGCGTAAGAACATAGTAGATATGTAGGTACTTGTTAACTGAACTTCATATGTTTTTTTTTATAGCACTTAAGTGGCAGACAAGCACATGGCCCACCTAATGGGAAGTGATTACAACACCAAATACACTGGGTGTGTGGCAACAACTGAATCCATAAAAATTTATTGACAGCTTAAAGATGGTCATTCATTTGTTTCTTATATTTCTTGTTTCATATATATTCTTTTTTATTTAGGAAGTTTTGGTCATTTAACTCCATTTTAACTCATCATTATTTAAAGTCACATGTAAGTAGCGTGTAGGTTTAGGTTAGTCCGAACTGGCCCGAACTGGCCCGAACCGTCACCCCTTGGAAGATGGAGATCTTTCTGAAATGTTCTAGGATCTCCGCCGCCTCTTCACGGTTGAGTGCTGCAACTAAATAAATAAATAAATATTGTAGGACAAAGTACACAACACCATCTAGACCCAGACTAAGCAGAGCTTGTCATATGGGTTCTAGAATGCGGATAAACATACTTAAATACTTTTTTTTTGTAAATAAATACATATTATACATAGAAACACCCAGACCAATGCAAATATACATATTTGCACTGAGCGGGAATCGAACCCGCGACCTCTGGCTTAGCAGTCGAACGCACTACCGGTACGTCACAGAGGTCGTCAAACTCTACCGTCCCTTTTCTGCGGCGTATTTGGAAGCATATAGAGTATAATATAAAAATATGAATCCCTGTTCCCAAGGTAACGCCATAACTTGAGAACGACATTGCAGATTTCTTCGTTTTTTCAAGTTTTTTTTTCTGGCTCTACTGCTCATAGATTGCTGGTAGAGGACTCTTTTAGAGTTAAGCAGGTCGGGACGTTGGGGCGACTATCACCCCTCCCCCAAACCGGGGCAAGACGGGGACACCGTGGTTCCCAAACCCGAGGGGGCCATCGCCTTTGTACATAATTTATTTTTTTGCAATGCATTTATATCTCTTTTTTTGTGTACAATAAAGAATTAAGGTTTCTAAAAACTTAAAACGACCATTTAGTAAGCCACGCGTGCGGTACTGCGGGCAACAGCTAATTTTTTATAAAAATCCTTCTTGACTATCAGTTTTGTGAAATTTTCCAGAGAACCTATCATATTTAGACTTAAATTCTCAACTGTATTGAAAAAAGTGCCACGTGACTGCATTCTTGATAAAATACAACTAAATTATTTTATGAGACCCATTATTTCATGAAAATGTATGATAACATTGTAAACCATCATGACTCTGCAGTTAGACAAGCACGTAATTTATGAACGATACATGACTTCGACTCATAAAACAGCGCATTCGAGCGAAGGTCACCACAGTCAGTCATTACTTCTACCTAATATTTAAGACTAGCTGTCGCTAGGTTCTAAATAAGTCAAGTTATTTTTTCTTCTGTAGTGTTACTTAGAGTTAGTAAGTTGTGGTCGTCCAATCCTTGTTTAACCATATTGGTGTGCAAAAGTATTAAGTTGATTGACACAACACATTACAACTACCTACTATTAAAGACTAGCTGTCGCTAGGTTCGAAATAAGGCAAGTTTTATGTTTGGTTTTAAGTTTTAAGTTTTATGCAGGTTTGTATGTTTTGGTCGTCCAATCCATGTTTAACCATATTGGTGTGTAAAAGTGTTAAGTTGATTGAAACAACACATTATTTGCCCAAATGCAACTTTCTTAATTTTTAGCGAATAACTGAATTGTGCTAATATTTTGTTTCGAGTTTTCGAGATCACCAGCGTCAGTCGGTACGAGAGGCTTCCGTGTCGCCTCTCTAGCCAATCCTCCATGATGGGCCTTGATGTGTCCATGATGCGGCGTGCACTGCGCGTGGTCGCCCAAGTCGTTCCTTCCACTCCACCACGATGGCCTGGCGGAGCTGGGACTACATGGCCTCGATTTCTCGAGGCTCGGGGTTCCGAAAGGGTTGCGAAAGGGCTCTCGTCTCCAGGTCCCATAGTGGAGTTCCGGCAAGGAGACTCGCCCACTTCTGGCCTTTCTTCTCTTTCTTCGAATTCCGAACAGAGTTCGAGATGCGCGCTCCGGAAAAGTGAAAATTGACAAAAAATACTGTTATCCAATAAACATTTTATAAGCTTAAGCTTAAGCTTAATGCGGTTAAGTGAAAATCCCTGGATTTATTCAAAATATTTGGTCAAGTAAAAATTACTAAACAATCAATACATTACAATTAAACAGAAAGGGCAATCACTAATAGGCGTTATTACTAACATTCATTAAATTATTAAATGATAAGCAAAGTGAATATGCAAACAAAAGGAACATTTGTCTCCTTTTGCTAACGAATAATTATATTGACTGAATATTTAAAAAAAAAATTTTCTCAGATCCGATTTCGTAGGTAAAATAACGAGGGGTGTGTGTTGGGTAACCTCCTCGAGTGTCGCTCTGATTCCGATCCCGCTGCAGTCCGGGGGGAAAGGAATCGGAGCGGCCGGTACACCCTGGGCGGCGGTCAATGGCTTCCCCTTCACCCCTTCATAGGGTTGGCATTGATCGTCGGCCAATACCCAACGTGGCGGGAACACATCGATCTCCGTACTCCTCTACTTTCAGAGGAGACAGGATGAGCGATGCTGTTAGTGGTGAGATGGCCCAGGGTCAGCCGGGGTGCGAGGGATATGCTCTATGGGTAACCTTACACCCCGGCGTCTGAAGACCCGAGACGGCGTGCGGTTTTAGTCGGTGCAAGCCCGACATAACCGCCCCCGCTGGCCGGCGGGGGGGTATCCGAAGGGATTTCCGCACGATAAAAAAAAAAAAAAAAAAAAAGGTAAAATAACGAATTCATAATAAGTTAATACTGCTTGTGCGGGTAGAACAATATATTGGAATGTACCGATATTGTATTCTACCCACAGGGACAAGACATCTCTATGTCACAGGCTAGACGGCGCTCGTAGCGAGTACCTTTTTTTTTTTCTTTTTATCGTGCGGAAATCCCTTCGGATACCCCCCCGCCGGCCAGCGGGGGCGGTTATGTCGGGCTTGCACCGACCAAAACCGCACGCCGTCTCGGGTCTTCAGACGCCGGGGTGTAAGGTTACCCATAGAGCATATCCCTCGCACCCCGGCTGACCCTGGGCCATCTCACCACTAACAGCATCGCTCATCCTGTCTCCTCTGAAAGCAGAGGAGTACGGAGAGCGATGTGTTCCCGCCACGTTGGGTATTGGCCGACGATCAATGCCAACCCTATGAAGGGGTGAAGGGGAAGCCATTGACCGCCGCCCAGGGTGTACCGGCCGCTCCGATTCCGTTCCCCCCGGACTGCAGCGGGATCGGAATCGGAGCGACACTCGAGGAGGTTACCCAACACACACCCCTCGTAGCGAGTACCTAGTACCTTTTTTTTTGTTTTTTTCGGATAGCCCCCCCCCCCCACCGGTTAGAAGGGGAGGTTATGTTGGACTTGAACCGACTAAAACCACATGCCGTCTCGGGTCTTCAGACGGGTTAAAGTGTGTAAATTTTTAGTACTTAGAAATATCCTTTTCTAAAAGAGAGGCAACTTAATACCTACATAGATTGAACATTTAGAAGGATTTTTTCCTAGGATGCACCGTTTCTGAGCTATTAGCAAAAAACCTAAAAGTGGTACCTACCTTTGTACAAATATCAGGTGTATTCTTTATTCTTTTGAAAGCACTTTCTTTGTATTGTATTCGGGGGGTATCCAAAGGGATTTCGGCACGAAAAAAAAAAAAAAAAGAGATACTCCATTAGACATAATTTAATAACTGGCATGCACGGCTGGCTGCGCTAATGCTGCTGTTTCTGTAGAGACTCTTAAAAGGTGCAAAGATTCGAATATCATTGATGATTATGAATTTGTGCCGTTTGGAATCCCGAGTACCGAGTGCTCGTAATCTTTTCATAGGGATATTGCGAAGGGCGTGATCGACGCGACGTTTCTCGGTCTGCGATGCGAAGTAATTTTACTATACCGATCGAAAGGCTCAGTCGTAAGGATTTTTTTTTAATTAAAGGAAGACCATGTTCCTGAAATTATAAAAGTAAAATTTTACGGTCTTCCTTTAATTTAAAATGCTTTGTTATTTGGAAAAAGTAATGCTTATCATGCATCATGGCTTGTATGGTGTACTAATGTTTGGCAAAAAACGTTCCCCAAAGTGTCACATGCCAAAGTATGTTTCCCAAATTTTCATTTGGCAAAACAACTTTTCGCAATTTTGCAGTTAGCAATACTATTTTTGGCAATTTATTGTTTAACAAATAATTACACGGCAAAGTTTCATTTTACCAAGTATTAGGTAGTCAAATATGGTTTTTTTGTCATTTTGGATTTCCAAAAAAGCTAGTATTTCAAGTTTAAGATCCAATTTTGAAAATACACTGCTGCATGGGTGTTTGCTTCACCTTGGACAAATAATTTACAGGTAAAAACTTCTATAATAATTATATTGCTACTAGCTGTTACCTGCGACTTCGTCCGCGACCAAATTGTGAATCTAAACCATCCTTGAATCCCCTTGAACTCACACAAAAAATTTCAGCAAAATCGGTCTAGCCGTCTAGGAGGAGTTCAGTGACATACACACGCACACAAGAAATATATATATAAAGATTATTGAACTCACAAATCAATTCCGGCGCTTCGCCAGCCGCTACCGCGGCACGCTCGCTCCGCTCGCTAGCCTCGCGCTCTCTTAGGGCCACAGTTCTAACCTAACTTAACCCACTTTTTTGGCAGTTCCGATCTAGCCTACGTAACTTATATGAAAAAATTTGAACGAACTTACTTTTGGAATATATTTTTTTACAGAATAAAGCATTTGCTAATGTATATTTGACTTAATAAAAATTGAGCAAGTAAGACGTTGCCAAATGAATATTTGACGAAGTGATTAAAATGCGAAATATAAATTTGCTAAAGATTATTTTGGGAAATGAAACTATGCGATAAGTTTTTTGGGAACTGAAATTTGACGCAACATATTTTGCCAAACGGTAGGATACCGGCTTGTATAGTTACGAAATAAATAAATAAACTAAGCCATTCAGTAACTTAATTTGTTTTTATTACCTAGCTTTTAGGTTGTTGTTTTTAGTGGAATTCAGAATATTGAGACGAATCGATTGACGTACGAATCATAAAAATTGGCGCACCGGTTTCGTTACAAGTTATCTATACTGTTTAGATTGTGGTGATAAGCAAGTGCTCAAGATTTTCATTATCATACACTTTGTCGCATTGCACAATTGCATTTGAACTGTGTACCCACAAACACTGCCAACAAATAAGAACTTCTCACGGGGTCAAAAGAAGGTCACACATAGTACAGTTTCGGCAAGTTTTAGACATCATTAGCACCACAATGTATGAGTGTTGTGATAAAGTGGTTCTCGTAACCGGGGCTGCAGCTGGCATAGGTGCTGGGATTGTGGAGGCATTTTTGAAAGAAGGTGCTACTGTAAGTTGTTCATGGTTATATTATAAATTCAAGTAATTATTCTAAGAGTGAACTGACCAGCTACCAGTAAATAGTAGGAATCTTTGTAAATTGTACTTTTAATTATTTTTCACGTCCTTGGTGTACAATTATTATTGTGATGCTCCTGGTATTGCCATGGTTGCTGGTTAGAGTTAGTCACAGTACGATAAGTACCTATGAATCATTGTAAATTATACTTTTTAACCGACGAAAAAACGAAGGAGGTTCTCAAGTCGACGCGTATATTTTTTTTTTTATATTTAGGACACGTCAATTTGACTTCACCTCGCCTGATGGTAAGCTGAAGGTAAAGTCTCAGGAAAGGGATCACCATTACATACACGTACCATGTTAACAATGGTGGCACTCAGCTTGACGGCCTCATCAGAAGAGGATTGTCGTCGCAGCACCGCGTGACACCCGCCGGTCCCGCTAGTGCTGCGACCACAATCCCCCTGCCCGGCTATGCACTTGCTGACCCCTGAACGCAATCAAACCGAAATTGGATTACTATGGAGGGTTTTTCGCAATCGTGCACGGTGGTACCTACCCGGCCGAATTTTGTGACAAATTTGTGTCATCAAATTTCTACCACCAGTATGACCACGCATAACTTTTTAAAGAGTAGTCCGATTTTGATAATTCTTTTTTTATTGGAAGGAGTATACCCCGAAGTTAGTCTCATATAAATTTGAAAATAAAAATCCAACCCTAAGGATAGGAAAACAGGGGTTGATTGATTGTTCACTCACAGATTGTAAGGTACTACTCTGCAAATAAAACGTTTCTCAATGTCTGATAAGTTATCAATTTCTGTAGGTGTTGCAGCTACTGACATTTTATTCCAATAGGCCTGGGGTGGAGTATTGTGTTTTTAATATTGTTTGAGCATCGTGAACAAGTAATTATACTCCCTAAAGCTACCAATTCATTGGGCAAATTAGAGCCTAAATTTGTAGTTTGCAATTTCATACGCTGCTGAGGATACAAACTTTTTTTGCATATTGAACAGGGCAAGACAGCATAAACATTAATCGCTTCCTTAAAATTTTCTGCGTTACACTGATTTCTTCGCTCGCAAGTCGCTTGTCAGGAGTTTCGTAAAGTAGGTACCACCAGTGCAGACCGGTTACGAGCAGCTTCCAAACGCAGCAAATGTTCGTCTTCAGTTTCATTTGAAACTCGCTCTCTTTTTATTCCTAAGCGATGAGTGCGCTGCGTATCACTTTCTTGCGATAGCCTATTGGTTTTGTAGCTTCTCATCCTCGACAGTCTTTCCTCGCGTTGATCTAAACTTACCTGTGAACGTGTTAATCTAATTCTCTTTTTATTTGATTTTAGATTTGATTATTTCGTTAAATTTAAGGCAATTTAGTGATATTTATACATTGATTGTTTGGCGCCGACTCAAAATTACTTAGCTATACTTACATTAGTTTAAGAATTTAGTTATTATGGTTAATTAAAAACTCAACTATTTACAAAAATATGTACTTAGATATAGTTTCATTACTTTAAAAAGTTAGTTATTAAGGTTAAATAAAAAAGGTTTATGATTTTTGCTTTTCTGTTTTTTCGGCGGCTTAATTTTTTGTTAAAAAGTTTTTATGATTATTTTTAATGTCCTTAGTGTACGATATAGAGATATTATATTATTATGTTGCCCCTGGGATTGCCATGTTTGCTGGTTACAGATTGTCGTAGTACGATAAGTATGAAATTGTAAATTGTACCTCGGATTATTTTTCTAATGTCCTTGGTGTAAAATATAGAGATATACCGGCTGAGGAAAAAGTATGGAAACCCCGGAAAATTTGGAAACCGCACGAGGTTAGTCGTGAAAAAAGGTCATATCCAAGCGAGCGTTCTTTTCGATTCCGTTATAAATGGGAACCCCTATTTTTATAAAGGAATCGAAAAGAACGGAAAATTTCACGTAACGTAATCCCTGAGGTCTAATAGAGGTCAAATTGGCAAGGAGAACTCACTATAAAAAAGCAGCCCAAGTGAGAGGCAAGTGGAACTCACTTTCAAAAAGCACCCTGAAGTGAGAGGCAAGGGGAAGTCACTATAAAAAAGCACCCCGAAGGGAACAGATTCCTTCTACGGCCACGTCCACTACGTTGATAGACGTGGCTCTGGCCCTGGCCTTCCTCTTGTGGTTGGAGAGTCAGACGGTAGCTAAGGAGGACTAGGGAGCGGATTTTGGACTTCATAGTGCAAGCTTTAGCGCTATGATGAGTTTTAAAAGATAAATCACGCTAAATTACATATCTAGCTAATATATCACTTATTATTTTCCAGCATGTGGCTGCATTGGATGTTGACGTAAACAACGGCAAAGCCTTGGAAAAGGACCTAACGGAAAAATATGGTGATAAAAAAATTCAATTTCATAAATGTGACGTCACTACAAACGAACTCGATGTAGCTTATGATAGTGTTATCAAAGATTTTGGTTACATTGATGTTGTGGTCAATTGTGCAGGTATCATGAACGATAGGCCTAATGTGTATTTGAAAGAAGTGGAAGTTAATGTCGTAAGTACGAGTATAAGTTAATAGTACATCTTGTGCACTGTAGTTTAGTTCAGAATCTAAGCGTACGGTAGTGCGCAGGTCAAGTTCCAGCAACAGGCCGCGCACTATTTACACGAACCGTTTCGACCCATTTTTAACCCCCCTGTAGCTCAGTACCTATTGCAAGTAGACAGATAAAATTGTACCTAAAGCACAGTACTAAAGCAGTATGCCAAATTTCATAGATATAGCTTCAGTAGATCCTGAAATATGACCCTGTGAATATAGCTAATTTTGGCACTGACTGACTCACTCACTGACCAGTAATCAAAACCTTTAGGCCACTTGCACTTGCTGTCCTAGCGTTATGAAATTTGGCAAACAGGTCGTGTGTTACATGAAGATTAACAAAAAAATTAAGAAATTTAAAAAATCGGTCAATCGTGAGTTGGCTCAATCTGATATTGAATTTTTAATAAAAATATTTATGAACCAGTGATACAATGAGAATACGAAGAGGAGGGGGGGGGGAAGAGAGGGGGAGGGGGTATAAAATATTGTCATGTATATATAATGCACACTGTATACAGCTTATTAAATACTGCCTACCTTTTTTTTTTTTTTTTTTTTTTTTTTTTCGTGCGGAAATCCCTTCGGATACCGCCCCCGCTGGAGAGCGGGGGGTCTCCAGCGGGGGCGGTTATGTCGGGCTTGCACCGACCAAAACCGCACGCCGTCTCGGGTCTTAAGACGCCGGGGTGTAAGGTTACTCATAGAGCATATCCCTCGCACCCCGACTGACCCTGGGCCATCTCCGGTTTCGAGATGGCCCCCTTACTTGCTCTCCACTGTGCCCTCTGCTAATCAGAGGGACACGTGGAAAGCTTCCGAACAGCCCTCAACAGGTCCGTCCTCGCCTCGGTCGGAGTTGGCCGTAGGCAGCAGCGTCTCTCCCGCCCTAGGAGAGGCGCTGCCGCCTCCGTTGCCCAGGGTGCACCGCGTGGAGGTCCCCAACCAAGCACCCCAAATACTGCCTACCTAAAAGATCAGGCTTCTATTGTTATAAATTACTTTCGATAGATGGCGCTAGCGGTACTTCTTGTAATTCTTGGAAAATAGTATTGAAATCCCACCAAAAACATACCTGTTAAAAAGGGGGCCAAGTTCCTATCGGCTAATTGTTCGCCTAAAAAGGGTTGAAATCGAATCCAATGCCAAGTTTAGATGCACTTTAAAATCAATCATAATCATCTTCATCAACAGCCTGATCCACTGGTAAACATTTGCCATTCCCAAGACTCGTCACTACACCCAGTCCTCCGCCTTCCGCATCCAGCCACTACCCGCCACCGTATTCACGTCAACGGTCCATCTGGCCGAAATTCACTTTACCGTACTCCCAACTTAAAATATGGTATAGTTGTGTAAATACGTAGGTACTTGGTTAAAAATGTCTAAAATTGTAATACTTCTAAATTTGAAGTTGGCAGGTTTTTGTGCTGTACGTAACACTTGATTAAATATATAATTTATTTTAATGTTTACGAATGGATCGGGCTGTTGATGAAGATGATTATGATCGATTTTAAAGTGCATCTAAACTTGACATTGGATTGGATTTCAACCCTTTTTTAGGCGAACAATAAGCCGATAGGAACTTGGCCCCCTTTTTAACAGGTATGTTATTGGTGGGATACTATATACATAAACTTTTTTCCCTCCAAGTTAGGCATAGACAATAGCCTGCTATTTGCATCTGCCCCTACATATTGTACGGGCTTTTCTGACCTATCATCTTTTTAAGGCATTATCAATGTTATCATTGAATGTTATGTGAGGTCGACCCTGATAACTGAGCCCTCTTATTTGCTTTATTATACCAAGTATGTCAACTTAACATTGAATTAAGCTCGCCTTTGCTAACTATCGTTTTGTATTTCGTATCCTTATGTGTGCAATGAAGAATATGAATAGGTATAATAATTTAATTATTTATTTGGCAGTCAGCCCTGTTTAAAAGTTCATTCAAGGCATACGACATCATGCGCAAAGACCGCGGAGGGAAAGGCGGCGCTATTATTAACATATCGTCTGTAGTGGGCCTATATCAGGCAAAAATATTGCCAGTGTATACTGCTACAAAAAGCGCTGTGTTACAGTTCAGCAACTGTCTTGGGGTATGTATGGTAACAATGAAAGTCAGTCATTATTTTTCTTTTCCTTTTGATAAATAGTATGTACGATGTATTATTACATTTATGTATGATGTAATATTTTCCTTTTCAGATGGAGCCACATTATAGCCGGTCCAATGTTAGAGTGCTAACGTTGTGCTTTGGTATTACAGACACATCCTTGTTTAGCACTTCGAAACTGGGAGCTTTTGATAAAGAATCGGATGAAATAATGTTTTCTGCCTTGAAAAATTCACCTTTCCAAAAGTAAGTAATATTCCGGATAGATCTGCGTAAGAAAACAAATTTCATCATCATCTTTCCATCCTTAGATCTCAGTTCACCTTGGAGTTCCGTTCCTTGGTTTGGTTTGGCTCCGCAGGTGTTAAGATTTGACTGAGTTAGTCAATGATAATACATTGTGAGAGCTACAGCCACCTTTTTTTTTTTTTTTTTTTTTTTTTTTTTTCGTGCGGAAATCCCTTCGGATACCGCCCCCGCTAGAGAGCGGGGGGTCTCCTGCGGGGGCGGTTATGTCGGGCTTGCACCGACTATAACCGCACGCCGTCTCGGGTCTTAAGACGCCGGGGTGTAAGGTTACCCATAGAGCATATCCCTCGCACCCCGACTGACCCTGGGCCATCTCCGGTTTCGAGATGGCCCCCTTACTTGCTCTCCACTGTGCCCTCTGCTAATCAGAGGGACACGTGGAAAGCTTCCGAACAGCCCTCAACGGGGCCGTCCTCGCCTCGGTCGGAGTTGGCCGTAGGCGGCAGCGTCTCTCCCACCCTAGGAGAGAGGCGCTGCCGCCTCCGTTGCCCAGGGTGCACCGCGTGGAGGTCCCCAACCAAGCACCCCAGAGCTACAGCCACCTGACCTCCAAACTTCCTTACCTTGACATTAACACATTCCAAGTTAGCGACCACCTTAGCTCTAATACATTGCATTAAATAATAAATATAAATTGAAAAATGTTAAATTTGTCCCTCGAAGATTACCAAAATAATATTACATTAATATATTTATTGATTTTTTGAAATGTAAAGGTCGTTTGTAAATTTGTGTGTGTTCAGCAACTTTTGAGGGTGAATGTACCTTCATCAGAGCCTCATCCGTCTGTTAGTAGGTGCACCAACTACCAGGTTGACTAGGGCTCCAAGGATTCAGGGGGTATCGCACGATCTCCGTCGAGGTGGCATGTCTCCTAGCTGGGACCCCTCCATCGGACCTGGAAGCGAGAGCCCTTGCGTTGCTGTACCAGTGACGCAATGAGGCGATGGAGCCCCGAAAAATCAGGGCTCAGCTGTCCCAACTCCGCCGGGAACTCATGGAGACATGGAGGGTGCGACTTGAGCATCCAAGGTGGGGGGAATCCACTATTGCGGCGGTGAGACCGATTATGAAGGAGTGGTTGGAAAGGCACCACGGTGACCTCTCCTACCGGATGTGCCAGATTTTTACCGGACACAGGTGCTTCGGTAAGTATCTATGGCGCATCCACCGGGAGACAACGCCGCAGTGCCAGCACTGCGAGGATTCCGGCGAAGACACGGCGCTCCACGCGTTGGTGGAGTGCCCTGCGTGGGCGAGTCAACGCCGGAATCTCGTTGCGGTCCTGGGCGTGGATGTTCTCTCTTTGGAGACCATGGTGAGGGCCGTGGTCTCTGATGGGAGCAAGTGGCACGCCGCCGCCTCGTTCTGCGAGCAGGTTATGCGCGTGAAAGAGACGGCGGAGAGGGAGCGGGAGAGAACACTGCCCCCCGATTTCCGCAGTCTGCGGCGAGGACGCCGTAGACTCGTCTACGCCCGGGGCTACCGACCTCCATGATCGGGGCCTGAGGACGGTAGTTGGCCGACACACCGTCCTTACAGAAGCAGGCCGTGGCGGAGGTGTGTCGTATGTGTCCTACACGCGCCTGCCTACTCACCGACGCGGGATAAAACCCGACCCCACCAGGCGAGGCCGCGCTGGCAGCCAAGGTCCACCGGTAACCCTGGGGTTATCCTTTCGAGGGCTTACCCGGGGTGCCGGGCACTGGACACTTGGGTAGGACACCATGCGATTTTAGTCGATGCACGACATAACCGCCCCCGCTGCCGGCGGGGGGTTATCCGAATTGATTTCCGCACGTAAAAAAAAAGGGCTCCAAGGATCTTTGTGATGCCTCTTTCGCCCGAGTAAGAAAAATAAATTATAATTGTTTCAGAGTTTATTTTAGAAATTACAACTTACAACACAAACTTACAACAAATGACAACAGTGTTATTTCTTTCATTTATTATGGTCTAATTTCATTTAAATGAAGTATCTGCAACTCAAATATTATTTTTTTACAAAAAAATAATAATTTAAAAGTGTAAAAAACCCCCGACGTAACCAAGAACACTTCCGACTTATTCACCTTTCAAACAAAAAAAAAAACAAAATCAAAATCGGTTCATCCGTTCGGGAGCTACGATACCACAACAGCCAACAAGCAGCAACAGAGACAAGCTTTAACACCCTGTCGTGTTTGCGGCGGTGGTAAATAAATATAAATACCTAAACATTTTGAAGGCTGTGCTAAACCCGAAATGACATGGAATACACGGCAAGTGCTTCATCAACCAATTCTGACCGATCAAGATATTTTTTTAAACTATTTTTTATGAACTTTCTCATATTAGTTTCTATGTTTTCGTCATGTAATGTATCTCCCACACCAGGCCATATTTTTCCAGACGCTCTTACTGAAAATCTCCTAACAGAAAAACCTAAATACACGTAGGTTTACCTGGGAATCGAATCTAGGACCTCACGCAAACAAAAATGTATGCCACAAAATGAAAGAGGCAGTCTACTTCAATAAAGCAATATATACAATTGTTAACTTCCAGGCCTGAATCAGCTGTCGATGGTCTAATGCATGCATTCAAACATGGCGCTAGTGCATCCACGTGGCTTGTGACTTCCGATAAACCGGCTAAAGACATTTCTGAGAACATAACGAAAGCTTACCAGATTATGAGTCAAGGAGTTTTTGATTAAGAGAAACAAGTAGAAATACGGCAAGCTCAAGCAACGTAAAATGTGCCCAGAGGCTTTTGCATATATTTGTTCTAAGTTAATATAGCTATTAAGCATTTTAAAATTTGTTTTCGATATTACTGTAATATTATAAAACGTTGAAAATATCATTTTTAATAGTACCAACGTATTTCATTTAAGAGACTACAGTCAGTATACTAGTTCCATAGGACTAATTGCCACTGCAACTAGTAAGAACATACTTTTTTATTACGTGTGGCAGCCCCCTCGGGCTTAACTTCACCGGAGTTAACGCCAGATGTTTCGTCACATTAACCAGTGGGGAACCATTGCGACACAGGAGAGTGCTAGACCTTTCCTTTTCCACTGCAAATTCTGAAGCCCACTGCTTCACCTATAGGCAAAACACTACTAAACCAAAGCAAGAGTAGCTTAGACGGTCTCTTATTCTTCTTTCTGACAACGCGCCGTGTCATATCAAAAGTTGGGTATTGTACCTATGATATAGTAAAAAGTTGGTTGGAAGTACTTTTGACTGAAAATAGTTACTTTCGATTGTTGTTGTTTTTTAGTGACACTCGCAAGAATGAGATAATTGACGTATCATAAAAATCGGCCCACTCATTTCGTTACAAGGTATCTAGAATGTTTAGAATAATGGTGATAAGAAACTCCAAGTTTTTCATTACCTACCATACACCCAGTCGCTCTTGAATTGTGTACCTACAAATACTGTCGACAAATAAACACTTCCGAACGAGCTCGAATTTGCTGTAAGTTATTTATATTATGTACCTCTTTTTTTTTATTCGTGAGGAAATCCCTTCGGATACCCCCCCGCCGACCAGCGGGGGTGGTTATGTCGATCTTGAACCGACTAAAACCGCACGCCGTCTCGGGTCTACAGACGCCGGGGTGTAAGGTATTATATGTTATGTTTATATGATGCATTTTTTACTGGCCATAAATATTTCCATTTTTTTTCTACATACCATAGTTGCCTATTAGAGACTGTCACAGGACGGTAAGCAAAAATCATTGTAAATTGCGGTTTAATTTTATGTTTTATCTGTCCTTGGTTTTCAATTTAGAAATATAGGTAATATAGTTCTAATAGGTATCATATCTCTTTTTCATACTGTAGCGTAAAATTGGCAACTTTACTAGGTATGGCAAAAATACCTTTTTTTTTCTTTTTTTTTTCGTGCGGAAATCCCTTCATCGAATACCCTCGCCTTGAGAGAACGCTCTTCAAAATTGAAGCAAGTTGATCCAAGCCTACTATCAATATTTAATAGCATTCTGCTATTCAACCTCGATACTAAATGAGAAGATGGTATTGATCTATTTCTCCGGTTGATCAACCTATTCGTTACAATGTCAAATAACGAATAAAAATGTGACCCTATGAACGCCCCGGTGATTGAATGTGCGGTTTGATGCCGTGTGAACTTAGCTTAATAGTTGATCAAAAGTAGAAAGAGTAGTGCTTGCCATTTTGGGAAAAACAGTGCAGGACCGTAGACAGGAATAAGCACGGGCAGGACCAATAGATAAAACTACATGAACTTCTGTTTCTGTTTAACTTCATCCAAAATTAATTCTGTGGTAATGTAACCAAACATTAGAACTGTGCCGATAGAGAAAGGATATATTTCTTGTGGTGACCTCGACTATTAAAAACAGGTATTCGTGCATTTTAAAGGAGGGCTTCAAAGTTACATCTGGTTATGACCGTGGATGGATATATGGGATCTAATATAGAGAGACAGATATATTAGACCAGATATTTATTCTTATCCAACCTAGGTAGATAACAAGCATACGACCCATCCAATGGCCGTAACGAACTAAATGGTTCACTAACTAGTTCCTTCATTTGACGCTCGATAAAGAACGCTTTTTCCGCCTTTTGTTTAAGCGGGGCGTGAAAAAGCATCTGTCGAGGCCGTCAAGGGAGCGCCATTCCATTTTACGGCACATTTTAGGGATAGCATCTGGAATGGTGACCTTTATGTTTTGTACTTCACCTTTGGTTGCCATCAGACGGGAGGTAGTCAAATTAACGGATTAAATATATTTTTTTAATAAGTTTTATATATTATTTTTCTAAAGATTTAGATCGGAAAAAGAGAACATCTAGAACGGGACTTGAACCCGCGACCAGTCCCTTACAGGGGGAATGCTCTGACCAGCTGAGCTATCTAGACACGTCCCAAATATTCGAAATTCTCCGATATATTATATACGTCTTAAGGCGACGCTGGAGCCATCTAACGTAATTCTTGCGAACTACGGAAACAATGAATAACTTTACAGTCATTTTTAAACCTTGTTTTTTGATAACTCCGCCTAATTAATTCAATTAAATTTTTAAGCATTTTGTATGCTTACTTTTTCTAAAAATTTAGATCGGAAAAAGAAAACATCTAGAACGGGACTTGAACCCGCGACCAGTCCCTTACAGGGGGAATGCTCTGACCAGCTGAGCTATCTAGACACGTCCCAGATATTCGAAATTCTCTGATATATTATATACGTCTTAAGATGATGCTGGAGCCTCCTACCGTAATACTTGCGAACTACGGAAACAATGAATAACTTTACAGTCATTTTTAAACATTGTTTTTTTATGACTCCGCCTAATTAATTCTATTAAATTTTTAAGCATTGTATATGCTTACTTTTTCTAGGGATTTAGATCGGAAAAAGAGAACATTTAGAACGGGACTTGAACCCGCGACAATTCCCTTACAGGGGGAATGCTCTGACCAGCTGAGCTATCTAGACATGTCCCAGATATTCGAAATTCTCCGATATATTATATACGTCTTAAGGCGACGCTGGAGCCATCTACCGTAATTCTTGTGAACTACGGAAATAATGAATAACTTTACAGTCATTTTTAAACATTGTTTTCTTTTTCTTAAACATCTTTTTTGATGACACCGCCTAATTAATTCTATTAAATTTTTAAGCATTTTGTATGCTTACTTTTTCTAGAGATTTAAGATTTAGATCGGAAAAAGAGAACATCTAGAACGGGACTTGAACCCGCGACCAGTAATCTTGCGAACTACGGAAACAATGAATAACATTACAGTCATTTTTAAACATTGTTTTTTGATGACTCCGCCTAATTAATTCAATTAAATTTTTAAACATTTTGTATGCTTACTTTTTCTAAAGATTTAGATCGGAAAAAGAGGACATCTAGAACGGGACTTGAACCCGCGACCAGTCCCTCACAGGGGGAATGCTCTGACCAGCTAGATAGACACGTCCCAGATATTTGAAATTCTCCGATATATTATTTACGTCTTTTATATTAGTCTTACAGTCTCACCAACCGTTCAATGAGAGATCGAAACTTAATGAGAGGATAGTATTTCCTTGGGTGAAACAACCTATTTGTGCTAGGAAAAGTATAAATCTACCACCTAGAGGTTAGAGTAGTTTGGGCAATATTGGATTTCTAGTTCGAATTCAGATCCGTCCGACTTAAGAAATAGCAACGTCCTTCACAAAAATGCAGTGAATATTGCCACATGAACAGTAATTGTTCTAATAATGAATATTAATAATAAATATAAATATAGTTGACGAATTTCCACATAGTGATATCTAGATCCAAAGTAAGAATAACGTACTACACTACGCACACAAAACTAGACTATACTACACAAAATATGTACATACCTGTAGGTATGTACATATTTTGTGTATGTATACTAGGATGTTTACCAGCTTCGCAATCAACCCAAACTTTTAAGCGTAGCGAGATTTGCCTATCCAACAATAGGTCAACGTGACCGGTCGACTTTTTCCATTGATTTGGTTTTTCGGTGATTATTCCTCGATGGTAAGACCGATCTGGACATTCGACCCCTTACGACACTCAGTAATGTCTAATTGATCACCGTGGCAAATTTGGTCGAGATCGGTCGAACGGTCTCGGAGGAGTATCATTTGTTTGAAATGCAACTTTGAAACCAAAGACGCTTCGCTCGCCTTCGGCTCGCTACGCTTAATAATACATACGAATAAATATATATAATAATATACATAAATTCATGTATACAAATATTAGCACTGAGTGGACATCGAACCCGCGACCTAGAATTAGCTGTAGAACACTACCGCTACGCAATAGAGGTTTCTGGGGTAACTTCAATCAATGCTAATCTAGTGTAACTTTAAAATAAATTATAATAATTTTGGTATGTTAAATATGAATGACCGGTCTTGACCTAACGTTTTATTATAAAGTAGTATTATATATTATTGTATTTCTTAATCATACAATAAGTTTTCTTCTACATCCGAGCGCTAAGTTGCATCTAAAACTCGCAATTTGGAGCTCGGGTTCCTCTCTGCTATGCCTCCTTTCCATGTTATGGTTAACTTTGGTGTTCGCGGAAGCCGTCCGGTTGCCCCCCCCCCCCCCCCCAGCCCCAAATTCAATCAATGCTAATTTAATACCACAAATATTATAAATGTCAAAAAGTTTTTAAGGATGGATGGATGGATGTTTGTTACCCTTTTACGGAAAAGCGGTTGAACGGATCTGGCTGAAATTTGGTACAGGGATACATTATAGTCTGGAATAACATATAGGCTTCCCTGGAATAGGTTCCCATGGAGGCGGGAACGGGATCAGAATTCCACGCGGCCGGAACTATGGCAATATGTTTAATATATGTAAAAGTTTGAAGGTTGTCACTCAGTCATGCTCTAACACCTGAACGGATCTGGCTGAAATTTGGTACAGGGATTGAGTATAGCCTGGGATAACACAGAGGCTGCCTACTTTTCAAGTAGGTAGTCCCTAGAATAGGTTCCCATGGATTGCGGGAACGTGAACAGACGCAGGCCAACAGCTAGTTTAAAAGATTTTGTAAGAATATTATCTATGTGCATATTTAAATGTGAATGACTGACCTTACGTTTTATTGAAAAAATATTTATAGATTTTATTTCGGAATCAAATAATGAATACAAATACAAACATCAACATGGGGAACCTGTAAAAACCAGCTGATTGACGGACGAGGTTCTGGCGCAGGTTTTCCTCTCGGGGTTAGGAGATTAGATGGCAGTCACTCCCATACTAGCAGCATAAGCTCAACCAAAAGGAGAAGATGCATAACCCTTTTTTTTTTTATTGTGCGGGGGCGGTTATGTCGGGCTTTAAGCGTACCCTGGGCTTCGAGGTGAAAGCGTCTGATGCAACCGGGAAGAATGCTAAAATGTTGTTACAAAGGTACAGAATTTCTAGATGACGAGATTGAGATATGCGATAGTGTTGACATTTTATGTATATCTATGTATTGACATAAGAATTTCATTGTAACATTATGATTATTATTTTTGTCATTTTTTTACATTTTCTGACATAATATTTAAAACAATGTACCTACCTAATATTTTAATTAATTATTATATTGGCATTTTGATTTAGACTCATATTATTTATGTATTATTTGAATTGTTGTTTTTTTAATGGATGTAAACATAATAAATAAACATTTGTACGCCGCCACAAAAACGGCTAAACATGTTGGACATAATCACTCACTAACCAACTTGCATGCACATGTATATATAACACATGTTTAAACAAATAAATATTTTGATTTGATTTGATTTGATTTGATTTGATTTGATGATAAATATCCACATTAAAACGCGAGTAAAGTTATATGTATAGCATAGCAATACACTGACAGTACAATTTTTATCTCTACTATAAGTTCAAACACCAGTTTTCTTATCATCATTATTTAAACTTATAGATAACCAACCATAAGTTTAAATAATAGTGATAAGAAAACTGGTGTGTATAGCAATACAAATAATAGTGATAACAAGTATAATAATACACATGTCGGAATAACTTAATCTAAATTGTGTGTACTTTTCATTTGTGCCTATAAACAGACACTTTATGAAACTGCTCAAGAAGGTCACGCATTGTGCAATAACTAAGCATATACGCGTAAACAACGCGTCGTATCATCGCTGTGAGATTTTATACTTTAGTAGTCAGACTAGTTAGTCGGTCTTCACACTTTGTAAGAACATGTACGAGTGTCACGATAAAGTGGTTCTAGTGACAGGAGCCGCTGCTGGCATCGGCGCTGGGATTGTGGAGGCATTTTTGAAAGAAGGTGCCACTGTAAGTTATTTATATTATACATTTATTGATGACGTTAAATGTTTTGATCCACGGTGCCTTATTTTCTTTTCGTTGTTATTAACCGATTTCAAAGGAGGTTCACTGTTTATTTGGTATGTTTTTTATTTTATATTTAACTAGTAACCCGCCTTAGCTTGACTTCCGTTTATATGAGTTTTTTTTTTAACTTAAAGCATCGTAATTTGCATATAATATAGCCCATGTCCATCGCGGTTAATGTACTTTTCAAACAGTGAAAGATTTTTTCCTATTTGTACAGTTATTTACGGCTTTTTTTTCAAATATTAGTATAGAAGATAATCCACTTTTATTAGACTGGTTTCTATATATATGTACATATATATAACCATAACACGTTAAGCGAAAACTTCGGAAACCTTTTTCTCCTCAATTTTCTTTTATTTTGTAGCTATTGAAGATATATTATGATGTTATTAAGATGTCAATAAAAATAGAAAATAGATTCTTCTGACCTTGAATTTCGACTACTAGTTCAAATAAATATTTTGAATATATAACAAAAATTAAACATTTACACTGCGCGACCTGGGCTCTAATTAAGTATCTTAAAATGTGGGTTCTCGAATGCAGATAAACATACTTAAATATATTGCCTTTCGTAAATATTATAGACACATCCAGACCAATGTAAATATATTATACACATAACATATCTGTTTATGTTAATATTGATTCAATTGGAGCGTAAATACATTGTTCTTCTTCATAAGAATTTACTGAAAATAATATTTTAAGATAAATAGATTACTTTAAAATCCATGTTGATATGAATCTGTCTGTATAAAAATGAAGGTTGGTAAATATATTCAAGAAGATGAGGGTCAAGACCTCATAATATAGTAATGTGAAGAATAAGATCACTTCAAGGTCGCAACCTAGGTACCTACCTACTAAAGAACAAATATAAATCACAAAAAATATTCGTTACGTAAGATTACCTTCATTAATTTAAGGCTCAAGATATACGGAGACGGCAGCTGTTAGATTGATAGATAATTCTTTTTTGTACACCATGTTGTTTGCTTGTGCATGATGCCTAGATACATCACGCACAAACAAACACAATTTATTAATAGGGTTATTGTAATGTACCTATAAACCTACCTAACCTTGTTTCCTACAAAGGGCTGTAGCATACTTTAGCAGAGAAGCACTGAGCAGTTTCAATGTCAAAATTGTATTTTGTTTTATAACTTCTTGTTATAAAGTTTTTATAACAACTAATAAGCCAGATTGAAATAACAATAACCGAGTACGTCCGCAGAATCTGAGAAATTATTTCAATTAAGAATTCTTGAAGTTACGAAATCGACTCCTTAGATCGAAATTGGAAGGATAAGGCAAAAGAGAGAGAGAGAAAGAAATGAGAGGATATGAAGATGGTCTATGCCCATCACTGGGATAAAAAAATAGAATCGCTTAAGAGCCACGGGAAACTCATACGGCCCCCGCTAAGAGTTTCAAATACCACTTGCAATCCGTCAAAGAGACTGTCCCTCTCCCTATTGAACTAATGAAAATTATACCCACGAACAAAATTCCACCAAAAGTAGTGTAGTCGCAGGCGGCTTAAAGTAACCGCAGATGGTCTAAAACCATTGCATGCCTGCTCTTGGCTATCACAAGGTCGCTACCGGCCGCTGCTATTGTGGTTTGCATTGAACCAAATACGTTGTTAATGCGAAATGATTATCTTTACCGGTTTTTGACCCACCTCAAACTAAACTCAAGTGGCCTACTTTGCTTTTGCATGTAGTTTGAGTACGGATACTTTAGATTTGATTCTAAAGTTAATTATAATTAAGGATACTACTAAATTAGCCCTTCTACTTTACTTACAGTCAGTTGTAAAAGAGCAGCAACGTTAAATTTGATATAATTACATAATTTATTCATTATTATTATTACGTTTCAGCATGTAGCTGCATTAGATGTTGATGTAAACAATGGTAAAGCCTTAGAAAAGGAACTAACAGACAAATATGGGGATAATAAAGTGAAGTTCCATAAATGTGATGTCACTACAAACGAACTCGATGCAG
Source organism: Cybosia mesomella (assembly GCA_946251805.1). Taxonomy (NCBI): domain Eukaryota; kingdom Metazoa; phylum Arthropoda; class Insecta; order Lepidoptera; family Erebidae; genus Cybosia; species Cybosia mesomella. Next base: position 30,911,989 of record OX276394.1, on the reverse strand, counting down.
CATATGATAGTGTAATCAAAGATTTTGGTTACATTGATGTTGTGGTTAATTGCGCTGGTATCATGAACGATAGGCCGAGTGTGTATTTAAAAGAAGTGGAAATTAATGTGGTATGTCCTATATTTTGTTATTATCTCTTATGACTTAACTGTGACTTACATTGTCGATGGCCTGTTTTATATCAATTATTTTATTTGGTTGAATATAGTTTACTTCCACTTTCAAATGTGTTTAAGACCAAATGACGCTAATGTGAAAGTCAAGATTTTTAAACTTGGAACGCATTGCATTTGTAATTTTGTTTTTCAGTCAGCATTGTTCAAAAGTTCGTTCAAGGCATACGAACTTATGCGTAAAGACCATGGAGGTAAAGGCGGCGCTATTATTAATATATCATCTATAGTAGGCCTATATCGAGCACAAGTATTACCGGTGTACTCAGCTACGAAGAGTGCTGTGTTACAATTCAGCAATTGTCTTGGGGTATGTATGATAAAAGTCAAAGAATAAGAATTTATTAAAATTAATCGCGATGATGTACAAAAATCGCTAACGCTTACGAATATTTGCAAAGAGTAACAATGAAAACGCCATAGGCAGGGATTAGACGGTCAATAAATATGGCGAGATTCGCAATCTTGTCAATATAGGTATATTGATATTTATGATGTGCAAATGCAATTCGTAGGCACCTATTGTGACACCGTTATCACGATATTAAATTGTGAAATTTATTGACTGTCTAACTAACTCATAACTAATTAAATCATAATCCATAACCATATACACCTTATGTCTGTGTCCATAACACATTTGCTATAAAATTCAGTAATCATTATAATGTTCACGGGGATTAACGCGATCATGGATAGGTATGTATGTTCCTTTGGAATCCCTGCCGTGTCGACCAGGTTACACTGCCTGTATTCACAGGCTGACTGGCTCAGTAGTGCATGCCCTACGTCGTCAAGTCCATCAGGTAGAAAGTTCTTGATCCACGCGCACATTCTCAATATTTTTCATATTTTGGTTTCGTCATGTATCGTCACATGCTACACTTTGCTTAGAGAATAGTCTCTAAGCAAACTGACCGCTGTCTATCCGACTACGCAGAAAAGCGAGGTAGCATTTTTGATCACTGGATTCCATGTTGCAGAAAATTTAGACCTATTTTCCTGATTGAAATTTTTATATTTCTTAATTTCACTGACGTACAACTCTTGAATAGAAGTGACGTTCGGTGGAGAGGACTTGCATATGGTGGAATTCAGACGGTTCTATACAGCTGCAATGTGTTCCTTGACCCTCTCGGCAATCGTCCGCTTTGTTTAGCCTATATATAAACTGCCGCAGCTGCAATTTATTTTATAGACACCTGGAGTTTGTAGCGGCTCGACATCCTTCGATGTGCCCAAGATTTTGTTTACTTTTATGCCTGGTGTGTAAACTGTCGGGATGGAGTACTTTTTTAACACGGAGCTGATTTTATCCGTTACTCCCTTGACATATAGGCTGGCTATCTGCTCACCTCTGGATGCCTCCACCTCAATGTCTGCTGCTTCCATCGTCCGTTCATTTCATATCTCTTATTTTGAAGTACATCCTGAACATGATCCAGTTTTAGCTCCAGATGTTCAGGGTCATTGTGATCAAATGCTCTATTCTTGAGTGAGGTCATAAGGGATTGCAAATATCGCAAGGGATTGCAAGGTCGGGTTTGTCAAAAAACCGCGTAAGCCCGACATAACCACCCCTGCTGTCTGGGAGAGGGAGGGGGGACTGTATCCGACTGGAACTCTGCATGAAAAAAAAGGTTTGAGAAAGTTATTAATCGGCCAAATGATGATGAGCACTAAAAATTATGATACTTTAAATTATGCATAAAAAGTTAGGTAACACAATAGAGAACCCTAAAGATGCTTTGATTAGAAGTCAATTTACTTAAACGAACATTTAAATATTATGAGTTAATAGTATGTAAACTCATTTTTTTTTTTATTACTACTGAAGATCTCTTCATGTTTATAAAAATATTTTCAGATGGAACCCCATTATAGCCGGTCCAGTGTTCGTGTGATTACCGTGTGTTTCGGTTGTACGGACACCTCCTTATTTAGCACTTCTAAAATGGGCACTTTTGATGAAAAAACAGATGAAATTTTGGTTAAAGCCCTAAAAAAGATGCCCTTTCAAAAGTAAGTCATATTCAAGATTAATACCTGCACGCACAAAACAAACTATTATATATATATTTTAGCCACAGTCACATTTTATTTAATAATCATTCATATGATAAACAATTATAATAACGTAGATTTATAATTTCTTGATGAGGGACCCACGTTGACTACAAAGCTTAGTGCACCACACCACAATGTGTTTGCATGTACCTATAATGGAAATAAAAGGAAGTTGAAAAAAAATGTCCTTGTTAAGAGGATATTACCGTCAGCGAGCTCCATACAAAGTTGGAGATATTTAATATTTCCACAGATTATCTAATAGTAGGTATTACGGACACTAAGTAATTAAATTCAAAGGAATTTTGTGAATAGAATAAATACACTAATATCTAATGTTAGTCTATTGAATAATGTTATTCCTTGTCATATTTAATACGTGTAACAGCTTGTATTTTTCATAGAAAAACACCCAACTTTGCTGTTTTTTCAAGATATTCCAAGGAATTGAAACAATTTTGATAATATCACAAATCTTGAAACAGTAGGTAGTAAATGTTTTAGTCGGTGCAAGCCCGACATAACCACCCCCGCTGACCGGCGGGGGGGTATCCGAAGGGATTTCCGCACGATAAAAAAAGAAAAAAAAAAAAAAAATGTAGTAAATTTATTATTATTTAAAAAAATAATAAACCCACTCCTAACACAAGCAATTTAGCTTAGCTGGAGGGGTTAGGGGGAATATTAGTAATTTCGGTTACTAATATTCTCTTAAAAAAAAAAAAAAAAATGTCGGGTAAATACGTCCTTCTCCTCCGAACCTTTTCCCAACGATGCTGAGGTCAGCTTTCAGTCTGACTACGAAAAATCGATTCACAGAAAATATTAAGTTCGGCCGTACTTGATATTTCCGTGAAGTGACTGCTATCTGACCTCCACAACCCTCTAGCGGTAGGTATAGAATAGAAGTTATGTGGTTAATACCTTATTACCGATGCCGATGATAAGATGCCTTATTTTTTTTATTTTTTTTTAATATTTAGGACACGTCAATTTGACTTCACCTCGCCTGATGGTAAGCTGAAGGTAAAGTCTCAGGAAAGAGGGTCACCATTACATACACGTACCATGTTAACAATGGTGGCAGTCAACTTAACGGCCTCGTCAGAAGAGGATTTTTATTTATTTATTTATTTATTTATTATCTCTTCTACACCACCGGCACCGCGTGACACCCACCGGTGGTACTAGTGCTGCGACCACAATCCCCCTGCTCGGCTGGGGCCCCTGCCCCCCTTTTCAAGTAAGAGTCCTGCTCGCTCAGCTCAATTTATTTCAGTCGCAACATGCACTGAATTCCTAGTAGTCTAGTCATTACGTATCTTGCAAATAATAAATGTCACGCTGTTTCGGGCAGCGTGGGGTAACCCGCGAATCGATCGAGTTATCAATATATTTACATTAATATTTTTAAATAAACCCATCGAGTTCACGCGTTAGCATCAATTCGCGCACTGAACTTCTTTAATTTTCAACACAGCCTTATTCTAAATTCAGAGAATTAGCATTGCCATTCAACGTAGCAATGCCGCCAGCCTTTAGGCGACCCTTCCAGTTGAAATCGAGGGGTAGGAATTCTTTGACGCCTAAAACTGTAGGTTTGCCTTTGCCTTATTCTTATATTTTATAAATGGAAATAAAATTGTTTTCCAGGCCTGAATCTGCTGTCAAGGGTCTTATCCATGCATTCAAACATGGCTCTAGTGCCTCTACATGGCTAGTGACTTCTGAAAGGCCAGCTGAAGATATTTCTGAGAACGTCACTAAAGCCTACCAGATTATGAGTCAAGGAGTTTTTGAGTAACGAAAATAAGTCCAATTACGTCAAGTCAAAAGAGGCTCTTGGAGAGCCTAGAGGTTCTTTATTACTTAGGTTTATTCTAGGTTAATTTAATTAAGGCATTATGTAAGGATTTCATAACATTTTGTTCATAATGTTACGTAATACATATGATTTTAAAAAATGTCGTGTTTTATTTCAAATCTAAATCGATTTAAATCAAATTTTATTATTACTTAATTTTTTTTAACACTTAATGATCAGATGGGAGCTTATGGGTAGGTTCGACAGGGGACTCTAAATGCTGAAGCACTCTTACCTGTCCCGAAAGCGGATCTGGGATCCCACAGATTTCGTGGGAGATACGATACCTTTCCGATTTATCGGTGACAAAGTAGAAAAATTATTTTCGTGTTATTTTCAAATAATAATTGATATTTTCTGTTACAAAATACATAAACTACGAGTGTGAACTATTATAGTACACTTTGTTTGACTTAGGAATCGAAACTAGAACCAACTTTTTAGTTGTAGTTAAAAATAAAACACAAAATTCATGCAGTAAATACTTTTATTTTTAAAACTTCTTATTATCATCATAAATCTTCGTAATCAATGTTTGAACGTGAAATTATGTATCTGCTTATTACAGCTATTATCCATCATTATTGTCTTCCAGGATAACACCTGATTCTGTTTAATTAATATCCGTAATTCACTTCAATTATCATATTTGATATGGCGCAACGTATTGGTGAAAAAAAACACAGTTCTCGTACATTATGGAAGACGATACAAACGTTCTACTCCATTTTGACTAGATAATCCTTATAATTAAATTACCTTATTCAAAATATATTTATCAACAAATGAAAAAAAAACAAAAAAAACTACAACAAAATCAATTCGGTTTATAATAAGACTAGAGCCGCCGCTTAATTAAAAAAAAACCTTTAATTAATAAAATTTACAATATAAAGTTCTCGTATTATGCAAACTAAATTTTCATACAAATCCTAATCTAATTTTCTGTAAAGTCTAATTATAGTGTTTCAAAAATAGCAACGCGTCACGAAAAAAACAAATTTAGAATATAATCGTTAGTTGCTTTTATGTTACTTTATCAAATTATTTATCTAAATTGTCACTAATATTTAACGCGATATAATAAACTTTAATAATTTCCTTAGGAAACAAATATTATCACTTTAATACACTTCTAAGATATGAATAGTTTTTATTTACATCGCATTTTAATCGATTACGATATACTATAATTTTTGATGATTCTACATTATGAATATTCTTCTTCAAATGTTTAATTAGGAATATTATTGAATATCTTCGTCATTTTATAAAGCCTGCGAGATTTAATACGGTGATAACGCCCATCTGTTGGGCGGTAAACGGAACTTGAATGCCAAAAGTGGTTCAAAAACGAATCATCACAGTATACAATTATAATCATTATCATATATACTTATAACATTTTGCTAATTTCGTTAATTGAACATGAATATTCTTATAAAAATGGCAGTTTCATATCACGTATACGAATTAGAGTAACATTTAGAACACAAGTCAACTTTATCATTTCCATCAATACAAAAAATAAACATAGAAATTATTGCCGCGAAATCATTTACATATAATATTGTGCAAAATTGTGAAATATCATCTAATTCTAATTTACAACCCCCCTCCATTTAAGTTTCCCCTGAACTTGAAATTTCTTAAAATACATTTATTTATTTCTTGAACTTTCACAATTTTGCAGTAGTCACCCATGCACTTAAATAACGAATAACGAATCTTCTTTAAGAGATACTACAAACTTACAGCATGCCAATCATTAACACAATTGTGCCTCGTACGATCGGTTAATCATTCACTTCGTGCGTTTATTTATTAGCATTACTCATTATTTTGGATACTTCAACAACTCGACACTAGAGACTGAATACACGCGTGTCCAGTTGTTGAAAATCAAAATTAGTACACTTATCATTTCATCATCTGCCTATTTTGTTCGTTGTTTGTATTTAAAGATGGTTGCAATAACATACTATAATTCGTCATATTTCAATGCAAGTCTTTTATGCCAGCCATTCAAATAAAGCAAATATTCCTTCCACTAATATTCCAAGTTCAGCTACCGATCGACAGCACTTGGTCCAAAATTCATATTTGCACTAAATTATCTACCTTAATATAATCACATTTTATTTACAGTTTTCTCATAGTCTTCACCGCTTGAAGTGCTACCAATTTCGCGCCATCGCAAAACCTTAATTCCAAATTTTATTTCTAAATACCCTCAATCAACCAACAATTGACCTACTACTTAGAGGAATCGGTCAAACAATTTACTACAGATTTCTTCCTATCTTTGGAAGTGGCTCAATGCCTGAAGTGTTTCAAGAACTACAAACAAACACTTTATTTTCAATGAATACAAAGATATCGTTATCGTAGGACTCTGCACGGGAAGCCGGTCACACAGTGGTGACGCGGTCTATTTCCACGTATCGCACAGAGTCCTCGCTTGGTCAGCAAATCACTTCCTTTTCATCAAAGATGGCGGTGTCTGAGGACAAGCTCTTGAGTCGTTGCTGCAACGCCGAGCGACGTCGACGGCATGAACGTGCTGCTGCTATCTGCAATTATTCAGAATGAATATTTGAAGACATACCATGGATAAAATTTCCAATTTTTTATTTTTTTAAATATGTTTCACCCGCTATCTCTTCACCTATGCTCTTCTATTCGTTTTTCTTCAAGTATGATTATTAGATCTAAATTACTAGTATTCTCGTAAACCCCTCCAGCTAAACTAAATTGCTTGTGTTAGGAGTTGGTTCACGTCGGTAGTGTACTTAATCCAAATTTCTCTATTTTTTCAATTCGCCCTACCTAAACTGAAACTAAACTAAACTAAACTGAAACTTGAAAGTTATACTCACTACAGCAGCTGCCGCCAGAATGGTGAGAGCTAGGAACGCGGCCGCGTAATGCGCCGGGACCCTTAGCAGCGCGGAGCAGTAGGCGAGGCGCTCGTCCTCGCCGCGCGGGCAGTGCGCCACGCCGTCGCACCACAGCGCGGCCGAAATGCACGCGTCCAGCGACGGGCAGCGGTACTCGCACTCGCCCGACAACGCGAACACGCCGCCGTGGGAGCTCGCGTGTCTGAGAAGAGAACCGATTGTAAAACATGTGTTACATTTTTGAAGTGAAAACTTCTTTAGGCGCGTTGAGCACTAGTTAGGTGAACAAAAATCATGGAACTCGCGTCATCGTCACCATGTCGTGACGCTTTCCATATTTTTATAACAACACCATCTTTGTAGTAGCTGATGAACTATTTTGTTATGACCTTGATGAAGTTTCGAACTGATTCATAATAAACAATATAGATGGTTTTGTAATATTTTTTTTGTGTTAACACTTCTGTCGGCACTTCTGGAGTGTCACTTTTTATCTATATATGAGTATATATACATACACAGTCCCGACTGACTGACTGAGATGGCAACGCACTGGAGCTATTTTCTTGAAATTTTCATATTTTATGTTGTAAGTATCCACTAAGGAAGGATTTTTGGAAATGCACCTCTAAGGTGTTAAAATAAGGCTTAAAATTTCAGGGGGTAAATACGAGATGAGTGGTTCGTTGTTGAAAACATAACTGTCCAATTCAAAGTTTGATTTGTATTTTAATTTGTTGTCATCATCATCATCATCATCAACCTATTCTAGTCCACTGCTGGACATAGGTCTCCCCTAATGAGCGCCATGGCGCCCTGTCTTCACCTTGCCGCATCCAGCATCTGCCCGCAGTCTTTCGCAGCTCGTCGTCCCACCTGGCCGGAGGGCGTCCTACACTACATTTGCCGAGTCGCGGTCTCCACTCAAGAACACGTTTACCCCAGCGGTTGTCAGTTCTTCGCGAGATATGGCCGGCCCACTGCCACTTCAGCTTGCTTATTCTTTGAGCTATGTCGATAACCTTGGTTCTCTGTCGGATGTATTCGTTACGAATCCTATCCTTCAGAGACACTCCGAGCATAGCTCTTTCCATAGCTCGCTGAGCGACTTTGAACTGGTGGACCAGCCCAAGACTGTATACTTATTTTTTTTTTTTTTTTTTTTCGTGCGGAAATCCCTTCGGATACCGCCCCCGCTGGAGAGCGGGGGGTCTCCAGCGGGGGCGGTTATGTCGGGTCTTGCACCGACTAAAACCGCACGCCGTCTCGGGTCTTAAGACGCCGGGGTGTAAGGTTACTCATAGAGCATATCCCTCGCACCCCGACTGACCCTGGGCCATCTCCGGTTTCGAGATGGCCCCCTTACTTGCTCTCCACTGTGCCCTCTGCTAATAAGAGGGACACGTGGAAAGCCTCCGAACAGCCCTCAACAGGGCCGTCCTCGTCTCGGTCGGAGTTGGCCGTAGGCGGCAGCGGCTCTCCCGCCCTAGGAGAGAGGCGCTGCCGCCTCCGTTGCCCAGGGTGCACCGCGTGGAGGTCTCCAACCAAGCACCCCAAGTAATTGGTACCTACTATTAAATCTCTTTAGATACTTTCTGGTTGCTCATAAAATTATGCCTGCATAATTTTCAGTGAATTTCAGTGTTTTAATTTCCAGCCAAAACTCTTCGCTCAATATCACAGTCATACTTTCCATCTCTTGTAAACTTTGAACCCAAGTATAGAAACTCTTTCACTTCTTCTACTACTACAGGAAAAAACACACTTAGAATATTATAAAGTAAAATATACAAAAAGAGTAATGAATTATATATTTTTATTACCTTCTGGAAAGTTCCAACCAAGACACGTAATAGGAACCGGGCTCCACAGCAATGAGTTCCGCGCTCAGAGCCCTCGGCCAATCTAAATCAAAGTGGTCGGACGCTGAAGGTGACGCGAACACGTGTCGAGCTAATGGATCAACTTCCTTAGACCAGCCTTCAGAGAATACTTCTACCATTTCTTCTATCTGGAAATATATAATTTGAAAGTTTGAATATAACAATAAAATAAAACAGTCGAGGAGCTGATATAACAGTTGAATTAGGAGAAACCCATTTGTGGTAATAGTCATAATAAGTCAGCGTCAAAAGTAGGTGATCATTTTCAGATTAATAAAAATAGTTTTTGAGCGAAGTATTCCGTAGTCAAAATGCTCCTTAACTAAGAAGTGGACTTAATAAAATATCTTTTATAATATTTTGATTAAAATACAATTCACAATTTTGTTCGGATTTTTAATTTTAGAATCTATTAAATCATCTACTCTTGATATAGACTACGTCTATCTAATAAAAGTTTTCTAAACTATTAGCTAACAACTAAATAAGTAAACTAGCAAATAAATCCCGAGACGTTACTAAATATTTCTAACAGCAAAATCTAATAACAGAGTTGTTCCAACTTCAATTGAGTACTTAACTGTGAAGTCAAATCAGTTTCTTCTGTGGAATAAAGAAGTATGACCTAATACTTCTTGATTGTCAAATAATTTGCTATTAGTGGTTGGGTGGATGATTCAAAATGAATAAAAGCGGACAAAATTAGAAATTAATTTACTAGAAAAATTAGAATCGTGTAAGCTTAAAAATTGATTTCGTTATCTTTTGATGATTGATGAGAAACTGGTTCTACTCACCAGTTCTTCTGGAGGATCAGGACATATAAACGTAGGGGTTAAACTTCCAGTATATACAGCAATTCTATTCTGAGTTCTACATAAATGCCTCATATCCGGAGCTACAGTAATGTTGTTTAAGAGTGTGAAATTATCCAGCTCGGGTTCTCTGATGATACTGCCACGGATTTGGAGATAGAGATATCGCCCCGGGGAGGGATCGATCACCCAAGGACGTCGTTCGCAACGTTCCTGAAATATAATATGATTATTTATTTGTTTTTTTTTACATCTACTTTCCATATATAGCTTACACCTGATATAAGAGTCAAGTTTCAAGAGTAATAACGATTATATTTATTTGGATTCTATATCATATTTGAATGAATCTTTATGTAAAGAGAACACGCGTTACTTTAAGAAAATGGATACAAGTAAAATATAATATTCATGAATGGTCGATGTCGAGGAGCCCTGTCATCCTGCCAGGTATAAAGAAAGTAAAGAAGTCTCAGAAAATTACCGTATTCCGCTACGTTGAACACAATGTTACAATTTTAAATTTGAAAATAAGATAAGAAATTTCCTTGTCGAGCAGTTAGTCATAGAATTGCAATAAGACGAACTTACTAGAATATAAATCTATATCAATACATAAAACAAAATCGTAACGAGGTGCAAACTGTACATTGAATATTAAAATTTAAATTTTTTAGGGACGATATCGATGCCAAAACTGTGATTTTTAGAATTTTTGTCTGTCTGCTTTTTATTATCGATGCCCAAACATCATTTGAAATCATTGAGCAGATTTGGCTGAAATTTTGCATGAACATTCTTCTAGGGCATGGTCATAAACTACGCTAGTAGCGCAAAATCGGTCTTAACTATTATTGATGACAACTTTATTGTTACTAGGTAGATCATTACGAAATTTTGTAATTCAACAGAACTCGGTCAAAGGCAAAATCCTGACTATAAATAATCACGCTATACCTTAAAGGTAATGAGCAGTAAAATGTAAAATCTCGAAACTTCACAGAGTTGCACATGTCTAAAAAATAGTTGTTTAGAGACGCATTAACATTTCATAATGAATATCATCACGCTATTATGTTAAGGAATTAGGCAGAATTGATTCCGATGTTGCATATTTCTCTATCTATTTCAAACGAATTGTCAATGTAATATGAGTGTACCACATTACCTCATACCGCCCGTCAAATAAAATGTGTTAGTATCGATACTGCAGAAATAATTTGATATATTTCGAACTTAACGCATACGAAGTCGCGGGCAAAAGCTAGTATTATAATAAAATGAACTAACTACGCTTTGTTATAGTTATATTTTTTGATTCTATCATAGGGCATGAACTAATTTCCATCCAGAACTCGTAGGTACTTTTGCAGACTCCGTGTTGACACTGAATTTATTTTCGGTGACAGGCTCATGCGCAGCATAGCAGCCGCTTCGCTGCATTTACGCCACTTGACTTCTTCAAATTTAACGTGTGCTTACATAATATTTACAGTCTCGCTTCTCCCTCAATGGGATAGGCAGAGTGCACCTGTTTCCACGTGCTACGATCCTGACATGCATCTATCTCTTCTTCTACTTTCATAATTGTTTTCATATATGTATACCGGGGATTAGATCAGGCTTTTCTTTAACATGCCCTCGATCTGATAGACAAACATACGCCTAGGTCGACCCTTACTTTGTTCAGAGTGGTTTCAGTATAGGTTAGTAGTTAGTATAGTAATTTAGATGCAAAATCGATGGTTGCCAGAACAAGTTGCTTTATAAAAAATACTGTACCGCCACCATCTTTATATATCGGTTAATAATTGAAATTATGTGCATTATACATACTGATTCAGTCATCGGCGAAGACGACGATAGTCTTAATTCTCCACTTGCTCCATAAACTCTATGTGTAGTTTCACAGCCAGTGTCTAATCTAACAAATTCTATGGACGCTTCAAAGCCAAAAGATCGGAAATCATCGGAAGCAGACATATTGACGACATCGAATTTCAGCTCGGCCACAGTAGCTATTGATGTGAACTCGTAATCACCAACATCACTGGAAATAATATATATACTCGTTAAATTTACTTCATGTAAAATGTATTTAGTAATGTTTTTTTTTTGTATAAAAGGTTATGATCCAACCATTAATAAATAAAATAGTAAAATATAAAATACTGGTGGTAGAAATTTGATGACACAAATTTGTCACAAAATTCGGCCGGGTGGGTACCACTGTGTACGATTGCGAAAAACCCTCCATAGTAATCCAATTTCGGTTTGATTGCGTTCAGGGGTCAGCAAGTGCATAGCCGGGCAGGTCAGCAAGTGCATAGCCGGTGGGTGTCACGCGGTGCTGCGACGACAATCTTCTTCTGATGAGGCCGCCAAGCTGAGTGCCACCATTGTTAACACGGTACGTGTATGTAACGGTGATCCTCTTTCCCGAGACTTTACCTTCAGCTTACCATCAGGCGAGGTGAAGTCAAATTGACGTGTCGAAAAAATATATAAAAAATGATTTCAGTGAAGATTTGCCATCAGTACTATTTTATTCATCGTACTATTACTATTACTACATCTGTATGTAGGTATATCCCCAGGGGGTTAGAGATGTACTAAAACATACATTTTGCCATGTTTAAAATATACAATAATATTAACGGGAATAAACGTGATCATGTATAGGTATATACATATTTATAGTCAGCCTGTGAGCACGGCCAGTGTAACCTGGTCGAAATGTCAGGCAATCCAAACGTATGTATATCCATTTAAATGATCGCATTAATTCCCGTTAATATTATTGTATATCATGGAACGCGAAAGTTTAAAAGTTATGTTTATAATATTCAGACATCGTATTGATTCTTATAAAAAATATCAAAGTATCATAATTTAGTTGTTTCCTGAAAAACCCAATGGTTTTTTTTTTATATATTTAGGACACGTCAATTTGACTTCACTTTGATGGTAAGCTGAAGGTAAAGTCTCAGGAAAGAGGGTCACCATTACATACACGTACCATGTTAACAATGGTGGCACTCAGCTTGACGGCCTCATCAAAAGAGGATTGTCGTCGTAGCACCGCGTGACGCCCACCGGTCCCACTAGTGCTGCGACCACAATTCCCCTGCCCGGCTATGCACTTGCTGACCCCTGAAGGCAATCAAACCGAAATGGATTGTATGGAGAGTTTTTCGCAATTGTGCACGATGGTACCTAACCGGCCGAATTTTGTGACAAATTTGTGTCATCAAATTTCTACCACCAGTAATGCACAACCCGATAATTGACCGTGCACTATAGCAGTCTCACTGACACTACACCATCGAGGTAGATTTTTACCATTTCCTCAATATCCTTATGAAAGGATAATAGGATAGGATGGCAATTTTAGTGCAGTGCATAAAATGAAAACCAGTTTACTTTGATAATAATATAAAATGGATACTTACCTGCACAAGCAGTCTCTAGGGATCCTCGAGCCAGCATCTCTCCAAGGTTTGTCGAAGATTCTGACAGCTGCAGTAATGTCACCGGCGCATCGGTACCAGGGTGAGTGAGCAGAGTGCACCGATCGACATAACCTACCACCGCTACGTACACCCCATACTCGAAGTCTAATCACTTCACCAGCATTGGCTTCAAAGCGATAGGTACAGCTGGAAAATTAAATAAAAATCGTATCAACTTCGTCTCCCCAGTGTAAAAACCTCAACTGACGAGATTATAGTTGCGGAATTTATTTCTAAACCTAGGCTTACTCTTGCTAAGGAAAAAATAGCCATAGCATATTAAAAAATTATCCACGGGTGTTGAAGTCCAATCCACAAAGTCCGTTTCACAAGATTGTAGTCTCCAATATTGACAGCATACATTTGCTAACCTTTTTAAGCTTAACCTATCTACTCGATTACCTTAAGCATTAGCATTTTAACGCCTAGGTTCTCAATACTTTTGGACATAAGGATAGTTAAAATTTGCAACTTAATGGCAACATTAACTCTATAGCAGCCAATGTAAAAATGATAAATGTAACTTTATGGCAATTAAATCACAGTGCTTTTTAATGAAAAGAAATGGAAATCTTACCTAATATTCCGATTTCCACCTCTACCATATAAGAAAATATCTCTTGGCGAAGAAAAGGTTATAGGTGGATCAGGTGGAGCTTCTGGAAAAGACCTTGAAGCAAATCTACGCGAACATATGCCGCGACCCCAAGGTTCACCGTCTTGATGCAAGTCCACGAATTCGTAAAGGGCTTTGAAGTAAACCGGCCTGAAACGGTAAAATATACTAGTTAGGAGGAGTATCATAAAATTACTTTCAAAGATTCTGCCCGTTTGAACATTAAAAAATGTAGTATTGCTCATTCTCAATCACTCACTTATCTATGTAATTTCATATAAAAAAAAAATTTGCAAAAGACTTCAATATCTGGTATAAAAGAAAATCCTTTATCAGCAATATCAATATAAAAGGCATTTATCATGCCTATTGTATCGGCACTTCCAATTTCCTGCGACCTTTTTAGATATTAATTGAAACTCGAAGTTATTCATATATATTTCAACGTTCCCAATCAAATGTTTACAAAGAGACAGTAACAATAGACTTGGTTATTTTACAGATTGTTCACCTTTTACATACTAAAGTATTCAACTTACTTCAAAGCTGTCCCTTGAGTCAATTTCAGTTCTAAAGTCAAAGAATCTCCTTTGGATAAAAAGCTTTCAGTCTTGGCACAGGCTCTAGATCTTCGTAACAATGCATGTTCACAGGTCCTAGGTGCTCTTTCACGGCAGAATCTAGCTACCAAAGTGGCATTTGTGGGCGGACGACCAACTATTACTGATTGAGGGGACGTTGCTCTTGACATTTGTACTGAACGCTCTTTATCACTGAAATTATCATGAAAAGAAAAATACTATTATTAAATTATATTGATAGTTTTTAAAATGTTCATAATTTGATAGTATTAAGTGGTCTCATGAACTATTAGTTATAACAGTTCTAGTTAGCAAAAACACAGGTAAGTGGTTACAATTGTCAAAATGTCTACTGTTCGCAGAGCTACTAATAATGATAATTATAAAGCGAAAAACATAAAGGCAAATGTAAGTAGGTGAATCGACATTGTTCAACCTTGAAAAATATAAACTGATCTAAATGGTGCTATTTTAAAAAAAGGATAGGGCAAAACCATCTGCAACTGGCGGGCCAGTATGAAAGGATTAATGATGGTTGAGGAAGCTCATGCAGAATGGGCTGTTCTCTCTGCCTACTCCAGATAGAAAACTATATACTTATAATATTATTATAACGCAGTATTGACACATTAAGCTGTATTAACACCCACATTATCTTTGTTTTGTTTGATCCTATGTAATAGATGGGCATCTCATTGTGTAGTAGTACCACACACCAGAGTTATCCACAGAGTAGAAGTATATCCATACTTTTGAATGGGTAATTCCAAGCCCTATCTAATAGTTGCCTTGTACGACAATCACGACAAGCGATGGATTGACTTTTTATGCTACTTCATCAGGAATCACGTGAATGAAGTTAAAGGAAAATAGATTTATCTTACTTACCAGAAAATATCACTGCAGCCTGGCGATATTCTCATCGGGCCATCCCATATATTTAAATGACTCCCGCAGTATTCGCCCCCGGGCAAGTTAGGATTCAGAGCATTCGTCACATAAAATTTCAGTACTGAAAACCACACTTTGAATCGGGGAGCTGAAAATGACGCCGACGGTCGTCTGTAAATAATATTTCTTCCCGACGGTCCTGATGTGTCTATCCCCTGCATATGATATAGGCACGTTGTGTTGGGAGGTAGGGAATGTTGCGGGTGTTCTAATATCCCCCGCCCTGTTCCTCGAATCCAAAATTCGCAGGCTCTTTTGTTCTTTGCGTAGGTAGGCGACTGCTGATCCACAAACCTGACCTAAAATTGATTAATTATGTGATAACCGCGACAAAGATCCCTAACGGTCCTTTATTATAATTAATGGAAGACATCTGCGTTTGGAAGTTAACTGAGTTCGACCGCTAACATTTTGGGAATAAATACTGACCTATAAATTTAAATTGTCAATAACACCCTGGACGAGATATTGGACCTACATCAGTGATCTTCCCAGTAGCTCTACTAGCTGAGTTCTGCGCTTTTACTGAACAATTGAAATTTGTCTACATGCTTTTCTCGCAGATCAAGTCCTATCCAAAATATTATTTGTTTGTTTTGTTATATTTTATTTAAAATTACAGAAAAATGGTAGCATAATAAATTATTCAAAAATTCGTTCAAACATTGAACTGTTCGCTATATGCTCCTCATTTATTTTTTCTATAATTTGTTTAAAAATGAAATTCTACATTTGTGTTCCTTTGAGACATTTTATAGAATCTTCAAGAACAGGCATTCTGCATACGACCTTCGGCTATGATAATCGCTTACCATTAGGATGGTATCAAAAATATAGATAGAGCATCTAAGGATTAAAGCTGGGTTCGGATCGCATCTCGAGTGTTAACTTTTTGCATTTTATGTTTATGAATACAAAATATTCTGTAAGTCAAAGTGCACAATAACAACAATGTTGTCAGTATATGTAATAAAAATTATTTTATTGAAAGTGACAGATAGGGGTCGTGTCCTAATTTCATAAGTTAGAACAATGTGGTGTAGAGTTCGCTCGCTTCATTATTGTGCCCGACCGTGCGAGCCTACGTTACTAATTATACTTTGGCAGGGGCCCAAGCGAGGCCTTCAGAGCACTACGTGATTTATTATTGTTCACTGAGAACGAAACACTTTAAATAACACTTCACCATGATATATTAGAACATTAACTCTATTTTAGTTACATGCAATTACTGATTAGTATTAGACAATATGTTAGAATGAGACAAATTACATATAAGTATTTGCTTTGATACATACTATTTGCTGTGATGGGTGAATCTGCGTGAGTTTCTCACCGGGACTAAGGTAAAGAGCTTATATTGGAATGGAAGTAGTGAAAACTATTTCCCTCATGGGTAGGTATCGACCCATTTGTGCCAAAGGCAAACCTTGGTTAACTAAAAAACAAAGATTCCGACGAATTGAGAACCTTCCTCTTTTTGGAAGTCGGTTTAAAACAGCAGAGAACCCTTTCACTCCATGGTATCGAGTGCTAAGTTTCCTGCCTGTCTGTTAATAAGACATATGTGGAACAAGGCCCACTACATCTGGTCTAATTTTGCTATGATGAGAGGAACCTCTTTTCTATAAGAATTTTAGTCACTAACCGAAATTACATATTGCTTGTATTTGGAGTGGATTCCCGTGGGTAGTGTAATTGCCAGGGTTCGAACCCGGGACCTATCGATCGGAAGGTCTACTCCTTAACCACTACTACTAGCTACTAACGGCTCCTTCTGGAGCCTGAGATGTCTTCTACGGAGCAAAAGAATACTAGTGCTCATCTCTATGGTAAACGAGACTCATGCGCTTTCGCTGCATTCCTTAGAAAATTTGCTCCATCTTATGGTTAATAAGAACAGATATATAATAAGCTCAGTTGGTCAGAGCCATAGAGTACTTAAAATATATTACGTAAACAGAGATGAAATGCCTGTCTGTTGTTAGACCCTACTAGGTTGTTTTCTGGGACTTTATATTTCATTGCACAATCAATACACAAATCTTTTCCCTATGGTTAAATCATTCCCCCTAGAAAGAGACTGGTCGCGGTTACAAGCCCCATGACATAACAATTTCACTGGATTTTTTAAATTGTTCTATTCAAATTTTAATTTGAACTTTTTTGAACCTATTAGTATGTAGAAATCTCAAAAGCTTAATTACGAAAGTAGTGCAGTAGTTTTTGTTTTGACTAAAGTATAGACTAAAACTTTTAGCAGTAAGTATTTACGATTCAAATTTTTTACTTTTACAAGTAAATTTCAGTTTGGCCGTATCCAATTTTCAAATATTGCTTTTTGAAAACTCATATAAAGAGGGGACCATTATAAAATAATTTCACAGTGCAGTGTATAGCCATAAGTATATAGTATGACTGTAAACTCGTATCATTATTTTTTTTATCAATGTTCCCAATGTCAATTAAGTTATTGGTTTTTACACATAATACAAAAAAACTTGTTCTATAAGATGTAGGTACCTTATTTTTTGTTTTTTTTTTTCGTGTGGAAGTCCCCCTTGGATGCCCCCTCCGCTGGCCAGCGGGGGCGGTTATGTCGGGCTTGAACCGACTAAAACTGCACGCGGCCGTCACGGGTCTACAGACGCCGGAATGTATGGTTGCCCATAAAGCATTTCCTTTATGGGACCCCGACTGCTGACCCTGGGCCATCTCCGGTTTCGAGATGGCCCCCTAAGTTTTCGGTAACTTTACACTAAATTTTCTAAGCTTTTTATAAAAATCAAGACCTTATACTTTTAGAATACTTGCTGGTCGTATTTATCCTATAAATATGCTAATAGACGTTTATGAAAATATATTTGGATAACTTTGTCCATCTCTTTGCAATTCTGAGAGTTGCATACATGACATCTAGTCAACTCAGCGTTTTATGCTGATGGAAGTATTAAAAAAAAAAAACCGGCCAAGTGCGAGTTGGACTCGCCCATGAAGGGTTCCGTAGCAGCAAGTAAAATTTTTATATTTGAGTTGTTTAAATGAAAGGTAAATTGCAGTTTACGATTTAAGACGTATTAAAAAAAACTACTCACTAGATCTGGTTCAAACCAATTATCGGTGGAAGTTTACATGGTAACGTACATCATATAATTTTTTTAGTTTTATCACTCTCTTATTTTGGAAGTTACAGGGGGGGGACATTTTACCACTTTGGAAGTGTCTCACGCGCAAACTATTCAGTTTAGAAAAAAATATTAGAAACCTCAATATCATTTTTGAAGACCTATCCTATGACGTATAGGTGTGACGAAAAATTTTTTTTTTAGTTACAGTTCTAAGTATGGGGAACCCCCCATTGATTGTTTTTTTTTTCTATTTTTGTGAAAATCTTAATGCGGTTCACAGAATACATCTACTTACCAAGTTTCAACAGCATAGTTCTTATAGTTTCGGAGAAAAGTGGCTGTGACATACGGAAAGACAGACAGACAGACATGACGAATCTATAAGGGTTCCGTTTTTTGCCATTTGGCTACGGAACCCTAAAAAGAAAAATATGAAAGTATACCTCAACTTCCAATTGGAATCCGTGTAAAGATTGTGACGTCACAGGTTGCAAGAACGTTCCAAACGGTGACGTTGTGAATTCCACCAGTAATTCAGGACCACTCGATATCGCTTCTGGGACAGACACACCTCCCCCGCAAAACCTCAAAATGACTGGATCTCTTGTTGTATAGCCGTCGTAAACGGTTACATAGTCCTGAACTTCGTCACACTGTTGCCAAAATTTCAGTTCACGTCCGTTGTTCCCCCTTTCTTGTTGTGCTGCGTACAAAGCCTTCTGACTCCTAATTGAAACTAGTTGGCCGTTCGGCTGCTTCACAACTATCAAAGCGTGTTTTCCTTGAGGCACTTCGTGTTGTCTAACTGCATAGTAACATGTTAAGTTTCTTGGGTAAACGCCTGGAAAATTTGGTGACTGTAACCTACAGTTTTTACGATCACAATCGCTGAATATACGCGAGCAATAAGTTCCTGAGATCAAATCCCCGAGGTAATATTCGGGAGTTTTTGTCGTCTTCACCGCATTTATATCTTCGGCGCGTGATATGTTTACGGGATAAGGCGGGGGCCTCAATTTGAAAAAAGGCCGCTCTGAAATGAGATATTGATATTACACAAATTGATGTTTGAAAAATATTAGATTATGTATTGAACAGGTTTTCGTATAGCAGTTGGATCGATTTCTAACTTAAGTGTTATAGATTTTTATTATTCTGTATTTTTTTATACCACGAGTTAGTATACAAGTCCATGGCTCACTGATGGATGGTCAGCGGGTACCGTCCATAAAGTTGACACGGTACGCAAAATATATATCTTTTCATAATCCACACCTCTTTATTTTCACAAAGGGTCAGCAGAGAAGTATTAACGACCACGCTTCGTTGGCTAGGATTTCAATCCCACGTAGGTAGTTAGAATGTATAAGGCTATACTTTATCTAACTTGAAAGTTGAACTCGAGATCTCTTATTCAACAGTGCACTCGCTACCCTTGTGCTACCGAGGCTGATCTATAGTATGTACGAGTATAACGACAAAAAATCAGTTATAAATGTACTTAACATGCGAATTCAAAAAATAATATACATTCATGATCAGCAGGAAGTAACTACAAAGCTAAATATGATTTACATACCCGAAGGAGGGGTTCCCCCATACCGTACTGTTGCGTATTCTCTTCTCAAAACTTTGTAGGCCATTCGAAAGTCAAAATTATAATTATTCTGTTCTTTAGACAAGTGAAGGAGTCTTATTATGAGCGTGATGGATTTTGTTTCACTGTAGTAGATAGATGGGCCCCAGGAGGTTCCACACCAAGAGCCGCCCACTTGAGGTCTTGATGCTTCTTGGATCTGCATGTAGCCATCCGGACAGCCATCTTCAGTGAAGGAAGTGAAGCGACCGAGCGTGAAACTATCAAAGAGAATCTGTAATGAAATAGTCAATTTTAAGTCTCCACGAAAAAAAAAACGTTTTCACAAAAAAACTAGAAAAAGAAACCTTTTAAGGTTAAAAAGTTACATACGCTATTATTCCTCCATCCATCATAATTATCTAAAGTTATAGGTACCGAGTTATCGAAATATCTATAAAATATGATTAATTTTATCTTTTTTTCTCCAGGGTAGCCAGAGACAACAGCCCGCCACTCGCTTCTATCCTTACATACTTCACGAGCTTCCTCTACTGTCATTATATCTTTCATGCAAGCCCACCGGTTCCGAGTACTACGGGGTAGGAACCCCGTAGGGAAAAGGGCGTGAGTATATGTATATTTATATTTAAACCCGTAGAGCGTTCCTAAGATGAGCAAGAATTTAAGAAAAAATGTCCATGACTTCCTTAGGATTACTTTAGAACCGTACATGTGAAAAAATATAATAACCAGATCTGAAAACTAAACACTTGGATCTGCGACAATTTTTTTTTTTTTTTAAACCGTTTTTCTTATAATGCAGCATTAAAATCACTCTTTTTGTTTTTTTTTATTGCGGAAATCCGCTCGTATATCCCCCCCCCCCACCGGGCAGCGAGGGTGGTTATGTCGGATTCGAACCGACCAAACCCGTACACCGTCTCGGGTCTTCAGACGCCGGGGTATAAGGCATTTCCCTCGCACCCCTGCTGACCCAGGACCATCTCTGGTTTCGAGATAGCCCTTCGGGTCCATACCCGGTGCCCATGAACGACGGTGTCCCCATCTTGCCGCCTCGAAGTTAAAATCACTCCAAGCTTTGGATTTTTTTTTATCCTTTAATTTTTAGTACTAGTATGTTTAGTGCTACTATGAACTCATAAAAACCATAAATACATTCATTTACAGGATTAGTTGTGTGTAAGAATTATAAATTAACAGTGTAAACTCACGAAGTTACAAACTAGTTTAAGGGGTATATTGGAATTGAGTATGTCCAAAATTTAATTACGAATACGGAAACCTAATGGGAATAAATTACGTCAAATAAAATAATTATGTAACCCTAAATTGTGTAGGGGTCCAGTGAAAATATTTTTACAAAAACTTTGGGACTTATGATGTAGGTACTTATGATGGACTTATGATTGTTAAAAGTTTATTGTTTGGGTAAAAATAATATTTTTCTTAACTGTTTAAAATCAGATATTGCTTTTCCCTAATTTTTTAGTTGATTTTTTACTTTGAACCAGGAACCGTAAAATCATAATATACGGTAAATGTTTAGTGATTGAGGTGTTGTTAAGTATCTGACTATAGTCAACGATTGCTGGACTCAATTTTGCCTAGATTATATTGACACACAACAGAATATACAGTTTCATTGTGTGCCTTGTCCTGGTCTTGCTACACGTCAAGTCTATGACTGTTTGTCATAGTTACGCAAAACGAGTGTGCGTTCTTTTGTTAGTTTTTAAGATTGAGATTAAGCCAAATTTACGTGTCTACGAAACCTAAGTACTTAACGTGCTAACTTTAATGATAATGATAAAGCGAAAAAGATGTTGCAATGGACTTTAAATTTTCATAGTACAAAATAATTACTAGGGTGATGACTTATCCAAAACTGGACATATATTTTATGTCCAGGAACCCTATGTATATCTTAGAACGAATCTCTATCTTTCCCTGTATTTGATTCTATGAATAATAGTAAAATTCTTCACTTCAGTCATATGTATATTATATAAGTCGACTAAATCATCTGTATTTCATATGCAAATGCTTAATATGAAACAAATGCGTATTCCAACTATACCGCAATGTTAGTCGTATCTGTAAATTAGAACGAGGCCACTTGCCTAATGGTTCCATTAGGTATATCGCACCCCGGTTTATACGGATCACTTAAAATTATATATAGAGCATTTATGGAAATTTAATAGTGCAATCAAAGCGCTTGGCCTTAAACTTCACTATCAGTTTTTGATTTCAAAATGATGTAAAGTACGCATATGGATTAAAGAGAATTTACTACTTAAAGAGACTAACCAAGGTACATTTTTCAAACTGTTTCTTATCTTGTATATTTTAATTGATAAACAAGTAAATAATATGAACTAAATAATAATGAATAATTGAACTTGATAACATGTTCATGGCAATGTCAACCTGCCAACAATTTTGGAGCTCAAGCCAACCTCACCTGCTAGTCGGTGCGCACCTTCTAAATAACGGACGACTTATCAAGTACCCTTTTTTTTCGTGCGGAAATCCCTTCGGATACCCTACCGCCGGCCAGCGGGGTGGTTATGTCGGGCTAGAAACGACTATACCACACGCCGTCTCGGGTCTTCGGACGCCGGGGTGTAAGGTTGCACATAGAGCATATCCCGCGCACCCCGGCTGACCCTGGGCCATCTCCGGTGATGGCCCCCTGGGGCTTGGGAACCAGGGTGTCCCCGTCTTGCCCCGGTTTGGGGGAGGGGCGCTAGCCGCCCCGCCGTCCCAGCCTGCTTCTGCTGGGATGACAGGCGGTCTCATCTGCCACCCCCAGGCCTGCACTCATGGAGGACGTAAGTCGTTAAGCGACCTCCGGCGCCTGAGTCGCCTGCGACGCGCGGCGAGCATGTTGCGGGCTCGGCGGGCCAGGAGAGTTCTAAATCTCTCCCGGGCGCGCTCCGCACCATTGCCGCAATCATGCTGCCGAGCGAGAGGACTCCCACCCCGATGGCTGCCACGAGGTCACGCCTCGGTGCCTCCCACGCCGGGCAGTTCGACAGCGTGTGCAGCCCTGAGTCCTCGCTCACGTCGCAGTGACGGCACTCAGGCGTTGGCTCCTTATTGATCCGATGAGGGTGGTCCCTGAAGCTCCCCTTACCGGAGATCACCTGCGTCAGTCGGTACGAGAAGCTTCCGTGTCGTCTCTCTAGCCAATCCTCCATGATGGGTCTTACCGCCGCTGGGCCTTACCGCAGTTATACAGTACCCATAATAATAAAAAGTTTCATGGTGTTATCTTCGAAAATGACGAACTTTCATAAAAAAATTCATCCTCGATTTGAACCCCTTCTAACCTTTCCTTCGGAATAGCGATTAGCTTCTGTTCTCTCCGAGCTTTAGTTTATCTCTGTTACGAATTTCATCAAAATTGATTCAGTGGTTTAGACGTTAAAGCGGTACAAACAGACAGAGTTACTTTCGCATTTATAATATTAGTATGGATTATTAGAATAGTAGAATTTATCCCAACATTAAATAGCAGACGATGGAACTGTACCAAAATTTCATATGATCATATGTTGCCACCGAATGGTGTTGTGTGCTTTGACTGCGAAAAGCTGAGATTGGAAAAGTAATGGAATTGCATTTCGCACGGGTCTCATTTCCGACATTATTTTGTTGTTGATTCACATATGTATATTCGTATTTTATTATAACTGTTTTTGTGCAAAACGAAATAGTAGTGTCATTTGCGATTCTCATCATGAAGTATCTTATTACCATTATAAATGCCAGTATGGATGGATCGATAGATTATTGTCACTTAATCACGTCAGAGAAGCTTAACGGATCTGGATGAAATTTCGTGGGACGGGATCATTTTTTGACGCCTGAGGAGTCGTAGTCAACCGCAGGCGAAAAATAAGTTTAATAATCAAATTAGAACTATAATTCTAACAGGTTGGTTCAAATATTAATACTTCCTTGCGTGACTATCGTGTTTGAGGTCTAAGATTCGGTTCCTGCATCTTTGCGTGTGTGAAAAATCTTAAAAAATTCTCAGTAGTGACACTAAGGCGAGCATTGTGTGAGCGAGTGATTTGCAGGTTAAATTGATGGTCCCTTGTTGTAGAAAGCAATCCTATTTTTGCATTTATGGGGTACATTTCCAAACTCTGAGATGGTACATAAACTGTCCGTACAGAAAAAAACTCAATCTCACTTAGCTGGAACCGAGAAAAAATCTCAAAATATACAATAACAGATTGAACGCAAAGATAAGTACAAACCTATTCCGGTTCACTTCTAACGAAGAAGTCAAGTTCAAATTGAACACATAAATCGCTTTGGAAAACTCTAATATATATTTCATCCTCTATGAGTTATTTTACTACGAAACATCTCGTGTTTCATTTAAGACTGACGTGGTAATAAGATAACGGTGCAATACATTATTTTTCACCTTACCTGGAAAAGGAACGGAGAATCAAGTTATGTTGGTTACCTGAACCGCTGAATTTATTTCGTGAATGTCTCCTTGCACCCCGGCATCAAAGACCCGAGACGGTGTGAGGTTTTGATCTGATTCAAACCGACTAAAACCGCACGCCGTCTCGGGTCTTCAGACGCCGGGGTCTAGGGTGGCCCCATAAATCACTTCCTTTGCACTGCGGTTGGACATAACCACCCCCCGCTGGCTGGCGACAAAAAGGTCGAGTAGAGGCGGTGACAATTCTAAACAAGTTGAATTCCTGAGACGAGCTCAGCCGAATACAAGGGATTTTCTTTTATTTTTTTTTTATTTTTTTTTATCTTGCAATGGTTCACCCCAGCACGAATCTATTACCGAAAACAGCAACTCGATAGCTCATCTCCTTCATACCCAAAACCGTGACAGTATTTTTTTTTTTTATCTTGCATTGGTTCACCCCAGCACGAATCTATTACCAAAAACAGCAACTCGATAGCTCATCTCCTTCATACCCAAAACCGTGACAGAAAATTGGCAACGACGACGTCGACGACAACTCGATAGCAATAGGGCTTTTCTAAAGAAAATCCCTAAAATACAGAGATGAAAATCGGTCCACCCTTTCTTGAGTTTATTCCGGTCATCACTAACACGACTCTGTGTTATATATATAGATGCGTTCAAAGTTCAGAAGAGCTGCTGACCTAAATAGGAATAGGCAACGCCGCAAATGTAGTTTGTGGGAGCCAATTCAATCTTTGCTTTGTATCTATGGCCTAAAATGTCGAAAAGGATTTAGATTTAAGGAGAATTTATGCTTCGATGCAACAAAGAGACTGGGTTTTATTTTATCAAGCTTACAGCGCGCTATCATCAAACAGAACATCCTACACATTTGGGGTAGTTTGTAATGAGACCGTAATCTTAGCAATCCATGGATTCTCCGTGCGGGTGCCGGGTCCATCGCGTTGCTGAGTTGGGAACTCGGGACAGTGCCTGGGACTTGCGACCCAAGTGTAGGTTTAGAAGGGGCCCCTTTTGTTGATGTACATCAACACTCACCTTCACTACCCAAGTTCCCCTCCCTGCCTAACCAAATTTGATACGAACCTACTAGTGCCGCTTTAGACATTCGTCCTAGTAATGAGCTTATTGTAGCTCTCGATAGGCCTAGATCTTTAAGTAGGTTATAGAGAGATTTTGCTGGTATACCTCTCGTTCCCACTTCCACTGCATACAAATTAACCACGTAACCGTTTTTGATTAATTCGTTTGTGAGATCATAGTATTTATTTTTCTTTATTGTGTGGTCCTTCGGTATATTTGTTTCCCACGGTACAGTAAGTTCCACAAGAACCACATGTTTTAACCTCTTAGAATATAGGAATATGTCAGGTCTAGATGACGAAACCCCAACATCCTCCGGTATTTTATAGTGCTTTTCATACGTGTCGATTAGGAGAGTCCAATCTGGGGCAGTATCTAAGATTGAATAAGGTTTGTTCCTGGGTGTTATGGATGAACCTTCAGACACAAAGTTGATATGACGTCTGTTAGTAGTCAATCCTTTTTGGGCTCTAGCTACTGCCAGACTCATTGCTTCACGTATGATGATAAGCACCTTATCGTGGCGGCGTGAGTAATGGCCTCTATCGAGAAGCACCCTACATCCTACTAATATGTGTCTAGCCGTCCCTATTGCCTCACCACAAGTATAACATTGTTTTTCTGTGGCCTTCCCCCACCTTACCAGATTACTCTGGTCTGGGAGGGTCATCTGAAAGGCGTTAAGATAAAATTTTAACAGGGCCGGCGACCAGTCATAGATCAAGGTGCGCCACTTTAAGGCCATCGGTATGCAGAACTCTCCCATTGTCAACCATTCATTTTGGATTTCCAAATTCATCGCGTGCACTCGATATTTATCATTTTCGTCTTGTTTTAGAAAGGACTTAAGTATATCCTGGTCCCTTTCTGGCTCTCGTACTCCCAACCCCACTCTGTTTGACTGGGCCCCTATCATAAATCGTTTATGGAATAGAAGTCTAGATTCAAGCTCGGACGCGTTATTATCTTTCGGGAGTGCCCTGATTGTGACATCTTGGGATTTTCCTAAGATGTGGGCTTTGGTAACTCTAAGATGTTTATAGAGCTCCGATGGTTTCTTAAGTTTCATCCCAAAATTATTTTGATCCCTAAATAGAGCAGAGGAATCAGCAGAGTGCGCTAGTCCAAGCCACGATTTTAGCGATTTTATGACAGTTGCATCTATTTTCGCCAGTAAGGTTTTACCGAATTCATACACCAGAAAAGGCCAAGTCAGACGTGATGTTAAGTAGTTGTCATATATCCAAGCTTTTTTGATATTGTTTAGTGGTATCTGATCTATCTTATTTAGGTCATTTATAAACGTATCGACAACTTCATCTAAGGATGGTGTGCGTCCTTTATAGTCTATCTTTCTCCCAAGAAATTTAAATGGCACCGATTCAGTGACTATGGAAACTGGTTTACCCCCAATGAAGAGTCCCGGGTCGTAAGAGGTAAATTTGGTGTCCCGTCTACCCAGACATAGACAGTGACACTTACTGGGCTTCGTCCTCAATCCATTAGTCCACGAACAGAACTCATCGACTTCCTTTAATAGTTCCTGACATTGTTTTGGATTGCGCGTCAGTATTGCGAGATCGTCAGCAAAAGCTAAGATGGACTCTGAGTATATGTTATTTACTTTAAACCGATAACCCCATTTCTTTTCGTGACGTATTAACTTGGTAATTAAGATATTAATTACTATGTTAAATGCTATTGGTGACAAGCAGCATCCCTGAAACAGTCCCACATTATACCGTAATGGTCCTGTGTGTACTTCTTGGAAGCTTATAGCAAATTTTAGCTGGGAGTAATACGACTCGATTATCTCTATGACCACGGGCGGAAAGTTATACCATTGCAACGCGTATACCATAAGGTAATGTGGAATAGAGCCAAATGCATTTTCTAGGTCTATCCAACATACCGTTATCTGTCTTTCGTATTTTCTGGCATCTTTTAAGCTTTCCGCTAACAGACTATTGTGTTCCAGACAATTAGAAATGCCGGGTAAAAACCCTTTCTGGTGGTTAGGTCCGAAATACCTATTGTTAGTCATAAAATGACACATTTTTGTTTGTAGAATTGAGAAAAATATTTTTGAAATTGTGTTAGTTAGTGCTATCGGTCTAGTATCTTTAGGATGGGTCACTTCATGTTTTTTTGGAATGAGAACGAAAACCGCTTCGCCAAATGTGACTGGTATATTCTTTTCTGACCAGATTTTACTGAATATATTTGTGAGATGTTTACGAACTGTTGGACATTTTTTATACACTATATATGGAACCCCATCAGGGCCCGGAGCCGATTTAGATGATTTCTTTTTTATTTGTATCTCTATTTATTTTATTTATGGGTAAAGTTGAAAGGCATACTGATTCCATTATTCTATTACAGCGTTTTGTTGATGGGGGTTTTTCTGAGAGTATTCTTTCTTTATTTAAAAAAAAAGAGAAAGAAACTTAATTAATTTACACAATACAACTAAACTAGAACGTGAATAGATAAAAAAATATTTATTTCACGCAACAGGACCAAAGTAGCTTTGTTTCCCCCCCCCCCCCCCCCCGGATACCCTTCCGCCAGCCAGCGTGGGCGGTTATCTCAGGCTTGAACCAACTAAAACCGCTCACCGTCTCGGGTCTTCTGTTGCCGGGGTGTAAGGTTGCCCATAAAGCATTTCCCTCGCACCCTGACTGTACCTGGGTCATCTCCGGTTTCGAGATGGCCCCCTCGGGTTTGGGAACCACGGTGTCCCCGTCTTGCCCCTTGCTAGTTGCCTCGCCGTCCCGGCCTGCGTCTGCTAGGGTGACATGCGGCCTCACCTGCCACCCCCAGGCCTGCGCTCATGAAGGACGGAGTTCGTTAAGCGACCTCAGGCGCCTGAGTCGCCTGCGACGCGCGACGAGCATGTAGCGGGCTCGGCAGGCCGGGAGAGTTCTAAATCTCTCCCGGGCGCGCCCCGCACCATTGCCACAATCATGCTGCCGAGCGAGAGGACTCCCACCCCGATGGGTGCCACGAGGTCACGCCTCGTCGAATTCCACGCCGGGCAGTCTATCAACGATGCAGCCCCGAGTCCTCGCTCGCGTCGCAGTGATGGAGTGCCAAAGTACCTTTTTTTTTTTTTTTTTCGTGCGGTAATCCCTTCGGAATAAGTTCAAATAGAAACTAAGACTAAACTTAATAAATAACCAAATATAATAACATAAGAAAATGATCCAAAAACTATTATTATTATGAAGAAAATAGAATCTGATATACGTAGAAAATGAAATACGAATCGACGGCGAGGACCCGAAATGTGAGAGACATGTCCCTTCATATTCGCTTCTCTCAAGCAGAAAATACAATTTTGCACCGCTAGGGATGTTCTCGCGGGTCTTTGATGAAATTTAAATGTGCTGTTGCTGGTGGAAATGCGTTGTGGCATTTCAATTTGTCACGAGAATCTATGAAGAAAGAAAAATATATCTTTGAAAACTTTTGTAACTGAACTAGATATTAATATGCAAGATGTGGGTGAAACGGTTTAATAGTAAATATAATAATATTTTTGAAGTCAGTGTCCAATAATACAGTTATTTACCCCGTCACAAGATTTCTATGAAAACATGTTCAATGTCTAAAGCATTTTTTCTATAGAAATATATAGAAAAAATTTCCTCCTACAATTTCAAAAATTCTCATTTGTTTTTCAAGGGTAGGGTGAATTTTGTATTTGTGTTTCTTTTGACATAATAATTGTCATCTTTCAAAGAAAATTTTCTTTTGAAGTGTCAATGAACTTCCTTCTCTTTGTAGCCGAGTTTATACGGAATTTACTGGTACCAGTAGATATTCCAGCTTTGATGCCATAATAACATTGGCATGATGCAAATAAAATATAACACAATAGTGACACTGTGAAGTCAAAATTTATTACGACGAATGCATTCAGAATTTATATTGGGAACCCCGATACTAGCTTTCAACTATCCGGATTCATAGATCACTTTAGATGTAAGCTGGAATATGGGCGCATCAAAATCAGCGTATTTTAATTTTTGTGTCTGCGGACTGATTCTTTAATGCTACGTTCTCAAAACGAGTGATTTCAATTAGATTAGAAAGGAAAACTTTAAAAGTGACTTTAGTATGCCGTATGTGTCAGAACAAAATCTACTAGTGAGATAAGGAAACTTCACTCAAAGTTTGATTCGTTATCAATTCGTTACGTATTTGGCTTGGCACTGATTTCAACAGAAAAGTCTGACGTAATTTTTTACGGCTTTTATGGAAGTGACTACCGTCTGACCCCAATTTTTAAAATCAGTTCATAAACAAGGGAAATATGACAGATGAACCTCCACCTTTTTGAAGTCGGTTAAAATACGCTTGCCTAGAAGCAACCTATTCACTCGCACGAATTGATTTAACAATTAAGCTTTCGACGTGATGTTATATGGGCAACCCTTTACTAATTCGTTCATTATATTATTCCTAACTAGCTCTTGCTTGCGGCTTCACCCGCGTGGAATTCTGATCTCGTACCCGCTTCCCATGGTAATCTATTCGACATGTAAAAAGTAGCCATGTGTTATTCCAGGGTATAATCTAACCTTGTACCAAATTTCAGCCACAGCCGTCCCGCCTTTTGAGCGTGATTGATCCAAACATCTTCACAAATTTTCACATTTCTAATATTAGTAGGAAGTAGGATAGTAACCTACAGCGGTGAAAGTTCACCGTTTCATAAACGCGCTGCGAATCGTTCCTCATAATATTCATAACACATAAACATAACATAACTTCACGCCTGTATCCCCGAAGGGGTAGGCAGAGGTGTATTAAACACCCACGATTCGCCAGTTATGTTAAGGTCCCAATTTGGCCAACTCGCCGTCCTTACAGAAGCAGGCCGTGGCGGAGGCGTGTCGTGTGTGCCCTACACACGCCTGCCAACTCACCGAAGCGGGATAAAACCCGACCCCACCAGGCGAGGCCGCGGTGGCGGCCAAAGTCCGCCGGCAACCCTGGGGTTATCCTTTCGAGGGCTTACCCGGGGTGCCCGGCAACGGACACTTGGGGAGGACACCGTGCGGTTTTAGTCGAGACACGACATAACCACCCCCGCTGGCCGGCGAGGGGGTATCCGAAGGGATTTCCGCACGTTAAAAAAAAAAAAAGGTCCCAATGTAATAGGGGGCGAGCCTATTGCCATCTACCAGGCACATTATTAAGTGAGCGATAATTAACATTTATTGATGCACACATAACTACGAGTCAGAGGTGTGTACCCGGGGCGACTGGGGATCGAACTCGAGACCTCATCTCAGCAGTCCGTTACGTACGCCACTGGGCTATCGCCGCTTCCACTTAGCTATCGCCCATATTCAAATATTTCAAAGAGCGTCTTCACACCGTGATCATCTTCTTAATGATTTTACCACTATTCCAAAGCGAACCGAAACACAAGTATCACTCGTGCAGAACCACATCAGGAACTTGGTCTAACTTTAGCTATCTTGAAACTTGGTCAAAGTTTCATGACGCCTCTTTTTAATCAGTTTCTTTATTTAATCCTAGTGTTCAGGTAAGTTGAAACCGGAGATGGCCCAGGGTTAGTCGGGGTGCGAGGGAAATGCCTTATGGGCCCACTTTATACCCCGGCGTCAGGCAGGGGGGTAGACGAGGGTAATTACGCACGAAAAAAATAAAAAAGTCACGTTTCAAGTTCGCAGAACTTGTATTAGTTGAAATTCAAATGGTTATTTTTTTACTATTTAGAAGACTTAAAACTTGTACGCTACGAGTAACACGATCATCATCACACACACATTTAGTCCCGACTGCATCCTAAGCTTGACCGTTGGAGGACTTTTCTTAGCTTTTACGGTAGCGACTGCCGTCTGACCCTCTAACCCTGTGAGGAATGCTTGCGCCAGAGCCGCGGCCATCAATCAGTAGATATGAAGTATTGACTTAAGGTAAGCTTGGGATTCGAAGTTTTTTCTAGAGCCCTATACAGTATACAAGTATAGATAACAAGATATTACATACTAGCTGTTGCCCGCGGCTCCAATCGCGTGTAAGTCGCTTATTGCGTCCACTTCCACTCCCACTCGCACTCGCACTCGCACTCGCACTCGCACTCGCACTCGCACTCGCACTCCCACTCCCACTCCCACTCCCACTCCCACCCCCACTCCCACTCCCAATCCCACTCCCACTCCCACTCCCACTCCCGATCCCACTCCCACTCTCGCCCCACCCTCATCTTATAACAGATATTTTGTGTCATACTTTTTGTTGTTTTTTTAATGATTTTTGTTATTTTTATTATTATTTTTATTTATTATTTAATGATGTAAATTATATGTGTAGGAGGTAATCATAGGTAAAGAATTGTACTTAAATAAAAAAAAAGAATTATTGCAAGGATTCTCTATAAATTATATTTGAAGTGCTATTCGTTTGAAGCAAAATAAATAGATTTCGCGGAGATCAACACGGGACATCCCAACATACAGCTGTCCATGAGAAAAACACTCTTTTCTTAAGTCAATGCCGACCAGTGAAAAGGTTTGACCCTGGGACTTATTTATTGTTAGTGCAAATGAAACTTTAACCGGGAACTGAAGTCTCGTAAACTTAAACTATATATTTGGATAAGGGTTAATATCGTGATTCAAATTTGACCTACTTTTGGTCCTGTTGTTGCAATAATTAAATTTTGAGAACACAAAACCTGTTGTAGGGGAACAAATATTACGGTTGCATATATCGCCTCGCGGACTTTTTTGTAGACGTTAAAAATACCTATAAACCTGTAGTACATCATACCGTTCTATCATCAATAGTTTACACAGCGCAGTTTATATTTTTTTACAATATTGCGATTTTCTTACGGATCTCTAATTTTTTTGACAATAAATTGCAGCCTATGTTACTCCTAGATATTGTAGCTTTCTATATGTGAAAGAATTATTGAAATTGGTCCAGTAGTTTCGGAGCCTATTCGTTACAAACAAACAAACAAACAAAAAAAAACAAATCTTTCTTTTTTATAATATTAGTGTAGATCCGTAGTCGTAATAGAGATAATAATTATAATAGTATTTTAAATTTATTCAGTGCGTTGTAGAGGCAGACTATTACTGAAGATACTATTATAGCGCAGCCATAGATTCGATTATGGATGTTATGATTTTAATAATTCCTTGTAGAAACCTACTTATCAAAGTAACAGAATATCCAACAAATTTATTTACACTGTAGGTCTACTCGAGGGTGAAAGTGCGTACTTCTTCAAAATAAAAAAAAAATATTGTCGGACATTCCACACAACGCTATCTAGACCCAAAGTAAGCATACTTAAATACATTTTTTTTTTCGTAAATACATACAGATTATACAGAAAAACTATAATTTTATTATCTTTTTTACAATTATTTCTAAGATTATAATTATGTTACCACCGCCGACAATATCCACGAATTCTCTTGAAAAATCTTTACCCAAGAAAGATTTTAAAATTTTCATGCGTTTAAAATTTCGTCTTAACTGTTAGAAAGCTCTCGTGCAGTATTTACACCCCAACGCCATCTGTCGACTGGTAAATACTCCAGTGAATTGTTTACATCCAGTGAACTGTTTACATACGGATGTAACTGTGTTATAGACTTTATGCAGTTTAAATTTAGTTAGCATTTTTTTGAATAAATGACGTGAGATGTGAATTATGAAATAGTATAATAAAGTCTGTTTTTATATCATTTTCTGGAGTGACGTCTACAAGAGCTCGGTAATAATGTAAATCGCGTTTTGCATTGAGAGTTATCGAAAAGACCACATTGTTTGCGATTTGGGCTTATTATAAAAAACATTCCGACCGCAAAAACCTATAATTTCGTGCATGATAGGTAAAACTTTTGAAATCAGCACAACTCTTACATTAAATTATTATTTTCGTTTTAATACGATTGAATTTTTGCAACATAGAGCTTTTTCTTGGTTCTTTTTTTTTCAAATTGAATATATATTCATTTATTTTTTAGTATAGTCTGACAATTTATTATCACAAACATGTTCTCTATTGTAACAAACGTTCTAGATATAAATAACTTTGAAGTTTACTTAAGTCAATTTATTTTATTCAAATGCTGTTCAAGATACTTGCGTCACTTCTCGCTTACCTATGTTTTTAAAACAGCTTGTTAAACCAAGGCGCCTGAATTGCTAAGTGTGAATATAATTATACGTGGGGGGTGCCTGTTTATACTTTGCATATTATCTTTGGCTTCTTATTGTGCCTACTACACGTAGCTCGTGACGCCGCTCCTGTGGACTACTAATCCCGTTCCCGCATTCCACCGGAAGATAATACCGATTGAACTCTCATCATCATGATTCTTCCAACATTTCATTCAGCTTTGCGTTGGAACCAGGGGTCCTCAACCCTGAGAGGAAGGCCAGCGCCAGAACATTGTTCGTTAATTAGTAGTTGTACCGACTTGGGCCAAGGCAGGCAAAATTGGCTTGGGCTCTGAAGATATCTTGTTTAGGCCCCAAACACCCATGAAGTAAACTAAGTGTTCATTAGAATAACATAATATTTCAAATACTTTTTAACCCCCGACACAAAAACAACGGGGTGTTATAAGTTTGATGTGTCTGTGTGTGTGCCTGTCTGTGGTATCTTAGCTCCCGTACGGATGAACCGATTTTGATGCTGATTTTTTGTTCGAAAGCCGATATGATCAAGATTCATCTTATCTAGTTTGGGGTTTTTAATTTTTTAAATTAATGTTATGTTAACATTATTGAGAAGCGTCAGGTAAATTAGTGGTTAAGGAATCAAACTTACGATCGAGAGGTACCGGGTTCGAATCCTGGCCATTACACTAAGGACGTGAACCCACTACTAACACAAGCAATTAAACTTAGCTGGAGGGGTTAGGGAGAACATTTTATATTGACGGCAGCTGCTCGGACCACATGGACATAAACGCTGGTGTTCCACAAGGCTCCGTGCTGTCTCCGACCCTGTTCCTCCTGCATATCAATGACATGCTGTCTGATGACTCCATTCATTGCTATGCGGACGACAGTACCGGGGACGCATTTTACACGGGCCGAGCTAACATCCCTCGGTCCACAGTGGAAGAAAGTCGCGAACAACTTGTGTCTGAAATCGAGACTACTCTCACAAGAGTGTCCGATTGGGGTGGACTAAACCTGGTCCAATTCAACCCCACTAAGACACAAGTATGTGCATTCACCGCTAAGAAAACCCCATTTATTGTAGCGCCACAATTCCTGGACACACCACTTAATATCTCTAAAAGTATCGGGATCCTCGGTGTCGACATCTCCAGCGAGGTCCAGTACCGTAGTCACCTGGAAGACAAAGTCAAGTTGGCATCTAAGAAACTTGGAGTGCTCAACAGGGCGAAGCAGTACTTCACTGCGGAGCAAAGACTTCTTCTTTATAAGTCGCAAGTCCGGCCCCAGATGGAGTACTGCTGTCACCTTTTTGCCGGAGCACCTAGATACCAACTTGACCCGTTCGACTCGGTGCAAAGACGGGCGCTGAGGATCGTCGACGATCCCATACTTACAGGCAGTGTGGAACCGCTTAACCTTAGGAGAGATTTCGCCTCCCTGTGCGTTTTCTACCGCCTTTATAACGGGGTGTGTTCAGAAGAATTGTTTGATATGATGCCCACGGCCACATTCTATCATCGCACCGCTCGCCACAGACAGGGAATTCATCCTCACACGTTGCGACCGGAAACGGTGCGTACAGTTAGATATGAAAGGCACTTCATTCCGCGCACCCTCAGGCTGTGGAATGATCTCCCTGCTGTGGTTTTCCCAAGCGACTACAATATGGGGTTCTTCAAGAAGGGCATTAGAAGGTTTTTACAGGGTCGGCAGCGCGAGTGTGATGCCCCTGGTGTTGCACACGTCCATAGGCCGCGGTAACCACTTCCCATCAGGTGGGCCGTGAGCTTGTCTGCCACCTGAGTGGTATAAAAAAAAAAAAAAA